>JAPTOF010000001.1:30782500-31437500 GCA_028554755.1 Cordia subcordata | reverse complement strand
AAGCCTAGTGGAAAAGATGTAGCTAAAGAGGTGATAGTGTAGGTGCAAATATCTTAAGAGGGAGCGTGAATTAAGATATAATTACTACAATTTCATTTTAAAAAATTTACAAGAAATTAATAATTTCTTTCAAGCAATATATCAAACACAATAAAGTCAATAAAGACAAGTATGAAAATAAGAGTATAAGGAGACGAGAGACAAACGATTTAAGGTGGTTCGGCCAATCCTACGTCCACCGCCCAAGGAAGCTCCCTTTAGGACTTCAACAATTTTCACTATAATGCTTTTTCAAATCTTGGTGAAGCACAAACAAGTTTATACACCTCTTTGAAGCCCAACTTCAAAGAACCCAGGAGAACCTCTCTTTAGGATTTCCCCACACTTTACAAGCTTCAATGAATTTGATCTCACAAGATTTTAGCTCTCAAAGTGTGTATATATTCAAGGAATGAAAAAGGATAGAATCTGAAATTTTTCTTCAAGGAGAAGATATAGCAAATGAATAAGCTCTTGAAAGCTCAAATATATTGCAAGAGTGGCTCAAAAGCTTGATTGAATGATTAAAACAATTTTGCACACTTCACTTGATGATTTGAATGTGTATTGAATGTGTATTTAAAGAGATTTGGGGGTTAGGAATTTGGTAGGTGAAAAATGAAAAGGAAATCAGCCAGAACGGTAATAAACGGTTAGTGCATTTATTACAGCAGCCCATTCAACCGGTCGACTGGCTGGGTCGTCCGGCTTGCACTTGATCCTCTCTGACTAGGCCGGACGCCTTAGCCGGTCAACCGGCTAAAGGGTCCGGCTTTTACCTTCACTTTCTGTTTTGGTCAGGCGATCCACCTAGGTCAGCCGGTCGATCGGCTGAGGGGTTCGGCCACTCCAGAAACTCAAGTAAAGCCAAACTTTTACAAAAATTCTTTCAAGTGCAATTTTCACAACTCCAAATCATTTTGGAATATTTTGTAAATATATGTTATGACTTGAAACACCTAAAAACACAATTTCCTCCAATGTGTGCATTCAAACTCATTTGAGCTTATGTGAAAGTTAATGTGCATGAGTTCAAAAATTATTTGATCAATGAAGAAGAACGTTTGAGCCAAACATATGCAATATTAAGGCATTTCACAAAAGAGCAAGAAAAGAACGCCTAGTACCCCTTATGACATTTCTTCTCCTCCTTATGCCTTATCATCTTTTTGTTCTTTAAATAATGCGTTTAGCACTTCTTCTCCCATCTTTCAAAGCATCTTTTTCCATCTTTCAAAACATCTTCTTACACTTATTATCTCAAAATGCTTTTAGTCAAATAATGCATATAAATTTTCATCATCAAAACAAATAACAAATATTTAGCCAACAGATAATACAAAGGCCAAAGGATCGGCTTTAGCTACGGGTATACATAAAGGGGCATTATGGTTAGTTATTTAGCAGGTCAAAGACAAAGTTCACATTCTTTTGTGATAAGCTTCTGGAAAATAACAATTATTCATGGAGTGCAACTTTTTATTTTATGGTGGAATAGATCGGAGTTAAAAATAATTATTATGTCGCCTAGATCTGGCAAGGACATTTTTAATTATTTTTGGAAGCCAAGGTTAATTGTGTCTTCTCGGTCCCTTCCCTAGTTGAAATGACTTTGAGAGAATAATCTTGAAAGAGCAAATTCCATATTGTGGTAGTAGCCTTATTAGGCTAAAGCTTGGAATTAGGTTTGGGATTTCTTTAAAGTCCAAGATAACCTAATTGGGCTAGGATGATTTCCTATTGGGCTTGGACCTCCACATGGATTACAGACTATGTGTTGGACTTGGATGGTGGGCTTGGCCGCCCAAGTCTTCCAAGACAAGTGGACAACTTGCAAAAGACTACAAAAACAAGTGGACAACTTGCATAAGTCTTCCAAGACAAGTGGATAAGTTGCATAAAGGAAATTACTACATGGAAATTATCTCCCACATGGAAAGCTTAGCAACTTGGGGTGCCAAGGTTCTCTCTATAAATAGAAAATACCCTACACCTTTTATACAATCCACTTTGTAGTTAATTTTTTCCTCTTTGATAAGAAAATACTATAACACATAGTACACACTTATTGTGTTATTTTTTCTCTAGTTTTCAAGAGCATATTACTTTGCTTCTTCCCACACAAGAGGTTATTCTCTCAAGATAAGTCTCTTCAATCATGGGGAAGAAGACTAGGGAGTTGCCTATTACGACACCCTTATAGTAAATTTTTGGTGGCCTTATTCGTGAGCAAAAACAAAGCTCGTGATGGTTATAGCTTCATCAAAGGCCCCACGCTTCAAGAGGTTAGCTTTACATATTTTGCAAATACTAATTATGTTCTATATGTTGTTAAGCATGTTCTTGTTTGTGTTATGTGGATATATTATTTTCCTGCCATGTTTTCTTAGTTAAATTTTTTTAAATATGAGCTAGGATATACCACACTTAATAATATCGATCCTACAGCCCTAGGATATAGGAAGTGAACCAAGAGCTATCCAAAGTTTGGCTACCCAAGTAGTAGGAGTGAATGGCGACTAAACCCTTTTCCCTATTTTAAAAAGAGAGAGCCAAGAAGGAAGGACCACATTCTGATATACATTTAAACTCTACCCTATTGCAACTATATGTCTTTAATGCCTATTAAACTTAAGGGACTGGTTATGTTTTCTTAGCTAGGCAATCTTAAATATAAGTACATCCTTGCTTCTAGAATAAATAAATTAGAACAATACTGACTATTACTCAATAGTTGATATGGTTCCATAAACATACAGCTTAGATATCATACATGATTTATTTCTTCTATTTTGACCAAAATTACTAAGTAGGTAATTAAATTAATTTTCAATGATTATCATAATGGCTATTAATTGTGGTGACATTTTATGGTACTATCAGGTATATGTAGTTTTTAAACAATAACATATCCAAAAGATTAATGATAAGAAACAACCTTTGAAAGATTTCACAAAATGAATGTTGTTGATGTTAGTAATCTTAGTGTCATATACATATAGGGCGTGGTTAATTATAGATAATAATACAAGAGTCTTACACTAGGTGAATAATACAATGTTAGAGTACATTAGAAGTCTATCAACTAAGTGTGAGAAGAGTCCTAATATCTTTATGCGTTATCGCCCCCTCTTAAGCGTAGTCGTGGATAACGCTAGAAGCTTGCCTGTAGCATGTGAAAATGTGTAACCAAAGGTTTGGTGAAGACATCAACTAATTTGTTTTTTGTGCAGATAAATCGAATTTGCAACTCTCTAGAAGCTATTTTCTCTTGTACAAAGTGAATGTCAATTTTTATATGCTTTCTACGTGTATGAAACACTAAATTTGTAAAGAGATAAATAGCACCCACGTTATCATATCACAATATTGGGGAGACAATAGGGCATTGAAGTAATTGAAACAACAATGATTTTGTCCAACATAACTTAGTGATTGCAAATGCCAAACCACAATTCTTAACTTCAGTACTTGATCGTGTAGTTGTTGTTTGCTTCTTGGCTGACTAGGACACCAAATTCTGACCAAGATAGATGCAATTAGAATTAGAGTAACCAAAAGTGATTATTCCCTTCAAATATCTCAGAATGTGCTTGACAGTGGACCAATGAACTTTTGTAAGTGCATGCATAAACTAGCAAACTTTGTTAACTACAAAGCCAATGTTTGACCTGGTCACTGTTAAATATTATAAAGCACCAACAAGGCTAAGATATAATGTGAGATCATGGAAAGGATAACCTGAATACCACGATTACTACTGCTACTAGTCATTGGTATAGCAACCAGTTTGGCCTTCACTAAATGTGCCCATTTGAGCAAATTAGTGATATATGTAGATTGAGTAAGAGTCATCCTAGACTAATCACGAACCACTTGTATACCTAGAAAATATGATGATGGTCCAATGTCTTTGAATGTGAACTACCAGTTGAGTAACACAATAAGAGTATTGATTTGTTCGTCATTTGCACATGGCACAATGATATCATCTACATAAACAAGAATGTAGATAGGGTCAATGCCAAAGTGATTAATGAAAAGAGAAGTATCAACCTTGGACGGATGACCAAACCTTTGGAGCCAAAAGGATGTAAGAGTAGAAATAGCAACAAAACAGTAAGATAACATAGAGCCTTTTGCACATAGAGCTTGTAAAGGTTTAACTCAATGTCACCCTATAGCAACAGTGTCATTGTACAGAGCTCTTTAACAACAGAATGAATAGGAAAAAATTGAGCGAGACCTGTATTCTGAAAGTTCAAAAGGTTGGCCAACACAAATCATGATTTGTTCCTGACATGATATGGTTGACATCCATGACTAGACGGATTTAGAATATGACATAATAGAAGGCCTAGTTGCAAATTGATTTGGCAAAACATTGTTACGAGATTCATAATACCAAAAATGACATGTAGTTGCAACACAACCTATTTTAGCACATATCTAACGTTTTATTTTCTTGTTTTGGACCTTAGCTCTATGGGACAATATGTTATTGCTGAAGCACAAAAGAACTGAAACCTTAGATTAAAAAAACACTATATATGGATGGTATGAACTGCCTAAATAAGAATTCTTGAACAGCGAACAACCAGTTTAGATATTCAAGATTATATCCCCACATCCCCCCGTGTGGCGACATTGGGGCAAAAAAAGGAAAGGGAGGGATAGGGTTTCTCTTGCTTTTGGTATAGCGGGCCCCCAGTAGGAGGCTAGCACGGCGGGCTATTAGCTCAGTGGTAGAGCGCACCCCTGATAATTGCATCGTTGTGCCTGGACTGTGATGGCTTTCAGCCACATGGATAGTTCAATGTGCTCATCAGTCAAGATGTAGATCATCCAAGGCACATTAGCATAGCGTATTCTTCCTATTCGAAAGACCGATTGAATTAATTTTAGGATCGAGAGATGGAGGATTGAGGAAAAGGTTGAGAACCTAAAGCATTGTCTATCTGTTTACCCTTACGTGATGAGTGATTTTTTCAAATTTGGATTACGACTCCATAACAAACATTTTAGGAGTAGGTGTTGCAGAGTTCGTAGCTACACGTGTTGTAGAAGTGGTGGCTGCAATCTTGGTTGATGTGAAAGATTTGGTGTTTTTGGGAGTGGCCTCTAGGAGTGGATCCATCAATAAAAACCCAACAATGCATTAAAGGTAAAGAATAAAGAATCTGTTCTTTCCATGTTAGGTAGTTGGAATAGTCAAAATTAAATAGTAACAAAGGCTTCTATGTTGTAAATAGGCAGTGATAGGGTTTCCTTAATGGATAAAAGACAAACCAAAGTAATGACGCAAGGTAGGTATGATGTATGTCATTGAACTTCTAATACTAGAAAAGTTTCACAAGGTGAAAGTCGTTGTTGTATTCAGTAATCTCAGTATCTTGTCAATATAATGTATGGTCAATTGTAGATAATAATACAAGAGAGCTGCACTAGGTGAATAATACAGCGCCAGAGTACATTAGAAGGCTATCAACTAAGTGTGAGAAGTGTCCTCATGTCTTTATGTGTTATCAACCTTGCCATCTAGTAAAACTATCTTAATACCATTTATGTCTTAAATCTTGGAACACGGCATAACCGAATGACTTGAGCATGCAACTTCTAGTTATGTCTCTTCAGATTGATTTCCTTTATATAATTAAGCTTATTTGGAGGCTTGTGACCTATTTTCAATGCAATGTTTACAACTATATTTGAGAAGAATGTTAAAAAGAAAGATCAAGAATGTAAGACATAGGTTAGTGAAGAAGAACATACAAAATTGCAACTTATATCATGATCCAATGGTCAAGTGTTCAGTGTTATCATCATCCAACTTTTATTCCTTAATATAACTTTTGGATGGAATTTAAATTTTGTAGAATTGACAGGAGACAGTGAAGTCGTATAGGGTATTTAGTTTTGTCATAATCGAATCATTAACCCTTCACATTGCAACGTTTAAGAAGATTTTAGATTCTTTTATAGATGACACAAGGACAAGTATTTTAATTAATTCAATATGATATGATAGACAATAGATATGTGAGTGGTTTGAGGCATAGAATTGCTAGGAGGCGACCTATAATGTGACCTGCGAATATCATTTTTCCTGTTTTATATTAATTACAATGGAACCGAATGACTCCAGTAGTTGTCATCTCTATTTCCTATCCTAAACCCTACGTTCATGTAGCCTAAGGTCATGTTGGAAGGTGGCAAAGCTCTAGGTGTAGGGTCTAAGAGGGTGTTTGGCTTTGCTTATTTTAGAAGCGCCTAGAAAAAAAAAACTCTCACATATTTTTTACTATTTAGGTGCTTATAAATATCAAATAAGTAAAGCCAAACACCTTTTAAAACTCATGTTCGTAATGGTCCATTACTTTGGGTGGACACATGTTGTATTGAGGTGATGTTGTGTGGTCTTTTCTAGTCTTTCATTCAATTGTGGCACATGTCTACCCTTCGGCTATTGCCTTTTTTCATCTTTCCATGTGTTGCTTCACTAGCCACTGGTATTTCTCGTCAATTAGTTCATACTATTATGCTATTATGAGTGAGATTTAATTATCAATTAGTTGTTGATATAATAAAGATAATAATGTAGATAATTTTGACTATTGAATTACAATGATAATATTATAATTTCATAAGAGAATCCTCAATTGATAGAGGGGATGCTATCATCTGACATATTGGTACAATTTTTGTTGGGACATATCTCACATTTAGTACTCGTTGTTTGCATGTAGTTCCATTTCAGTTCCAATTGTTTTCAAAGCAACATAACTAATCCCAATCTGTTATATTTTATTTCAATGTAATCCTCATTGTTTCAAAAGTAATGGAACTAGCCAATGACACTAAAAAGTTATGCAAATGATCCTTTACATCCACCAAATATTGAGAATTAAATGCACTACTTTTTATGACATTCATGACTAAATACACAAAGCTAACCCAACATGGATTAATTGCACCACTTTTTGTAACATTAAGAACCAAATGTATGACTATTTAAAACAATGGGGACTAAAATAAAATAACAGGCAAACAATGAAGACTAATTGTGGAGTTTACCTTTTTTTCGGTGCTAATTATTAATAGTTTCCTGTAGTTAAAACTTTTAGTAATTATTTTCTGCAGTTTGTTTTACTTTTGGTATCCCCATGAAATTTAAATTGACAAATCATTTTTCTTGCAAGCATTGTTATGTATTAATTTTTTTTTTCCCTCATCATTTTCTCTCAAATATGGATATGATTTGGTCCACCTAACTGTGTTTGGATCAACAACCTAAAGAAGGTACTGGCTAGTCTGGGTCTTGATGACCTCTCAAGGGTCCGACCTCCTTTGGCTCGGTGCTCAGGCATGGGGTCTAAGGGAGTTAGCCTTAGCTGGTTGAAGAAAGACTCCTAGCCAAACTCTTAACACCTCCAAGCTTATCTAATAAGGTCACCGCTAGCATGAAGTTATAAGCTCCAAAGAGTCCTGGCTCAATCCAAGTAACTCCACAATTACAATTATAGATACCTAGATATCAACCCATCCTCTAGTCTCACATGAGATTTGAACCCGTGACTCAATATTGGAAGAAATATCCTTAACCACTTGAGCTATACCCTCTAATATCTCGTAAAGATAGAGCTGGACTTCACAGGAGTAGAGCCTCAAATCAGGGAATGATATCGCGACCAAGGAAATGGCCACATCCTTGATCAGTTACTAGTTTTCATAAAATTGAGATTTCGTAAGAATGGCTCAATCCTGGACTATAAAGCTCCAATATACGTCTGTTAATTAGCTGTATGAATTAGAAATATATATATATATATATATATATATATCATATATATAAATGAAGTGTGGTATATTTTTTCCGAACATTTGTTTCAAAATCGAGTTACAAGGTTGTCTCAGCACCCTTTACATACAAGCAGAAGTTGCAGCTCGGACATTAAAAGGCGTAAAAGCCAAGATCATCAACACGGCCAGAATGCAAATGGGAAGCAAAAGCAGCATCAATGGCGGTGGTGGCAATGGCGGAAGTATCAACGGCAGAATCAGCAGCGATGCAGTGAGACACACAAGTAATAACAGAGATTCCAGGCCGAAATAGCTTGCTGCTGGAAACATTCTCTTGCCATGCCCCGGAGCTAAATTTCGATTGTGTTCGACTTTCTGCTCTGGAATGCGAGGCATCCGATTCTTGGTTGTTTTTACATCCATGATACGACTCAGATACTGATCTTGTAGAGTGATTATACCCCTGGATGATTTTATTTCTACTATTTCTTGCCGTTTAGCACTCATTTGAACTTGGATAGTTTCGAACTTTGAAATTGCCCTCGTGCAAGGGTCCAAACAAATCAAGACTACAACGCTATTAAATAAACCAATATCCTCTTTGTAAGCTTAAACTTTTAGACAGCTTCAGTAACTCTAATAACTCCTTCCAGGCCACCCAAAAGGCCTTCAATGATATACTTTCAATGATACTCCCAAATTAAATGTGCAGATCAGAATAATAACAGCCCCCAAGAGATTATTATGCGAATCAGATCTCAGAAAAAAGAACTGTGAGCTCAATACTTCAAAGTCGAATGGCTACAGATGAATAGATCTTGTCGTAGAAAATCCAAAGTTGTGAGAGACGCACCAATGCTGAATACGCAAATATCAAACTGTTAAAGAGTCTTCAAAGCTACCAATGCCGTGTTCTCAAGATAAACGCCCCCGGATTATTGTTTGCTTCAGCTCTGAAATCTTTGAGCTCATGCGGTTGACATGAAATATCATCTCCAGAAAAACAGCTGTGATTCAAACCCAGAACCCATTTGCATAGGAGTTAATTAAATTCCATATAAAAACATTAAAATATATATATTGAAAAAGTTTAAACAAGCATAATCTACAACAGCTCAAAAGCAGCATGAGAATTTCCAACAAATCTAAGAGGTCAACAATAAAAATAACAGCAATATCAATAAATTTTTACCAGTAAATTTCAAGAGAGAGAGAGAGTCACAAAGGAAAGGGAAACAAAAACCCCAGGTGTCATATCTAATTCTTTATCAAGAAACAAACAAAAACAAAGCTAAATATGAATGAAAATTCAAAAGCATATGTGAAGCAACATCAGGCAAGGTGAGGTAGCTTGATATAAATATACCTTTATATGATGATGATGATGATGATGATGATGATGATGTTGCATATAAAGATTTCCAAGTAGTATATATTTTGTATTTTGCTTTTTTGCCTCTGTCACATATTTTTTCTGCCGCTGTTTTGAGAAAAAGAAGCTGGAAAGTTTGATGATGGGAGGGTGGTTGTGGTTTTGGTTTTGGGTTTGGTTTTGGTTTAGTTTAGTTTTCTGAATCTTTTTGGGTTTTTATATGTTGACACTTTGACATTGATGTACCACCTTTTTTTTTAGCTCTTGGGGGTTTGGAAAAAATGGCTTTTTTTGGGTTGAGGTTTTGATGGATTTGGTGTTGTTACGCTGTATTTGGAGGGGATGTGTAGCTGTTTTCTGGGGTTAAAGTGTTGGGAGCAATGTTTATATATGTGTGTATGTGTGTGTGTTTATGTGGAGACCAGAGAGTAATTGATTCGAGAACACGCACAAGAATGGTTGGATTCAGTGAATTTTTGTGAAATGAATGTGGGGCTACTGACATGCATTTCTTTTTTGACGATGTTTTCTTTCGAAAAGGTACCCAAAGTCGTCATTTAATTCAAACTAGTCCTCGTTATTTTAAAAATTAAAATTAATTCTCAATATTTTAAAATATGATCAAATTAATCATTATTATTTAAATATTTTCATATTATCCTCAATGTTTCAAATTTGTTCAAATAAGTCCCTATTATTTTATTGATCTTGAGGACCAAGTTGAATAACTATGTGAAATATTGAAGGCTAATTTGAATCTTTTCAAATAGTGGGGTTAATTTGAAATTTTTTTCAAATAAATAGGGGCTGATTTAAAAAACATGCTCACTTTGGGGACCTTTTGTATAATTTTTTTTTTTTGGGTTTGAAATTGAAATTATGTCCCCAATGCCAAGGTTCTTCTCCCCTAGACGATTCATTGACCCTCACACACATCAATCTTTCCCATCTTGTCTCCTCTCTCTCTAAATATGTTTCTAAGAAGCGATTCGTCAACACCCTTGGCCTCTTCTTTACAAAGTAAAGCTTTATACCATTTGGTGCCTTTTCATCTTTTTTTTTTCCCCTTTGTACAGTAAAATTTATATATTAAATTTAAATATTTATTTATAAGAAATGAGATACTCGCACAAGATATAATATTTAATTTACATATCAAATCTTTTAATTTACATATAAGGAAAGAGACACCCTGACAAGTATCATGTATGGAACTAAGGGTCCGTTTACATAGATTTTTTTACTTAAAAAAATGTTTCTTTTATGAAAAAAGTATATTTTTTTGGAATAAATATTTGGCTGTACTTTTAAAAGAGTTAGAACTTTAATCCAAAAAAACTTAAATTGATTTTTTTAAAAAAACCAAAAATTTTAACTTTTCAATAAATACATTTTCAAAAATTCCAAAAACAAACACTTTAAAAAAAAATTAATCCAAACAATCACTAAGTACAAAACGCAACTTGGATTGGTTGTTTATAGAGCAAGAACTCTTACCAAATAGAGAAAGTTGATGTAATGTGTGTGTATATATATATATATATATACATATATATATGTATGTATGTATGTTTTGGTAAAATTGATGTATTCTATATATGACAACTTTCTTTCCTTATTTGTTCACTCTTATTTTCAACATGTTAATTTATTCAATTATTCTAATTTCCATCCTAAATATAATTTTTAGCTACATTTTTCTAGTTCATCCAATTTCAAAAAGTATGTTTAGGGCATAATCGACACAGTTAACTATTAGAATAGCTAATAGTTGTTTGAGTAAGTCTATTTAGGTAGGTAATTTAATTCATGAAAAAGTCATTTCAACAGAAAGAAGAATTTAAGTTTGAATTGTTTGGGAACATGAGTAATTGGGATGTCCAAATTGTCTACTAAAACTAAAATTGATGTCAAGTGCACATACCAACTGCGTACGCACGCAAGCCCAACACAAAACTAACATGTCAAAGAAAGCCTTCTGACTTTCCAAACATTTTGTCGAAGAAAAGGCAACGGTAATTATGCATTTCTGTTGTCACGAGTAAATGATATTTTTATTTTTATTTTTTGAAAAAAAATTTGCCTGTATTTTATAATTATATTTCAAACAGAGTGGCGGGTGGGTCCCAGTGCCACCAACATACTAGTTGGATTGGTTGTTTTTTTTTTTTCTCCCTGTTTTTATTGTGCAATTAGGACTTTAATGATCACAAGAAGACACGTATGACAAGTGGGGCGCGCACTTCATGAAAAACCCTTGGGATCGTGATTTGGAGGGTATTTGGCTTTGCTTATTTGGTGCTTATAAGTATTTAAATAGTAAAAAATATATAAGAGTGTATTTTTTTTTAGATACTTATAAGTACTCAAAATAAGCAAAGCCAAACACCCTCTTAGAGTTTTTTAGAAGAACCTCATATGCCATCTAAAAGCTTTTGGGAGATGATGTGAGTGAGATTTCTTCTCTAAGAATAATTGATCTATAATATCGACATAACTTTGTTAGAAAAAGAGAAAAAAAAAAAAAAAGAGTTAGGATTAGATGGAGAACCACGGTTAGTGTGGACATTTAGACATGTATTAAGCAATGATAATACATATGCATGTTGGGCACGTTCATGTGACAATGGAGGTGTGCATAAGGCCATTGTCAAGTAGGTTATGGACCAAAGGGAATGACGCAAAGAATAAAGGTGGGGTGGGCAACTGATGAGCATGTCATGTGGGCGAGTCATTCACGGTGACATTCAATGAATTGTCATGCAACTCCTAAATCCTCGTACGTAACCGACATTTTTGAAATTTAAAACCCATAAAATCTAAGATGCATCAAGATTTGGTCAAACATTTCTACATTAACCGCAAACAACGAAATCTTATAGTTATCATTGTCTGCCTGACTGAATAAATAGCACCGTATCCCTATAGTTAGTAAAAAATATACATTAGCTCGTATGGCCTCAAAATACTTTAATCATAATGCCCCTATTAACTCTTTTAGTTTTGGCTGTCGGAAATGCTAAAGAATAATATGGCCTTCAATCCAGAGGCTAACGGTGCACTTATAACAAACTACAAGAGGTACAACGCTATTTATCCTTTTTATTTAATTGAAAAAGTAAAAAAATTAATAATTATTTAATTATTTTATAATCATATAATTAATTATTAATAATTAAATAATCAATAATTAATTACTCACGTAATTAATTAATAATTATCTAATTAATAATTATTATTATTTGTTTTATTTTTCTTTTTTTTGATGAAAAAAAATATTTATTTGTTGTAACAAAATAAAACATAAATATGTTTGTCGTACATATGGTTTAAATATACATATTTTTAACTAAGGTCAAGGGTTCAAATTTTTTCTCTTGCAAATGTTTTTTGAAAATGAAAAAAGAAGAGCATTTTTTTAATCAAAATTAAGTTTAACAACAAAAAAAACTAAGCCCAATTGCCGTCTGGACGTGTGTGTCGCACATTCGGTTAAAGCTAACGGAATTTTTGTGGCCAAAATCAAGTTTGACGAAAAAAAAAAAACTAAGTCCAATTGCAGTCTAGACGCATGTGTCACTTATCCAGTTAAAACTAATAGAATTTTTGATAGAGGGATATTGTTCTTCACTTTTGAAAACCACAGGAGATTCCTAAGTTGCTTTAAAACCATAGGAGTTAAATGTATACTTTCGACTAAACACACGAGAGTAGGGTACTTTTTACCGTTCTCTGATATGTATAGGCAACTATTCTTGCAAAATTAGACGAGGTCAATTGCACGTGATTATGGAATTACTCTGAAGGATTTGGATCCTTTGACGTACAAGTTGAAATGGATTTAAGTAGAAGGATTGGATACGGGCATGCTACTCTTATAGCATACATGAATATGGTATATTCACTTATTAACTAAGATCAGTGAATGAGAAATTTGAAGTATTTTTTCTTTGTCACTTCGAGAAAGATCAAAGGCCAATTTCATGCAACTAATAGAAATTAATCTTTGGATCACTCATACTAAAGATGAGAAATATACTACTTGACCATTAGGTCTTTGGTGAAAAGTTTGAAGTTAAGATCACTGAAATATGAAAGGTGGAGGAAGAATTTGCAAACTACCGGAATACGTAATTTATATAAGATGATATGTGAAAGTCTATATCATGTGTGTGGATTAAGTATTAGGATATAGATATTAGGTTTGTGATGGGTAAGTCTATGTCTAAATTAAAAGTAATGATTCGTCCTCTCTTCTATTTCTAGAAAGACATGATTGTTCTTTTTAGTCTTTATTAAAAAATAGTAAGTTGTCTTACTTGTCTAACAGTCACAATACAGAGATTAAGAAGAGGAAGAACAATTAGTTCCTGAGTCAGATTTGAAGCAAGACTCTGTGATAATGGAAACAAACGGTTAGTTTCTTTTATTAAAACTCTTGATTTTACCTATATAGTGTTTATAAGAATATTATGCTTGGCATTGAAATTTTTTCCCACATGTGGTATCAGAGCCATTATATTTAAATTTATGAATCTAATCTTTATATACAATCGTAAATCTATGCATATGAAATTGTATATCGCGTTTTTCTTCGGTTCAACGCAAAATTCTAATGAATATGTATAGTATCATTGTATCAGAACCAATTTTCTAGCGTTTTGTCTACTGCGCAAGACTAACAGAGAAACCATGTAAAAGAAGGTGCTTGAATCAGACACGCAATGATTTCTCTGCATAATTTTTTCTTTTGAAAAAAAAAAAGAAGGAAAAGGAACTTTGGCAAACAGCTTTTCTTGTCAGCATATCACATTTGTTCTAATTTCTACAGGAGAGGTCAAACTCATAAAATTTATTGAAATGGTTAAAATCTTAAGAATTTTCAAATGGAGAGAAATCTATTTAAATAAAACTATATTCTGACATTTTTCCCAGTTGAAAAAATTAATGCACATATATACATATACATACGCACACATATATACATATATATATATATATCACGTTATATCACATCTTTGCAGTTGGTTGTGATGATTTCTAAAAGTTGGGATCATGTGAGATGTGCGTCTTTGCATAATTATCTCACGTATTTATATTTTTTTTCATGGGTGGCTCAAAGGTTAAGTAACTGAAGCTATTACTTTACACCCCTAGAATTTTTAGGCCCCAAAATTTTAGAACAAAATTATTATCATAACAGTCTTATTTAGTTTCTTTTCTATTATAACTTAAGTCCCTACTAATATCTAACAGATTTAATATATTCTCTTGTTCACATTAACTAGTAAATTATGATCATATTACTATATTTTTCACAAAACCTATTTTTTTTTTTGTCTAATCCTTTCTAAATAAAAATTGTTATTTCTATACTAAATCACTAACTACCATTTTTTTTATTAATTAAAAGACTTGTTCTAATTTTTAACCTACAATAAATTCCACATTATCTATTTTTTCACTGTGATCTAACCCTATCAAATCTCCTTCCCCAATCCCATTGTTTACCTCCATAAACTCTAATTGCATTTTGGTTTTGAATATTCTTCTTTATATTCTAGTGATTTGCAATCTTCTTCTTAGTTACACTTTATTTTAGTCTTCTCTCTCATGACAAGACAAAGAAATTATGTTTTTTATTGTTGAGAATTAGATGACTTTCAAGAAATGATCTCTTGAAATCAAACTTTCATTATAAACTTTAAATATTTTTATATTAGTTTTTAATATATATTCTTGTAGGTATATTTAATTTTTTTTGTAATTTATAAGAATTTAAATATAACAACTAAAAAATATAAAAGGGCTCATAATATATTTTGGCTTTAGCCTTCTTATCTCTTAACCCACCCCTGGTTTTTCTTATGGATGATGGCATGTTTGCTAACTTTGTTTTATCTTTATCAATTTAATTGGTATGATATTATGGCGTTCACATATGGAATTTTCTTTATCAATAATTTATAAATTAGTTATGTGGCTTATTAACTGATTATTAATTTTAGTCACATGAATATGTAAATTATAATTTTGTGGCTTTTTACCATGTCATGGATTAAAAGAACTTTATTGAGATAGAACATGAAATATTTTATGGGTGTTTATGTGTGTGTATTTATTTATCTATTTATTTTGTTTGAGAAGTTTCATAAGCTGAAACAAAATTATAACCAAAGTAGTCAAGTTTTATTAAAATTTATAAAATTATCACAACTTTTTAGAAATGTAATCAAGTTTTTAAATTTTGTATAGAATTATCATTTTGCAAAAAGGTATTGTATACTTAATTTAATTTGAGTGGCTTGATTGTTAGAGTGAATTTTACAAAAGAAGCAAATCTTGCCCAAATATGATGAACTTCACTGTATGTGTATGACTCACTTTAGAATGAGAGACGATATTTACATTCTTACCCAAAGGAGAAAATGTAATGAATGTATTGATTTTTTGTACTATTTAAGTATATTTCCTATAATTAAACCGATGAAGGACATGTTCTAGTTATATTATTCATTTATGCAATAATAAATGTGTGATTGTGAATAGTTTTCTTAACTCTGTTGAAACTCTTACTGGAACCAACTATAAGAAATGGAAGTGTGACATTGAAATAGCCCCAGGTATAATGGACTTAGACATAGCCTTGACTAAGCCTCAATCTATTGTGCCTACTACTGAAAGTACTACAAATGAAAAAGGCAAAGTATGAGAAATCGATGAAAACAAATAGGTGATGCTTGAATATTATCAAGAAAACCATGCCTAACCGTATGCAAAGTGCTATTAAGGATGAAGATAATGCAAAGTCATTCTTCGATGCTATTGGGAAAAAGTACCTTGAATGTGACAAACATGAAATAGGAGAGCTCATTGAAAGTCTAACCACTACTAATTACAACAGTGCAAGTAATGTGAGGAAGCATATTTTGAAGTTGGTGAATATTGCATGCAAGTTGAATGATCTTGGGGTAACAATTGTGAATGACTTCTTAGTTCATCATGCTCTTAAGTCTCTACCTGCGTATTTTATTTCCCTCAAAACCGCTTGTAATGCATAGAAAGATGAGTATTAATAAACTTATTTCTATTTGTATCAAAGAAGAGGAAAGATACCGTGAAGAACGTGGTGAGAGTGTGATTTAGTTGGTCAGCAATTGTCAAATGAGACATTTAGAAATAGGAGAAGGACCAATAACAAAAACAAGTCTTCTGGTCAGGATCACGAAATTTTGTTTCCCAAGCTACAATAAAGAAAAAAATAAAGTTCTGAAACTCTAAGGAGAAACATCATAAGAAGAAAGATTGTACCAAACCCAAGGCAGTATTTGATAAGAAAGAAGGTAATGAACCTACCTTAGTTGTTCTTGAGTCCAGGTTAGTATATGTTTCTTTCAATTATTGGTGGTTATACAATGAAGCATCTATTCACATAGCTAATAATTTGAAGGACTTTATAAGCAAGAGAAAGCCAAATAATGATGAAGTCAATGTATGTGGGACCAATATAGTTAGAATTAATGATAGATATATAGGAGTTGTTAGATTATGCTTTAAAAATGGTTGTTTATTACTTTTTGAAAGTACTACTTACGTACCTTCTATGAGACGTAACTTAAGTTTCCATGTCTTTTTTAGAGAGAAAGGGTGATATAAACACAATAGTTTAACGAGGAAAGAAAAAAGAAGTATGTGGCATTGGAAAAGGTATAACTGTGTGAAAGATGCAAAAAGCATCCATTGACACTAAGCATAATAACTGTGTGAAAAGATGCAAAAAGCATCCATTGACACTAAGCATCATAACTGTGGGAAAAGATGCAAAAAGCATTCATTGACACTAAGCATCCATCCTAAAACAAACCAAAAATAGCAAAACATAAGGGAGAAAAGTCAAAGCAATGACACGTGAGAACTAATTGTTGGCAATTTAGAACCATGGGGATTTAATTGATAACTCTATGAAATAGAGTTATTAGTCCATTTGGTAATAGGTTGTCTAGTCTTCTTTATTATTTCTTCTTAGTTGGTGTTCTTGTTATTGGTTTGAAAAAGAAAAAAAAAGAAAAAATTTTGAAACTTTTGAAAAAACTTAGGGAAAAGAGAGAGAAAACTTTGGAGTCCATCTGCATGAATTGGTGTCATTAGCGAGGCACTTGCCTATTAATGTGAAATAGACTCATGATTTGAGCACAATGTTGATGGTTTGGGTTGCTTGGTTTAAAGAAAGTTTATGCTTGGATGATGTTTTATTGAGTTTCGCACCCTTACAATCTACTTTATCTCCTCTTGAGGAGAAATCCTAGGCAAGTCTATGATTTAGGCACTTGTTTAGACTCTTTGAGCCTTTCGAGCTCCCCCGGTTATATATGTATCTCTAGTAGCCGATGTTGAGCCTTATCCTCTTCTTTTTTAGCCTTGTACAATTTATCCTAGCCTAAAGTAAATTTGACTTGCACCCTAATATCCTTAGCAATTGGAATGTTTGAATATCAAGTGAGCTAAGTATGTTGGAGTATATGAATATTGCTTCAAGAGCCTTTGTTGTGTTTGTCATTGATCTTTGTGTTACTTCTTTAAAAAAAAAAGAAAGAAAAACAAGGAAAGAAAAATTAAGAAAAATGAAAAAAAAAGAGGAAAAGCAAAAGAAATATGCGAAGTTTCAAGTTTTGTACCCCAAGATGTATAAAGGAATTAGTTTGGGGGTTGTTGTTTCTTTTTGTATTGTATTTGATGCTTGAAAAGGTGTAAGAGCAATTCATGTGTTATTTGGGTTGTGAAAGTATGGCCTATTTGGTCCAAGAACATCCAATTGTTAAGGATCGGTTAACCTTGTTATTATCCTTTCCACATCTTGTCTTTAGCCTTATGTTACAACCTGGAAAGGCCTATGGATCTTAGGTGGTGGATTAGTCTACATTAGTGGAAAGAGGTGAGAAGAGCAAACTTTTGAGAGTTAAGGCTTGGTTGAATAGAAACTGGGTATACGTTGATTCGAACTGCATACTTCCATCACAACCAATACACACACAAGGCTGGTTTGCTAATGACAGGTTGAGCATTTTGGTTGATTGACATTGAAAAGTGTGGGTAATATTCTCTTGCCTTTCAAAGTGTTTGCTAAATTGGATGTTGATGTTTCTTTTGCTTTGCTCAGCACATGCAAGATCTTAAAGTTTGGGGGTGAGATAGCTCTATGAAATAAAGTTACTTTGTTGTTATTTTGTATAGGATTTTGACATTTTTTGTATGAAATTAGATTTTTATGCACTTATTTAGTATAGATATGTGAATAATATCTACTTATGACATGTTTTGTTATATTCTAGAACGAAGTTGATAGATGCCGTGGAAGAGGAAAGATCCATATTAAGGTTGTTTGGATCGTTAAAGGTGTGAAAACTTGAAGAAAAAACGTGTGTGGTTGAGGGAAATCCATTTAGAGAGGAATATCCTCCATCTGGATGGCAATTAAAGCTAAAATTGGCTATCATGGTAGAGATGCGGCTATCCAGATGGGAAAAACTGCCATCTAGACGGCCCTAGAGTGGATTGAAACGCTGGGTTTTTAAACTAGGGTTGTAGTTACGGCTCATTAGCTATAAATACCTAGTTTTTGCCTCTTTTTACATAAGGAGCAGCCCCTAGAAATTGATGCACACTTTAGAGACTAAGAACTCCATAAGTTTTTTTGCTTTTAGCATTTTTACTTTGCTTTTGTATGGATTTTAGATCTTTTGAATTTGTATACTATTTTTTTTTATTCTAGCATGGATTAAATTAATTTTTTCTAGAAATGCAATGGAACTCTTCTGATTATTTATTTGAATAGTTTCTCTTTATTTATTCCAATCTATTTCTTTGGTATTTATTCAATCCTGTGCTTGATTTATCATATTGCTTGGCCACCAATATGCATGATAAGCCTAATTGAATTGGAAAAAGAGATTATGGTGAGATCTAAATTAAATAACTTAGGAACAAATTAACTTATGTAGGTTAAGTTGATTTGCTCTGTGATTAAGCCAAAAATGACCTTGTCGCCCCAGGTAGTCTAAGGGAATCTATTCTTCATCAACTTGAATTAATAATCTAGCATAGGAATATAGCTAGAAGTTTCAGGAGGGATAGTTCTATTTGTATCTAGGAGGAATATCTAGAAATGTTAGAATTCTGGATTAGCATCAAGGATTAAATTCGGTAAATATAAATGTTGCTAAATAATAATTATGCCAATTAAGGGAAATTGTAATCCTAGGTCTTTTAATTGCTAGAAATCTTCATTAGTATCTTAATTCCTTAATTTATTCAACTGCAAGTTTCTTCGTCTTTATTTTCATAAAGTACCCATATCATTGTTTGTTTGAATTAGGTAGAGTAAACGAGTTGGTAATTAGCAAATTCAGAAATTAGGTCACCATGGAATGATCTCTTATTCACTCTGTATTACTTGTGTGCGATCACATGCACTTGCGTGTTGTCACGAATTCCATCAACATAAATAAAATAAGGCCTTGCTACTCAATGTTTTGGAAACGGTGCCACCCTTATTCTTTCAGTTTTCAAAGTGCTAAAAATATGTTTTGATAAATAGATAGAAAACTATTATATTTGCTTGATAAAGAATTTTTCATATTATTTATAAAAACCCAAAAGATATCTCACTTAAATCTATACCAACCAAAATTCCTTTAAAATTTAAGTAAAGAACCTTTTAATTCTTTACTAATGCTTAAATTATTAATTTTCTTCTTCTTCCTACACTTACTAGAGTAATGACCAACTTTTCTACAAGTATAATTAATGGGTGCTTTATTTTTACCACTCTCCTTTCTTTCCTCACAGCGTTTCTCCCTTTTCATTCTCCTTTTGACCATTCTCTTTTGGTATTTGGGAGACCTAAACGTTTCCTTGGTACTGTGAGTCTTGTGTCCCTTACTACTTGAAGGTGCATCCAATTCAAATTGATCACAAAAATGACTTAATTATATATATATATATATATATATATTTTCTGTTAGATGCTATTTTTTTTATTTGTTGATTTAGCTTTATGTCATTACAAAAAACTAAATCTTACGCTCCTCTCCCACTCACTACTTAGTACACCATTCCCTTTCCCATGGAGCTGGCGTTGGTTGAGTCATACAAACTCACTTGAAAGAAATTGCTCGATTCATACTTCTCATACATATATAAATATATACATATATTTATGTAGTTAATCGATTTATATACATGTGTTCAACAATTTATAGTTAAACTCATCGATGGATTATTGATTAATGACCACATATATTGAAAATTAATACGTTTAATGAATGAATCTTGTGTTTAATAAACAAATATATCCGTAAAAGCACTAGTAAATTATAGATTATTGAGGAAAAAATATTTTAAGATAAATGTTATTAAATTAATTAAAACACATTAGAGACGAAACAGAGATGAAATTGAGTGCTAGATACAGAACAAGGAGAAAATTTTCCTTCTTAAAGTCTTTGAAAAGTTTAAGAAAAGATTGGAGGAAAAAATTCACACAAAAATTAGAGAATAAATAGAGAAAAAAAACTTGGGAATATATTAGAAACGAAATATATTGCAAAAAATGGAGTCGAATGTAGGATGGACCAAGCTGAACATGGGTTGGAAGCCATGTTGATGGGTGATCTAATTATATCCCAAGTATAACGAAAGTGCAAGGTCTCTTTTGAGATGAATCGGCTACGTGGAAAATAGACTTTATCATTAATCCAAGAGTCACCTTCAACTATAAAGCTAAATTGTTGCCTCGTAGGAATGATCTAGGAGTCGCCTTCAAAAATAAATCTAAGTTGTTGCCTTATGGGAAAGATTGCACATGTCTTTTTCCCTAAATCTCGAAACCCTCATTATCTAAACTAACTCAGCCATTTTCAACTTGGTAGCGGGTGTGGTACCCAATTGTAGTCCCATGAAGCCTTTTCTAGAGGATTATAAAAGAATATTTAAAAAAAAAAAAGAATCATGATGAAAAATGTGTATAAAGAAGTTAATACCTAGACAAAATTAGTCAACAAAGCAAAGACTTTCATTTTCCTTTGATTCTCTTTAATCAACAAAATTTCTTAACCACTTTCAAGTCTTTTTTTGGAATATATATATATATATATATATATATATATATATATATATACACGTGCGCGCACAAAGGGTGGGACTTCATTTAAAAGAGCTATAATATAAAACTTGCCTCCATCACTCCAAAAAGAAAAAAAAAAAAGTCCCAAAGATTTTCACCCCATTGTGTTCCATACTGCTGGCTGTACAAGAAACAATAATATCACTTTTTTAACTGTCAGTTTATTGTAACCGAAGAAAATGGAAGGGGCTTATACCACGTGTGCAGAGGTCAATATAACGTCCCTGAAATTTGCTAAACCCGCCAAGACTCACATGCAAACATGCGGAAAAAAATACATAGGACTCATGATGAGTACCACACAAATATTACGTGGTTGTGTTCTAAACATATTTCCAAAATGGCTTTCCTCTTCGACTTTTGATTTTTTTTTTTCCTTTTTCTCATTTTTTTCTTCTACTTTGTCCTCCTCTTGTGCCATTCCAGCCAATGGTATCTATCATCTTTGCCAAAAATAACCAGTAAGTCTCATTTGCCAAATTCATTTTTGTTCCCTTTAATTTCCTTCTGTGCATGAAATGTTAATGTAATGATTCATATTGGTTTTGCTTTTTTTTTTTTTTAATTTATTTTTTCATTTATAGAATGAGATTTGGTTATCAAGACTTCTGGGGTATCTTGGATATCATTTATCTGCTTGGTAAGCCGCCCACAATTATTGTTCTATTCTACATTTGAATACAAAATTTTTTAGTGTTGTTTAAGTGAATATATAATGGGGTTTCTTTTGTTTGAAAAGGGTTGTTTTGATGCCCAATACATAGAATTTTGTACAATATGAAAAGGATCTGGAAGGTGGTAAATCTATTATTTGGTCTATGTTACATAGATAAGCATTCTGAGTTCTGACATTGTATTTTTACAAGCCATTGTTATCACCAGAACCCATGACTTTTCTATTAAACCTATAGAACTTTACGGTTGCGGCAAGACTTCTCTGTTTTATGTTTTTAATATTATTAAGACGGATTCTTTTTATTTTATCTTGTAAGTTTTTAGAGTTCTTTTGTATGGATGGTTGAATAGGATGATTTTTGTTTACACTTATTTTGACCTTTAACACTGTCCTGTGTATACTATATTGATTTTGTTTTGAATAGCTTGGTATTTTGTTCTCGAATAAGAATCAAGATGTATATGTCCCTTCATACGGCAGTTGAAAAGCCCTGTTTAATGTAATGGTGCAGCTTACTACACAATATTAATTGCATAGTATATAATGTTCTTTGAAGTAATTTTCTTCAGTGAATTGAGAAAAGAAAATCATTAATACTCAATTTTGGATGTTACGAGTTCAAATCGTGAAAACAGTTTCTTAAAACATACAAGGTAAGACTGCGTATGATATCCGTAGTGGGGCCCACCTTTCTCAGGTGCTTCTTCCAGCATTTTGCTCTTTTCCTAATCTTACTAGTAATTTTTGTAGTGTAACTTATTTTTTGCTTTCAGAGAACAAAGTTAAGCAGTTTCACTTGCTTGATGCTTTTTCGGTGAGCAAGTTCCTGTTGTTTTATTTGAATTCAGTTGGTTCATATACTGTGGGGAACTGCAAGCTCCTTGTCATCACGTATCTAGTTAGGTAGAAGGCATTTGATTTTGTAGCATAACGAATCGGGTTCCAGCTGCACTCACTTGAGCAACATGTGATCTTTGAAGAGTGTCATTAGTTTTATGCTTATCTTGGCTGCTAATATTAGATATGTTGATACTTTGTCAGACATATAAATGTATACTGTTGATATCCACGACCAAGAAGATAGCACCAAGTTTCAACCTTCGCCTGCACCTAGTGCAGGTCAAGAACCGCCACATGGAAGTGGACGAGAGGAACAAGGTGAACAAGATGGATCACCGGGAAGAAGCGAGGAGTTACCTCCAAAGGTGTAAGATTACTTACTTTTTCAGCTTTTCTTGACTAATTGAACTTGCTCTAAACCTGGTGATTTTGGCTAGCAGTTCTCTTTGAGGAGTCTTGCAAGAACTCTATTATTGTCATATCAAAGTTTTGGGGTGGTATATGGAGATCTAAGCACTTCACCACTTTATGTTTACACTAGTACTTTTGACGGAAAGCTGCAGAATCATCAAAATCCAGAAGCAATATTTGGTGCATTTTCGTTGATCTTTTGGACCTTATCACTGATCCCTTTGCTTAAATATGTATTCATCGTACTGAATGCAGATGACAATGGGGAAGGTGTGCTAACTGAGTCTATTCATTTTTAAGTGCTTGTGGACTTCTTCTGGTTTCGGATTCTTTTAGCCTACTAAATAAGACTTATCAGTGACCTATGGTTTCTCATTCTGTTTCATTAACTCAATTTCACTGACTTCAGGCGGGACTTTTGCTCTGTATTCCCTGCTCTGCCGACATGCTAACTTTAGCTTGCTTCCAAATCAACAAGCAGCTGACGAGGAACTGTCCACTTACAGTTATACGCCCTCAATAGAGGCTTCAGCATCTCTACCATTGAAGAGATTTCTTGAGAAGCATAAAAAGTCTCGAACAGTTTTGCTTCTTGTAGTATTATTTGGGGCATCCATGATCATAGGAGATGGTGTGATCACTCCTGCAATATCAGGTGACACAATGTTGAACTTTGTTGTTGGAATTTATTTTAGTTTAAGGTCGCTTGCCTTCTTAGATTTGCCTACTGTTTTGTTCAGGTGATGAAAAAATTAAGCCAATTGTCTTTTGAGATGTTCTTTTTTCCAGATGAATGATACCAGGAATAGATAGATAAATAGATAGAAAGATAGATACACAGATAGATAGACTGAAACTGAAAGATTACATAGAGATTTATAGGATGCTAGGTCTCTTAATTGTAACACTATACTAAACTCAAGATTCTTGGACAAGAAGTTGATAAATTACCAGCAGACAACAGGATTAAAAATGACTCATAAATTCATAAAATATAAGAAACTCCGGATTCCTAGTCCCAGTGGCACAATAAAATAAAATTACAACATTATTTTCTGTCTGAAACTAAAATATTGACTCCTCAACAAGCTCCAATTGAATTCAGACTCTTCACTTCTTCTTGTGCGTGTGTTCTGCATCATCTATTGTATAAAAGGGTGTTTATGTTTATACTTTATACTGCCACTGACATTTTGCATGATCAGAGGTCTTTTATGTTTTGCAATCCAACTTCTGGAATCAACCTTTATTGGTCGAAACTTGCCAATACCTATTTTACTGATTCTTCTGATACTTCATCTCTCCAAATTGAAGCTCCTGGCAGTGTCCTGAATTTCAGGAGACAACTGAAAATGTAATATCCTTTTTTTTTCTTGTAATGGAGTTCAAAGTGCAGCCAGAATTTGAATTTTGAAATTTCCAACCATTCATACAATGGTAAATGGATGACAAGTGGCTCCTAGGAAGAAATTTTTGGGTATATTTTGATATTTAAACATTTCCTTCAAAATAAAAGCGGACTTGATATTGTGTTATCATAAGAAGAAAGTATCACATTCAATTTAAGACTAATTTGTTGTTTGCTAAGTAACAAATATTCTCAAATCGCCTTCACAAGATATAGTTGATGAATATATAGGTAATACCAGTGTTTTGACCCTTTAGTTCTACTATCCTTATTTTAGAGTATTTGAAATATGTACTCTCTATTTGACCTTGATGTATCTGATGAGTAGCTTAAATATTTTTACTGCAGTTCTATCTTTGTCAACAGGGCTTCAATATGGTGAAAGTAAATTGACTGAAGGTAAATGCAATTATTTGAATATTGTCCATCATTTTGATTTCCAATGTTTTAACAGTTGGAGTAGTGTGTGGCAAAGATACCATGGATATATTTCCCTTTCGAGCTAACCTTTTATTTATCCATAGGACAAGCACTCTTGGTATCTTGTGTTGTATTGGTTGGCCTATTTGCTCTTCAGCATTATGGCACTCACAAGGTATCTTTTGTGTTTGCGCCGATCGTTGTCATTTGGTTGCTGTCAATCTTTTCTCTTGGCCTATACAATATTATATATTGGAACCCAAGGATTGTGTTTGCTCTTTCGCCACATTATATCGTCAAGTTCTTCAGGAGTACTGGTAAAGATGGATGGATATCACTTGGAGGCACCCTGCTCTCGATAACTGGTACGTCAAATCTATGCTAGGGTAGAGGTTCTGTAATAAGTAAGTGAAAACAGAAGCTCCTCTCCTTTTTCCCCTATAATATTTACGTTAGAATACTCACTATATATATTAGTAGACCATATAAGAAATTCTCCTCTTCAAAATCCAGAGTCTATTTTTCTTATCTGAAAGACGCAAGAGAGAAAAACCTCACTACCTAAAATTCTAAGCCCTTAACCTATATCGCAAACTCTAAGGAATGAAATAATTCTCCTACCTCAGCTCATAATAGAACATCATATTGATGGCAAATAATCCTAAGAGGGGGAGGAAGGAGGGAGGGATGAATTAGAACTAAAAATTCCAATGACAAAATTAAAGTTAAGATTAACTTTAGCTTAATTAATACAAATAATCATAAATGAGAATAACAACAACTAAAAGTGATACGTCAAACACTGGACATGCAATAACTATTAATGTGAAGGGGCTAGAGATGGTAAATAATCAAATTCAAGATTTTCAAGATGGTTCGACATGCATACTCCACCATCTAAGTACTTGTACCCTTAGGATTTCAACAACACCTCACTAGGATGTCAATGTGACTTTAGAAGTTGGTGATTTACAAACCGACCAATATAACCTTTTGAACCAATTAAAGGGTCCTTATAGTGTAATTGAACACTATTAGGATTTTCCACTCTCTTTCTTATACAAAATATGCTTGTTTTTTTATTCTAAAGCCCAAGAGTGTACAGAATACAAGAGATTTGTGCCTCTGTGTGTGTGTGTATGTAAGAACTTGAATGCTTAAAAGATTTGCAAGTGAATAGCTCAACCTAAGAGTAAATGGTGGTAACAAAAGACATTTAGGTCTAATAGATGTTAAAGGATCAGGCGAAGACGTCTTTTGCAAGAAAAGGTTGGTAGATATCAACATTCATAAAACGGCTATTTTTCAAATGACATTTTCTGCACGTTGAAGAAACCGGTTGACTCAATTGCCTTTACCACTTGATTGGCTAAGGTATATTGGTCGACCGATGGTTTTGCTACTCAATGGACTTGCCACAGGTTGGTCAATTGATTTTACTAATCAATTGATGGAGTCATCTAATTGACCGATGACTTGATCATTTGGACTAGCACTTTCATCAGCTTGAATGTTGTTTCAACCTATTACTTTAAAAGCCATCTTTTGTAACTTAGTTGTAAAAAGTTTAAACATCTTTCCAGAAGACTTTTTGACACTTTTAAACAATTTGTAAACATAAGTTGCTTTTTAGAAAGATTATTCTGAAAAATTACCATCAAGAGCGTAAGTTACTAAAACAAACAACTCTAAGGCAAAGAACAAAGTTGACTTGCTACCCCTTAGTCGCCAACTCCCCATGCTTACATGGACATTTCTTCTTCAAATTTTCAACTTCTTGCATTTGCTCAAATGTACACTACTTATAAAAATATGACTCTAAACAATCTGACATATCATCTATAAGAGTCATAACAATGTATATATAACCACACTGTATATAATCAATAAGATCTTTTATCATAGGAAGTCATGAATTAAAGTATAAAGCCAACAAAACTTGTATAACAGCAAAGCAAAAGGGAAACCCAATCAGTTGTATCATCAGGTCATGATTTCTTTTGCAGGAGTTTTGAGTCTCCTAGCCGAACTCACCTAGGAAGACATACAGTTGTAGGCCTTCAATGTGACATCTGAAACGGTTGAAGGATCAAAATTGTTTGAATTTAGGAAAGCTCTTTTGCTTGATTGAGCATATTTTGAAGACTGGATTTCGTAGATCTTGGTACTAATGAATTCGGGCATTATATTATTCCTTTGTGCCACTGAAATGATTAGCTCTTTTATTAGCGAAAAGTTGTGTTATCTCACCAAGGAACATCACCATTATAGGCAACTTCTTTGACTTACTAAAATCTCTTATGAGAATTGAGATGTTTGCATGAAAAATTAGGTTGCATTTGGGATTAAGCACTTGCTCGATTGATCATCTTTGAAAGCTAGTTTTCTCTAGTCAACCAAGAAAGAAGATTGATTAGATCATATGGTTGAAACAAAATATAATAAATTCCTTCAAGCCCACAATTACAACCTCAGTCTTGTGTAAGCTGCTAGGAGAAATAGTGGGTCAAAGATATGGAACAGAACCAAAAAGAGAAAGGATGCAGAAAATGCAGTTAAATCTATAGATTCATGAATTTTGCAAGCAGTTTATTGCCTTGCTTTACTTTGGGCAGGATGTAAGGCGTAGGGGGAGGATCCATTAGGTTGATGTCTAATTTGGTCCATATACTGGAATGGTATTGAGAGGAGGCTAAACAATTAGTTATTAGGTATCGGTATTATCTCTTTCATGCTTTCTGAGTAAAACCGTGAAGAGTTTATTGATGTTTTCTTCTTCAATATTTAGATTCATTATATCGGTAGAACTGTACTTATTGATGTTATCACTGGCCTAAATACATATAATACAGCAATACGAAAAAGTTAAGCAGAAAAAGAAGCATCTTCGCTGATTGCTTTTTCTGCTATATTAGGAACTGAAGCTATGTTTGCAGATATTGGCCATTTTTCTGCCCTTCCAGTACGAGTAAGTTGTTTTCTCTGCATGCAAGAAAATGTTGCATTTCAGATACGCACCATAAAAGATGCAAATCTTTGTATTTCCATGCTGCACTTAAAATAAAAGCGTCCATGCACAAAAGCACATGTATATCCGTGTGCGCCATTTTGTACGAAATATCAAGAAGTATTATTCTAACTCAATCGGAAGCCATTTGGCAGTCCATCTTTCCAGTGACTATTTAAGTTTGGCAACCTTCTTTTGCCTGTTGTAACCACCACCACCAGAGTTAAGAAATATGTTCAACTGGTCAAATGTTGTTATCTCCCTCTTTATTTTATTAACCTAAATGTTTTTTCTTCTTGGTACAGATTGCATTTTCATGTTTTGTGTACCCTTGCTTGGTAATACAATACATGGGCCAGGCTGCTTTCCTATCAAAAAATATCCCTGCCATCGGCAATAGCTTCTACCAGTCGGTGCCTGGTTAGTTTTGCTTCAACTCATGCTAGGAATGCCACATGAACTATTGCTAGAGGGAGTTGAATCTCATTCTATTTGATCCTTTCTTCGCAGATCCTGTATTTTGGCCTGTCTTTGCTATTGCTGCACTTGCAGCAGTTGTTGCCAGTCAAGCTATAATTACAGCTACATTCTCGCTTGTTAAGCAGTGCCATGCTCTTGGTTGCTTTCCACGGGTCAAGATTGTCCACACGTCGAAGCATATTCATGGACAGATATATATTCCAGAGATAAATTGGATTCTCATGATTACGACTCTAGCTGTAGTCATTGGGTTTCAGGACACTACTCTAATTGGGAATGCATATGGTAAGTCAACCATTGCTGGAAAGATCACGAACTTTTCTCTTTGCTTTTCTTCATTATCGCTGTATAGGACCAGTCAACATCTGATAAGTATAGGAAATAAGGTAAAATTTCTTTGCGTACAGTCTTTAGTCCTGCATATGGTTCTTGGATGTAAATTATTATGGTAAACTATATCCTCATGGTCAATTACTCTCAACTCTATTCTTTCTCATGCATTGATAACCTCTTTGAACAAGGATAACTAGTGTGACTGTACACAACTAGAAGTTTCATCACTTACAGTGATTATGCTGCTTATAATCAAGACCAGACTCCTGAGCATTTATTAATTGAATTCTCTATACTTGTTTGCACGCCTATACTACTTGAAGTCTTTAGGGTATTGTTAGGAGTGAAAATTAAGTAGCCTTTTGACTCACTTGTAAAATCCCTTTAAATAATCCTATATATTCAGGTTTTTATTGAGAAGTTTCTCTATATAAAATTTGCTAGAGACATGCACAAAAATGTAAGCTTTTCTAGCAATTAGGTCCTCTGAGGCATAGATAAGATGGGCAGGATGAATTGTGTGAGTATATTTTTCTTTTGCTTCTTTTTTCACTTGAAACCTTTCTAGGTGCAGGTCTTCCATTTATATCTATGTAAAATTTATTTTGACAGTGGTAATTGGATTGTGCACTTGCTTGTTGAATGCACACTTTCACATAGAAATGTAAAGGCTGAAAAAGAAAAACAAAAAAATGCAACAATTGCTGGAAGTAGGGAGTAGAAATGGGGCTATGCATCCAAGCTTCAACTGTTATCTAGAATATCATATTTAACTTACATATGGTGCAGAATGATCATCAAAGCACTAAAGAATTATTTTTGGCATTTGTTTATATCAGGATGCATGTAAAACACCCAATTTATTCTTTTCTTTATCTTGCACGGTCTCCTATGGGGGCACCTCATTTTAGCAGGAAAAATTTTCACTGCTTAAATAGAGAAGTATTAGGGAAAGCACTTGTTTTCTCTCTTTCAACCAATACTGAGAAGGAACAATCAATCGTGACGAAGCCACTATTTCTAATTGGGATACATTTTATTTGAGGTCTCATAATCATTATATGTCTTACTTCACCCATATTTGGGAATCGAATCATCTGTTCCTGTCTCTTCCTTTTCTTTCTCATCTGCAATTAATTCTTCAATCTGTTTCCCTTATGACATTTACAACCACAAGAAATTATCCACACTTATTACATCTATTTGCTTCATATGATCATCTTATTTAGCTCTGGTCTTGTCTTTCCAGGTCTAGCTTGCGCTGTAGTAATGTTCATCACTACGTTTCTCATGGCACTCGTCATAGTTTTTGTCTGGAACAAGCATATACTGTTTGCAGCTGCATTCCTCCTCTTTTGGTGTATAGAAGGTGTTTACCTCTCCGCTGCAATCACAAAAGTTCCTCAGGGAGGATGGGTATCATTACTTCTTGCTTTGATCTTTATGATTATCATGGTTGTCTGGCACTATGGAACCCGCAAGAAGTTCATCTTTGATATGCAGAACAAAGTTCCATTGAAATGGATTCTTGGCTTAGGCCCCAGCCTTGGAATTGTCCGAGTTCCTGGAATAGGCCTCGTCTACTCAGAATTGGCAACAGGAGTGCCAGCAATTTTCTCACACTTTGTAACCAATCTCCCTGCTTTTCATAAAATCTTGGTGTTTGTTTGTGTGAAATCAGTACCTGTACCCTATGTCCCACAAGAGGAACGTTTCCTTGTTGGGCGAGTTTGCCCAAGACCCTATCGCATGTATCGTTGTATCGTGAGATACGGGTATAGGGACATACATCGGGATGATGGCAACTTTGAGAACTTGCTAGTCCAAAGTATTGCAGAGTTCATTCAAATGGAAGCTGGAGAGTTCGAGTTTTCAAGTTCAGAAGTTTCACCGTTTGAAAGGAGAATGGCAGTTATAAGCACCAGGACTGTACACAACACTTCATCATTAATAGCATCTAAGGTAGAGGAGGGCAATGGTTATAACAATTCCATTGGAAGCTACACTTCGACTCTCCACAACTTAAGCTCTGCTTTTGACAATGACAACCTGCAGTCAGGAGCGCGGCAAGTCATGTTTCAATTAGCACAGAACCCTGAGATAAATGCTGAAGTTAGGGAAGAGCTCTCCGACTTGATCCAAGCAAAGGAAGCAGGTGTCGCATATATAATGGGACACACGCGCGTGAAGGCGACAAGATCTTCATCATTCTTGAAAAGGTTTGCCATTGATATTGCATACCAATTTTTGTACAAGAACAGTAGGGGACCTGCTGTGGCACTTAACATCCCTCATATTAGTCTTATTCAAGTGGGGATGATATACCATGTTTAACAGTTAGCCATATGAGGTTAATCATATTCATGTTTCACATTTTTTAACATGTTTCTTGTACGAGAAGCATTTTCTGTTAGATGAGATTTTGTAGGTTGCTCGTGTCATATATACAAACAATTTGGCGTCATATATGACGAAGTTGTCATATTTTTTGGTAGGCAACTAACCATTTTATTCCACAAAAGTCAATTACGAATAATAGGTCGCAAACAAGTGCGACCACATATTAATTAGCTCTAATCTATTTAGTCATGTAGATAAAGAATTGTCACCTTTTTTCTTCCATTATTTAGTCAATTTATATGGCCTTCAATACCAAATTATCAAAGGATGATAGTTAACACATAATATAACTTTTTTGAGGTAACTCTGTTAAGGGAATAGAGCATACAAAGCAGTGATAGATGTATACAGCTGTTCAGTTTAGTTATGCTAGCTGGCAGAGTATTAGGAAGTAGTAGCAGTTACTACTGATTAGTTAGAAGTAGTTAGGGCCCACACGCAGGTCTATATATATGGCATAAACTGTATTCAGAAATAATAAGATAATCATTTTTTTTGCACATCATGTTTCTCTCTATCTCTCTCTCTCTCTCCTTTCTACATGGTATCAAGAGCACGTCCTGAGCTTGTGTTTCTTCTTCTTCTCGAAGCTTCTCGAGCTTCATCCATGGCTGTTAAAGCATGAATTCACAATAATATAATCACAAATCTTGTGAGTTCCATAATATATATATATATATCTATTTTTTCTTCTCTCTTCAAAATTAGGGTTTCTAAATCTCAATTTTCATGTTTCACAGCCTTGTAATCATCTCCCAGCTGAAACTACTCCATAGATCTTCTCGCCTCATCATTGCGATCACATCTATGGTGATATTTTGATTTTCTGCATTGTTTTCAACAAAATCTCACTTGTTCTCTCTTTTGCGAACTAAACTGATTGCGAAGTTGTGTGGTTCTTATGGCTCTTCCATCTGATGAAGCCCTTCCTCATGGCCTTAAAACACTTCTTTAACATTTTTCCTCCATGACTCCATTGAAGCTGGATAACAACAACTATGTGTTGTGGAAGGCTTAACTTTTGCCATTGCTATCTGCTAATAAGTTACTTAATCATATCACTGGCCTTGTTCCTTGTCCCCCAAAGCTCAACACAGGTGCTAATGGAGTACCACAACTCAATCTAGAGTATGACCTGTGGCAGACTATAGACCAGTATCTCAAGTCTTGCCTCGTAACTACAATCTTTCCTACTGTACTACCAAAGGTGGTTCACCTTGATACTGCCTCTGAGATCTGGAGTGCCTTAGAAGAGAGGTACAATGTGTTAAGCAGGTCTCACATTCATCAACTGAAAATGCAATTATATCATCTTACTAAAGGCCAGCAAACAATGCAATCATACCTGGATCATGCCAAATCCTTGTGTGACCAGTTGGCTGTATCTTCTGAGCCAGTGAGAGAAGAAGATATTGTTCTGCTTGTGCTCAAAGGACTTCCTCCTTCATATGACTCCTTAAAAACTTTTATAAGAGTCAGGCCTACTAAGATCACCCTGAGAGAACTGACAAGCATCCTTATTCAAGAAGAATTGCATCGAGGATTTAGCAAATCTCTTACTTTGGCAGATTCCTCTACCACAGATACATATACAGCACTCTATACTTCTCCTCCCACAAGAGGTGGTGCAAACAGAGGTAGGGGACCTAACAGTAATACAGGAAGAGGCAGGAATCAAAGGTCTAACAATAGAGGAGGCTACTCTGGTAATCCTCAGGCTTCTTCACAATCTGCAGGTTCTTCAAGCCATGCATCCTTTATTCCTGTGCAATGTCAGATATGTGGGAAATTCAACCACACAGTAGTCTTTTGCTGGCACAGGACTGACACTACTAACTACAACAAGGATCCAATTCCAAAGTAGGCTTATACAACTCAAGCTACTCCAACTACTTCTTCTTCTGCCTGGATTTTGGACTCAGGGGCTACCAGCCATGTCACTCATGATCTTTCTAACCTGCAAACAAGCCAACCTCACACTGGACATGACTATGTCACAGTAGGTAGTGGACAATCTCTACCAATTAATAGCATTGGTGCTGGTATACTTCCAACTTCCACTTCCAATCTAGTATCATCTAATGTCCTATATGTACCTAATATCTCTTCCAATCTTCTCTCTATCTATCAACTTACAAAGGATAATGACTGTTTTGTTGTCTTTAATGCCAAGGGTGTTCAAATCTTGGACAACAAAACTCATACAGTGAAGTTTCAGGGCCCCTATGAAAAAGGATTATATCCACTTCCTTTAGGCTCCTGCAACATCACTACCTATTCATCAAACTTTTCAGCCTTACAATATGTCTGCTCTCCACTATCTGAGGATAGAATCTGGCATCTTAGACTTGGACATACATCCAAGCATATTGTTTCTGCTTTATCTCATTTCCTGCCTGTAAATATTACATATACTAGTAATAAGTGCTTGGATTATTCAGTTGCTAAGGCTCATAATTAGTCTTTTCCTGTTTCAAAACCTAATAGTACTAGTGCTTTTCAATTGATTCATTCTGATGTATGGGGTCCATCCCCTGTTCCATCATGTATCAAATATAAATACTATGTGGTGTTCATAGATGATTACTCTTATTTCTCCTAGATATATCCTCTTAAGCTAAGTTAGAAGTTTTTTATGCTTTCTGTACTTTTCATGCAATGGTGAGCACACAATTTAACACCACAATCAAAGTTCTCAGAACAGACAATGGTGGAGAATTTGTTAATAAAAAGCTATCTCTTCTCCTCCAAAAACATGGCATAATACACCAAACCTCTTGTCCTCACACACCCTAACAAAATGGGAAGGCGGAGAGAAAACATCAACATTTGCTTGAAACTACAATAGCTCTCTTAACGCATAGTAAACTGCCTCAGTCTTACTGGCTAGAGGCTTTATCAATAGCCAATTACACCATCAATAGACTGCCCACACCTCAGCTTCAAAATAAATCTCCTTTTGAACACTTGTATCACATCAGACCTGATTACTTTGTTTTGAAAACCTTTGGCTGTCTCTGCTTCCCATGGATAAAGCCCTATAATCAGCACAAATTGCAAACCAACTCTACTCCATGTGTGTTCTTAGGATATCATCCTAACACTAAAGGCTATAGATGCATGGACTTGGATACTAAAAGAGCATATGTGTCCAAAAGTGTCAAATTTTTTTAGGCATCTCTTCCTTTTGCTCAGTCAGACACTTCCACTTTCTCTGACAGTTCATGTCAAGTGTCATTTCCTCCTCTCTTTCATATCTCTAATTCCAATTCCACTGACTCTAGTCCTGCTTCTCACTTTACTAATGCTAATGATACACTGTCTTCCTGTGATCAATCCACTGTCGTGCCTATATCTGAGTTTATCTCTTCATCTTCATCTCAGCAGGCTGCCACTCATCCTAACAGTTGCTCTTTTTCTCCACAAACAGATTCTCCAATTCCACTGCCAGTTACACAAACCCATGTATCTGCCTCTTAACTCCCATTATTGCCAACACCATCAAATATTCAAAGACTGCCCTATCATCCTATGCAAACTAGGTCTAAAACAAGTTCTTTACCATCACCTCTTTATCCAATTCATCATACCATCCAAACTTCACCTTCTATCACTGAACCTTCAACCTATAAAGAGGCTGCTAAGTCCCTTTATTGGGTCCAGGCTATGAATGAGGAATATGGAGCACTTAAGCAGCAGAAGACCTAGACTCTTGTTCCTCCTCCTCAGGATAAAAAACCTATTGGTTGCAAGTGGGTGTTCAAAATAAAAAGACACAGTGATGGAATTGTGTCAAGGTATAAAGCACGACTAGTAACTAAGGGTTTTCACCAAGAACAGGGCCTAGATTACAATGAAACTTTCAGTCTAGTAGTCAAGGCCCCTACTATTAGAATAGTCCTCTGTCTACCCTTGCATTATAAGTGGTCTTTGCAGCAGTTAGATGTGTCAAATGCCTTTTTACATGGAGCCTTAATTGAGACTATTGTTATGATACAGCCACCAGGTTTTGAGGATCCTAATCACCCTGAGTATGTCTACAAGTTGCAAAAGGCATTGTATGGTCTAAAACAGGCCCCCAAGGCCTGGTATTCAATGCTCTTTAATTTTCTGAACACACAAGGCTTCAAATCAAGTTTAGCAGACTCCTCTTTGTTCATTAGGTACATAAATACTGATACTACACTTCTATTAGTATATGTAGATGATATTATTGTTACTGGGAGTTCCCCTCAGGTTATACATACTCTAATTCAGGATATGAAGTCTCAGTTTGCCATGAAAGAATTAGGCAAGCTCTCTTATTTTCTGGGACTGAAAGTCTCTTATGCTGCAGATTCAATGGTTCTGTGTCAAACAAAATATGCCAAAGATCTTCTTACAAGAGCAGGAATGGCAGACTACAATTCTTCACCTAATCCTTCATTTTCAAAGCCTAAGGTTGCAGATCAGAATGCAGAGGCTCTGTATGCCAATCCTATTGAGTTCAGAAGCCTAGTAGGTGCTCTTCAGTATCTCACATTAACTAGACCAGAATTTCAATTTGCAGTCAACTCACTCTGCCAACATATGCATAAGTCAACAAATGGTGATTTTGCAACCCTAAAGAAACTCCTACGATTTGTCAAAGGCACTATTTCCACAGGCTTACAGTTCAAACCTGGAGATTTTACCCTGCAAGCCTTCTCTAATAGTGACTGGGCCTCCAATCCTACAGACAGAAAATCCATTACTGGATTTTGTGTTTTTATTTACTCTAATTTGATTTCATGGACCTCTAAACAGCAGGCCACTGTAGCAAGGTCATCCACTGAGGCAGAGCATCAAGCCTTAGCCCAGACTGCTTCAGAGGTTAAATGGCTTACTTATCTACTTCATGATCTAAACATACCTATACAAATTCCCACTCTGTACATTGATAATCAGTCAGCCATGGCTCTTGCATACAATCCAATTTATCATGCCAGAACAAAACATATTGAGATTGACTATCATTTCATCAGAGAGCAAGTTCTGGCTAAGAAACTATCCATTTCTTATGTGCCTACAGCAGCTCAATTGGCAGATATATTCACCAAAGTCCTGCCGACTGCCAGATTTGAACTTCTCATATGCAAACTTTCCTTGTCTTTTCCAGCCACGCTCAGTTTGAGGGAGGATGTTAAGGGAATAAAGCATACAAAGCAGTGACAGATGTATACAGCTGTTCAGTTTAGTTATGCTAGCTGGCAGAGTATTAGGAAGTAGTGGCAATTACTACTGATTAGTTAGAAGTAGTTAGGGCCTACACGCAGGTCTATATATATGGCATAAACTGTATTCAAAAATAATAAGATAATCATTTTTTCTGCACATCATGTTTCTCTCTCTCTCTCTCTCTCTCTCTCTCTCTCCCTCTCTCTCTCTCTCTCTTTCTCTCTCCTCTCTACAAACTCTAACTTGGTATCAGAGCCTAGAAACCAAATGAACTTAGGTTCAATCTTTACTGCCACCCATATAGAAAATATTAAATTATTCACGTGTAAACTCTAAACAAATTACGCTACACGTTTAAATTGTTCACATGAAAACTTTAAACAAATTATGCTACACGTGAGGAAGCATGACACGTGAAGGAGCGTGAGATCAATAAAGAGGAGTGAAGTGTTCTTTGGTGCTTGCTCAGATAGTCTGAAATCGAATATCCTCGAAACCCTTGGGTTCAACTCTGGTTCTTTTCCAATTAGGTACTTTGGGGTTCCTTTGGTGACAGGCAAATCGGGCAAGAAGGATTGCAAAAGTCTTATTGATCATATTGTTGCCCAAATTGATTGTTAGGCTATAAAATGGCTCTCTTTTGCAAGCCATAAACAGCTCATTTAAGTAGTTCTCACCAGCATCTATGATTTTTTGGGCAAGAATGTTTTTCCTACCAAAAGGTTTTGTTGTTAACATCAGAAGAAGCTTGTGAACTTTCTTTGGTCCGGCACGAATCGAAAAACAAAAGCATGAGTGGCTAGGAAGATTGTTTGCCATAGGATTGAAAGAGGTGGGCTTGATCTGAAGAGTTGTAAGGACTCTATCATGCATTGAACCTAAAATATCTGTGGAAATTTCTCAATCGAATGGATTCTATTGGGGTCTGATGGGCGTATGCTTATCACTTGAGAAAGCAAACCATTTGGGAATTTGGTGCATTTGGTTTGCTTGTTTTCTATTTTCATTTTCATGTAAAATGAAAATTAAGATAAAATTTTTTTTGATTATTTATTTTTGTTTTTATTTTCAGAAAATAAAAAACAATTTTCTAGTAAAACAGAAAACATTAAAAAAGTGTCTTCTCTAAAAGTAAGGTGGCAATTTTTGTAAATAACTCTAAAAGATTTAAAAAACAAGGTGGCAATTTTATAAATAATTCTAAAAATTTAGAATACAATATGACAATTTTGTAAATAACTCTAGAGGATTTAAAAAATAAGGTGACAATTTTATAAATATTTTCAAAAAAATAAAGTTAGAAAATAAGGTGGCAATTTTATAAATATCTCTAAAAAACAAGATTGCAATTTCGTACATAAACAGCAAAAAGAAAAACGCTTTTGTTAACTAGAAACATTCTCCAAATTTTGAAAAATAGAAAATGAAAATTTTTTTCAGAAAATAAAAATTAAAAAATAAAAACAGAAAACAGGCAAATGAAACACAACATAATATTCCTTGAGATTCGGCATGGTATTGGTGTCATTGGGTAATGCACAAAGTGGGGCCAGGTAGCTCTATCAGCTTTTGGTTCGACTGGTGGCATCCAATGGGCATTCTTATTGATATTTTCGGAGAACAAGCAATCCAGAATTATGACACTACAGCGAACACTAAAGTGGCAGAATTGATTTTTGAAGGCAGAAAGCATTAGCGAATGGCAACAGAACAATGAACTTGTTCACCTTGTGTTCACTCACGAGAATCTCCCACAAATCTCTCACTAAGGGACTCAGTTTGGTGGATGGTCAGCCATGATGGCAATTTTAGTACCAAGTCTACAATGAAGTGTTTGCACCCAAAAAAAAAAAAAAATTCATCCAAAGTTTGATTGGCATTCGATTGTCTGGTTCAAAGGTCATGGCCCTGGCGGGAATACTAGACTTTTGCCACTTCCAAGTATGTGGTTAGGGAAAGAATACTTCTACGAGAAGAAATTTAGGAATACTACTGTTAATAGACAATTATGCAGAAATTGGAACATTGATAGAAGTAGGCTGGTTCGGGGTGAGATGGTCCTCACGATCTTTTATATATTTCCCCTCTTTTTAATACAAATCTCTTGCTTGTTTAGCAAATAGATAAATAAAATAAAATAAAAAGAAAAAAAGATTATTTCTTGCACATCATCCTTGTTTATTACTTTGCACAAATTATAAGTCCCTGTGGCATGCCTCGCGTTCTTTATTGACAATAGCTTACGAGGAATCATTCTCGATTCTAGGTTCTTGCTCTTCCACAAATGCCAGTCTGCAGAATCTTAGTTTAGATAATGCTGCATAAAGATATCTAGTAGCCATAGAGAAGAAAATTGCAACAAAATTAGAACTCTGCACGCTCATAGACCTCAAGCTAAAGAAGGAAAAAAAGGCAATACGCGCCTACTAAGGCTTGGAAAAGATAAAAATCTGAAATCATTTTGGTGAGACGAGAGAGTAGCCACCTCCTACTGTGGGAACTTCAAATGGTGCTCACACAAAGAGGCCATCTCAATCTGCAAAGTCAGTCCAATAGAAGGGAAATTAGGCAGTTCGAAAGTGAAAATGAGGAGCTCATACAGAATCAGATAAGCGTGCTTAATAGGGGAGCAACGGAGTCATCTAATTAATTCACTTCTTGCTCGCTGTTAACAGTAGCAATTGCCCCTATTTTATGAGTCTAGCAGCCCACTGTCTCTAAAGCAGCAGGCATGTCATTGTTGATGACAAAATATTGAAATTGAGCACAAGAAATGTCGTTAGCAGCACTTAGTCATATTAGATGACGAATAAAATACAGCGAAATGTTTGTTCATTTCACAGAAATTGAGGTTTGGAAATTGAACTCTCATGGAATCAAAGAACTAACTCTAGGAATTCAAATTCATACATTCACCTGTTCAAAAGTCAATGACTTCAATGATCTTCTGTTTCCAAGGGAAAAAGATTTGGATGATAGTATACATTTAGAAAGGTTAGGGTGTGGTCTTTTTTAGAGATAGTTTTCCATTTTCTGCGAATGAATGGTGGTAGGGTGAGGAAGCATATAATGAGATTGTAATGGACTAGGATCCGAGCTCTAGAAAATAAGGAAACTATAAATCATCAGTCTCCAACTTGAATTATCTACACTTTCTACTTCGTAAATTCTCTAATTCATTTCTTCACATTGTCATTTCAATATGCTAGGATTGCAAGTTTCCAGAAAATTAGTTTGGGGCAACTGAATGGTCGTTGCTTTCTCATATCTAAAATCAAGTGAAAAAGGGAAAATCTTCATCCCTCAAAAAGTTGAGGCAAGAATTCAATGTTTCACTTGCACGTCTAATGAACTTTCAGAAATTTGTACTTCCCATGAAAAATCCAGGACACAAAGAACAAAAGCACAAAGGTCAGAGAGCGAGAAAAGAGATGGGAAATTCAAGTGTTAAAGCTGCTGCTTACTAGTGATCCACTCTATGAGTTGACATAACCCACACAACTAGAGTAAGGTTCAGTTTTTCCGACTTCCTAATGGGCAAAGAACAAGGTTCAGTCATTCCGACTTCCTAACAAGCAAAGAAAATTATTGGAGAATCGATGATTGTAGAGCCATGCACAGCCCTAATGAGGCACTTGACATCACTGATTAGTATAGCATGGCATGGATCACCACTTGGTTCTCTTTCAAGTCAAAGGAATATATGATAAGAAAAGAATAAAATAATCTCGCGGAAATAAAGCAATAGAATGGCCATGATCAATGGAGAGTTATGGAATAAGTCAAGGTGGTCAAGTTATAATGCAGATCATGAAGCAAGTGGAGTATACCAATTCAGGAAATAAATTTACTTGCAGCTTTCCAAAATCGAGAAACTGAAGCTGCAATAGCTTGTCAGAAAACTATGTGGACCACAGTGGTAAATATATTACACAGAAAAACTAAAGCTGCCCGTCAAATTTGCGTGCAAGTTCAACCTTGATCAAAGAGATAATATACACCCACTACCTGTTGTAAAAAGGGAAATGGAAAAAGACAACGAAGTGAAGGATACAGAGTATTTGGAAGCTGGACAGAGCGGACACTATCTCAATTTAAAAATAATTTCTTGATGATTTAACTATGTGAACCTCTTTGCTTCTACAATTATCATTTTCACATATAATTCCTATATTCCATGAAATGAAATAGAACCATGCAGAAAAGAACATAATCAGCCCCAATGATATTAATGTCTAGGTTTAAGAATGTCAGCTATTTCAAACTGAAAGCTATAACCCAACTACTAATATTTCTGGAGTCAGAAACATACTTCCAAGGACTATAATAGGCCCCTTTGACTTTTTGTTCTCCACTTCCCTCCCAAAACCTAAGACAAATGGGGGTAAAACCTAGAAGCAAGGACACTCAGCAATAACTAGAAAACAGAACTTGAAAAGTGGAGCGATTGCTCTGAACTGGCTGACAGAGTGAAAAGGAAAAGAAGTGGCACATTTTATGTCAACCTCCTAACAAGTGGATAACAAGAATATTCAATGCCAGAAAGTCAACTTACAGCAGTCAGAGCTGCTTCAGCGCCTTTATTCCCAGACTTACCACCAGCTCGATTCAAAGCCTGCAGCCATCAAGAAGGAAATTTTTCAGAACATCTGATGTCACACAGACAAACAATGAGAGAGACAGAGGCGAACAAAGAATGAGGAGAAGGATAGAACATCAAATGATTTTTCTCTTGCGAAAATTGGTTCCTTGACATATTTACCTGATCCATGTCATCACATGTCAAAACACCAAAGATGCAAGGAACGCCTGCAAATCATTATTAATGAGAGATTACAATTTACTAATTTAATCAAAATCCCCAAGCTGTTGAAATGTTAATAGTTGCCTAAAACATATAATCAGAAAAAGAAGTTGACTGATTGAAGGCAATACTGATCTGCAGATCACAGGAGGAATTTGATCAGTGGCTAGTCGGGTGACACTATATATTGCCTTATATCTGGCAGAAATACCTCTTTCTGGAAAATTTAAGTCCACAGAAGCAAGAAGCTACAAGGGATGCTTTCATTTTTCATTGCCTACCAAAAATAAAATTGTCAGCTGTAATAGTTATCATAGGAATCAGTAGTTATTTTTTTCTTTATTAGGAAGATTATTTCCTTTTATGTTCCACTGAAAGAAGTCTTAAATGCTCTTGTACTGCTGCAGAGTAAATGGACAATCATTCCTCATATCATTCTCCTCTGTTGTTATGATATTACAGTCAAGAAGAGAGTCCTAGCATTTGAATCTTTTCCCCCTAAAATGTCTAAAATCACATCTGCTTCCTCTAAGCCTTCATTGTCTTAGACCGAACCCGACAGCGCCTCAATCTGTCCAAAACTCTCCCTATATAGATAACTACAATTCGGTTGAATGGCGACAATTTCCTCGGAGGTCACAATCTATCCACATGTACATCATAGGAAGAGGCAAAATCATTTATATCACAGGAGAAGCCAAGAAGCCTGACATGAGGGCCGACATGAAGGATAAAGCCTATGCCATTTGGGACACTGAGAATTCAATGGTGATGGCATGGTTTTGATCAATTCCATGGTTGAGGTGATTGGTCCCAACTATCTGTACTAGTCCACGGCCACAGGCCTTTGGGAAAATGTCTCACGTGTATTCTGACCTAGAGAATCAATCCCAAGTATACGAGTTAACACTGTCTCTTGGAGAAATTCATCAAGCTGAGGATTCTGAGACAAAGTATTTTAATTCTTTTAAAAGAATCTAGGAAGGACCTTGATTTGTTCAACGATTACAAATAGACGTCGAAGGAGGACTGCAATCGTTAGAAAGAGATACTAGACGTCAGCCGAGTCTTCAAGTATCTTGCAGATCTGAACGTCGAGTTTGACGAGGTAAGTGGCTGGATTATTGGGAAAAATCCTCTGCCTCCAAGACATAAGGTATTTGCTAAAGTGCATAGAGAGGAAAGCCACAGCCACATGAAGTTGGGAAAAAGGGCTGCTTGTGCAACCAGGCCTGTGAAAGGATCTGCCCTAGCAAATTCCTAAATGTTAGAGTATTTCCTCTTACATGGAAAAATCTTAAAGCCTAAGACCACTTAATTAGATCCTAGATTACTCCTCCCATTGACCAATTGGTTTTTAGGATGAAATCCCAGGATTCTTCACATGGTATCAAAGCCTGGAAGCCAAATGGCACAGGTTCAAAACTTGCCACAACCTTTTAAAAATTTTAAATTGTTCTCGTGCAAGCTCTAAATAAATCACGTTGCACGTGAGGGGCGTGTTTACACAATAAATAAATAAACCAATATTCTTTCTACAAGCTTAAGCTTTTAGATAAGATGGTAACTCAATATGATATCAGAGCCCAAGTTATGGGCCAGTTATATTTGTCCATGACTCCATGTGTGACCCTTCTTTATCCACGTGTGATGTTCTAATTTCTCCACGTGTGACGCTTCTTCAATTATCAAATCAGGTCACACGTGAGAGGGAGTGTTAAGAGTATTTCCTCCCACATGAAAAAATCACAAAGTCTAAGACCACTTCATAAGATCCTAAGCTATGCCTCCCATTAAACAATTGGTTTTTAGGATGGAACCCCAGGATTATTCACAATAAAACCCAAATTGGTGATAGGAAAATCAGTGTGGAGGAGACAAAAACAATTTGATATGAAAGTGTTGTGGAAAACCACAACATATCCAGGAGAATTGCTATAAATAGACCACCAAATGCCTAGGGTAACCTGTCCACTGACCAAGGCACTCCTACTACTAATGAAGCTGAAGCCTCACCCTTCAGTAAAGTGTAATTACATCAACTTCTTAAGCTGCTAAAATCCCATTCATCCTGTTGGTTCTATGGCATCTTCAGGTAGTAATCCTATGGCACTTTCATTTTCTGTAAAAACCAGTCCTTGGATCATTCACTCAAGGGCTTCTGACCACATGACAAATTATTTTAAATTGTTTAGTTCATTTTTCATCCACAGCAGGCGAAGGAGATATTAAGATTTCTGAAAATATCACACTAAAATCAGTTTTACATGTTCCAAAACTTGTGTACGATCCTCTGTCTATCGACAGTTGTCGAAAAACACTAATTGTTCTATATTTTTTCTTTCCTTCTCATGGTGTTTTCTAGTATCAGAGCTTGGGGAAGATGACAGGAACTGCCTGAGAAATGAATGGGTTGTACTACTTTGATGGAATAGTTTTGTGGAATAAAAGAGCTGCTCAGGGATTAGTACTAGTTCAACTTTTTTCTATGATCTAGTTATGCTATGGCATAGAAGGTTAGCACATCCTAGTTTTTTCATATTTCAAACATTTGTTTCCTGAATTGTTTAAAGGGATTGATTGCTCAAAATTTCATTGAACCTGGTCATTTGGCTAAATATCACCGTCTTTCATTTCCTCAAAAACCATAATTTCACATCGAAACCATTTTATTTGTTTCACAGTGATGTCTGGGGCCCATTGAGAGTTGACACAATTTTTCGAGAGAAATGGTTCTAACCTTTATTGATGATCGTAGTTGGGTTTGTTTGTTAGAGAAAAGGACCCAAAAAAAAAAAATTTCTGAAGTCGAATAATGTTTTAAAGATTTTTGCTTACGGTTGAAAATCAATTCCAAACCAAAATTGGCATCTTAATAACATATAATGGAATTGAACATTTTTACAAATATTTGGAAATTTTTCTTTTGGAAAAGGGTATTATTTGTCAATTAACTTGTCATGAGACACCGCAACAAAATGACATCAAAGAAAGGAAAGGCACTTATTTGGAGTTGCCCAGGCCATTATTTTTCCTATTGATGTCACTAAAAACCTCTAGGTCAAGCCCTTTTAACTGCTTGTTACTTGATAACAGAATGCCATCGAGTTTTTAGATTCGAAACACCTCTAAATCATTTTAAAAGTTTTCTTTTCCATAAATCAGCTCATTGCAAATCTGTCTTTAAAGAATTTTTGTATGTACTTTGCTATGTACACATACGAAACAATTTTCGGTCCAAACTAGATATGATAGCGGAAAAATCTGTGTTTGTTGGATTTGCGTCTAACAAGAGGGGATACAAATGCTTTAGCCCAATCACCAAAAAACTTTTTTGAGGGTATGGAAGTAATGTTTTTTGAGGATCAGCCTTCTTGATCCTTATACAATCATTCTCTTCAGGGGAGCACATAATTAAGAAAGAAAACTTTTGCAAACTTTAACTCTACCTGTTCCAGATAATTCTTTGCATTCGATAATTCTGATTAACAAGTTTAGAAAACAACTATGAAAATATGGAAACTAGTGGTACTCTTAATTATACTTTGCAACAAATTATTCTATCAGAGAGGAGCGGAGAAGTACTGCCAAAGGGCAAAGTACTATTGAGCTTCAGGTTTATACCAGAAAAAAGGTTCACAAACATACTACTATACCAGTTATTCCTCCAGCAAATGCGCAATCCAATTTACCAAGTTATAGTTCTACCACAACCAATCAGAATAATCCTTCTCCTATTTCTCCTTTATTGTACTCGTCTAATTTATCTTCTTTGGAGGATGATCTTCTAATTACCTTAAGAAAAGAAACCCGAACATGCAGGAAACATCCCTTTGTAAAATACAAGTCGTACAAGAAGTTGTGAAACAATCATAAAGCTTTGTGTCTAGGATTTCTAATCCGTTTATTCCAATAACTATTCAGGAAGCAAAGGTGGAAGAAATGAATGCTCCCAAGAAGAATGACACTTGGCGTGTTACTAACATACCAGCAGACAAGAAGATAGTTGGCTGTAAGTAGGTGTTTAAAGTGTAAGCCAAATGGAAGTGTGGAAAGGTATAAAGCACGACTAAAATAGCAAAAGGATTCACTCAAACTCACGGGATTGATTATCAAGAGAGTTTTGCTCCTATTGCTAAAACAAATTCCATCTAAATTCTTCTTTCTCTTGCAGTTAACTTCAACTGGCCACTCCATCAGTTGGATGTTAAAAATGCGCTTCTGGAAGGAGATTTGCAAAAGGAAGTGTATATGGACTTTCCACTCAGGTTTGAAAGAAGTCTTGGAAGAGGTCCACGTGTGCAAGATGAAGAAATCTATTTTGGACTGAAGCAATCCCCAAGACCCTAGTTTGAGCACTTTGGGAGTGTTGCTAGTAAACATGGCTTCTCAAAAAGCCAAGCTAATCACACTCTGTTTTTTAAGGCACTCCACCGAAGGTAAAGTGGCCATCCTAGTTGTATATATAGATGATATAATCATGGCTAGAGATGATGTTCTCGAGATTAACAACCTGAAGAAGAACCGTGAGGTTGAATTTAAAATCAAGGACTTGGGCAAGCTAAAATATTTTCTAGATATGGAGTTTGCAGGATCCAAGAAGGAATCTTAATCAACTAGCACAAACATGCTCTTGATCTACTCAAAGAAACAGGAATGACTGGGTGTAAGGTAGCAAAGACACCTATATTGCCTAACTTGAAGTTGGAAGCAGTGCAAGAAAATGAAGTGGTAGACCGTGAATGTTGTCAAAGATTAATTCGGAGACTAATTTATCTAGCTCATACATGACTAGACATAGCCTTTGCAATGAGTGTGTAAACCAGTTTATGCATTCACTTGGTATTACTCACTTTGAGGTTGTGGTTAGAATCTTAAGATATCTCAAAGGAACTCTTGCAACGGCACTCTTATTCAAAAGAAGAAACGACCTTCAGGTAGAAGCAAACACAGAGACATATTGGACAGGCAGTATAAATGACAGTAGGTTTACCTTGGGATACTGCACCTTTGTTGGAAGGAATTCAGTTACTTGGAAGAGTGAAAAACAGTGTTGCGGCTAGAAGTAGTGCAGAAGCCGAATTCCACTTAGTTGCACATGGATTCTATGAAGTCTTATGGATAAAAGGACCTCTGGTAGAGCTGACGGCTCTTATAGCAACACCTACCAAAGTCTATTGCGATAATAAACCAATAATCTCAACCACCCACAATCCAGTCTACAGGACAGAACAAAGCATGTAGGAATGGATAAAAACCTCACCAAAGAACAATTGGGTGTTGGCATAATATGCATGTTTATGTACCAACCATTAGCCAAGTTGCCAATATAGTCCTCCAAAGTCTTCCTAATTTTGGTTGGCAAGCTTACCATGAATGATATCTTCATGCTAGCTTGAAAGGGAGTGTTGGAAAGATTAGTAATTAGTTTAGGAAATTACTATAATTACATACTATGTCTGGTTAGTATTGAAATCGTGAGCTGCAAGAGTGATTATAGGAATCAGTAGTTATTTTCTTCTTTATTAGGAAGATTATTTCCTTTTATGTTCCATAAAAGGGCTCTTGAATACTCTTGTGTGGTTGCATAGTAAATGGATGCAACCATTCTTCATATCTTTCTTCTCTGTTTTTATGAATAATTATGAAGTGAAGAAGAATAATAGTCCGTCATTACAGAAGTTTGATCTAATCTAGAAGATTAGGAGTTACTCCTAACTTTATAAATTCACTCCACTTGCATAGCAGAATTCATATTTGAGATGTAATACTAACAAACAAACCTACTCGTGTTAGTTTCCAAGTATTTAGTAGCTATCTTGGTCTTCCAAAATTGTGAAGGATCATGCCATGTTTCTGTTATTATTTAATGGAAGAGTTCCAGATACTTTTAAAAGCTTACAATGTATGAAAGGCAGGTCAACTATTTTGGGGTCTGTTTCTACTCTTTTTAGGGTTTTCTAGATGGGGTAGTGGGGAGTGGGGCATCTTCATACGACAAATAATATGAATGAGGCAAAGAAGTGGTAAGAGTACAAATCCACCAGATATATTTAAAACATAAAAGATTTAGCTGCAAAAGAAAATCAAGGAAGATAATGCATAAATTAATTGATTGACAAGAAAGACAGACAGTTTCCAATACAATTAATGAGTCAATAAACAATATGTGTTTAGTAATTACTTTAATTAAGGTGCATAGAACAACTTACCTGAATTCAAACTTGCAGAAAGTACCCCAGATGCAGCTGTATTAGCAACAGCATCATAGTGAGTAGTCTCACCTCTAATCTACAAACCAGATAGTGGAAAAAGAAAATAAATTATCTAATGATTGAGACATCCATAACCATCAAAAGATAATTTGGATATTATGACAAGAAAACAAAATCATGTAGTTGGAACAATCAATGTCAGACCAATACACATCAGCATGCCTCAAACAAATATGAGAATTGGTTAAAGTTGAAATACCATAGTACCAAGTATTAAACAAAAGTAAAGTTACAGTGCTATCAATCATATGCAGAGGAATGGAAAGCATGCCACTGCCTGGGAGGACAAGTAGCAGCAGCCAGATTGTGCAACAGAAGCACTAATGGCAGAAATCGACATATACAATTAAGTATCAGAATACTGAATTAATGTCAGAACATTACCTTTTCTTTTTTATGTCAGACCATTACATTTCAGCATGCCTCAAACAAATACAAGAAGCAGTTAAAGTTGAAAAATCATAGGGCCAAGTATTAAACAAAAAGTAAGCTACAGTTCTGTCCACCACGTGCAGGGGATTGGAAGCATGCCACTATTAGGGGAGATCAAAATAGCGAGCAACCTGATTGTGCGACAGAAGCACTAATCTTATAATTCAAATTTCATTCTCCAGCAAATTTGTGTAATTGATCATGTTTGTGCATCAGTTCTTTACACTCGGTAGAGATAACACTCAAGTGACCACCAAAAATAAATCATCATCCTGCTTTTGTAGCCAGCTCATTGGAAGTTCCTAAGTGACAATAGAATCATAGATACATAGATGTGCTTGTATGTGTGTGTTCATGTGCGTGTCTCTGCATGTGTGTGTGTGAGAGAGAGAGACAGAGAGAGAGAGAGAAAGAGAGAAATATAAAGGAGAGAAGGCATGATATTATTTCATTCTGAGGATCACCATGTTAAGTCATGTAAAAGGGGCAGCTATAGTTGGGGCACAACTTCCAGATACCCTTCTACAGGAAGTCAACATGTATGTTAGGTTTGGTTTCATCAACAAAAGCTCCAGAGAAAGATTTCACCATGGAAGTGCCACCTCTAGCCAAATTCCATTTCACTTTATCCTCCCACCCTTGAAGAAGCCAGTAGTTTTTTAGGCACCAAAAGAAACTGGCAATTTAATCCACTCGCCAATTATTAGCCTCTCTTATGGAGGTCACATCCCATCAACAACCACCATCCACCCATTGTTCACTTGAGCTTATCATGGCATATTTGTCTCCAGCCAAGGAAAAGATATTAGAGAAAAAATCCTTAAAGAGGAAAAAGAAGCATTTTGTTTGTCAACCCAAAGGAAGAACCTTTCTGCATTACTTACCTCAAAGAAAATGTGATATATAAAAGAATTCCAACTTTTCTCATTATTCTTCCAAAGCCCCAATACATGAGTAGTTTCTCCTACCATTTGGCATCCAAACATTATACTTCTCTCCAAATTATGTCATAAACCTCTATAACCATTTGCAAGAAGAGCTTTATTAAGGGAAAAAGAAAAAACAACTTAATATCAAGCTTATCCTTGACAATAGGTCGTCTGACCACTCCCCACCTTACAAGATGATATTTAAATTCACTTTCCAACGTTCCCTACAAGAATCAGTTCTGAGTATCCTCCAACCTCTTCGCTATAGAGCACGGGATAGAAAGCAAAGACACAAAATAAACCAAATGGCCAGGAAGTATGCTCCTAATTTGAGTTAGTCTTCCTCCTCTGGACAAGACTTCCTCTTTGACCCCGCCATCCTTTTCTCAAATTTCAGAATGATAGAATCCCAAACTCTGAGGTCTTTATAAAGTCCATTTGTTACATGACATTTGTTTTTGAACGAGTCCTTGTATAACTAACATAGACAATATACAAGAATGTATAGATAACTTGAGTTGCTAATCTTATATATTATAAAAAAGAGAGTACGTGTCCTTATAGTCGATGCCACGTGTCTTCAGGTCATGAATTTTTCCCCTCCAAATCAGATTTAGTATATTCCTTCAATCAATACAAAATTATTTCCTAATCTATTTACTTTTTTTCCATGTCATATCATTTTTTGATTTTATTTTTCAACTAAAATGTTCTATCCAAAAATCTCCCAAAAGAAATTAACTAGCATTGAAAACTTACAGAGACTTAAATTTTAAAAAATATATTTATAGTTTATCATCATACAAACTGTAAAAATTGATATTAACACTAAATCTCATGCGACGCACGGGATATACTCTAGTATAAATTATTTCAGGGTAGCTCCTTGCTTGATTGCATATTAATGAAATCTTTATTGCTTAACAAAACAATGATTATGGATAACAAATCAGCAACACTTTCTCATCAAGCCATGCCAAGCCTTTACTGCAATTCTTCCTATAATATCCATTCTGTTGATACTGAACAACTAAGTCTACAATGGCACTACAGAAAATTATGGATCCACTTACACAAACACCAACTCTTCCCTTTGTGCCTTCATAAATCCTCCATTTCATGGTCATAGACAATATTTGTTTTTGCCAACAGATTTACTGCAGGAATCCAGTTTTACAAAATATACAACTAAAAGTTTAGTTTGGGATGAAATATTCTGATAGTTTCTGTTTTCTTTGTCATTTAAACAATTAAGAAATATAAAAGATATGCATTTCCCCATTTCATGCATGTCTCCAGGACTCCAAAACTGGAAGAAGATACATAACATTAATTAAACATGTATCTACCTACTTGCCCACCACCTAACTAATTACAACATTAAGCTTCAACATGCGGAACAGTTGCCTTGTCAAATAGTTTACTCAGGTGTTACTATGCCTGTTCTTCATGTATTATATCATGTTGAAGAGGTTATCATTATTAGATGCACCCTTCTTCAACTTATATCAACTGCCAGTAGGAAGTACTTCTGTTCATCTTCACATGTTATAGAGCCTTTCAACATGATTAATGCAGAAAGAAATTTTAACACACTTCAGCACCAGGCATGAGAAATTGGGAGAATATTCTAGATAGAGAGACTACCATTGCAGATAAGAGCTATACACATTATGTTCAAGTAATGATAAGACTGATAAGAGAACATGGAAAAAGGAAGTTATTGAAAATTAGGGCATCAGTGCAAGTTGACCACACAGATATTGATCATTTATAAGCACTGTAATCATGATCCACTGCATATGTAAAAACTTAACAGACAGGTTTGAGAGATCAAAGGTTCAAATGCTTAAATTGTCTTGTAAGAAAGGAATTAGTCCATTGTTAAGTATGAGTTATAAGAGCTGTGGATGGGCTAGCCTGGGCAAAAGAGGCGGTTGAAGCGGGATACATAGCTTGTTTAGATGCCTTATATTGTAGGAACTCGGAATATTCATCCCCTGTAACAGTCACCGAAGTAGGAACCGCAGAAGTAGAAGACTCGATAGAATTTGTTTGGACTGTATTGGCAACCTGAGAAGGACGACCATGAAGAGTCCAACAATTCTCTCGAACATGACCAAGTTTATTACAGTAACTACAACAAGTATGCTGGCCATTTGAGCGACCTCCCCCTCGTCTAGAAGTACCACGACCTCTACCGTGACCCCCACGATCAAAGTTATCATCACGGGTCGATGTCGGAGCAACCAAGGCAGATTGATCATCTTACGAACCAAAAATCAAGAAGTGAGAATGAGCACGCTGTACTCGAGCATAAGCATCATCTAGAGTTGGCAACGTAGAGCTAGATAGCAATTGAGAACGTACAGCATTATATCGAGGACGAAGTCCGTGTAACCAGAAGATCAAGCACAAATTATCCCATTGTTGTGCTATCTCTGTGGGGTCAGTACTGAGCAGAAAAAAAGCCACGGAATTCAATCATGGAATTGTAAAACCAGCTGTAATAATCTGTCAATTCCATATCTGCCTGGGCCCGCAACATATCAGACACAACATCAAATGCTCGAGTAACTTGATGAAAATATCATACTTTAGCAGAAGTCCAGATAGATTTACAGGTTTGGCAATTCCGAAAGCATGTTTGAATGGAATCTTCCATGGATAGCCAAAGCAAACTTACCAACTGGGCATCGACACGACGCCAGGTACAAGGGTCGGGCACAGATAAACCAGACAGGTAATCAGAGGAGAGATGGTCTTCTAATCCTTGCCCAAGAAACCAAATGTTGATGGCCACAAACCACGACGAGTAATTTTTGCCATTAAATTTGATTGTAGTGACAGTAGGAGTACCAGAAAAGAAGGGGACAACAACTGATGAAGCAGCAGTAACTTGAGTTCTTGAGGACTCGGCATTAGTCTCTGTTTTCTCAGTAGAAGCAGATTCCATGATGACCAAGAAAAGAGTTAGATGTGCAGCAACCTACACTATAACAATGGTACTCCCACAGGCTAAGGTAATAATGAAGAGACCAAAAGAAAATTAATTATGCATTATTTTTTTTTTTTGTCTTTGGTTTTTTTTTTTAAACTTAATAATCCTGTTGATCATAAATAACCATGATCGAGCAAAAATCTTGCGAAACCAACCAGATAGCGGAGATGGGCAGACCATCGCAAGCATTCTAGTCGGAGATGGTGGCCGGCTAGAGCTCCGGCGACGGCACGTGGCAGCAGAGTGGCGGCACGTGGAGGGTCTACCGACAACGGGAAAGTGATGTCCAAGGTCGCCTGAGCATAATAAAGCTCCTGGTGGGTTCAGATTTAAGAAAAAATAGCCGGATGATAGCTAATCGGAGATGGCATCTAGGGTTAAGGTTTTGATATGATTTTTCCAGCGGGTTTCAGGCACAGCAGCGGCTGATGGTGGTATTTTGTGGTGGGTTATATTATTTTAGGGTTAGGGTTGGCTCTTAATACCATATTAATAAGGAAAGAGACATAAAGATAAAGAGAATGGTTTAAAGGCTTTGTACCTTTTAGAGTACTAGCCTACTCTATTTATAATATTATGAAAACCAACAAATATGGTATCTCTTCCGATGTGGGAGAGAGACTTATTATAATAATATACTTCCTAGTTTAGGATCAGTCAAAGAATTGTCTTGTGAGTCCTGTCAGTTAGGCAAGCAAAGTCGTAGGTCTTTCATTAATCGAGTCAATAAACGGGCTACTGCCCCCTTTGCTCTTGTTCATTCTGATATTTGGGGTCCATGTCGAACTACTTCTAAATCTGGATTTCGTTATTTTGTTACATTTATTGATGATTATTCCCGTATGACATGGTTGTTTTTAATGAAAGAACGTTCTAAGGTGTTTTCTATTTTTACCAAGTTTTATGCTGAAATTCACACGCAATTTGGGGTTTCTATTCAGGTTCTTCGCAGTGACAATGCGAAGGAATACTTTTCTTCTTCTTTTTCTTCATTTCTATCTTCTCATGGCATTCTTCACCAGTCGTATTGCTCGCATACTCCACAACAAAATGGGGTGGCTGAAAGAAAGAATCGTCATCTCATTGAGACGGCTCGTACTCTTCTTCTCCATAGACATGTACCTCTTCGTTTTTGGGATGATGCGGTCCTAACATCATGCTATCTTATCAACCGTATGCCATCCTCTGTGTTACGTGATCAAATACCGTTCTCTATTTTGTTCCCTCGAGATGCTATTTACATGCTTCCTCCTAGGGTTTTTGGATGTGTCTGCTTTGTCCACAATCTTTCCCCTGGGGTAGACAAGTTATGCCCTCGATCTATCAAGTGTGTGTTTCTTGGGTGTCGGCTGATGTTACCTTCTTTGAACATGCTTCCTTTTTCCCTTCTACCACCACTTCTGATACCGTGATTGAGTCTTTATCACTTCCAGTACCCACCTTCAATGCATCTTTGGCCCCTTCTCCTACTTCCACTCCCGATGCTGCTTCACCATTGCCTTCCACAGACCTACGGGTTTATTCATGCCAACCACGTCTGTTGCTACCTGCCCCGATGTCCTCTGATTCGCCGCCTTCAGATCCAATTTCTACTTAGCCGTCTGATCTTGACATGCCCATTGCTCTTCGTAAAGGTACTCGTTCTTGCACCACTAAGCACCCTATATCTAACTTTGTGTCTTACTCTTCTTTGTCTCCTTCATATGCATCCTTTGTTGCCTCCCTTTCTTTTGTTACCATTCCTAAGTTTGTGGCAGAGGCAAGTGCTCATCCTGGTTGGCGGGCCGCTATGCTTAAAGAAATGACTGCGTTTCATCATAATGGAACTTGGGAGTTAGTTGACTTGCCAGCCGGTAAGTCCTCTGTTGGTTGTCGATGGGTGTATACAGTGAAGGTCTGACCAGATGGTCAGGTGGATCGTTTGAAGGCTCAACTTGTGGCCAAGGGATACACACAGGTCTATGGACTTGATTATGGTGACACATTTTCTCCCGTTGCTAAGATGTCCTCTGTTCGTATTTTCCTCTCCTTGGCAGCTATTCATCATTCGTCACTTCATCAGTTGGATATCAAGAATGCTTTCCTGAATGGTGATCTTGATGAGGAAGTATATATGGAGCAACTGCCAAGGTTTGTTGCTCAAGGGGAGTCTCAGAGGGTATGTTGTTTAAAGAAGGCCCTGTATGGTCTCAAGCAATCTCCGAGGGCGTGGTTTGGACGCTTCGGTACTACAGTTCTGGAATTTGGCATGACTCGTTGTAACGTGGACCATTCAGTGTTCTATCGATGCTCATCCGGTAAACGGCTTCTTTTGATTGTGTATGTAGATGATATTTTCATAACAGGTGATGATAGCAACAGGATTGATGAGTTGAAGGCCTTTCTTCATCAACAATTCCAAACCAAAGACCTAGGGCCGCTTCACTATTTTTTGGGTATTGAGGTTGCACAGTCGAAGCAAGGTGTATTTATTACTCAACGTAAATATGCATTAGATACGTTGAGTAAGGCAGGGTGCCGGCCCGCGACCTTGTGACTCACCTATGGACCCAAATGTGAAACTTCTTCCAGATGAAAGGGAGTTGATATCAGATCCGGGGAGATACAGAAGGTTAGTTGGAAAACTTAATTACCTTACAGTTACTCGACTGGATATCTCATTTGCAGTAAGTATTGCCAGTTAGTTTCTGAACTCTCCACGAAAAAGACATTGGAAAGCGGTTATTCGAATCTTACGGTATATTAAAGGCTCACCTGGGAAAGGATTACTGTATAATGACCATGGGCACATGAAGGTTGTTGAGTACTCATACACTGATTGGGCAGGTAGTCCTACTGATAGGAGGTCCACCTCTGGTTTCTGTGTGTTTGTCAGAGGAAATCTTGTTTCCTAGAAGAGTAAGAAACAAGATGTAGTGGCCCGTTCGAGTGCTGAATCAGAATATCGAGCTATGGCAGTAGCCACTTGTGAGTTGATATGGATAAAAAATCTTCTGAAAGAGATTCAAGTCACCTGTTCAAGTCCTATGAAACTTGTTTGCGATAATCAAGCTGCGATACATATTGCCACAAACCCAGTGTTTCACGAAAGGACTAAACACATTAAGATAGATTGTCACTTTGTTACGCAGAAGCTATTATCCAAGGAGATTATTACTTCTTTCGTTAGCTCGAGTAATCAGTTAGCTCATCTATTTACAAAGTCTCTTGGTGGTTCTCGGGTTAAATATATTTGTAACAAGCTGGGCACTTATGATATATATGCTCTAGCTTGAGGGGAAGTGTTAAGTATGAGTTAGGTAGTATATTATTATAATAAGTCTCTCTCCCACATAAGAAGAGATATCATATTTGTTGGTTTTCATAATATTATAAATAGAGTAGGCTAGTACTCTAAAAGGTACAAAGCCTTTAAACCATTCTCTTTATCTTTATGTCTCTTTCCTTATTAACATCCATAAAGGGGCAGCAATAGCAATAAAATGTATTAGAGGTTGGAGGTACAGTGATAACCAATAAAATATTGAAGCATCACCAAGGCATCACTAAGTATGGGTGTTAGAAAGGAAAACTCACCACAGCTCCAATACACACAATTGCATCATATTTTCGAGACTTCCCAAGCTTCTCTGCAATGAGGCCAATTTCAAAACTTCCAGGAACCCACACAACCTGATGCACAAAAGTATAACTTTTGAATCACATGAGTGTAAGTATAACAGCAGATTACATATACCTGCACAACTATCAAGAAAAGATTAGTAAACGAGGTAGCTCTTATCACCATATTTTTTACAAAATCATTATCTAGCTAAAGCATTTACCTCTATCAAATAATATCTGGTAGCCATTGATAGGCAGAGTCTATCGATTATGCAAGTATGTAATGAAAAATATTCAGGGTGGCCCAAGTAAGGAGAGAACCATCATAAAATGAGGCAAAGCAAGAAGTAATAATAGAATTCTTTTTGGATAAGCTGGGAAGCAGAAAGATAGAGAATCAAAGCCTAAACACCAAAGATCCCACATGACTAAAGAGACAATAGGAAGCTTAGGAGAAATGCACCAGTCAAGAGGTTGTACTAGCTGCATTTATTACTACAACCGTGAACACCTCAAAAATCCACTTGGTTGGCTGTATGTTTGTTGGATATTTATGCTAGATATAAAACTATATGCTAAAATTCCATTGAAAGTTCAAATGCTAATACACAATGGTAATAACCCAAACAAACACACAGCAAGCAAACAAAATAGCGTAGGAAGCTAAACCATATGCAAATGAATGATTCACAATTATTTTTGTTTGCCTATATAAATGCCTGAAATGTACTTCTGTATAAAGTCCGAAATGGCAGACTCTAGCAATGGATACCTAAAATTGATTTCTATGAGTTCAAAAACTAAAGCTTAACATGTTTAACTCATCTTTAAAAGAGTTTTTAGGTAAAAGTCAAAGCTAAGAAAATGCTAAAAAAGTCAAATGTTCTGTCTGTAGATTATGTGGCAAGTTGCTATTTATCTTTCTTTTCCAAAATTACCATTCAATATTTTTAAGCTCTAATATTATCTAAAAAGAGCTGAAAGCTTAACATCTATAATATAAGCAAAACAGTCAACATCTTTTGTTCAACAGCACTTCTTCCTGAAGTTCTTCTGATAAAAGCGCTACATTCGAAAGCTAAATTTCACATCTAGGCCAATCGGAGCCTATGCTACCAAGTACCCACAGATTAACAGCATAAAGTAAAGAAATGTAAGATTCTTACTCTAGCATGCACACACTATAAATTGTTCCAAAATGAAGAAAAAGAACAAGAAGATGAACGAGGGATAGCAAACAATTACGTACATCAATATTTTCTTCTTTTACAGCATACTTCTTGAAAGTATCCAAAGCTCCCTCCAGTAATGGCCTAGTTACTATTTCATTGAAACGTGCGACAACCTTTTACATAAACCATAACCATTGTCAGTATCAGGTGTAGGAACACCGGCGGAACAAGTGTGAAACATCAAATGAGTCAAAGGGAATAAATTCTAGATCAATTGATCCCAAATAAAACAGTACAAACTTAGTTAAATGTCAATGTACTACAACTTGAGCAAAAGGAAGGGGGGAAAAAACTGAAATTCCAAACCCTTATCTATACCATTTCCAGATAAGTGCTTTCAAAAAGTCGTACAAAAACTACTTTTTTAAAAAATCAATCCAAACAAGCTTGAACCTAATACTGTTCCAATATATTACATCACCAACACAAACACTAAAGGCTAACACTTCCTCAAACGTTGACTTTCCAACCCAGAAGGCCAAAAACCAGTAATGGAGACTAATGTACTCTCTTGAAGTTCATATCCAATTAACGGGCTCGTTTGGATTGTCTTTTTAACATCTTTTGAAAAAGTGTTTTTTGAAAGCCAATTTTTTCCTCTAAAAAAAAAAAAAAGTCAATCCAAACAAATCCTAAAATAGTTGACCTCAAGTTACTATTTAGATTAAATTAGTTCACAATGTATATAAACTAGTACTTAAAAATGTATGCAATGTATAGGCTATAGCAAGAAAGTGAAGTTGAGAAATAGAAGCGAAATGCAAACCAAAGCAAAGCGGAAGCTTTCAGCAGAAGTAACACAGCCGGTCAAGACACGGACGGCTGATGTTTGACCGAAATCTGATCGTCCGTTCCGGTGAATGGTGGTGAATCCAAGCCGCCCTTTGTTGCCTTGTATGTGGAGAGGTGAGAGTGGCTTAGGTGTTGAAGATGAAGAGCTTGGGACGCCATAAGATACAGGGAAGGGTCGAAGATGAAGATGGGAAGAAGGAGAAGATTTGGGGTTGAGGCGAGAAGGGGAAGAGAGAAGAGTCAAAGTGTAGTCGCCAGATGTGAAGCAAGTAGCTGCCATCTCTGGACTCTGATTAAGGTTGCAGAAACCCCAGAAAACAGATTTAAGAAACTGCTGACTCGAAAAATAGGTAAAAGTAGGAGAAAAAGTTGGAGATAATGACTAATTTTAAGTATATTTTATAACTTTTATACCAAAATAACTAATTTGTCAAAAAAAAAGAGTTAAATAACAGCCTTACGATACTTTATATTTTGAAGATATGAATTTCAAATAAAAATACCATGACATGGCTAACACGCATGGCAAAAGCGGCCACATAAACAGATGGTTAGACTTCGCGTCTTCAAGGTGTCTTTAAGACACGAAGAGCGCAACTTCATGTTTTCAAGACACGAAGTCGTTTTTTATTTTTTTTTTTCCCATAACACATTAATGTGGTGTGTATATTTGTAATTTCAATAATAATTTTAATCCAAAAATTAAAAGTACTAACAATATATGAATTAAATAAATAAAATTAAAAAATATTAATAAAAATTAAATAATTTAACATTGAAATTATTAAAAAGTAAAAAACCTAAAAATTGAAAACTAAAAATTAGAAAATTTAATATTGAAATGATTAAAAATTTTAAAAAATGAAATTGAAAATTTTAAAAATTTAAAAATTGAAAACCAAAAATTCAAAAATTTAACATTAGAATAATTAAAAAAAAGTTTATAATTTAGTGTCATCACATATTTTAAAAATTAAGATTTCTTTGTAAGGTTTACAGTTCAACATTTATATATCATTTCACTGCTCTTTTGATGATAAACACTTTACAGTGCATACCTCAACTAAGTTTATTTTTCTTTGTCTCATCATTCCTTGTGATTTTTTGTAACATAGGTAAGATGCCTCTTGGATTCAAAAGTTGCTTATCTAGGAGAAAAGGAAGTTCTATATTAGTCTATGATGATAATGTCTTTGACAAATATCAACATGATGAATTATGTTAATAACAAGCATAACAATAGAATTAGTGAATTAGGACAAAAAGTAGAACATCAGAATTAGTGACATAATGCTTAACGTCACCAACCACTTAATATGACTTGGATTATACATCTCAATGAGATATTTGACATGTCAAGGCCATGAATATTGATATTCAGTTGAATATATATTAGACTAGAAGACTTGGTAATTCCATTATTATTTTTTGTTTTTGATTATTTGTATGATTAATGTGTTTTGAGTTATTAAATAATAGAATGGTTTATTAAAAATTTGGCAAAGTCTCCCCTAATTCTTCACGTTTTACCTATAATATAGAAACCTGTACATGACAAACTAATATTTAAATAATATAAAGAGTTGAACACACAAAGAGAAACTTAATAATATATTACAACACTTCTAATAGTTTTAATACTAAAAGTAATAAGAGTATCTATAACAAATGTAATCCAGTACCACACAGCGTTGGCTTTTTCTTGTGTTTCGGACGCCTATGATAAACTTGCAACATTTGAGTAGATAATTCAATGTTAGGCTGCACACTCTCAACAACAACGCCTTCCTCATGCATGATATCGACATTGCCAACTCTAAATGCCTCATTATCTAGATCTTCATCTTGAAACTCAAAGGACACAGGTGGCAAATGAGATGCATACTATGTACTGGAGGAATGCGCCATTTATGCTCCAATCGACTGAAGAGGAGTTATGTACACTCTGGCATATATGATGTAAATGCAGGGGTCCATGTTAAAAGGTGGTATAGCATCTTCATAATGCATTTTCTGTTCATATGTGTCATGTGCATCTACACGTCCAGATATGGATGGTCTTGCAGTTGCATTTGGTATGTCATCAAATTGTCTATGTCTACCAAGAGCATGCAACATTCTACTATTGGACCTATGTATCTCAGGCAACACATTATGTGATGTCCCTACTGACAAATCATTTATATGTTGTGTCTCAGTAACCTACCATATAAATATAAAGTTACTAAACTATTATATGCAACAAGAAATATACATGCAAGACAAACTACATAAAGAACGTAAGTGAATTAGGGGAAAAATAGAACAAACATACCACCACATCACGAAGAGATCCAAGTCAAGTAAGAAATGGAAATGTGATACGCCTGTACCATGCCTTATAATCTAAAGATGGCTTATCAGATATCGGTATACCATCCACAATATAGTTATAATGCTGATCCCATATGTCTATGTAGCTTTGGTGACATTCTTTCCAGATAGTTATCCCCTTTCTTAAATCAATCTTATGAAGTTTTCTAGAATACGTACATGGTGGAGGTATATCTTGTTGCCATCCAAATTGCCTCATCACTCGAGCTGGGTAGTGATGCTCCACTATATGAAAACATATCAATGGCACAGAACATGTCCAAATAGCACGTGCAGTAGTACAATAGTATGGAAGTGTGGGCAACAACTCCTCTATATAGGGCTGCCATAGAAACTGATCAAAAGCCAGTCGATCAAGCTAAAATCTATACTGGGACACCACATGCGTGGCAACTTTCTTGACTAAAAAGTCAGTCATCCACCTGCATTTTATGAAAAGTATTCTTTCAAATTCATTGAAAAATTAGTCATGGATATATAATTGTTATATGATGTATAACTTAATTACCTAGTCGCTAATGGGCCATCCAATATGACCGGCATCTCATCTATATGCTCTTATACCAATCTCGTTGGTGTAATGTGTAGGCATCGTTCCTAAGCCCATACCTGAAGCATGATCAGTGGTCCTGCTATGTCCTTCGAAATACCAACAGATGCATGACGTAACTCACGATATAACCGTACAAGGCAAGCACTTCCCCAAACTTAGTAGATACTACTTTTCTCTTAACACTTTTTTTACTTCTTCTTCCTCTTTTCTTCTTACAATTTATTCTTTTTCCTTACAAAAAACATAAAGAGAAGCAAAACCAAAAAACTCATTCCTGCCAAAACTTTTGATGCTTTATTTTTGTCTAATGTTATATTTGGATTCCTTATTTTTGTTGTTCCTTTTCATTTTGTAGGAAAAACAAATCAAATTAATTTTTTTAAACTAATTTCCTTTTTGCTAAATTTCTTTAAACAAATTTCATGTCCTAAAATCTGAAAACTGCATTTTGTTTTTTTACTCTGTGTTTAACACTCCACCATTCTTCTTTCTTCTCTTATTTCTCTCCTTCTGCAAATCCCAGAAACTTTCCCAAAATGGCAATCATAACTAAAGTACCAAGGAGTTGAGAGCTTAGCACAAACTGAAAAAGATTACACTTTTCTTGTATATAAAAAAAAAAGAAAAAGAAAAATGATAACATTATTCAATAGCAATTATGCCTTGGTCAATGTAACTCACCGACTCAATGCTTATAATACTTATTGCTTTTATTATTATTGTTATTATTATTATTATTATTATTATTATTATTATTATTATTATTATTATTATTGTTTGAAATAGCAATAGAGAAGATAGAAAAACTCAAAAACCAAGTGACCCATCTTTTCAATTTTTTAATTTTTATTACTCCATCTTTTCAATTTTTTAGCTAAAGTTGTTTGATTATTCTTCTACTGAGAAAACTATGAGGCCATAAAAGAGCAGCTGAAGTGTGCGTCACTGTCTAGATGCTGTTGGTTACTTGTGTGATTATCATAATTTGTTCATCTACCTGTACTATTTACTGAAATTATTATGACATCTTATGTGACAATTTTAACACATTTGCTTTCCTGGATCCTATCCAGAAGGGGATAAATGTTTTCAGACGTCAAGGAGTAAAATTTCTTGATTATGTTATCCTATCATGTGCTTGTAAAAATAGTCTTCTCTTATTCTCTTTGCCCCTTAAATACTTAAAGTATACATAAAAGAGAGAAGAGAAAGCACTAACTTTTTTGAAGAAGGACCACCAACAATAGTTTCTTGGCTTTGACTTCTTTTTTTTTTTTTGTTCAAAGCAGGACCACCAATGTGAATAAAATTTGTTGTGTTTCCTTTCCACCGACAAGGACTCTTTGTGGGCTTCTTTTACAGCAACAAACAAAGCAAACATATTTTTTTTGCTTTTGATTGCATACTTAAAAGCTTACGAAGTTGAAACAAACTTAGTCTTAGGAATTTGAACACCCGAAGTTCATGTTCGGATGTTGAAAACACGAAATTCATGTTTGGACGTTGCAAACATGAAGTTGATTTTCGGAATTTCAACTCACGAACTCGAGGTAATTCCACATCATTTTTACTCCGTCGATTTGAAGTTAACATGGAGCTTTAAATTCGTGTTTTCAAAATATGAAGTTGAAACATGGTCATTTTCCTCATTTGTTTGCAAACTTTATCATTTTGGTATATAAAATTAAATGATTTGTCATTTAACTCATTATCTCAAAAAGTTGACCCCATTATAACATCTAGTATTATATTGTCTAATATTATTGTAATATAAAATATAAATTATATACTAAATAATTATTAAAAAATTAAGTAATTTTGCAATAAACCAAATAGATTGTGATTTGTGAAATCGAGAAAGTTTGTTAATTTTATCTCTTTGTTATATTGATAAATTTGAAATAAGATTGATTATAAAGTGAAAATGAATTTGTTGAATTAGAGAAGAGTTAGGTGAATATGAGGGAGGAAATATCCAAAAAAAATTTTGGATTTTGTTTGATCCAATCAAATTGACTCCATTCACAAGGACTAGTAAACTAACCCTTTGCACTGCTATATTGTCGAATATTATTGTAATGTAAAATTTAAATTATATAATAAATAATTATTAAAAAATCAATAATTTTGTAATAAGTCAAACAAGTTGTGAAAGCAAGAAAGTGTATTAATTGCTATTTTGATACATTTAAAATAAGATTGATTATAAAGCAAAAATGAATTTGTAGAATTAGAAGAGAGTTAGGTGAATATAAGAGAGGAAATATCTAATTTTTTTTTTAGATTTTAGTCTTTCCCAGATTTCTTAAAGCGAGAATTTCTGCAGGGAAGAATAGAAGGATGGAATCACACCATCCTAATCGCCCTGAAACAAAGCCAACTTCCAAACGCTCCTATGCTCAAGGAGCATCCTCTTTTTCCTCCAAAACTCCACAAACTCCTTCACCACAAAGCAAAATGATTAGCTTAGGACAAATTCCTCATATTTCAAATCCTCCATTGTCAACCTCAAATACCTTTTCTCCACTTCAAACTTACTCTCAAGCCTTCCAAACATCTCCATCACAACCTTCCCCTTCTCATAAATCATTCTCTCCAATTAAGAGTCAGTACATTTTCAAACGTTCTTTCAATCTTTTTTGGATCGATCAAAAATATGCCCAAATCAAAGGTCCCTGGATTCTTCTTAAAGAACTCTTCTTCCCCCATTGTTTTCCTACTTCTGATAACCAAAAGTCTCAAAAATTTTATGAGTTTATTTTCGTTGATACAGATTCAATTGAAATTAGTCATAACAAGAACTCCGATGGACAAATTGTCTACTCAAAGATTCGTATAAAAAAAGTTCTTTCTCTCACCGACTGGAAAGCTCCCCTTTCTCAGGCCAAATCCTTTTTCCAACGATTTTCCCCTTCAAGTTTCAATTATTTTGAATATCAACAAGCTTGGAATAAGGTATTTCTTTTAAAAAATAAATCTCATCAACATTCTTGGTTTCTTTTCTTTTGTAAACAATTCAAACTTGAAAATTCCCCCTTTAGTTTCGCGATTGGTGGAACCTCCTTGGACCAACCACCCAAATTTTCCCTGAGCAAATTTCCCAATTTTACAAAGACTAGTTACTTTCTTATCAAACCCCTTCAAAATGGTAGTTTTTCGACCCTCCTTTTGTTTTTTGTACCCAATTCCATGTCTCATGGATTCTCTCATGGGATATTCAACCCCCATTTAGCTAGAAATTTTAGTATTAAGTGGTGGGATGGTTTCAATTGTTCAAAATTTGCCAAGACCGACCTTGATGGATGGTTCAAAAACAATCCTGATGCTACCTCCGTGGTGTCCAAAGTTCAGAGTCAGTTCTTGGCTCGTAAAGTGCAAATGCAGGCAGAGAAGATGAAGGATTTGGTTTGTTATGGATCGTCCAATCCGTGGGGAGTTCAACTTTAGCCCACTGGATTTTTATTGGAACAAAAGTTTTACCTACATTATCTTCTAAATTTGATTGAAGTAACAAAGTTTTACCTTTAAGATCACATCTTAAAGCTTTTGGATTTAAGAGTGTTTTCATTACTTTATAATGTATCCTATATATTATGGCTACTAGAATATTATCAAGATCTATGTCAAATCCTGAGGTTTGAAGATTCAGGGTTAAAGGTTTGAAATTGCTGCATCACTTGAGATGGGTGGTTGTGTTCCATTATATAGAAACATATGACAGGCATAGACGAAGTCCAAATGTTCTTTCCTACTATACAATAATCTGCACGCGATGCCAACAACTTATCTGTATGTGGCTACCAAACACACTGAAATGGTGTCATGCGATTTATTCGTATCCTAACACAACATGTGTGGCAACATCCTTAGTCGAAAACTCAATCATCCACCATAAAAAATACATTAAAATGATACATAATATGATAATAAGAACATTGTTTGAGGAGAAATATTATGGGTAAATATATTCACCTGAGCATGGAAAATGTTGAGCATATCCTCCAAATAATGCAACTGTGATCGTGGTAGTTCAATATATAAACATCTATCATAAGCCCATATTTGTAGTAGCATCAAAGGACTAGCAATTTCCTTTGAACATGAAAATGAGGCATGACACAACTTTGGTACAACCACACAAGGCAAGCACTCCCCAAACTGTATCTATTAGTCGCCTCAAAATTCTTCAATAGTGGTAAGAACATGAGATGCATTCTAAATTGTGACTTGTCAGTAAACAAGTAACCACCCACAATTGTAAAATGTACGCTTATGCATGTTGTTGCACTATCTGTTCAGAGGCATCGGATAGTAATACTGAGAATCGATAATGCAACTATTAACTTTAGACAGTTTCCATTTAATTCGTTTTCTACCAAGATGAAGCCTACTAATCTCTAGCATAACTGCACTGTAGAACCAAGTGGTGTACCACTAGTGATGGGTAATCCATTAACTCGCAAGCCAAACTAGACCTCAACATCCTGTAATGTGATAGTAGACTCGCCATATAGTAGGTGATAGGTATAGATCTCGGGTCTCCATCTCTATACAAAGGCTATCATTAGATCTTCGTCCAACTAAATAAAATGCAACTGTGAGACACCATAAGATCTTACCAGCTGTAATAATGACACAATCAGTGGATCCAATGGCAAATGTCGGTACAAACTTGCCTCTATTCGACGGCACGTAATAGGTTTATGTAATTAAGCCTAAATTATCCAACAACTAAGATAAGTTATGAATATAAGCAAACACTACAAGAAAAATTGCATTTTCCTACGGAAGGTTTTCGTAGGAAATCCATAGGAAAATAGGGAGAACCTACGAAAACCTTCAGTAGGAAAAGGTTCTGTGGGTAAATGAAATCTCATAGGCTCTTCATTGGTAATACCTACAGAATTTTCATAGATAAATCCATTGGAAATATCTACAGAACATTCATAGGTGAATATCGTTGCAAAATTCCATAGGTAATTATAACAATGCTTTTTGTAGGTAATTATACCGATGCTTTTTGTAGGCAATTCCATTGGTAATCTTAATGGCATTTTTTACAGGTAATCCCAACGGCGCTTTTTGTAGGTAATTCCAATAGTGCCTTTCATAGGTAATTCCTTTGATAATTCCAATGGCGTTTTCCATAGGTAATTCGAATGGCGCTATACATAGGTAATTCCAATAATAATTCCAACGATATTTTTCAAAGGTAATTCTAGTTGATAATCGCGTGTATATTAAATCAAATTCCTACAATTTGTATATAGTTAAGATGTGATAGTGATATTAAAATAAGAAAAATAACATATAAAAAAATATTTAGGTTAAAAGTTTGAATTTATGTACAAAAAGTACTGATAGAAAAGATAATTATATAGAATCTTGTGGTACATCTCTATAGTGACATATTTAGATGCATAGAATGATCATGTGGCTCCTTTTGAGGTGGTGGATCAATTCTAGTAATGGCAAGTGGCTTGTGGGTGACTAGGATCAACCCTCGTCTTCTTCAACTTTTCCTTAATAAGTTTATTCTAGTGATTCTTGATATCATTATCAGTTCTTGTAGGAAGATGAAAGCAATTTTGGATCACTTGCAGAGCATTTAGTCAAAATAAATAATGTCAAATATAATGGCTACTAGACATATTTTAAAAAAAAAGATTTAGAAAGAAATGATCTTATGACCTATATATGCAAGAATTGCATTAAAGTGAAAGAAAAGATAGAATTTGAAGTTTTTCTATAACCACTACATTAGCGTATGAATGGTATCACCATGATACCACCAGCTCATGATGCAAGAATGTAAATTTTTACCATGTTAATTCGAAGTGCAACGTTTGCAAAAACATAGAATAAAAAAGAATGAATTTACAAGATACCTATTGCCAAGCTGAGCATGGAGATCTATGACCATCTTCTCTTCATATTTTGATAAGAGCTCCATCCTCAAGTCTGCATGAGGTAGTTTATCCATCATAGTCTATAGCTCTTTCCACACCTCAGGAGGCCTATAATATAGTTTAAAGAAAACAACTAAAGTCAGTTGCTAAAAGTTAGCAAAAAAGAGAAAAAAAAAGAATTGATAAACTTTTGATCAAATGAGTAGCCAAAACACACATAAATGTTTCTTTATGTTTAATAGAATAGCCCAGATAGTTAAAGCTTCTTTAATCACGGTAAACCAGCACCTATTTCCATTTTTTTGGTCATTAGTGTTGGCTGCAAGAACCAAAATCAAAGTCTTTGTTTCAATTTGGACCAGATGCATAGTTAGAGTTTTAATATATACGGAATTAAAAATGATCATATACATAGGACTTGCAAGCTTAGGTACAGTTCTCTAGTAGCATTGGCCACTATTGAGAATGAAGTCTTATCAACTACTTGTCTTCTTCAACTATTTATGGACATTATATGGAAAAGAACAATGTGTTTGTAAGCGACATGCGTTCAATATTGACTTTCTACATGTGGTATGATGCACTCGTTGCATTCTCAAAATTTTCATATCCTTTTGAATGCTTGTATGAATTAACAAATGTTACTCTTCTCTTTCTTCCAAAACCTCAACCTTGACCTTCAACTATTGATCAAATTGAAATTTTCATAAACTATTTGGAAACACTCAGTAAAAGCTCTGTATTGCCTTTATCACGTCTAGTTTTAGCCACAGGAAATGATTGCAAATCTCAAAAAGAATCAAATACTAGTAGCAACTTATTTATTCTCAAACATGGCCAATGTAGCAATTAGTGATGGTGTCCAATATTTGATCAGTCGAATAGGGCTTAGTGGAGAACAACATGTTGGTCTAGAAGTTCTAAACAAACTATGTCAAAGATCTAAATTATCATGAGTTATAACAAAACTACCACAATACAATTAAGCGCTCAAAAATACTCCACTTGTTAAATGTCAATTTGTTCATAAATCTTCATGAAATCCATAACAGAGTCCATTGAGGGAGATATTTAATCATGTTTGGAGGCATAAGTCAGTAATCTCTGTTATAAAGCAATTACTAGAGAAGTACATAAGCTTCAAGACATGGTGACAATTCTATTTTGATAGTCTAAAATGTAATTTTACTAAAAAGAAAAGCAATTATTGGAGAAATGCATGTTATAAGGCTGCTATAAATTCTAACCAATAAAATCTACAATAGTCATGAAAATCAATTACAACAATTAAGACCAAAATTAGATCCACAAAGATACACAATTCTATTCTGCTGTTAAATATCTAACCTGTATACTAAGTAATGAATGGCAACAACTGAGACCAAAATTATTGAGTGATGAAAAAGGTAGGAAGGGAACTCAATAGGAAGACATTGAAACCAAATCAGCTCTGAGCATGGTTAGAAATATATTTGCTATAAAATGGTACAAGTCTTCTATAAGAACTTACAGTTGGATGGTAGTGTACATATATCATCCCAATTATCTGTATCTAATGATCAAGGTTAGAGCGAAAATTCCATTCATGTAAGAAGACCTCTTTTGGCTTTGTAGGATCTTGATATCCTATAGTGAGATTGCATTCCAAAATTGCAAATGGTATGTTCAAGATGAGAATTGAATGCTTGTACTATATAATTTGTGAGATCATATAGCTAAATATTTGAATGCAAGCTAAACTAGTTACACTAGTTGTTTATGCATCTATTCAGGCAAGATTCCTGGACAAGCTAGAAAATGATATCCATTCAGGCAAGAAAATGCTTATGCCACTTTATTTTATCAAGTATGCAACTTAAGTTCAAAAACTAGAGAAAGAAAATGGAAAAAGAAAAGCAAAATTAGCCAATAGCATCTAGTGAAATTTGTTTAAAAAGTTTCTTTCTTAACATTTTTCACCCAAAATGATAATTGATCATATATTCAAAATGCCAAAAATAAATAATTAAATGAAGAAATCATGATGCGAGCTCTTTGAATACCTCACAAGACAAACATCAATTGGACCCATAGTTCTTCTGAGGATTATTCTATATTTCCTTTAAGGACAATCAACAACCTATAAAAAGAAACAAATCACTTCACCCATTACAAACTGCAAAGTGTAAACTCACATGAGTATTCTTTTATTAGTTTACCTTATTTGGATTTGGAACTTCAAGAGTAGTTTCATGAGGTGCTTTAGAGGGTGTTTGGCTTTGCTTATTTAGTGGCTTATAAACACCTAAAAAAAGGCATCCTTTCATATGACTTTTACTATTTAGTGCTTACAAGCCACAAATAAGCATTGTCAAACATCCTCTTAATTGCTATTAGAGTCTAATCGGTCCGTATAATGATGTAACTCATCTTGGCTTATACATTTGAGAATTACTGTAGGAGCTTCAGGAAAGACTCCCTGTAGTGAAAAAATTATTGGCGAAGATATAACTATATAAAGACACGATAAGAATGGTCCTCAAATGGACCAAATACATAATTATCATAAAAAAACCCTAGACACAAAGAGCTCAAAAAGATTGTCATCAATGGCAATGAGGCTTCCCTTATTCATATTCATTTTCTTCTCTTTATCTCTCTTACTAGTGCTATCCAAGAAAAGCACTTCCAGTGACATAGACTAGTGGTGTAACCAAACCCTTGACCCTAAAACATGCAAATACTTCATGAAGTATGCACCCAAGCACAAGTCGATTTTAGAAAAATGGCCATTGAAGCAGCCCTCAAGCATACAAGCAAGGTCGAAAGCTATGTCAAGGGCCTGGCCTACAAATGCAGAAACAAACGTGAAAAGGCTGCCTGGTTTGATTCCTTGAAGCTATACGAAAGCACCATTCTCTAGCTCAACAAAAACATTGATCCTTACGTGAAGTGTACTGAATTTGATAGGTAGACATGGCACAACGCTGCCTAATGAATCTGGAGACTTATCGCATAGGGTTCGTGGAGCTAGGGGTTACAGACTACGGCTTGCCTCTCATGTCTACGACAATGTGTCACAGCTTATATGCAATGCAGTAGCTCCAGAAAATGGCTCCACAAGAATGGTTTCCCTACTTGGGCTTTTTTCGTAATAGGAAGCTTCTGCAGTCGTCACCGATCAGGGCAAAAACCGTGATGTCTCAAGATTGTTTGGGAAATTTCAGGACCATTGAGCTGCCCTTGATGTGGTTGCCAAGAGGAGTGGTTCAGGGACGTAAGTTATATACATTAAGCAAGGTATGTATAGAGAGAATCTTGAAATCGACGACAAATTGAATAATATAATGCTCGTCGGTGATGGTTTGAGGTACACTATCATCACCGGCAATTGGAGGCAGGAGAGGTTTCAGCACCTAAAGCTCTACAACCGTCAATAAGTTGCTTGTTAATTTCTCACCTTTTCATCTTATCAAATTGTAGAGAAATCTATATTCCAATTCTATCAACCATAGATTAGTGCATACATTCATTGTGTATAAACATGAATCTTTTCAATCATTTCTTTAAGCATGAAATTTCATGACTTTGAACATTTCTTGATTTTGATTGGCGGGTTATTTTAACATTCCTATTACTTTCCATCAGCTGATACCATTGAATTCAATTATAAATCTCTAGAAACAACACTTGATCAGCCATGAATCCTAATAATTGAAAATAGTAAAGTCATTATGTAAACTTTTATTCAAGTCTACGTACAATTTTTTTATCAGCATTTTATATCAAAGAAAATTATCTAATTCGTAGAAAATAACTTCAAATTTTCATAAGAAGTTACCTACGGACTATAGTCCATTGGAAATAGCTATGGAAATATTTCCATCCCTATAGACTTCCTATGAAAATAAATTTATTTTAATTATTCTATCAAATAGTAGGAAATAGCTATGGAAAAAATTTCCATAGGTAATACCTACAGATTGCATTCTATTGGAAATAGCTACGAAAATATTTTTGTAGGTGATCTACTACAAACTTTCTACGGAATTTAATTTATGTTAATTATTCTGTTGATAAGTCACCGAAAATAGCTACAGATAAAATTTCATAGTTAATTTACTGATGGATTTCCTATGGATTTAAAAAAATAAAATTAACTTTTATATATTTTTAATTATTCATTAGGTAGATTGAAGGAAATTACTATGGCTTGGCAACGGAATTATGTCCATAAGTATTTTCCAACAGAAAAGTAACGGAAATCAAAATATGCCATCTTTCCTATAGCTTTTCATAGGACAGATGTTGGAAATTAGCTATAGAAAATTTTCCATTGGATATTTCCGTTGAAAATTGCAATATTCTTATAATGAAAGTACAAGTTCAATGTACTGCTAGAAATGAAAACGTTTTCACAAAGAATTGTGCTTCGGCATCACGAGTGCCCTAAGCATGCCAAATAGTTGTTAACCAATGCTAATCTTGCAACGTCATAACTGAAGAATCAATAGGTCCACCATCCATATTTCACTAAGTTGTGGAATTTATTAAAATGCATACTTTAGCATGGGAAACATGATTACATGAAGTATAACCATCTCTTTACATGAACTATCGTCGATAGGGTTACAAACAAATGACTACAAAAGCAAGTCATAACATCAATACTATAATAGAATGGTGGTAGTACGTTTGAACATAAAATAAGTTGTAACTAGAAAGAATAAGCTTCAACTGATCAAGATATAAATAGATGTAACCTTGTACAAATCAAAATAGAACAGTTATTCATTTCATTGTAAATGTTTTCTTTCTTTCTTTCTCACATGTACTTTAAAATAAAATACAATTTGATGAGAGTTCATGCATTAAAACTAACTCCTGGCTAAGAAGCATATGGTGATCCCCTATTTGGATATCTTCTCCTATTATGCCCTCGTTGCCCATATAGCTTAAACCAAATCTGATCACTTCTTTTAATAAGATCAATTTCATTATGTATCCATTACAGTTTTGATCTCCCCTTCTATTGTTTTAGGTGATTCAATGCTATCATTTGAACACTAACAGCTGGCCAATAATTTCCGTGTACAAGAGGCATTAATTAATGTGAATAACAATGAGAGTAGTTATCAAATATGTAACATTTCTCGACAAACTCATAACTCAAGTAAATATGACTGCAAACTTTCAAAGCATGAGAACATCGAATGCAATGGCATTACCATTTACCATAGGTGGATGTTTGCTCCCTTAATTTGACAAGGTCTCCATTTCCACCCTGCTTTTTAGCTCAATTTATTCAATATTTTGTTTGTATAGAGGGTGAATTGGTCAATGGCCTATACACCATTCCTTGCCACTCATCGCTACTGCTTAAAGTATTTAATGCAACGATAAAGTAAGGCTCAAACCATTAATGTAATGGGCAAACCTCGTATTCTAGTTAATATGGCTTTGAAGCACTCACTCATGTTTGTCATTAATTGTCTGAAGCATTTATCATCATCGTGCACCAATCTCCACTTCTCTTCTAGAATCTTGTTAAAGAATGTTGTAGCATCAGGCTTGAGCAATTTAAGTTGCACCATGTGTTTCTCATATTTTTCATCTTGCAACTGTAACCGATGAGGACAACTAACTTCTTCAAACAAAGATTCTTGTGCATCGATTTGAAATTGCTTGCTATATGCAACAATCAATACTGATGGTAGTTTTCGAGCCATCTAACTTGTTGACTTCTCACAGTAGCTAATATGTCTAGATGGCAATCGCACAATAGGCACACCCCTTCCCTGCTTTTAACAACTTCGTGTTACAAACATATCAAGAACCATGACTAAGTAGATATGTTTTCTTTCTCCACAATAGCGAAAGCAAATGGCAAGATATGATTGTCGCCATCCATAATAGGTGCAATCAACAACTTACCCTTGTATTTGCCATACAAGTGTGTTCCATTCACACTTATAATGGAATACTTAAAAGCATCAAAGCATGTGCCTAATGCCCAAAAAGCATTCTTAAAAACGTGCGGAAACTCAATGCCATCCACTTCCTTTGTTTGTGTATTGTGAAAAAATTGAGTATTAGGGTTTTCATTCATTATAGTTGCTATAAAATGGAGTAACTGTTGATAATATTCAAACCAGGACCTATACACCATCTTGATTACTTTTCTCTTTCCATCCCAAACATTTTTCACTTTAATAGAATACCGAAAAATATTCAATAAATGATGATGTAAAGTTGCACATGAAGTGGCCATATTTGTCTTAATGTGGCCTTGAATTATTCTAGCAATCAAGCTTACATCCAAGTTTGGGTGATCAGAATCGAACAATGTAAATACATAAGTATAAGGACCACATATCTAGTAACCTACAAAATACATGTCTTCTTTTATTTAAACCAAAGTCTTCATTTACATCCACTGCTCTTCTGTAGTCTACATCTTAGATCCCATACATCACGTGTGGATTTATACACCTTAAATGTCTAACAATTAGCAATATACCATCATTTAATTATATATGTTGCTCCTCCTTTCATCACAAACACTTGCTTCAAATAGATTTCCTATTTCATCACAAAAACTTGCTTCAAATAGATTTCCTATTGAAATTCCAAGCTAGATGCTGGGATAATGGAACAATTGTCCATCTCTACAAACATACCACTCAAATCAAAATTTTTTAAGAAACTCAATTCACTTGTTTCCTCATAAACATTGGATAGGTTCGGATGGATGTAGTTTCAGGAATGTTTAGAGGAACATATGGGGAATGTCTAAAGGAATAGGTGTAGCCTCAAGAATGTTTGGAGAAGTAAGTATGGCCACATGAATGTTGTGAGGATCAACTAATATTTATTCTACCCTAGCAATTTATTCTTTCTCCTAACGCTACAAGAAAATTAGGTATTTTGTGATACACAAATTTGTCCTTAATAATTGAAATTTTGACAGTAATATTTTTAGGTGACGATCGTCACCTATATGCAAGTCACTAATAGTTTTGCTGACAAATTTTTACTGTCACTAAAATAGCATTTAAAGTGATGAATAATAACGTCACAAATAATAACGTCATTTTTATTGTCTTTCTATAATGACCTAATTGTAGTCACAATTATATTTTTAATTGTGACTTTAATTTGGTCATTAAAATGATTAACATGTAGTGATAGTCATAATTGTCACTGCATAATTTTTTTTTTCTGTAACGAACATTTGTCACTATAGAGTTGTATCATTTTTGGCTCATGATATCATCATTATTTAATAATGATTTTAGTGACAATTGATATGATAGTAGAATCTATTTTTACTATAGTGACACTAATTTCATCACTATTTAATTAATTTTGATTGTAATATTTCTTTGAATCTATTTATTTTATTGTGACACTAATATTTTCACTAAATTTGCTCGGTCAATTGCGAAATTAATTTTAATTGAATTAATAAATAAAGATAAAAGAAATAAACTAGACATATTAAGCTTGGTAAAAAGATTTGTGGCATAAAATTAATAAAAATCAACGTGACAATGATAAATATAAATTCAAAAGTTCAGAGTAAAACTCATAAGTAACACGAACTATTATATTAAGAAAATGGAACATCAGTCATTTTCATAATTCTAAGAAGAAGATGGGAGATCCTAGGAGCCATCACTGCTAAAGAGCTCTGGAACAAGAATTTTTAGTTGGCATTGCAACTCTTTTTACACATTTATTTGTACCATGTCATTTTGAGATTTTGGTTATGTTCATTGAGACTCAAGTTTTTCAGATTGACGTTTAAGCCTCTCTACTTGAGAATCGATTTGGGACCTTACTTGAGTATTGACCTCCTCTTGTTTTTGTATTATCTATCTAAGCATTTGGACGTCATCAAAAAGTTCCTCTACTTAGTTCCTTGTGACCGCAGCATCGGCTATAATACATTGTTTTTCAATCATTTGTCATGAGACTCCTTATGTCCCAACACCTTTAGAGTAGTTTTCCTTTCTTCCAAACACTGACATAATAGCAAAATGCTCCACCAATGGTATTGTTGCAGATGATATCTGCTCATAGTGTGTTTGAGCCACTTCTTCTAAATGGTGTTGTATTAAGATGCACAAACAAACTAGAACACAAAAATGAAATGAAGAAAAATATTATTAAAAGTTAAAAACTCACCAAAATATCCTCTTCACCGAAAACATTGCAAGCATCATTCTTGAAATGTATCTCTTTCCACAGTTTGATACGATCTAGTTGTTCTCCAAACTCTTTATCCCTCTAATGAAAGAAATAATATAAATTTGACCATAATATTGATCTATTGAAAATTATCTAATTAAAATCATATTTACCAAACCATATGGAATTTAGACTATTGATTTGGTTCCCGCAATGCTACTAATAGACTGTTTCTTCTTATTTTCTGCATTCTTAACATTTAACGCCTATATTAAGATAAAATTCAGCTAATAGAATACCACTTGCATATATAAAACATAAATAATGTATAACAAAGGTTAAAGAAAATATATTTTAACTCATACCTTAAAATCATCATTCTCAAACATTTTCTCTATTATTGTTTTCCATACATTCATATAAAGATCTTTAGGACAATGCTTCAATGAATTCTTTTCCTGACTTCTCAGTTTGTTGTAGTACATGTTTGGCCAATATCTTTGTGTTAAATTGACGGCTTAGATGATTTTTCACAATTAGATGATCTTCGTCGTCCTAATTTTTGCTCGAGTATGGCAAAGTAAAAACAAAAACAAAAGAGAAAATTATATTATAATTGAAAGCTATTTAATAAATAAACTAATTTCACTTTATGAACGTTATCCATAAATATATTAATTGACAAGTTCAAAATTACAAGCAATTAAAAATCTTGAGTAATTAAGAATCTTATAATAACAACCTTCAGGAAATCACACAGCTTTTGTTTTTCGTCTTCTTTTATGGCGTCCCACTTTCTAGCATGTAATGGTACTATTTGTCTAATGCAAATAGTTGCCTCAGTTTTTAAGAGGTTGGTGTCATTTCTACAAACTTTTTTATATTGTGGATAAAAGTATAAGTCAAGTGAATCACATTTTTTCACCTTCTTTTCTAATTGCTTGCTGTAAGTTATGCCACGTTGTTTCCTTTTGTTTGCAGAAGAACCTAGACCAAAAAAGAAAATATAAGTGTCATAAAAAAATAATGCATATTAAATACAATTTTTAGTTTCTACTTTTCAACATAAATACGTACCTAAATGTTCCATTGACATGTCTAATTGTGAATTTTCATTCATCATATCTAGCTAATGTTGTGGTTTTATTAAATTATTGAAACAATTTTATACAATTTATTCATATTTCATATAAGTTAAAAAAAGAAAAAAAATTCACTAAATTAAATTAAACAAAAAATATAATAATGGTATTAAAAAAATGAAAAAAATGCATTAAAGCTAGACAATATTGCAGGCATGACTTTCATTTGGAGTTACAAATGTTTGAAATTCTTATAAATCATCCAAGGGGGCTGCATGATTTTTTACATCATAAAAATGAACGTGTGTATTATATAATTTCTAGATTCAACAGTAGAGTCCAGCCAGGTCTCTAGTATAGATGTCTATAAATATTATATAATAATGACAAAAGAGCACTAATCTGAAGAAAATGGATGGTAATATATATAATAATGAATTAACCAATTTCACGTATGAATAGTAACATATATAACAATAACTTTTTGACAAAAAGGGAAAAAGTCTCAAAAGATTTATACATGACCCCATAATTTGAAAAATGATAAGAAAAAAACTCATAAATCAAAACTAAAAAAGATGAACAATTATCTCACACTAAAACCAAACACAAACAATTGCAAAAAGGTTGATTCGTGGCAATAAGCAAATATTTAGAGGAGAAAATAACGATGCTTATTTGCATGTGCTTACAAGCAAACAAACAAAAAAAGTGCAAACTGCAATTTTATCTTAAGTTTATATTGTTAGAATCTTTGGACCTAATCCAAAAAATAATAATAATAATAAAGTCTTTGGGTCTGACAAAAAATAAAAATCAATCAAGACCTAAATAAATATCTCAACAACATGCCAAAAGTACATGGTGAAGGCAAATATAACTTTTTGAGAAAAAATGAAAGCAAATATGACTTAACATCGAAGGAAAACTTGTTTATACATGGCCCCATAAGGAAACCTTAAAAAAATCTTATAGACCGAAGGAAACTCTAGAAAAGTCTCAAAGAACAAAATCAAAAAGTCAGAACAATTTTGAACAGAAAAAAAAATTAAAGAAAAGAAAAAAAATTGAGAGGAAGAATAATACCTGGAAGGCTAGAACCAAGCACCAAGCAGCAGTCTTTTTCTTTGGTGAGGCACGGAGACAATAAGTACTGAGTTTATTTTATCTTAGTTTTTTTTTTTCCTATTTTACTCCAATCTTTATGGACTTGCTTAATCTAAGGGTACAAAATACTTGATATGATTTTGGGTGAAGGGAAATTTTCCTCCAAATTTTTCATCCAAAATTAAGTATTTTTTTCTTTTTTCTTTTGTCAAAACACCCAAAAATAAAACTTGCTGAACTTCGACCCACTTTAAATGTCAAAATTTTATATTTTTTAAACAATTAAAAATAAATTTCATGGCATAAAAGAAAGTTGATTCTTTCCCCACTATGTAAACACGAGCAAGGAGGCAAGTAGGCAAGTTCCTACTCTTTTGAAGACAACATTAGCCATATCCAATGGACTTCAGAATTTTGTGTGTGTATACGTATACAAATATATAAACAAATATATCTATAAACAAATTACTTGATTTTTTAGCAAAAGAAAGAATAATAGTATGAATTTCTCAATAGGCTAAGATCTTGGAATAGGAATACATGTATGTTTCTAGTCAAAATGATTGTAACATTTTTAGAGTTGGGTGCACTCTCTTGATTTAGCGAACTTTACACATGGATTTGAAAGGAAAATTAAACACTTTGATTAGTGTTTATCTTGGTCGTTACTGAAATATGATTCTTTTTGGATAAATTAATCAAAATATATTCATAATAAAAAATTACAATAAAATGCAACAATCGTGTCAAATCAAAATACTTGCAAACGCACAGGACCGTGCAGTCTAGGGCTTGAGTATGGGGATCATCTTCCTCACGGAGGCTACCTAAGCGTGATTTTAAGGATTATATGCCCTAGAAAAAGCTACATGTGATCCTAAATTACCAATTTTTGTGCTTTCGTATTGAATGAAGCCCGAAATAATAAAACTAAACTAAGAGTGTGTATGTGATGGAAAAGGTGTCAAACTAAGCCGGGAGGGATCAAACAATATAAGAAGAGCTAGGGTGATTACATACTTGATTATGGGCTAGAATCCTACTCTTGTTTAAGGTCAATTGATGGATTTATCTACTCTTTAGAATTTCTAGATTAACTACTTTATCATCTTCTAAGTCTCGGTGCAATTTTATCCCTAAATGGATCCTCTTTAGAGTATAGCTTTGTCCTTATTGCTTAGGGTTTTAAGGCTAGTTAATTAGGTCTTCTAGGTGATGTTGATTGAGTCTAATCCTAGTGTTTAAACCATTAGCTGGATTTAAAGCTAAGATATAATCTACCTAGAATCCATTAAGCTAGTTGGAAACCCATTAACTAGATTTAAAGCTAAGGGCAACTCAGTTAAGCTTTAACATAGATTAAGAACCATGAATCACACATCACAATAGTTGGTAAATGCATTAAAGCACAAATCAATACATACTTCATCATTGGCACATATAATCAAACACATAGACATGACTGAAAATAGCCATTAAAGAAAAATAAGAACCGAGCATATATTAATCCATCAAAATATATAATATCCTAACCCATAATACAAGTATTCATCACCCTAAATAGATCTACTCAAGCATAACAAAAACTAGGACAAAGAGGAAATAAAGTCTTTCCCATGTCCTTCGCAAAATCTCTACAATCCTTGATTAATTCCTCCAAAATAGATGTTGAATCCTCCAAACTTGCTTGATTGTAGTATAGATGAGTGTGGAGTAATATGTGTGAGGTGGGTGAGAGGGATGGTAGGCTAGGGTTTGAGTGGAGTTAATTGGTGTGTTGTTGCCTCAAAAGAGCTATTTATAGCTTTTCTCGATGTGTATAGCTAGTTAACCCTACTGGCTTACCGATAACTCCATCTCTTGATTAGTAACATTTGAGAGCTCATTGGACAAACCAGTCGACCAGCATTGTGGTGGTGCTTGACCAATAATTTTCCTCGGTATTCTATCTAAACCGGTGGACCTAGGCAGTCAATCGATAACTTCCTTATGCTCGATAGATTGTCCAAATTATCTCCATTCTTTATTCTTCTTTCTTTCGGTCTTCATTTCTTGGCCCGTTCTTCATCCTCTTTCAGTAGTCAATCTTGTTCGAGCTCGTGCATCACCTAATTGTTTGCCTATAATACAAAATAAGGCATTTAATGTAGCATTTATTGACTAAACTCATTATGAACACTTAATACTGAAAATGCACAAATAACATATAAATACTAAACCAATGGACTATATAAGCCTAAAAAAACCCCAAAACAAGTATGAAAATGCTAACGCAGACACACAAAATCTAACACACATCATGCAGTTTATCCCTTGTGTTTTGTAAAAATCATATATAATTTTTTATATTTAAAAATTTGCTAATACCCCCATGTTATAAAGAATATTCTCTATGAAATTATTAAATCTTTCCATAATCACGGAATTTCCACCTCTATCAAAATAGTATATGTATTTTTTCCCATGAAAGTTATGGTATTACTATTATTATTACAATATCTATTGCAAGAAGATGATTATATTAGTACACTTGCATGAATGTTCATCCTTTTTTAATTATAATAGTTGATTGTAAACTACACCCACTTTAATCATGACACTTATTTAGTTGCAATGGCTGATATTATCAACATCACTAGATTTGCTCTTACCCAAATGAACTATCATCTTCTATGAATCATTTTCTCTTGTTTTGATTGATAGAAAAATTATAATTGCTTAAAAATAAATGAGTGGCATATATTTCAATTAATATTATTTTAAAATATTATAGGATGGATGAAAATTGGATGGGAATAGGTGACTAGAGACTTTCTCAACATGAAAGAGTTAAGAATGATGTGTTGGTTTTGTATGTGCTTATGTATTGAATTCTTATTCTTGTTTTGAGGTGTTTTGTGCTTCATTTGCTATATTAGTATAGCATTTAAGTCATACTTGTGCATATTAAGGTTAACGCGTTCATAGTTGAGCTTAGAACTTAAATGCTACACTAATACGCGTTTGTTGCTTGTTTTAGGTGAGATTTAAAGAGATGATTGGAGCTTGATTGATGGTTTTTGGGGTGTCGAGCGAAGCCAAGGATGTTTCAGATGCAAAGGAATGAAGAAAAGTGCATTCAGAAACTCTCGGATGAAGAATGACGCAACCGAACACGAGCGGGGATGTGTGTTTCAGGGGAAGCAATTGAGTTTAGTTGAAGATGTAGAGAGAATGAAAAAAGTTTGGAGATGTTTATGGGCATGAAAAGATGAATAAAAATGGCTTTGGAGATCCCCAAAAGCGGTACGTGGCAATAGAAAAAAATTGCGTGTGAATCGGAGCCAAACGAGCAAGTTATGAACATTTTACTATCAAGGTCGGTCAACCCCCTGCCAAGTCAGTAAACAAGCCCATTGGGCCGGTCAACCTAGCTCCCAGGCTGGTCCCTAGTGGGCCAGGAAAATTGCCAATTTTAAGCCATTTTTTAGCAAAATTGAGGGATTATTCACCCAACCTTTGAACCCCTATTTCCTTAAACCCTAAATCCACCTAATCCCACCTCACACACATATTTCTAAATACAAAGACACTTTGGAATCAAGCCTTTAAGAGGATCAAACACAAGAATTAGGCATGACTTTTGGATTGTAAAGCATGGTTTTGGATAAAAGGGTATCTCTCGTTTACCCTAAGTTTAATTATATATGATTAGATCTATGTAGGGTGATCATATCATATATTATGGATTGATTATTACTATTTTGTAATGGGTACTTGATGGATTTGCATATATATATATATATTTTATATATATATATATATATATATATATATATATATATATGCTTATGCTTAGGGTTTCTATGACAAATTTACATACATGTCTATGTGATTGTAGAAATGCCTAAATGATGTTGTTAATATGTATTGAAGTCTACTATGCTATTAACTATTTCTAAATCATTTTATGAGCACGTCTATATGTTTGTGTAGTGATTACATGAAGTGGATATGCTTATATACATGTCTATGTGTGTGTTTATATACTTAATAGCATAAATAGCTTCTATTGCATTCATGTCGGTTGCTATAGCTTAAATTGGTGTAATCTAAGTATGTCTATGTGCTTAGTAGTAGGATAGGCCGATATATCCTCGAATACCATGCCCTTGATGTGTATGCACGTGCTTAATTGATAATTCTCGCTATTGTGATGACAATAGATGGTGCATAACTAATGGCTAGTCTAAATCGAGTCTCCTTTAGTTTTAAATCCAGCTAACGAGGTTCAGGATAGGTTAGTCGACTTTAGACGAACTAGTCTTAGTTTTAAATTCGGCCGATGGTTTAGACGCTAGGGTTAGATCGATCTAAGTCAACTATAACTCTAACTAACTAGCCCTAATGCCTAGGTTATAAGGACCACACCATAGCTCTAGGTAGACGTGCCTAGGGACAAACCTGCACTGAGTCTAAGGGAGACCATGAGGAGGTTAATTAGAGGTCTAGACAAAAGCAACCTAAACAATCCATCAAGCAACCCTAGTGAGGACGTAGTCATCACCTAAAGGCAAGTAGTAATCACCCTAATCCTCCATTTCCACGTGTTAGATACCCCTTAGATTGCTTGATTCCCTCATTTCACACGCACACTATTCTTTATTTTCCTTGTCCTTAGAGTTGGTTTTCTTCTCCCATACTCCATTCCACATCAAAAACCCCAAAAAAGATCATAGTTTAGGGACCTAACATGTAGCCTTCAGGACACACTTAGCCTAGGACACCACACATGTTTGACCTCCTTGTGGATTAAACCTCGCACTCACACACACCGTACTACACGCGACCCGTGTGCTTGCATGCTATTTAGCCTTGTGCCGTGAGATAACGATCAAAGAATTTTATCAATTATGCATTTAATCACAATGCAGGAGCAGAGATACGATGTCTATGTACAAAATGCAAAAACAAGTACTTTGGGACTAGGAAGATTGTTTTGTGTACGCTTATTACTAAATGCGATTAAAAAAGAGTACAAACAATGGTTTTATCATGGAGAAAAATTCATAGAATGTGATAATGTAGATAATGAGGTTTCTGCAGTGCAATGACATGATGACATGCGAGATGTCTTACATGATTTTGGATGTGCATTGCTTCATAATGATGCTTATGATAAGTGACATAGAGTTAGTAATGAGGATGACATTGATATTATTATGAAGATTGGGTAGTCTAATAAAGATGACTTCAAAAACTAAATGAAGAGGCTACTTTTGTTTTTAGATTATTAAAGGAAGCAAACGAGCAATTGTATCCTGATTATGAGAAATACTCTAGATTGACTTTTCTTGTGAAGCTTTTCAATATAAAATGCCTAAGTGGTTAGAGCAATACGTTAGTGGACATGCTACTTGAGCAGTTAGTTGATATGCTTCCTAAGGGTAATAAAGTTCCAAGATCTTATAATGAGGCAAGGAAAGTCATATGCGATCTAGGACTTGATTATGTTAAAATTGATGCATGCAAAAAATGACCATTTCTTGCAAAAATTTCCTATAAAGTTTTACATTGAAGATAACAGCCGAGATAAGGTGGCACACAAATAAACATCTAGATGATGGTTTGATGAGGCACCCAATTGACTCATTGGCTTGGAAAGATTTTGATTCCAAGTACTCCTCAATTGCCTTCCACTCACACAATGCAAGACTTGGTCTAACAAGTGATAAGTTTAATCCTTTTGGAGACTTGAGCACTTCATATAATATATGGACTGTTGTCCTTATCATGTCATCGAAGATAGCGGCCAAGATAAGGTGGCATAGCACACAAATAAACATCTAGATAATGGTTTGATGAGGCACCCAATTGACTCATTGGCTTGGAAAGATTTTGATTCCAAGTACCCTTCAATTGTCTCCCACTCACGCAATGCAAGACTTGGTCTAGCAAGCGATGAGTTTAATCTTTTTGGAGACTTAAGCACTTCATATAGTATATGGCCTGTTGTCCTAATCCCATATAATTTTCCACCTTGGATGTGCTTGAAAAGTCCTTACTTTATGACGCCATTGCTAATACATAGGCCAAAATCTCTAGGCAATGATATAGATGTCTACCTTCAACCATTGATTGATGAGCTCAAACACTTGTGGACAAATGGTGAAGAGACTTATGGTGCCTCAACAGGGTGCAATTTTCGGTTGCACGTAACAATGATATAAACTATTAATGATTTTCTTGCTTACACTAACTTGTCAAGATGGAGCACAAAAAGGGTGCTAGCTTGTCCAATTTGTGGAATGGAAACTCGATCTTACTGACAAAAACATGGTCGTAAACAATGTTACATGTGTCATCATTGTTGGCCACCACTAAAACACCCTTGGAGGAGTAATGGAAAAGCTTTTGATGGTATAAAAGAAAAATAGGCTTGCACCATGGCCTTTAATAGGAGATGAGGTACTCGAACAATTTAGTGGCTTCCAGCAAGTGACATTTGATGAAGTTAAAAGAAAGAGAAAATGGGGAGAACCCACGTTACCTGAAAATTGGAGAAAGGTGAGTATTTTTTCGAATTACCATATTAGAAGTTTTTGAAAGTATGTCATAACTTAGATGTCATGCATATTGAGAAAAATATTTGCGATAGTATCATCGGGATGTTATTAGACATTAAGGGAAAAACAAAAGATGCTTTAAATTGTCGATTGGATTTTAAAAGTTTTGGCATAAGACAAAAATTTCAACCAATTCTAAGTGAAGATAAAAGCAAGTACACATATGAACATGCACGCTACAATTTGTGAATGAAAAAAAAAAAAAAAGAAAAGAACTTTCTATGAATTTTTGAATGCATTAAAGGTCCCAGATGGTTACTCCTTGAATCTTTCTCATTGTGTGAACACAAAAGAATGTAAGATTTCTGGGATGAAGTCCCATGATTGCCATGTGTTTTTACGTCGATTTCTTCGATTTGCAATACATGGTATTCTAAATAAGAAGGCATGCAAACCATTAATTGAGCTTAGTCTCTTTTTAGAGAACTTGGTTCCGAGACATTGAGTGTAGAGGTCTTGGATCAACTACCGGAGTCTATTGTTATAATCTTTCGCAAGCTTGAAAAAATATTTCCTCCTACTTTTTCATATTAATGGTGTACCTAACTATTCACCTAGCTAATGAGGCTAACATTGGTGGACCAATGCAAGCACATTAGATGTTCTCCATTAAGAGATATTTGTGTTGACTAAAATCTTATGTTAGAAACAAGACTCGACCAAGAGGATCAATTGCCGAGGGTTACATGGCAGATGAATGCATACCTTTTTGTTCGAGATAGTTTTATGGTATTGAGATGATATTTAATCGGGTAGGAAGAAATTGTAAGGGAAATGATGACAAATCTCTAATGGGTTTGAGTGTTTTTTTCATATAAGGGGATAACGAATGACATGGGAAAATCTAGAAGAGATGAGCTATATAGAATGGCAACAAGCTACAATGTATATTATAGCAAATTGTGAAGAAGTTTCGAATTTCATCAAGTAAGATAACTTGTCAATTTTGTTTACAATGTATATTATAGCAAATTGTGAAGAAGTTTCGAATTTCATCAAGTAAGATAACTTGTCAATCTTTTTTGTCTATTATCTTGGTGTTACTTTTAAGCATACAAGTAGTTATTTATTTACTTGTGTATTTCTTCTTTTTTTCACTTGATAAGTAGGTTACATATTCAAGAATTAGAGAAAGATAATCCAAGAAGAGTATAAGAAAGACACAAAAAGGCTTCACAAACATGTAAGTAAAACGATAATATACTTATATATTCATCAGTAACACAAAATTAAATGTTTATATTTGTCATCATTATTTAGGTTTATCCAAGACGCAAGACAGGAGATGATTGTCTAAGCGATCAACTATTAAATTTAGCATGTGGTGCTAGTCGATGAGTTTATTGCTTTGCTAGCAACCTGATTAATGGTTGGATGTTTAATGTGAAACAAAGAGATGAGTATCTAAAAACTTAAAATAGTGGAGTGCTAGTGAATGGAGATGACAGCACTGACAATATTGAGTATTTTGGTATTTTAACTAATATTATTAAGTTGAGCCATCTTGGGGGAAATAGTGTAGTTCTTTTTAAATGTGATAGGTGGATGTTTATCACAAAGATAAAGGTGTAAGAAAAGATAACTATGGATTGACTCTTGTAAATGTGACCAAAAGAATAAAAATTGATGAACTTATGTTTTAGCAAGTCAAACTCAACAAGTTTACTACGTGGGTGATGTCAAATATCCTCAATGGAAAGTTATTGTGAAGACGAAACCTCAAGACTTCTATGATATGCCACTTGAAGGAAATGATGATAAGCTGTGTCAGGAAAAAGGAGTCTTTAATTCTATACTTCTTGCAACTTATGTTGGTGCTATAAATGATGAATTAGTTTTGAACAGGTCTAACTTAGAAAGTATCAATGTTGAAGTAAATTTTACAAGACCTGACTTGGTAGTAACAGAGGTCGAGGAATTAACAATAAGGACGAAGAAGTTAGTTTCTTTATCAAGGATGATGGTGATAATGCTACTTTATTTATTGATTCTAATGATATTGACTCAAATTGATTGTCTTTCAAGTGTCAAATTAAGGCTTCAATTTTTATGGTTTATTACTCACATTCACTTTTAATGTATTAATCATAATGGATTTTTGTCCAATTTCTATTTATTATGAAAGAGTACATCATAATTGTCACAAGAATTATCTTTGCTTATGAAATTAGGTGTCATTCATAAAATTGCCCTTATGTCTATTTTTTATTTTTCACATCACATTTACTTTGTAATTTATTGAACTTAATAGATTTTTTCTCAAATTTTTAATTATAATGAGTGACTATGTCATATTTCCCACTAAAATTGTCTTTACTTATTAAATTCAAGTTACATTTATAAATTTATCACTATTGATTATTTTTAGTGACAAATAATATATTGTAAAAGCAATACATCAATGATATTTACGACATCAATAAAATTCTTCATTTTTTTGCCACAAAAGAATTTTCACTTATGAAATTTAAGTGATATTTATAAAATTGTCATTATTAATTAGTTTTAGTGACAAATAGTTTTGTTGACAAAAATAATACGACATTAATGACAGAACCACTTAGAATATAAATACTTTTACCATTAATAGTAACAATATCTATGTTGTCACAAAGCATCAAATAAGTAAAATTCATGATTATTTTGTGGTGATGATAACAAATTTGTCACTAATCTAATATTTGTAGTAAAAAAAGTGAATTTTCAAAATACAAGTGCAATAGTGACAAATTGTTTTAAGTGTCACAAATGAGTATACTATTAGTCATGATATTAATTCATCACTAAAAAATGTCACAATAAATATTATTTGTGACTAAATTTTAATAACATTAACAAAATTGTCACTATAAAATAATAGTAGTGATGAAACTTTTGAAATAACATAATAGTAGTGATGAAACTTTCGAAATGTCGCTACTGTTATTGTTATAGTGACAGTATCCATATCGTCACAAAAAAGGTCACTAAATACTTGATTTCTTGTAGCTTCATCCAAATCATGGTCAATCGTATTTTCATTTTCAAGTTCATCATCACTCTAATTATTATTACCTGCACATTAAATCTCACTAAATACATGACACGCTTCAATCATGTTCAACCTACCAATGTCATAATTCTGTTTTGATTCAGATTGGAGAAGGATGACTTTCAGATATAATTCAATAGGTAAACCAAACCAAACCTCTTCACTGTATCAAACAAAAGATTTATGACATCGTCATCAATCACGAGAATAACTCAATAATAGAAATCCATTTCACCTAGGCCTACTGTATATCTATAAAAAAAAACTCTATCTTGTGAGTTGATACATCAACTTGTAGATCACTAGACAAATGGATATATAGTTTGGCAAAATTTAACATACGGTGCACACGAACAACCTTTATAGGAGTTCTAGGCATATAATAAAACCTATTGGAATCCTAACACATTTCTCTATTCATAAAGTAAAAGCAGGTAAATAAGTCGACCCTTAACACCTGAACAAGTATAATATATATATATATATATATATATATATATATAAGTTATATTTTTTTAGCATTATGAGAGTGCCATGTCTGCAATTACATGGCATGGTTATTTTATTTTTTATTATATTACTTTTTACTATTTATTATCTTTATGAATATACATTATTAGCTTTAATTGAAATATTAAATGGTCAATTAATTAATGTTTAAGATTAAATTCATTGGTGAATTCTAAAAAATTTATTTCTTATCTATTATGTATTACTAGCATTAGAAATTTAATTTTCAATCAATTAAATATTAAAATAATATTCATTTGTGAGTTTCAAAAGATTAAATCCTTAAAAATATTTTTTGAGCATTATGAGAGTGTCATATCAGTGTTTATATGACAATAGATATTTTATAACTTAAATTTATGCTCCCTTTTTTACTTTCTCTATCCGTTACAAAAGAAAAGAAAACAAATATTAAGATCAAATAAAATTATGCTCCTTTGGTTACTTTCTACATTTACCACCAAAAACATACATTTTTTTAGCATTATGAGAGTGTTTTGTCAGCACTTATATGACAATGGTTATTTTATTATTAGCTTATATAATAATTTATTATTTATTTTATTTTTATTATAATAATTTATTATTAGCTTATATATATATATATATATATATATATATATATATATATATATATATAAGTGAGCCTTTTGGGATTCACAACTAAATTAAATTTTAAGCATTAATTAAAATTAATAATTTAATTATATTATATATTATATATATTCTTAGTTTTAATATAGAAATATAATTTCCAATTAATTAATTATTAAAATAATTTTTATTCATAAATTTCAAAAGGTTTATTTCTTTTCAATAATAGATATATTGTCATGCCCTCAAAATTTGCTATGACAAATTTCGAGAACATAACTAACCCGTCACTAAAATAGTCATTTTCCTAAAAATCACAAGACATAAAAATTACGTTTTAACCACAAGAAACAAGACCAGAGTATCTAACCACAATAAAAAAAAATTCTCAAAATAAGTTTTGAACTTCAAAGTCACCAAATCCAAGTGAACATTACACCAATTACTGAAACTCAAAACATAAATTAAAAGCAGAGTCTAGTACTCCTCAAGCTAGACTTAGGCTAGAACTTATAAGTTCTTTATTCGCACATAGCTATCAGGTATCTCTACCCCACAACCATCCTAATCATCGTTGTCTGCAAAATAAATGAAAATCAAATAGAAAGAATGAGTATTTAACTCAGTAAGTGGAAGCTTCCCCAAGAGAATATATATTTTCTTTAACCTCGAAAAAAACTAAAAAAAAATTAGTTGATAGAAAATACAATAACCAAAACAAAATAATCGTAATAACTTTATTCAAAACGAGGCTAAAGTTAAAATTCCGCATCTAAAACTAAAATCAAAATTGAAACATTCAATAAGCTGTGTTATGGCAAAGCAATACGAAAAGTGATTCATTCTGTCCAACCACCAAAGGCAATAGGATATCCTCAAAATAATGGTGCACTACACAAAACGATAACAAAGACGGTGTACAATCCCCACCGATGCAAGGGTCACAATAAACTTAAAATTTGCAATATGAGAACATAGCTTAGAGTGAACAAAGGATACTTTAAGATATTATGAAAGTAATGAACACATTACCAAATACTTTTTAAAACCTATACCAATATAAGTACAGAATAAAGTATAGGTTTGTAACATTAAATGGGTTCACATTTAAGGTGTAAGTATAATGTACAAATTATAGGCTCATAATGTTTACTGGCTACTCGTTGGAGAATAATAATAATAATAATAATAAGAGTAATGGAACTACCAGATGCGAATCAGGCACATTGGAAGTCTAAGTTTATAGATGGTCTTCCACATTTATTTGCTGAAAGAGTAAAGAAAACTCTTAGAATGGGTATATCACCTATTGATTATGATAATCTTACATATGGCATGATAATAGGAAAATGCATGCAGGAAGGTTTAGCTTTATGTAATGAAATTAAGCTGAATCAACAAATTAAAAAACAAAGATTAACAGAGAAGTCTCAATTAGGACAATTCTGTGAACAATTTAGGATTGAAGTGAGTCAATCTAGTAAGCCTAGAAAATATACTAGGTTCACTAATATTCAAAAATATAATTCTCCAACTTATCAGAAAAAAATAGCTGCTAGAAAAGAGAGAAAACAAATAAGGAAAAATATTAAAAAACAACAGGGTTATAAGAGAATAAGATCAAAAACCTCTAAACCTATTGTTTGTTATAAATGCGGGAGAATTGGTCATATAGCTCCAAAATGTCCTGTAAAAAAGAAAATAAAATCTTTAAATATTGATGAAGATTTGAAAGAAAATCTCATGAAAATAATGTTGAATTCTGATTCAGAACAAAATTATTCTGAAAATTGTGACTCAGAGGAATCTAACTCTGAGGATAATCTGAAATATTTATCAGAAGAATCTGACACTATAGAAAGTTCAGAAGAGGAATATAAACCTTGTTAAAATTGTATAAATAATATACAACAAGAAGATAATGAAGATTTTTATCAATTGTTATCACAATTCAGAAATATGGAACTGAATGTTTTAACTAATGATAATATTGTGGAATTACTTAGAATAATAAAAGATTCTGAAATAAGAAACAAGATATTGGAATCTTTAGGGAAAATAAAAGAACCTGAAGAATTAAATTCCAAAGAAAAAGATAAATTCATTCCTTATACTTTATCAGAAGTAAGAAAAAGGATTGAAGAAAGAAATAATCCAAAATCCTCTGTAACATCTGTTACTACAATACAAGATCTTAAAGAGGAAATTAATAATTTGAAAACTGAGTTAAAAAGATTAACTCAGGATAATATAAATATAAATAAAAGACTGGATAATATTGATAAAGGAAAAAATAAAATTGAAGATATTACTGAATCCAGTATTAATCAAGAATTAGAACCATTTTTAGGGAAGATGGAATATATTACATCTCAAAAGTGGTTAGTAAGAATTAATCTCTTAATACAAGGAGAATTCAGAAAAGAATTAATTGCGTTAATAGACAGTGGCGCAGATTTAAATTGTATACAGGAAGGATTAATTCCTACAAAATATTTTGAAAAAACCACACATACATTATCAAGTGCTAGTGGTAATAAAATGGAAATTTTATATAAATTATCCAAAGCTTATATTTGCACTAATAAACAGTGTATTCCTAATAGTTTTGTGTTAGTCAGAAATATGACAAATCAAGTCATATTAGGAACACCTTTCCTCAATAAGATATTTCCAATAAAAGAAATAACTACTAATGGAATAATAGGTAGTTTTGAAAATAATGAAATTCAATTTGAATTTATTAAGGATCCAATAACCAGAGTCCTTAATGAAATGGTTGATTTGATAAAAGCAAAAAATAATCAACTAAATTTTCTTAATCAAGAAATTAACTCATTAACTATAAATGAGAAATTACAAAATCCTCAACTTCAACAACATATTAAGTTGATAATAAATAAATTTTCATCAGAAATTTGTGTTGATCATCCTAATGCATTTTGGGATAGAAAAAAACATATTGTTAGTCTACCATATATAGATGATTTTGATGAAAGAATGATAACAACAAAATCAAGACCAGCTCAAATGAGTAAGGAAGAGCTAGGTAGATGTAGAGAAGAAATAGATACTTTTCTGCAAAAAAGATTAATAAGAAAATCTAATTCACCTTGGAGTTGTACTGGTTTTTATGTTAATAAAAAATCAGAGATTGAAAGAGGGTCTCCAAGATTAGTTGTAAATTATAAACCTCTTAATAAAGTTCTGAAATGGATAAGATATCCCATTCCTAATAAAAAGGATTTAATTGATAGAGTACATGATGCATGTATATTTTCAAAATTTGATATGAAATCTGGATACTATCAAATATAGGTAGTAGAAGAAGACAGGTATAAAACTGCTTTTGTGGTACCATTTGGACATTATGAATGGAATGTAATGCCATTTGGTTTGAAAAATGCTCCTTCTGAATTCCAGAATATTATGAATGATATATTCATACCTTATAATGATTTAATGGTTGTTTATATTGATGATGTCTTAGTATTTTCTAAAGACATTAATACCCATTTTAAACATTTAGAAATATTCAAAAATCTTGTTATTAAAAATGGGTTAGTTTTCCCACCAGCCTTTCAATTGACCAGTAAAACCTGCTATTATCATTAAAGCAATATTTCTATCTGAATTATCATGTTGTTTACATATAGTAGCATACATCATCATTCTATGTATGGTATTATAAATTTGTTGATCTGAATGGCCATCTATATTCCACTCATAAATTGTCTTACCATTATAGTAAGTTTGTTCATTTGGTAATTCCTTAAATAAAACATCTTGAGGTGTTGGTCTATGATAATAATATTTTTTCTGGACCGGATTTTCAGCAAATTTATTATTACTCTTTATTTTATTAAGAGTTTCATTGACCATTTCTTGTTGATGTATATTATCAACTAAATCTGGAACTTCTTCTTTAGTTATGACATTTAATTTGAATGTCTTAAACTTATTATCAAGACGTTTCTCAAATTCATGTATTGGTTCAAGTTTAAAATTTTTTATTTCTGGAGGAGGTTGGATAAGATTACTTTTTATCCTGGAGGATTCTCCAATATTTTTCCCCTCACTATTCTCCTGAAATTTTTTGAGAGAATTTTTTAATTCTTCTATTGCCATATATGTTTTTAATACCCTATTATTAAGAACTAATAATTGTTCTCCTAAGGCTACTAAATACAAATTTGTAAAATTATTTTGTTTTACCACATCATTTATATTTTTGGTTGTGGTTGGAAGAGTTTCATTCTCTTGCAAATTAAAGAAAGCATTAGCATATAACTTAAATCTTTCTTTATCCATTATTATTAAGGAGGATAGGTTGATTCTACTTGTTCTCCATTTTTCAATTTCCAAATTTTTTCTAGAGTATTTATATGATTCCCTAGATAATTTTCCAAAAACCATGGAATAAAATCTTCTATTTGATTTCTTTGTTCTAAATGATTATAGAACTGTTTTTGGAGTATTTCCCTTTCTACTAAATTAATATTCTTAGCAAACCAATCCCTAAAAGGTTGATATATAGGTTTTTGAAATTCAGCTTGTATTTGTTTCCTAGCTGAACTGCCTGGACTGAAATCAATTTTATTTTGATTCATCATTAAATAGGAAAATTTAATTCTGACTCAGTTATTTCTGGTCTAAAATTTTCTTCAGGATTATTATATACACCCTGAGCTATATTATTATCATCAATTTTAATACCCTGTACTTTATTTTGCAGGATTTCAGATTCTGATTTAGAAGATGAATTCCCTACAATATTGGGTAAGCGTACACTAATATTCAAAAATATAATTCTCCAACCTATCAGAAAAAAATAGCTGCTAGAAAAGAGAGAAAACAAATAAGGAAAAATATTAAAAAAACAACAGGGTTATAAGAGAATAAGATCAAAAACCTCTAAACCTATTGTTTGTTATAAATGCGGGAGAATTGGTCATATAGCTCCAAAATGTCCTGTAAAAAAGAAAATAAAATCTTTAAATATTGATGAAGATTTGAAAGAAAATTTCATGAAAATAATGTTGAATTCTGATTCGGAACAAAATTATTCTAAAAATTGTGACTCAGAGGAATCTAACTATGAGGATAATCTAAAATATTTATCAGAAGAATCTGACACTATAGAAAGTTCAGAAGAGGAATATAAACCTTGTCAAAATTGTATAAATAATATACAACAAGAAGATAATGAAGATTTTTATCAATTGAAAGGTTAGTTGTTTGAGTACTCCACCATAACCAATATCTGAAGCATCTGTCTCCACAATCTTATACCATTGTGGATTTGCAAGCATAAGGCAAGGCAACTGTTTGACCTTTGATTTGATCACTCTAACTGCCTCAGTATGACTTTGTGACCAAGGGGAAGGGGATTTCCTCAGTCTATCATATAAAATAGCAACATCCATAGCCAAATTCTTATAGTAAGGCTGAATGTAATTAAGACTGCCTAAAAATCTTTGCAATTGATTTTTATCCAAAATTTCATCTGGAAATTTAGAAGCAAATTCAATACTTCTTTTAATAGGAATTATTTTCCCATCTTCAATATTATATCCCAAAAATCTAATTTTAGATTGGAAAACCTGCATTTTAGGTTTAGAAACAACTAACCCATTTTTAATAACAAGATTTTTGAATATTTCTAAATGTTTAAAATGGGTATTGATGTCTTTAGAAAATACTAAGACATCATCAATATAAACAACCATAAAATCATTATAAGGTATGAATATATCATTCATAATATTCTGGAATTCAGAAGGAGCATTTTTCAAACCAAATGGCATCACATTCCATTCATAATGTCCAAATGGTACCACAAAAGCATTAAGATGATCAGCACATATTTCTGATGAAAATTTATTTATTATCAACTTAATATGTTGTTGAAGTTGAGGATTTTGTAATTTCTCATTAATAGTTAATGAGTTAATTTCTTGATTAAGAAAATTTAGTTGATTATTTTTTGCTTTTATCAAATCAACCATTTCATTAAGGACTCTGGTTATTGGATCCTTAATGAATTCAAATTGAATTTCATTATTTTCAAAACTACCTATTATTCCATTAGTAGTTATTTCTTTTATTGGAAATATCTTATTGAGGAAAGGTGTTCCTAATATGACTTGATTTGTCATATTTCTGACTAACACAAAACTATTAGGAATACACTGTTTATTAGTGCAAATATAAGCTTTGGATAATTTATATAAAATTTCTATTTTATTACCACTAGCACTTGATAATGTATGTGTGGTTTTCTCAAAATATTTTGTAGGAATTAATCCTTCCTGTATACAATTTAAATCTGCGCCACTGTCTATTAACGCAATTAATTCTTTTCTGAATTCTCCTTGTATTAAGAGATTAATTCTTACTAACCACTTTTGAGATGTAATATATTCCATCTTCCCTAAAAATGGTTCTAATTCTTGATTAATACTGGATTCAGTAATATCTTCAATTTTATTTTTTCCTTTATCAATATTATCCAGTCTTTTATTTATATTTATATTATCCTGAGTTAATCTTTTTACCTTAGTTTTCAAATTATTAATTTCCTCTTTAAGATCTTGTATTGTAGTAACAGATGTTACAGAGGATTTTGGATTATTTCTTTCTTCAATCCTTTTTCTTACTTCTGATAAAGTATAAGGAATGAATTTATCTTCTTCTTTGGAATTTAATTCTTCAGGTTCTTTTATTTTCCCTAAAGATTCCAATATCTTGTTTCTTATTTCAGAATCTTTTATTATTCTGAGTAATTCCACAATATTATCATTAGTTAAAACATTCAGTTCCATATTTCTGTAATAATAATAATAATAATAATAATAATAATAATAATAATAATAATAATAATAATAATAATAATAATAATAATAATAGTAATAATAATAATATTCTTATATTTCTCCTATAGATTATAGAGTTGAGTTACCCAATACTGTAGGGAGTTCATCTTCTAAATCAGAATCTGAAATCCTGCAAAATAAAGTACAGGGTATTAAAATTGATGATAATAATATAGCTCAGGGTGTATATAATAATCCTGAAGAAAATTTTAGACCTGAAATAACTGAGTCAGAATTAAATTTTCCTGTATAATGATGAATCAAAATAAAATTGATTTCAGTCCAGGCAGTTCAGCTAGGAAACAAATACAAGCTAAATTTCAAAAACCTATATATCAACCTTTTAGGGATTGGTTTGCCAAGAATATTAATTTAGCAGAAAGGGAAATACTCCAAAAATAGTTCTATAATCATTTAGAACAAATAAATGAAATAAAGGATTTTATTCCATGGTTTTTGGAAAATTATCTAGGGAATCATATAAATACTCTAGAAAAAATTTGGAGATTGAAAAATGGAGAACAAGTAGAATCAACTTATCCTCCTACACATCAACCAATAATAATGGATAAAGAAAGATTTAAGTTATATGCTAATACTTTCTTTAATCTGCAAGAGAATGAAACTCTTTCAACCACAACCAAAAATATAAATGATGTGGTAAAACAAAATAATTTTACAAATTTATATTTAGTTGCCTTAGGAGAACAATTATTAGTTCTTAATAATAGGTTATTAAAAACATATATGGCAATAGATGAATTTTTATTATTATTATTAATAATAATAATAATAATAATAATAATAATAATAATAATAATAATAATAATAATAATAATAATAATAATAATAATAATATTCTGCTAATTTGATGATGCAAAAAAATTATTTCAGAGCAGGTCTGAATTCAATCAGTGGAGACATGACAATTAGTTTCTATAAGAAAAATATTAAACTAATGATATGAACTCTTGAAATAGTTGCTGAAGGCCTTTACATAGCTTTATATATATGTAATGATAGTTTGAAAGGAATTCTAAACTAGTGCTAGAAACTAATGCTATGTCAAAATCTATATGTATAATGATACTTTTATTTTTTTTAAAAAGATGTCACCAAGCTTGTCTTTTGAAGATACTGATCTCGCAAGTTTGGGAAAAAAAAACAATTATCTATGAGCTTGATCATAGAACTGTATTCACGCAATGAATTGAGAGCAAAAGAAGCTAACAACTCTCTCATGATTTTTGAAATTTGTCGTGAAAATCATAACGATGTTATTCTACATAATAAAACTAATTAGCAAAACAATAATTACAAAATCAGTTTCTACCAAAACTAAATTCAAGAATCAGGATTTCACAAAATAATTATTTTGGGAATATTTGAAGAACAAAGAAGCTCCTACTTACCTCTGAAGAAGGTTACCAAAGAAAAAGCCCAAAACGTATTCAATCAATCACTGCTTGCTTACAACCCTCGTACTTCAAAGATCACTGCTTGAGCTATCAATCTGCCAATCTTAACTTTTCTCTTCATTGTTTGGTTCAGCTAAAATAAGCAAAGAAGGAAAAGAAAACGTAAAATTGTAGAGCCATTGTAGCAGTTTCCTTAAATAAATAGCTCACTAAATAACCCACTAACCCAATACTAAATAACCCACTAACCTAATAGTTACAAGGCCATTAGGACTTCCCATTATCATTGGTAATTAAAGCCCACTAAACTTCATAAAATTATGGCAGCCATTACATATATTTTATTAGTTTCAATTTAGAAATTTAATTACTAATTAATTAATGCTTAAAAGTCTTAAAATATTTTTCATTTATGAATTCCAAAGATTCTTGACCAAAAAGAGAAAAAAGAATTCCAAAGATTAAACCTGAATGAATTTAGCATTTATTATTTAAAAAATTCATGCAGAGCACAGGATATTCATGACAAATTAGTCATCTGTTATTAAAAATAAATAAATTTAACTTAATTTAATACTTACTATTAAAAAATAAATTCGTATCGAGCACAGATAAGAGCATACCAGTGTTATTCAAATTAAGAATATTAAACTATTGAAAGAAAATCAATGCAAATAGGTATATATAGATACTACATATATATTCTAACTTGCTTTTTCTGTACCTTTTGTAACTTATTTCTTCTTCTCCTTAACTTTAACTTAACTTCTTTTGTAACTTCTTTCTAACTTCTACTACATTATTTTAAGTTCTTCTTTATAACTTTTTTTTCTTCTTCTTCTTAACTTCTTTCTCTTCTTCTTCTAACTTCCTATACTTCTTTGACTTTTTACTTCTAAAAAGTAAGTTATATTGTTAAAATAACTATTAAGAACATGAAAATAGAATATTAATTAGAACACAATTGAATTATAGTTATTTTTTTCTTAAAAAGTATATTATCAAAATGTTACAATTTAATAATTTAATTTTATATCATATATAATATAAGTATATAATAATTATTATAAACTATAGTAATAAAAATAAAAGGGTAAGTATAAGATAGAAAAGTAAAGATAATTAATTAATAAAGATAAAAAGATGAGAATAAGATTGTAAATAATTTGGTCAAATTTACATTTTTTTAAAAGTATTTAAAGCCATAAAAAAAAGTAGAAGTGGGGGTTAGGAGTTTTTTTTCATTTTTTGTTTAAAGTCACTAAAAAAAAGTACTTATTTATTAAAATAAACATGTCTACTAGTTTAAATATAACTTTAAACAAGTTTGACCAATTTAAAAGTCAAACCAAACACCCTCTAAAGCAAATGCAAATTCCGCTTTTGTGATAAACGAAATTTTAGTAAATCAACACTGTGTAGTAACCAAGGAGCTGACATAAAAAGCAAGAACCAAAGTTCGCTGTCCCCAAAAGTGAAAATTCAGCAAGCTACAAAGACCTTGCTAAAATGACATTACACTGACTTTGTCAGCTTCTTTGAGGTTTCTCCAATAAGCTAAACAATAGAAAATCATTCTGATCTTTAGAATAGTAGATTTGTTTTCCTTTATATTTCCCTCCACCAATGAATTGCTCAAACCTCGCTTTTTCTTCCATTTATTACTCTTGTTGAAACACTCCTTTTTCTCCGAAATTTGACTCTAGTTTTTCAATTAGTAAAAACATCATCGTTTCAAAGTCTCTTGGTATTTTGTTATTACATGAAGGACAAAAAAATTGTGGTCCTAAACAACTTGAATACGAGACAACCAACCTACAAAAAATGATTTTAGAATCAAAGGAAATATGTATTTTGTCAAGTTTCAAGCAGCCATATTTCAAAAGCTTTGTCTTTGTTCAAATAGAGTTAGCATTTTATTGCCCGAGTTACTTTGTTGGTCTACATATACGTTATAATGCAATATCAATTAGTGATGCTCATGATTTTCAATGTATCTATGATTGCTCTTTAAAATCCCAACAATTAGGTCACCCATAATTGCATTAGAAGTGACATTGGCTACCCTACCTGGATTGCTACATGAATGAGTTTGAGTTTCATATATGAATTGGCTGAATGTAGGTGGCTCATATTGCAAATAAACATCAACATTTTCATGTTTGGACTTTACACATTTTCATGTTTGGACTTTATCTTACACATCTTCTATACATCATCATCACAAGTCAAACTAAACAACCCATTCTCCAATTCCAAACCAGGTTTTCTATAAAATAACCCAAATAACCCAACATCATCCTCAAAGCCGCTGTCGCCTTTAACAATTTTCATTAATGTTTTCATGTCCATTGAACTATTGTGGCAATTATCAACAAACATTATGTTTGTCCCTACATACATCTACCTATAAATTTTCAAAAATTACCCACCATAATGTAACTTTATAGTGAAAGGTTCTAAAGCACGATGAAATACATAATAGTAAGCAACCAATTATGTAAAACTTCAAATTGCAAATTCCATATGCCAAATGCTGAAAACAACAAAATTGCAGAAATTCCATGGCCTTATTTTACAATTGTATGCATTTACAAACACACACATACAATTGGGTTTTGGTTAAGTATACATACACTTGTATGCATATAGAAACACACACATACAATTCGGTTTTGGTTAAGTACAACAAAATTGCAGAAATTCCATGGTCTTAGTTTACACTTGTATGCAAAAATTCATACAATGCATATAGGCTGCATTTAGATTGGCTTATTTTTTAGCCAAAAAGCACTTTTTTTTGACAAAAAAACACTTCTTACGTGTGAATATTCGTTTGGATTGGCTTTTTATCCAAAAGCTGAAGCTGAAAAAAAACTCAAAATGAGCTTTTTATAGAAGCTCAAAATTTGAGCTTTGAGAAAAAGCTTCAGCGGTAGATGAGAGAGAACGTTAAAAAAAAAACGTTGACACCGTCTGACCCAATAAAAAAAAAAAACTTTCCCTTCTCACTTTTCACTCACCTCCATCATTAAAACACACACACTCTCTCTCTCCCCAAAAAAAAAATTTCCCTTCTCTTCTTTCACTCACCTCCAACGTTAAACACACATACTCTCTCCCCTTCCCTCTTGTTGCAGCTCTCCAAAGATTGATTTCACAAGTAAGTTCTCTTTTTTTTTTCTTCTCTATTATCCCTAGAACTGTGTATTGATATTTTTTTTTGGATTTTTTGAAAATAATTTCTCACGTTAGGTGCTTTTGAGTCATAAAAGGCTTGCCAAGGTCAAGAGGATATTTTTAGGAGAGTTTACCTTTGTTTTTTTCTTGATGAAGAAGAAAAAGGCTGAAGTGACACTATAGAAAACAAAACACTAGATTATTATTATTATTATTTTTATGAAGAAGAAAAAGGCCGAAATGAGACTACAGAAAACAAAACACTAGATTATAGATGCTTATGGTGTAAGCTCTTTTTTTTTATTAGTTATTTCCACATGTATTAACTTTTCCCAGAGACAAAAAAGCGAAAAAGAAATAATGAGAACATTTAAGCAAAACTACCTCAAAAAACAATAATAAGATAAAATAAACATCAAATCCGTTTAACTTATATGGTTAAATACACCAGTACCCACTGTGATTTGCTTAAAATATAGTGGTACTTCCTGTGTTTTTTAAAACAATTAAAACTGTTTGTATTTTTTATGATGTATCATATCAGCCCTGCTATTAGGAAAACCATCAAATATAATTGTAATTGTGTGCATTTGATTTTTATGTGATTATTCTATTTCTCTCATAAATTATTTGAACAAAAAATACAATTATTTTGTATTTTTATCATAAATTATTTGAAAATAAATGTACCACATCCTCTGTGGTCTATTAAAAATTGTACAAGTGTCCCTTGTGATTGAAAAAATATTTCACAAAACCCTTAAATATGACATTTCTTGTTAACACAATTAGCAAAAATAATAGTTGAGTGACGTGTTTTATATTATAGAAGATATAGGGAGTTCTAAGCTACTTTAAAACATAGGAAGTATCCTTGATATTAGGGGTTTCTGCAGTGCCCCCTTGAACGCTGCAAGTCAATTTAATAAGCAATAATCATGGTTTACATTTTATTTGCATCCAAGAAAGAAATGTTCTGTGATACAGGTTTGAGGGGTAAAGATTTTAAAGAGTTTGGCTGTCCATTTTAGTAAGTATTCTTACTGTTATGATTCTTTGTCTTTTTATTTCTTTGTATGTTGAACTATTCTTTCTGCTGGCAATTGGAAGTTTCTGCTAAATTGGGTTTTGTATGTAATAAAATTTTGAGTTGTTTCAACAAATTTGTCTTCTTTGCTCATGATTTTCGTATTCCATGGGGAATACAAACTCAACACGTATAGAGTCACAAACTTGGGTGATTGACTTATAAAAACCAGATGTGATCACAAAAAAAAATCGCTTTGAGGGATGTTTTATTTCTGTTTTGTTGGCCAAAATTAATTGATAGTGACTGGTTCAACGAAGTCTCTTTTCCTTAAATTTTTCAATCAAAAGTACCACTTCAATGGGCAATTATTGTTTGACATTTTACATTTGTATTTGGACTCAACATATTTATAATATTCTCAATGGAATGATGTTCATGAAAGCATAAGCTGCTGCTGCTCAATTGTTGAACAAACAGAAAATTTTTTCATTTGCTAATGGGTTGGCAAATATTCACATTTATATTGGAAACTTGTAGTGCCTATTAGAATGATAGTAACTATGTTAATCTTTGTTTAATTAGAATGACTTCAAAGTATGCTTCTTAAAAAACTACTGAGGATCCAAATTCGGGTGAAGTTGAGGGAACAGAGAAGGCAAAATGGAATGATAGTAACACAGAGGCATTCTTAAAGGCATGTATTGAGGAGGTGCATGCTGGGAATAGACCTCTCTCACATTTCACCAAAGAGGAGTGGAAGAACTTGATAAAAAAGTTTAATGAAAGGATAGGAAATAATTATGTTTACAAACAACTAAAGAATATGTGGGATGCTTTGAAAAAGGAGTTCTCCTTGTGGACAAAACTTGTCCAAAATCAAACCGGTCTTGGTTGGGATCCAGTGAAGAGAACCATAGAAGCCCCTAAGGAGTTTTGGATTGCTAAGGGAAAAGTAAGTATCTCAATTTATATTGTTCAAGTTAATTCTTTAAGTGTTATAAGCTTTTGGTTTATTTACTTTTCTATTTTAATTACAGGAAAATGCAGAATATCTAAAGTGGAAAGATGAAGGGCCAAAGTTTTTAGATTTGTTAGAAACTTGTTTCAAGGATGTGGTGGCAACTGGTTATGCTGTGTTCATACCATATTAAGATCCACCAGTGAATGGTGATGCTAATGGCCCAACATTAGAAGGTGATAGGGATACTGATGATGCCCTTAATGATGCCCCTAACGATGTCCTTAATGTGACCATCTCAAGTGCTCGAAACAAGAGGAAAATGGGGAGGGGGGGGAAGGAGAGAAAAGGGGCGCAGTGGCAGAAAAACTTCAAGATTCTCTTGATCGACTCCTTGTTGGGATAGACCAAATGTCTCAAACCACCGTGACTGGACCAGTACAGAATGATCGTTACAGTATCGATAGATGTTTGAGCTTGTTGAATGATGTCCCTGGTCCAGTGAAAGGCAGCTCTCGGTACTTCTTGGCTTCTAGAATCTTGGCCAAGAAACACAATAAGGAAGCATTTGTCCACTTTATGGAAAATGATCCTGAGCTAACCCTTGGGTGGTTGAACACCTTCAAGGATGAAGATGTTGATCGATGTTGATTTACTTTATATTTTGTTTTATGTGTATGTTTTCATTTATTTTAGCTATCGAATGTGGATTGTATGACATAATATTTTCCTATTGGATTATATGACATATTATTTTCTATTTGACTACGTGAATGAAATATTTGTCTTTTATCATATGTCTTGTTGGTATAAGTATTTTATAATTAAAATATTTGTTTATTTTTATTTACACAGGATGACTGATACTTCAGACACAGATTCTGACAGTTCTGAAAATGGAAACTAGGTGGCAAGTATGAATAAACGTCGACTTCAAATAGGAAGTAGCGTGGCTGCAGCAGCAGTGACAAATTATTATTTGCAATATGTAATCAAGGAGGGAAAAAGAACATCACCTCTTACAGGACAAAAATGGGTAGAAGAATTGAAGAAGGGCCATGAGATACGTTTTTTTGAGCAATTTTGAATGAGAAAACATGTGTTCAACAAATTAGTAGAAGACTTGACTCAAAAGTTTGGCTTGGAACCAACAAAACGAGTTGGGCTAGATGAGACGGTAGCTATGTTTTTATACATGATTGGGCATGGAGCTTCTTATAGAGATCTCGAAGAGAGATTTCAACATTCTGGAGAGACTGTATGGAGGCAAGTTCATAGGGTGTTAAAAGCCGTGAGAAAGTTAGGAAATGAATATATTAGGCCAGCTGATCATATGTTTAGAGATGCTCAAGCAATGCTTGAGGGTGATTTAAGATATTGGCCATGGTTTAAGGATTGCATAGGAGCTACAGATGACACTCATATTGCTATCCATGTTCCTAATGATAAAAAGATACCATTCACTGGTAGAAAGGGATATACTAGTGTTAGCTAAATATTCATTATTGATTTTGATGATGAAAATATATGCATTATTTTACTAAATAGCTTTTTGTGAAAATGAGATAATATCTAGTTAAAGCTTATAAAAGATTGGAGAAAATGTGGAAAAAAAGCATTACTTGAAGAAAGAGAAGGAAAGAAGGCATAAGGAGGAGAAGAGAAGTCATAAGAGGTACCGGATATTATTTTACTTCTTGCTCTCTTTGTGAAATGCCTATATACATTGTGTGGACTTGGCTCAAAATCTTTTTCTTATTCATAGCAAAAATTTTCAAGTCTTGCACATTTGAAATAACATATGCACAAATGTATTTGAATGCACACATAGAGATAAAATGAGTTTTTTGGGGTGTTTCAATTCACAACATGTGTTTACAAAATTATTCAAAATGATTTGGAGTTGTGAGAATTGCACTTAAAATGATCTTTGTAAAAATCTGACTTTACTTCACATTCTGAAGTGGCCGGACCCCCCAACCGGCCGACCGGCTGACCGTGGTGGGTCGCTCAGCCAAAACAGAGAGGTGAAGAAAAAAGCCGAACCCTCTAGCCGGTCGACCGGCTAAGGCGTCCGGCTTAGTCAGAGAAGGAAAAGAGTTAGCCGGACGACCCAACCAACGGGTGCTGTAATAAATACACTAGCTGTTTATTACCGTTCTGCTGAGAAAATCACTCCTTCTTCACCTACCATAAACCATAACTCCCAAATCTCTTTAAATACTCATTTAATACACTTTCTCAACATCAATTGAAGTGTGCTAAAGTGTCTATCATCATACAATCCATCTTTGAGCCATTCTTGCAATATATTTGAGCTTTCAAGAGCTTATTCATCTTCTTCTTGAAGAAAATTTCAGATTCAATTTTCTCTTAATTCTTGAGAATATACACACTTTGAGAGCTATAAACTTTGTAAGATTTATTCTTTAGAGCTTGTAAAGTGTGGGGAAATCCTAAAGAGTGAATCTCTTGGGTTCTTTGAAATTGGGCTTCAAAGAGATTGTAAGAACTTGGTTTATGCTTCACCAAGATTTGAAGAAGCATTTTAGTGGAGTTTGTGAAGTCTTAAGGGGAGCATCCTTGGGCGGTGGACGTAGGCTTGGCCGAACCACCTTAAATCGTTTGTTTCTCCTCTCTTTATACTTCCTTTTTATACTTGCTTATTTTGATTACATTGTGTTTGATATATTGATTGTTAGAAATTGCAAATTTTCTGTGAATTTTTAAAAACGAAAATTAGTACTTATATCTTAATTCACCCCCCTCTTAAGATATTCGCACCCACAACTAGTACAAATGTTTCAGCTGTATGTGACTTTAATATGTGCTTCACATTTGCATTGATAGGTTGGGAGGGTTCAGTGCATGATACTAGAATTTTCTGGATACTCTTCGAAAGCCAGAACTACAATTTCCTCATCCGCCTGAAGGTTAGACATATCTAAAATGATTTGTATTTATTTTATGGATTTTGATATATGACATTATGTTTAATATACTTTAATTTGTTTCTAGGTAAATATTACCCTATTGATTCTAGATATCCTACTTTCAAGGGTTATTTAGGGCCATATAAGAACACAAGGTATCATCTTCCATAATTTAGGTTAGCTCCAGTTTTCAGATCACGGAATGAATTGTTTAACTATCATCACTCAAGCTTGAGAAGTATTATTGAAAGAACTTTTGGAGTTTGCAAAGGAAGGTGGAGAATCTTACAAAATTTGACTAATTTTGAACTTCAAACGCAATTTGCTATTATATGGGCATGTTTTGCGCTTCATAATTATATAAGATGAAAGGACTCACCTGATATAAATATTCTAGAAAGTTTAGAGAATTTATCTGAGTTACAGGCTAGAGAGAGAGCATCTACTAATAATGAAGAAGTGCCAACTCAAGAATGGGAAGAGTCAACTTCAGAAGATATTAAAGTGATAGAGGAAGCAAGAGATGCTATTAGAGATCAATTGCCAGGACGAGTGCGTCATTAGTAGGCGGTGTTAATGAACATTGTCATATTTTGTAACATGTAGTTAAATTTATGTTCTTCTTTCCCTTTGGAGTCTCAAATTTGACATCTATTTGGACAACATTTTGATGTTTCAAATGTATATGAGTTTGAATTGATGATCTACTAAAATTAGACAAATAAATTGAAGGTATCTTTTTCCTTATATATATTTTTCTTTACCATGAAAAAAGAAAAATAAAATAATAGACATGATTTATTTAAATTTTTTTAAGCAAAATATTTAAATTTGTAATAAAATTATTTTCTCAAAATTAAACATCACATGTGTGATGAAATAAAAAAGAAAATTAAAAAACTAACAATTCATGTGTTTTTTTTTTAAGATAACAATTTATTTTTGGTAACTACTTTTTTACCCAAATGACAATGATTAAAAAGTGCTTCTGCATGTCTTTTTTGGTAATTTAACTAAAAAAAAGTGCTTTTACAGTTTTATATCTAAATGACTGTTACAATTCAAAGAGCACTTCTCGTTGGATGAATCCAAACACAAAATAGCTTCTGCTACTGCTTAAAGCTCTTCAAAAAACACTCTGTAAAAAAAGCATTTTAAAAAAAAAATAATCCAAACGAGCCCATAATGGAACGGGTTTCAACAAGAATTAGACTATACTTGACTTTGGCTTTTGGTACTACAACAATTGATGAGCTTTGCACGTCGAACAACTCTACTATAGCCCAAGGTTTGATTCCTTATTGTCGATTGCTCTTGCACTTCGTCGATTGAGAAGAATTTTTTTTCAAGGGTTAAATGCCTACATGAATTGTATAGAATGAATTGCTTTAATCGGTATTACTTGATATTGTCAATTAGTTTCCCACTTATAGAACTACTATGTTGATTTTGCCCTAATGGTTATTTTAAGTGTTTGTGCATCCAGTGTGTGTTTGTTGTTAAAAACTTAAGGAAATTGCTCGAAGGACGAACAATGTCTCATTTATAGAAGTCAAAAGACTAAAAAATTATTTTTAAAATCAAGGAACTAAAATACGATAAAATTAATAGTATTTGAGTTATAAAAGAAATTGACCCTACATTTTATATGTGCCAATTACTCCTATATTGGCCTGATAAAAGAACTTCTATTTTTAGCGCCGTAAGGAACCCCGCTTGGCCAAGAAAGATGGACCCAGACCTTGGAAAAGAATCTGGGTCGGACCCTTTCCAGCCCAAACCCGGGGCCCATCAAACCTTTTCGACCCTCGCCAACCCTGAATAAGAAACCATTTCCTCGCATCTTCACCCTCTTTGCTTACCTTCATTTTGCATTTCTTTTTCAGCTCTTTTAAATCAAATCACCTTTTCATACTTCAATCCGTTTGTTGAAAAATCAGTTGCCAAAAATGGGTTTTGCTGTTAAAGTTGCCGCTGTTTCCGGCGTGGGTTGCGAAACAGCCCGCCATGTGTTCGTCCAATTGCCTAGCCGAGAGCCCATCAGCAGAACACGCACCAATTTCAACTCAAACGATAGCAGAAGGGTTGCGCTGAAAAGGGCAAACAAATCATTGCGGACACTTTGCTCTACTGCGTCGAGCACTCCAGTAGAGGCTGCCCATTTGGTGGCTGGTACACAAAACGTGGGGATCCCTATCATGGTAACTTCACTTACTCAACAACTAACCTGAAGTCACCTTCCAGAGCGTTGAGCTCGTAAGCGAGACGAGTGTTGTAAACTAAGTATATTTGTAGTGAGGGTAAGAAGAGGAAAGAACTGAGTCCCAGAAAATGGAGAACGAAAAGGCAACGAAGATTCTTTTATGGGTTTTTTTTCCCGGCCAAAGAAATGATAATTTAGATGTAAAGTGATTAAAGTATACAAGAACAACAGTAGGATGGCGCAGAATATATATATATATATATATATATATATATTTTTTTTTAATATAATAAAGGGTATGTTTGTTTTCTTCCACAAATTATATGTTCTTTCTCATTCATTTTCCGGCAATTTGGGAGTGGTAACATTAAAGACTTTCGAATTCCTCCATTTCCTCCTACTGCACCCAAAAGTCAATCCGGGCAAGTATTCCGTCTTTCTTTCCAGAAAATTCAACTGTGTTGGGGTCTAAAATTGACAAGCCTTACTAGTTAATCCAAGTTATTACTTAAACCCATAATACTTACTTACAAACCACTTTCGTCTGATGTTTCATGTCAATGTGGGACATCAGAATGTACATTTGGGAGTATATTCATTGTTTTGCATATTTTTACTGTAATATACGACATTGGTGGAAGAGACATGAAATTAGTGGGAGCTAGTAATGGGGGATGGTTTAAGTAATAACTCAGGTTAAACATAAGTGTTAAGTAATAATATGGGTCTTGTACACTAGTCTAGGGTTCTAGCACGGGTTGTACTTATTACTGGTCACAACTGGACCATAATGGAATTTTGCGTGCACCATAATATCAGATTGGTTTGTGGTTTTTGAGGTTCTGTATCTTGAGAACATTTAAAATTGAGAAAGATGTTAGTCGCCAAATATATAGTGTTTGTATAAGGTCTGTGGTTATTATTTTTTTGCTTGGGTGTTCATCTCCTCCTCTTCACCAATGATCAAATGTTTCACTATTAGACCTCTCAGAGAAATTCACTCTTGTGCAAGGGTGTGATTATTTTTCTTTAGTGAAACAAAAATTCCTTTAAAAAAATAGGGGAATCGACGCAATTTTATTAATATAATTAAATTGTTAGCACTTCAAGCTTGATTACACTTCAACATTAGTTTATATCACATCCTAGGAAATATAGCAACTTTTTGCAGCATGTTACAAATTGTTCTCAAAGGTTTGAGTTTGTCTCGTAGGTCAAAAAAGAATCTTTCCTTCTCTATGTGGCCTTTTAGATGCATAAGTAACAAAAGCTTAGAGTACCTACTACCTAAATAAAAGTGCCTTAGTTCCATAAAACCAATTAGTTCCACAAAACCAAACTAACCAAGCTTATCTCACTAAGTGGGAGCGGTTCTATGAGTCTACCAATGCTTATTCCTGTGGAGAGTTATCTCCTTGGTTGTCTTCTTGTATATGAGGTCATGCTTGAGTGTCTCCATCCAACTCTTCTTAGGTTTCCCTTTACCCCTCTTATGGTGAGAAATCTCCATAACTTCACATCTTCTGCTTGGTTCAACAAACCCATACATGAGATTGCTTATGCTGATAGCTTTATAAATGTAAACATCACCATTAGTGTCCAATTTCATATTATCAACTTTACTATCCCACAAGAGAAGTTCATAATTTTTCAGCATCAAGAAACTAAACGCCAGATACTGTAAATTTATCAGGTGGACTGAAAATGTGAAAGGGGTATCCTTCTCTTCTTCTTCTTCATATATGATGATGGCAGATAAATATCAATATTATTCTTTCATTTGGGAACTTGAAGTCAAGTTTGTCAAAATTTTGTATGGTAACAGGATCTTATCCTGTCAAAAAACTATCAGCTTGTGTTATATGGCTTAATTGTTGCATTTCATGAAATTAGTTTTCAAATCTCTTTTAGGTGAATGGTTGTACTGGAAAGATGGGAAGGGCAGTTCTTGAAGCAGCAATCTCTGCTGGACTTAATCCTGTTCCTATATCGTTTAGTGGTCCAGAGGATGAAGGGAAAAGTGTAGAAGTGTGTGGTAAAGAGATCAAAGTGCATGGTCCTTCTAATAGGGAAAGTGTTCTATCTGCCGTCTTTAAGGAGTACCCTGATTTGATTGTGGTGGATTACACTGTCCCAGCAGCTGTAAATGGTAATTATTGCTTGTTATTTGGAATAAAGAAAGTTGAAATTGAACAACAGATCTGTGACATGGAGCAGGAGAATGGTTGGTGCTATAGACTGGCATAAAATGAAAATAATAGCTTTCTCGGTTTTTTAATGAATAGAATGTTTGAACAACTATTGCCCTCAATTACATCCTATTTGGCAGTCTTAAAGAGTTTTGTAGGTCATTATCTCCATTCATCTGAGCTGTGCAGAACCTCGTTTCATTCAATTTTTGGTTTTAAACTGGTTGTAACAAAGTGATTTACCCACTGATCAATTTAGATTATACACTAGTATGAATACAGGATCTTCTGTTGTATAGTCTCCTTTTAGATTTCTTTTATTGTCCTCATAAACTATTTCTCATGCTTTGAGTTTGTCTTTATATATGTGTATCTGTGCATGTGGATGAAGTTCTTCATGCGAAGCAAACCTATTAAGAGCATGAACTTTTGATACTGAACTTTCTTATTTGAATCTCTTGACTTGTCATCTAGTAGGTTTTCTAACTGGCTACACACTTTGATTGCCCCATTACTTAGTGTTTGCCTCGTGATCCGAACTAACTTGCTAGAAACTTCACATCTTTTGGTTCTAGAGCAATGTTCTACATTGTAAGTTTAATGAAAACTTTTTGGTTTCTGTAGTGTTGTAGCAATAAGCAAGTTAGGACCTGTCTTTATGAATTCTTTTCGTTGTTATATACGATATACAGAAAATGCTGCACTATATTGCAAAGTTGGAGTGCCTTTTGTAATGGGAACTACTGGTGGAGACAGGGAGCGACTGTATAAGACTGTAGAAGATTCTAAGGTTTATGCTGTGATCTCTCCTCAAATGGGAAAGCAGGTACCAGGAATCTTGGACACTTTCTTTTGTGTCATACACGTGGCACTTTGTTGGATCTCTGCTATTACATGTTGTAAATCCTTTAATGGGATTGTCCAGGTGGTGGCATTCCTTGCAGCCATGGAGATTATGGCCGAGCAATTTCCTGGAGCTTTCTCTGGTTATACTCTAGAGGTACTTCTATTTCCTTTAGAAATGTCTGTTGACCTGCACAAGCTATTTTTGTTTTGCTTAAGCAAGAAAGAGTTTCTATTGATTCAACTTCAAAAGTACAAAGGTGAAGAGGAAATACATCAACAAGACCTGAATCTTGATAAGCTAGATTCTATATATTGATGATTGAACTATACAAAATCACCAAAGGATGCTCTCTTCAAGATTCCAAGCAGAGAGAATTTCCTTATTGAGTCTAGGATACATGTTTCTTATGAATTCTTCTGTGTCTGGGGGATGGTAAGATTTTGATAATGTACGAATGGAATAAGAACCACTTAAGCAAAGAACAGTGATGCTAGTGGCAGACTGGCAATCTTTTGTTTATGTCGTCTCATCGAGGCATTTTCCTTTGATGAATAAGGTTTGAAGGCATTTTCTTTTGAGATTACCTTTTTTGGGTTTATTTACACCTTTTTTTTTTCTTGTTTGCTATTCATTTTTCAAGGCATTTGCACACCGAAAAAGGTTTTTTTTGTGTGCGTTCTTTCAGATAATAGTAACTCATATATTCTCGTGACTGGGCCTTTAGTTTTTACAGCTTATCACCTAAAAATGATTAGAAACAAGGGGATGTTCTGCCTGAATGCATTCACCAGTTTTATTTTGATTGATGTGTACGTTTATCTTTTTCAGTTTCTGTGTCCAATCAGTAGCTTGAGGTGCTCGACTTGACAAAAACTCTGAGATAGATGATTCTAGTGCTAGTTTGATGTTTTACTGGCAAAATATAGAAGACAGGAAAATACAGTTCCTATGTTTCTGTCATGGTTCCCTCAGTCTTGTTCTTATTTATGAAAGATCTGTTTTAACCTGAATATAACTTGCCTGAGTTTGTTCTGGATTTGCACTTCTACATTGAATGGGATAGATAGATAGAGACATAGATAACACAAGCTGTTGGAGTTAACACAAACTGTTGCTATTAGAGATAACTAAAGCCATTGGCATCAGATTTATGGTGCCAATTGTGAGACAGGGAGATAGAAAGAGTAAAAAGAAGGAAATTGGGGAAGAAACTAGTTTTCCAAATGAATTGTTTGGATTTAATCTTGTCCTTTGATCTAAGGGCTCAGCTATTTCATCCAAAGACTAAGATTAATTCTACATTTCTGAAGTGGAGGAACCAGATCTTCCCTCATATGCACTATGCGAGGCTCTCAGCAGTAGGACAGGATCCTCATCCAGAGCCCTAAGGCCTGAGAGAAGATCAATAATGAAATTATGTTATCTTTCCTTCTGGACATCTTACATTGGATGGTAATCCTGTAGTTTCTTGTTCTCGTCTTTCCTTTTTGTCCCTGAAATTATCTGCATATCACCTTTAAAATACGAAAGATCTTTGTGTCAAATAAGTGACTAGTCTGGTTACTGAAACCTGAATCCTTTTATTTTCATGTTAAAATGAAGGTGATGGAATCTCACCAAGCAAGCAAACTGGATGCATCGGGAACTGCTAAGGCTGTCATTTCATGCTTTCAGAAATTGGGGGTCGCCTTTGATATGGATCAGGTGTGCTTTTGAATATTTTCCTTCTTTCTCTTCTTTTCCAGATTGTCTGCTAATCATTGTAAAGATGATCACTTGTGTGGCTAAACAGGGATTAACTTTTTTCCCAAAGAAATGTTAAGTTTCCTTGAAGTGCTCTTATAGCTTTGTAAAAGCCTGATATTTGTTTCTGGAAGATGTCTTTTTAAATAAAATGGCCCTTCTATTCACTAAGAAGTAGATTCCTTCGAACCCAGGAGCTTAGTTCTCTTTAATTATTCCCTCTCTGCTCATGTAGCTTTTGATATTCTAATTGACATATCTGCTGGTTAGGCTGCTGGTTATCTCATGTCTCCGTGATAAGACTATGTACTTGTATACTATCTACTTTGGCCTAGCTCTAGAAGAATTTCATATTTCATTTGATCGTAACATGACTTAACTTGGAACCAAGTTTTGTTTCTAAAGGTTTCTATTCTCTCCTTCTCAGCAGTTACAAATATCTAACTTCCCGTTCCTCCTCAAGACCAGAACTCTTAGATTATTTGGGAAGCTATACTAGTATCAGCTGTTCTTTCAGTACCCACCGTGAGACTGTTAGAGTTGTTGTTCTTCAGCAGTAACCACATCAAAGCATTTGCTTCACTTTTAATTGCATGTTCCTGTCTTCTTCTTATTCATCTTTACATCCTCCCCTTATTTCTTTTTTGTGTGTGTGTGCTCACCTGTGCCTCCCGAGAGGGGGGGGGGGGTTGCTGGGAAAGTACATCTTTGGCAGATATGGAAATGGTCATTAATCACAGTACATATTGACAATTCTTGAATACCGCTACACAAATCATAAGATAGGTCAAACCGAAGATATATAACATGTAGGAATATGGTGCTAAGTCTGCTGGCTGCGGAATGTTTCAACATCATATGAAGATTAGAAACCTATCTTTAGTTAGGATGGAGTGTATGTTGAGGTGATGAAACACATTTCTCGTCACCTTTTTTCAGATGCTTCTCTAAATTCACTGGATGGTATAAATTTTTACTGTACATTTGATATTATTCTCTTCTTTTTTTCGCTATTGAGTCATTCGGTATTGATATTCAATTATCTAAACAGTTATTTTCGAGCCGTTGCTGCTTTTCAGTTTTGAGGCAGGTTACTTAGAGGGGATGGCAGAGGGATTAGTGCATCAAACATTGACCATGCACACACTTTTGGGGTGCTTAACCTCAATTTTGCTTTTTCTTTTTTCTTTTTCTTTCTTTCTTCCTTCCTTTTAAAAATAAATTTCCCCTTTCCCCTTCTGTAGCAATATGGAAATCTAATCTATCTGATCTTTTGGTAGCTAGATGGAGATCTAAGGCTAGATCTGGACTCTTCATCTGTTTGATTTTTTCTGTGTGCATCAGATTCAACTTATTCGAGATCCCAAACAACAAGTTGAGTTGGTTGGTGTTCCAGAAGAGCATTTAGCTGGTCATGCATTCCATTTGTATCATCTGACATCACCTGATGGAACGTAATATACTGACCCTTTTCTTGCTTTCAGCTATTTTTTCGCTGTTTAAGCAGCAAAGTCAATATGCTGCGTTGTTTTCCAGTGTTTCTTTCGAGTTTCAGCACAACGTTTGTGGTAGATCAATCTATGCGGAGGGTACTGTCGATGCTGTACTTTTCCTTGCTAAGAAGGTATTGATGCTCCTCTTGTTGCCTCTTACAAGGTTAAGCTGTCCAAATTCCATATAAATGTGTTAAATGCATAAATGTCAGATAAGTAGTGATTTACTCATCTGAGGCTTTCGACTGAGCGCAATGATAAACATTTCCTTGGTTGGTTGATATCTTGGTAGAGGGGTTGCATGAGATGTTTATACTCGACTTTGTTATTCTCACCAGTATTCAATGTTGAAAATGCCTTTGAACTGCAGGTTCATTCAAAAGCAGAAAAGCGAATCTTCGACATGATTGATGTCTTGCGGGCGGGTAATATGAGATGAGACTTGTTTTGTACCTGATTTAATAATAGTGACAGCGAGAAATAAAGGTTTCATATTCACATTACCTGGCTCTGTTATCTATTTGTGTTGTTTGTGTGCTTTCTAGCCTAGTAAAATATCTCAGTGAAAAATATAGAAGCGTGATATCAAATATTTGTTCAGCTGTGAAAAATTTTAGCACACAATCATCTAAATTGATCCTGTGTGCTATGTTTGGCATATGTGGTTCTTCCATTCATGGATAAATGATGTCATAAGGGTAACCAAAAATTTGTTTTGGCTGAAATCTATGCCTTCTTATCATGAATATTGACTAGCTCTTGACTGACTTTGAGCATGTGTTGAGGTGAACCAATGGACCAAGATTTGTCAAATATGTCAGATGTGCAGGCAAGTTCATGGCGGTCATTTAGTTATTCATTAGGCATCTATCTTTTTCTACCCTATTTGGATCACAAACAAAAGCTTATAATGACTTGAGAAGAATGATTGAATCCATTAAAAGCATCATCAGACATCATCCTTTATTCTGTCACCCATATATATGTCCTGCATGTATTTCATGTTGGCATGTCAAAGGAACAGCAAGAAATGAAATGATTTGTTATACTGGTTTGGGAACTGAATATACACATAGGAGGTGAAATCTCTGAAGTTTGACAACTATACACATAGGAGGTGAAATCTCTGAATCTTATTGATACTAATATACGCGGGTAGCTGAAGCTTAGCTTTTGTATTAAGTTCAATTATGTCATAATTGAGAAAGGCGTCGTAGTTATAGCAGCACAGCTTTTAAGTAAGCTTAATTAAGCAAGCATGTGCTGAAATGGTAGATAGTTAGAGTTATTTAGATGACTTGGAGGTCGATCCTTTGTACTCTGAATATCTCATGTACTGACCTTACAGTACATGAAATGAAATTATTTTCTATTTTTTCTCTCACTCTCATCATGGTATCTGGAGCCAATAGAATCCTGAAGCCATTATTTTCTGAGCAAGCTTTCTCGGCTACTCTCTTCTATTCTCCACCATTAAGGACCAACCACCACACCATCTTCCTAGCCTTGTACAAGCTGCAAAGTAGCAACTCAAGCTTCACAGCTCCATCACAGACCTTCAAGCTGTGATCTCTAGCTAATGCAGTTAGGTTTCTTCAATAGTATCTCCATTGTTGAAGAATCCTGTAGCCATTATTTTCGAGCAAGCTTTCATGGCTACTCTCTTCTATAGCAGTACAGCTTTCAAGTAAGCTTAATTAAGCAAGCATGTGCTGAAATGGTAGATAGTTAGAGTTATTTAGATGACTTGGTGGTCGATCCTTTGTACTCTGAATATCTCATGTACTGACCTTACAGTACATGAAATGAAATTATTTTCTATTTTTTCTCTCACTCTCATCATGGTATCTGGAGCCAATAGAATCCTGAAGCCATTATTTTCTGAGCAAGCTTTCTCGGCTACTCTCTTCTATTCTCCACCATTAAGGACCAACCACCACACCATCTTCCTAGCCTTGTACAAGCTGCAAAGTAGCAACTCAAGCTTCACAGCTCCATCACAGACCTTCAAGCTGTGATCTCTAGCTAATGCAGTTAGGTTTCTTCAATAGTATCTCCATTGTTGAAGAATCCTGTAGCCATTATTTTCCGAGCAAGCTTTCATGGCTACTCTCTTCTATAGCAGTACAGCTTTCAAGTAAGCTTAATTAAGCAAGCATGTGCTGAAATGGTAGATAGTTAGAGTTATTTAGATGACTTGGAGGTCGATCCTTTGTACTCTGAATATCTCATGTACTGACCTTACAGTACATGAAATGAAATTATTTTCTATTTTTTCTCTCACTCTCATCATGGTATCTGGAGCCAATAGAATCCTGAAGCCATTATTTTCTGAGCAAGCTTTCTCGGCTACTCTCTTCTATTCTCCACCATTAAGGACCAACCACCACACCATCTTCCTAGCCTTGTACAAGCTGCAAAGTAGCAACTCAAGCTTCACAGCTCCATCACAGACCTTCAAGCTGTGATCTCTAGCTAATGCAGTTAGGTTTCTTCAATAGTATCTCCATTGTTGAAGAATCCTGTAGCCATTATTTTCCGAGCAAGCTTTCATGGCTACTCTCTTCTATAGCAGTACAGCTTTCAAGTAAGCTTAATTAAGCAAGCATGTGCTGAAATGGTAGATAGTTAGAGTTATTTAGATGACTTGGAGGTCGATCCTTTGTACTCTGAATATCTCATGTACTGACCTTACAGTACATGAAATGAAATTATTTTCTATTTTTTCTCTCACTCTCATCATGGTATCTGGAGCCAATAGAATCCTGAAGCCATTATTTTCTGAGCAAGCTTTCTCGGCTACTCTCTTCTATTCTCCACCATTAAGGACCAACCACCACACCATCTTCCTAGCCTTGTACAAGCTGCAAAGTAGCAACTCAAGCTTCACAGCTCCATCACAGACCTTCAAGCTGTGATCTCTAGCTAATGCAGTTAGGTTTCTTCAATAGTATCTCCATTGTTGAAGAATCCTGTAGCCATTATTTTCCGAGCAAGCTTTCATGGCTACTCTCTTCTATAGCAGTACAGCTTTCAAGTAAGCTTAATTAAGCAAGCATGTGCTGAAATGGTCGATAGTTAGAGTGAGTTAGATGACTTGGAGGTCAATCCTTTGTACTCTGAATATCTCATGTACCGATCATACAGTACATGAAATGAAATCATTTTCTATTGTTTCTCTCACTCTCATCATGGTACCTGGAGTAGAATCCTGTAGCCATTATTTTCCGAGCAAGCTTTCATGGCTACTCTTTTCTATTCTCCACCATTAAGCACCAACCACCACACCATCTTCCTAGCCTTGTACAAACTGCAACGTAGCAACTCAAGCTTCACAGCTCCATTACAGACCTTCGAGATGTGATCTCTAGCTAATGCAGTTAGGTTTCTTCAACTGTATCTCCATTGTTGAAGCTTCCAGCTGCTGCTACACAATAAGATAAGGCTTGACCAAGTTCTTGAGCTCACTAATCTTCTCATCCCAGTGGAACTCCATTTACGGATCACCAGTTCTTTGCACATTACTTTTCCTTCTCTTCCTTCTGAGCTTCATACTACCTTACAAGTTTCAACTGATCCTCAAGCTAACGCTTCCTTTGGAGGCAGAGAAGGCATGGGACCCTTCATAGGTGGTGGCAGACTTGGAATAGTTGGTAGACAAGCAGTTGGTAGAGGTTCTAACAACTCTATTGGTCTTTTTGGCTCATTTCCATCATCACCTTCAGTCCAGGGTCAAACTTTTGCACCTATCTCTCAGCCTTCATCATCGGCTGCCAAGACCTGTAGCCAGATCTGTGGCAAGCCAAGCCAAATCATTTAGCTCTGGAGCGTTGGCATAGACTATAGAAGCTCAGAACTAATTATCTTCCTAAGAACACCAAGCAAGCCGTGACTGCAGAAATGGCCTCTCCTTCAGCTTCAACTGAGTGGTTCCTGCATAGTGGTGCTAATACACCTGTCACTCTTGTTTTGCACGACTTCACCACTTCTTAGCCTTATCATGGACACGAGTTAGTGTCTGCGGGCAGTGGTCAATCTCTTACAGTTCACCAAATTGGTACTAGTATGGTCACTACTTGCTCTTCTTTCTTTTATCTTTCTAAACTGTTTCATGTTCCCCATATTTCTTCCAACTTACTTTCTATCCATCAAGTGGTCAAAGAGAATGACTGTATTTTGCTCTTCAATACCGAGGGGATGACTATCCTCTCACAAAGTCCTGTTCCACGCCCCTTGCAAGCAAAGGTCTTACACCCTACCATCCTCCATATCTCTTAGTTCTACTGTCTTTCCTTACAAATGTCATAGCTCCACTGCTAAAAAGGATTCAGCTCTATTGTGGCATGCCAAGCTTGATTATCCTTCAGCTGCTGTTGATCACCAAGTTGCTTATCAGTTAGGTTTACATTTAGCAAATAAAACTAGGCAGTGTCATTCTTTTGTTGTGTCCATAGTTCATAAGCTCTTATTTCCTGTATTGCCGAGTGTTTCATCTATTCCTTTCCAATTCACTCGGATGTATGTGGCTCTGTTTCATCGAGTATGGAGTTCAAATACTATATTCTCTTTATTGGTGATTTTTTAAGATTTTGTTGGTTGTAAACATCCAAATTTAAGTCTGATGGCTCTGATGCCTTTCTTAGTTTCAGTACTATGATTTTAACTTAGTTTAACACTAAAATTAAAGTTTTTAGGACTGATGAATGCACTAAGTTTGTAAATCATAAGTTTCATTCCCTATTACAAAAATTGGGAATAATAACCAAACTTCATGCCCCTATGCCCCTCAATAGATTGGTAGGTCGAGGAAACATTGGCATCTAATTGAAGCAACCCTAGCTCTTCTCAACCAGGCATCTCTTCCGTCTTTCCTATGGCTAAAAGCTTTGGCAGTGGCTAATCATCTTATAAATAGGTATTGTGGCAGCCCGCACCTATTTTGCATAATATTTTTCTCCTTTTGAGCATCTCTACTCCAAATCACCTGATTATTTTTCCCTTAAGAACGTTTGGCCGCCCCTGTTATCCTCTTATACTAAGCATAAGTTAGAACACAGGTCTAAAGCTTGTATTTTCAGTGGCTACCGTCCTAATTCCAAGGGGTACAAATGCCTTGATCTCTCCACACAGAAGATCTTTGACTCTAGCCATGTTCAGTTTGTTGAAGATGTTTTTCTTTACTCCTCTTATGTCTCATCCCCTGTTTCTAATTTTGACTCATTTCATTTGTGGTCAGTCCTCTTCTAACATCTTTATCTCTTTTGATCCCCTCCTACTGAAAGGGAACCTTCTGTTCCCATTTCCACTTCTCTGTCTATATAGAATCAGTCCCTTTTCTTAGCCTCCTATTTAGATTGTAGCTTAGTTGCCTCATCTAGTTCCGGCACGCAGACTTCACCCTCCTCTAGTACCACTCACAACCAGTCCCATTTTATCTTCCTTCTTAATTGCTCATTCTCATTCTGCTTCGAGGAGCTTCTCTTCATCTTCTAGTCCAGCTCCTCCTGTTATTCACCCAAATGATGACCAAATCCATGACAGGGTCCTTACCTCCTTTATATCAGTTACATTCATTGAGTACCACTCTTACACTCACAAAACCTAATTCTTACAAAGAGGATTCTAAATTCAAGTGTTGGGTTGAGGCTTTGAATCAAGAGTATGAGGCATTAATTCAGCAACATACTTGGGTTTAGTAGATCTACCTCCTAGTAGAACTCCAATTGGGGGTAAGTGGGTATATAGGACCAAGAGGAGTGATGATCAGTCTATTTCTAGACACAAGGTGAGGTTACTGGCCAAAGGCAACTTGCCAGAGAGGCTGGTCTTGCTTACACTGAAACCGGTAGTCCAATGGTCAAAGCTCAAACCATTAGACTTGTGCTTTCTTTTGGATTGGCAATTGAAGAAACTGGATGATTCTAATGCTTTTTTTTGCATGGGAATCCCACATCAACGGTTTATTTTATCCAGCCATAACGGTATGTTGATCCTCAAAATCCAAATATGATTTTCCATCTTAAGAGGTCTCTATAAGGACCTAACGCAAGCTCCCAGAACTTGGTTTCAAAAGCTCTTTTTGCTTCACCAGTTAGGGTTCTCAAATAGCAATGTTGATATTGCTCTGTTCATCATCATACCCCTACTGATTTCACTCTTATGCTCATCTGTATGGATGAAATAACCATCAGAGAGAGTAGTTCATCCTATATTACTACCCTAATTTAGTCTAGGTGCCAACAGTTTGCAATGAAAGATCTAGACCCTTTGGCTTATTTTCCGGGCTCTAACCCTTCTTCATTTAGGAGTCTAGTTGAGGCATTACAATACTTGATGGTCACCACACCTGACTTACAATATTTCGGCAATGCCTTAAGCCAGAAGATGCATTCTCCAACTAAGTCAAATTTCTCAGCCTTAAAAGAGGTGTTTGAGATATATTCAGGGGACCATTTGCATAGGGCTTGCTGTTCACAGTTGGTGGTTCTCGGCTATATGGTTTCACTAACACGGATTGGAATTCTAATCTTGCAGATAGAAAGTTTAAGGTCACACCACCTTTTTGGGTTCTAATCTATTATCAGGGACTTCAAATCTAATCTCACTGACTTCAAAGGAACAACCCGCAGTTGCTATTTGCTAGGAACTCCAGAGACAGAATATAAAGCTATGGCCAGTTTAGCATTTGAAATCAAATGACTCTCCTATCTCTTAGTTGATCTCAAAATTAAGACTTCCATTCCTGTGCTCTACTATGGCAATCAATCAGCCATGGCCCTAGCATCTAATCTTGTTTTTCATTCTGCAGCAAAGCATATTGAGATAGATTATAATTTTTTAAGGGACCTAGTGATGGCTAAGCAGTTGAAGCTGTCCTATGCCCCTTTCATAGATCAAGCAGTAGATCTCTTCACCAAATCTCTATCTTAGCATCAGTTCATCTATGTTAGATCCAAACTTGCCTTGCTATCCTCCCAAGATCAATATGAGGGGGATGATAATTTGACACGCTCGTAGCTAAAGCATAGCTTTTGTATTAAGTTCAATTATGTTATAATTGAGAAAGAAGTGGTAGTTATAGCAGTACTTCTGTCAACAAGTTGTAATCAAGCATGTCTTGAAATGATAGACAACTTAGAGGTCAGTCCTTTGTAAGTATCTCATGTATTGATCATGTGATACATGAAATGAAATCATTTTCTGTTATTTCTCTTGTTCTGATCACTCATCAACAATAGACGCTAGATGAAACTCATGTTCGAACAATTAGTTATTTGAGTAGCTGATAGTTATTTGGATATGTGATATTTATTTGGTAGTAGATAGCTATTACATCTTTAGTTATTAGTAGATAGTTGTCTCGCTAGCTAATTTAAAAGAACATGTTCGACATAATTAGATATTGAGTTTATTGATGAATGTAAAATGATGTGAATATACGAAAACACTTTTTTAGTACATTTTTTAAAACTAGAAAGAAAAAGTCTTCTCATTTTTTTTTAAATATTAAAAAACTGTTTAAAAAAACTGATCCTCAATTAAGGTTGCGAAACACAGATTTTATTTCCTGATTGGAATTTTTGGATTTTTTCTAACAATGTTAGAATTCGCTTTTTAAGGGCCTTTTAAACTGATGGGCTTTGTAAACTGTCTTTGGTTATACTTTATGGAAACAAATAATCACCCCTTGGACTTGTCTGGATATATAATATATATATATATATATATATATATATATATATATATATATATAATAATAATAAAGCACTTTTTTCTTTGGGGAGGGTAAATCATTTTTGCAATAAATAATTGAATTGACATAAGAAAAGCTAAAACTTAAGAGGTGAATTTTATTCTTTTTCAAAAGTCAAAAATTTTAACTTTTCAAAAAAAAGTACTTTTTTTTTTTTGTAAAAGAAATTATACAAAAAATATTTTTAAAAGAAGCTAATCAAAACAAGCCAACCTTTTATTTGGGTAGGGGACAAACAAAGAAATTTGGACTTATGACCTTGAAATGACGACCATCTCTAGAAGTCGCTTGGTAGATTGCGCTTTTGAGACCTTTGAATTGAAAGAAATAAAAATGAAATTATTTATGTGGAGAATTTATTTAAGAAAAAGCAAATTCGGAGATATTTCTCTTTGAACTTCCATGCAAAAATGTGCCTTGGCTCCATGCTCAAACACACTTCCTTTTACGAAGTGTGCGGCAGAGGAAGTTCGACAGCTTAAGAGAATTCGAATGGCTTATGTTACCTTTGGTTTACTTGCTTTTGTTTTATTTTTGTAGAAAATAATAAAATAAGAAACATGTTTCATGGTTTATTTTTATTAAAAAAAAAATTGAACAGGGAATTAGAGAATATCTTGTTTCCACTTTCCAAGTTTTGTGTCTTCTTTTGCACAAAATCTCCACGCACAGTTACAATTTTCGCACACAAACAACATAGTGCATATATAGCTAAAATACAGACACATACAAATAATTTCCTAATATTCATTTGTTGAAAAGTTAATTTGACTTTTGTTAGCTAAAACTTGGAATTATTTTTAGAAAATGAAAATTGAAAATGGAAATTGAAAAACATTTTCCAAGCCAAACACAACTTTTAGGGTGCTTTTCATTTACCTATTTTGTCTTCATTCTCATAGAACATTAAAATTTGTGACAAGAAACTTATTTGGTTAGTTTTTTTTTTTATTTTCATTTTTATAAAAATTAAAAATTGTTTTGGAAGAAACTGGAAACACCGAAATTTTTTTCACTATTTTGTCAAAATTTTCGTTATCTTTAAAATAATGCTTTTCAATGAACATACACACATAGAGCATACACACAGTATATATTTTACACATTACAAACACTATATTCTATATACACTGTAGATGACAGACATTAACACATATTATAGACATTATATGGTATATACACTATGTGCATCATACATACCATATATATACTACACATTATACACACTACACGTTAAACACATACATATTAACGCATGTATTACATTATGTATACTACTTATACTACACACACTACATACATTATACGCGCCCCAGACATATACCATATACACATACATACACACTACACATGTCACTTGCACTCTGAATACAACACATAAACACACTACATAATGTATGTCCATGTATCGTGTGTAATATGCACACTAAGTGTAATGTGTAGTGTGTAATATATATTGTATGTTATATATATAGTGTGTAATCAATGATGGAAGTATACGAGATTAAGGAGGGCTAAATGAGTTATGACCCCCCTTATGGTTGATAAGTCATTATTATCAATTGTAATTTTGAATGTTCTTTAAATTAATTTGTATACATAATCTACCTCAAATTTATAAATGATCATTTAAGATTTCACATTTCATGCTTTAATAAGGATAAATGAAAAAAAAATAGTTTTTAGTCAGATTAAATAAAATATGTATACATGTAGTTTGACAATGATAGACTTATAAAATTAATGAATCAACTATGAACTACTTTTACAAACAATAAAATATATAGACAATTTAAGAATAATTAATAAACCAACCACCTTTATTCCTTTAGACTCTTTTACTTTTGTGGAGTTTTGTTTACCGTTCTCACACTATGTGACTTAAGCTCTAAAAACTAAGAAACATACTCTTCTTTGCTATAAGTAGAAAAATTGAGAGAGCTAATTCAGGGTATATTATGACATATAATTTTTTTGACTTCCCTTGATAAAAATTTTGGCTCCATCACTATGCGTAGTATGTGTATTGTGTATATGTGTGTAATATGTTTGTTGTATATAGTGTGTAATATGTATAATATGCCTATAGTGCATATTATGCATAACGTGTAATGTGAGTATTGTGCTTAATAAGTAATATATGAATGTGTGTAATGTTCATAGTACATGTTGTGTGTCTAATGTATGTAATAGCTATAGCATGTTGTATGTGTATGTAGTGTATATGATATATGTAGTGCATATAATGTGCGTAGTGTGTGTACTGTATATAATGTGTGTGTATTGTGTGTAATATATGTTGAGTGTGTATGCAGCATATATAACGTGTATGGTGTGTAGTGCATGTATATATGTAATGTGTGCATAAAAACATAGAAATAAGTTTCCTAGTTTTCACTCATTAGAAAATAACTTTTACTTTTCTCAACCAAACACATTTTCTAAATTTCATGAAACAAAAAATAAAACTAGAAAATGTTTTCAAACCAAATGAAACCTTATTATTTGTTGTCTTTTATCATCTATAGATCTTAGGATTAATAGCTGAACTTGATAAAGTCGGGTATCTATCTATATATATTATAAAAGAAAATACATGCCTTCTAAGTCATTGCCATGTGTCAATTTCTTAAGCCCTCCAACAAATCATTAAAATTTTTTCAACGAGAAAGAATACTAGTTTACAATTTGTAAATCTGTGATTTTTGTTAACACCTAATTTAACTAATAACAGTTATACATTTGAATTCAAAGGAGCATTTTAGTGGTAGTCAAGTCATAGGAAAGGTAGTAATTTCACCAAATAGAAAGTTGCAATCTACTTGGGTTGAATTTGAAAATCTACAACAGTTTAAGGTTGTGTCACTAATTAGAGATTACTAATATATGATGCCGTGGGACAAGAATGAATTGGTACTAACTGTTCTAAAATCCAAATATCAAATATGTATATGTGCTTTTATGTGTGTGTGTGTGTATATATGTGGTTAAATTTGAAAGTTTAGTCTCTTAAATTTAATATTTCGCAATACACTTGATTATCAAAATGAAATTTCCATTAACTTTTAAATGAAAATGTCATAAAAGGCCAGTGACATCCTAATAATAAAAGTTGAGGGACTAAAGGACTCATTTAATACAACACTGGGGGGTCACTATAAAAAATGCCTCAAACCTAATGCTTACATGCAACTCATATGACATTTTCATGAAAAAATTACGGTTTTTTCTCTAGAGGACTAAGAGTTAGTTTGGCATTCAATTGAGAAATTCAGTTTTGTGGAACGGCCTTTTGAAAATGGACTTTTAGCTAAATGGACTTTTGGTGAAAACAAAATGTGTTTATTTTTATGTAAAATGAACTTTTATTAAATGAGACAGTGTTTGGTTTTTACATTCAAAAATAACTATTGGTTACCTAAATTACTAAAAAGGATATTTTAAAACTAATATTATTTGCTTTCTATAGCATACTACTTTGTTGATATTTCTACTTGTTTGAAAAAATTATCTAAAAAATTATAATTATAATTCAAAATATTAATAACAAAAATAAAATATTCTAGCGAAAATAGAATCAAAGGTCATTACAATCTGATGAGAAACTAAGATCACCGAACAAAACAAAATAGGGATAGGAAAAAAAGCCATAGTCATTGGCACAATGAAAAATTAAAGAGAATATTTTTGTCCAAAGAAAACTTAAAACACAGTTGCCAAAATGACAAATGGAGAAGTTAAAAAACTTTAACTTCTCCGTTTAACCCCAAAACTAAGTTGACTTTTCATCAAAATCAACTTTTAGAATATAAAGCTAAACACTCTTTTTTTTCCTTTAAATTGACTTTTAAAGTTTAAAAATTAGTTTGGCTCTCCAAAATGAAAAACCGAACTAGTTCTAACAACATCAAACTAACAAAAGTTACAATTATAATCTACTCAAACTTAATATATTAGTCTGTTAATAGGCTAATCTATAATCTACTCAAACTTAATATATTAGTCAGTTAAATTACAATGATATTACTAACTTATTCCATTTTATGGTTTGAAATTCTATTAGTATATAAATAATTCATCACAAATTTTATTTAAGATTAGTCATCAATATCGATAAGTATAAATCTCCATCCAATACCACCCCGTTTGACAAGTATCAAAAGAGCTGAGTATCCCGCATTGAATTGTCTTGAAAATTTGGGACGGCACGGGATGAAAATTTTTTCTTATAGTATGATTCGAGTTTTAAAATATTCAAGAACCAAAAAATTGAGACTATTCTGGAAATGATCAAAACTCCAAAATTGGACTGAATAGTGTACACGTCTAGAAATGACAAGAAGAATAGTTTTACTTACTAGCACCTAAAGTGTTTGTTAAAATGCAAAAGAGAATTTAAAGGTCTATGAGTAAATGTGAATGCTTTAGCAGGGACGCTGCAAGAATGAGAAAATAAATATTGTTTTTTCCCAATATCCCCTTTCATTTTGTGACTAAATTATATGTATATGCGAGTTTGGATGACTTTTCTGTATATTAGTAGCCTGTTTGTCTAAGCTTATTTGGCATTTATTAGTTGCAAATAGTAAAAAGCATGTGAGGAGTGTTTTTTTAAGAGCTTACAAGCTGCAAAATTAGCAGAACCAAACAAGCTCTAAATTTTTAATGGAATTGGTGTAAAGGACCAATGAGGTTTTGTTAATAAAAGTTTGAGAACTAAAATATCTTTCAGTTCACAATTAAGGAACCTAGAAAGGCATTAACCCAATAAAAAAATACAAGAAAAATTATAAAAACAAAATTCTATTATTACACAAATGGGTACTTATAAAATCATAACATAGGAATCAAAGAATGAAAAAATAAGGACATGTCGGTGCAAATATTTTAAGAGGGGGGTGAATTAATATATAATTGTTAATTTTCGTTTATAAAAATTCTCAGAATTCAACAAATTCTTTCAAGCAATATATCAAACACAATATAAGCAATTTGAGCAAGTAAGATAATAAAAGTATAAAGAGAAAAGAGACAAATGATTTAAGGTGGTTCGGCCAAGCCTACGTCCACTGCCCAAGAATGCTCCCTTTAGGACTTCAACAACCTTCACGAAGATGCTTCTTCAATTCTTGGTGAAGTACAAACCAATTTCTTATCTTTGAGGCTCAACTTCAAAGAACCCTAGAGTCTCGCTCTTTAGGATTTTTCCACACTTTACAAGCTTTGATGAATAAATCTCACAAGAATTATAGCTCTCAAAGTGTGTATATTAGCAAAGGAATAAGAAATGATGGAATCTGAAAATTTTCTTCTCAAAATGAAAATATTGCAATGAATGAAGCTCTTGAAAGCTAAAAAATATTGCAAGAATGGTTCAAAGCTTGATTGAATGATAATATAAGATTTAGCGCACTTGAATTTGATTATTTGAATGTGTAATGAAGGTGTATTTAAAGAGATTTGAGTGTTAGGAATTTGGTAGGTGATGGAAAGAGGAAGAAATGGTTTAGAACGGTAATAAACGGCTAGTGTATTTAGTACAGTAGTCCATTCAGCCGGTCGACCGGCTGGGTCGTCCGGCTTCCTCTTGGACCTCTCTGACTAGGCCGGACGCCTTAGCCGATCGACCGGCTAGGGGGTTCGATTTCTCCTTCAGCTTCTGACTTGGCCGGGTAACCCACCCAGGTCAGCCGGTCAATCGGCTGGGGGTCCGGCCACTTCAGAAAGTGAAGTTAAGCCAAACATTTGCCAAAAACTTTTTTAGTGCAATTTTCATAACCCCAAATCATTTTGAGACAATTTGTAAATACCTTCTATGACTTGAAACACTTCAAAAACACATTTTTACTCTATATGTGCATTCAAATTCATTTGCTTTTATGAAATCAAATATGCAAGAGTTTTAAAAATGTTTGAACATGAAAAAAGAAGTTTGAGCCAAACATATACAATATTTAGGCATTTCACAAAAGAGCAAAAAGAACGCCCGGTACCCCTTATGACGTTTCTTCTCCTTCTTATGCCTTCTCATCTTCTTGTTCTTCAAATAATGCATTTTTGCTCATTTTCTTTCATCTTTCAAGCATCTACTTATACATTTAAGCACTTATCTTCACAAGATACTTTTGGTCAAACAATTATGAATGCGTATATAAATTTTTATCATCAAAATTAATAGTAAGTATTTAGCCAACAGGACATTTTCACAAACCTTTTCTCTACGTATAACTTTTACATTCTCCCCATCTTTAATTTTCAACTAGAAGAAAAGTGGCAATCTTGACTCTTACTGAACGATGAACGATGGTAACACAAACACCATTAAATGTGGTGTGTATGCATGGCGATAGCCATTGTTGTTACCATACCACTCTTTCTTTATCTTTTACTTTCCCCTTTTACATTATTCTAAAAGAAAGCTCCCTATCTATGAATCAATGTGTGTGTTATATGTAATGCATGTAACACATGTAGCGTGTGCATAAATACATGGAAACAAGTTTCCTAGTTTTTATTCGTTGGAAAATAATTTTCATTTTTCTCAATTAAATATATTTTCTAAATTTTATGAAACCGAAAATAAGAACTATTTTCAGAAAATAAAAATAGAAAATGAAAACTTAGAAAATGTTTTCCAAATCAAATACAACCTCATCTTTTGTTTTCTTTTATCGGTTATAGATCGTTGGTCTAATAGCTGAATTCTAAACTCTTAAAAGAAAATACATGCCTTTAAGTCTTTGCCATGTGTCAATTCCTTAAGCCCTCTAACACAACATTTCTTTTTTAATAAATAAAAATATCGACATGTTAAGTTCATAAGCTCTTCAACAAATTATTTAAATTTTTAAAAGAAGAAAGAATATTAGTTTACAATTTACAAATTTGTGATTTTTGTTAACATTTGGTTTAACCAAGACCAACTGTTATAATGTTGGACTAAGAGGAGCATTTTGGTGGCAGTCAAGTCATAGGATAAAGCACTAGTTTTCCCAAATAGAAAGCCACAGTCTATTGGGTTTGGCTTTGAAAATCTACACAATAGTTTAAGATTGTGTCACTAATAAGAGATTGCTCACATATGGTCTCATGGGAGGAGAATGAATTGGTACAAACTGATCAAAGATCCAAATATCGAGTATGTGTGTGTGTGTGTATATATATATATATATATATATATATGGTTAAATTTGCAAGTTTAGTCTCGTAAATATAATATTTCAGAATATATTCGATCATCACGTGATATTTTTATTAATTTTTGTATGAAAATGGCATAAAAGACTAATGATGTCCTAGTAATAAAAGTTGAGAGATTAAAAGACTCCTTTAAAAGGACATTAGAGAGTCATTGTCGAAATTGCCTCAAACCTAATGCTCACTTGCAACTCATGTGACATTTTTGTGAAAAAAAAAATTTTTGTTGATTTTGTTCAAAGGATTAACAATGTCAAACTAACAAAACTTAAGAGATTAAAAGGATCATGTTTATAATCGTGAAAGACTAAAATGAGATAAAGTCAATACTTTATGGCCTATTGAAGAAATTGACCGTCATAAATAAGTTGGTAGTAATTACTCAAATAATATACATATTAAATAGAGGAAAATTTTCATAGATAGTCATTATTACTTACAAAAAGTGTCATTTTGGTATCTATTATTCGAAAAGTAACTTACTTAGTCGCTAATGTTTGTAAAAGTGGTACTTTAGTCCCGCTATTATTTTAAAAGTAACTCCTTTGGTAATGTTTGCAAAATGTGTCAATCTCATTCTACTTATGGTCATGTGTTTATCACATGATCAATCTTGAGGGTCAAAATAGTGATCAAGGCTTTTTTTTTGGGTAGACATTGAGGATAAAATCATTATTCTTGAAACAATAAAAACTAAATTGACACCTTTTATAAATATTGAAGATCAAATGATTCACTTTTCAAATAATAAAGACTAAAACTACACTTTTTCTAAATAATAAAGACCATTTGATGAATTTACCCTTAGATGAACTAAATATGAATAAGAAATCATAATTACAATATCTTTCGAACAAATGAATTCCACAAAATTTTGTGGAATTTATTTGTAAATTCAATTTTTTTTTATGTTTGGTATCACTTTTTTAAAATATGGAATTAATTTAAAATTCCAAGATTGGTCACTCTTGGATTTGCTCAAATTTTACCCAAATCTCATACCAAGAGGTGAAATTTGTAATTCTACGAAAAACAAATCTACATAAGGTCTTATAAAAACAAAATGTCACTATAATTATTTATATAATACCATACTATTATGTAAATCCACATAAGGTCTTATAAAGACAAAATGTCACTATAATTATTTATATAATACCATACTATTATGTTTAAGCTATATCTTCATTGTTTGCCATTGTCTTGTAAACTCCAACTATTACTTGATCGAGGATCTTGCTCAATTGGTAGTTTTCTTATAAAGTTATTTTTATTCCTTTTGTTCCATGATAATTATAATAATAAAATACATTATAACAATAGGTCATTTAAGTAAAATATACATATGTCCACACGTGTTTCAAATATAGTTTGGATTTACAAATTACAAAATTGACTTAAAATTATTTTCATAGATCCAAAAAAGGAAAATTTATTTGAAATTTCAACTGCTCATAGAGTTCATTTTATTTTATTTATAAATGAATTCAATACCACAAGTGACTTCAAACACTATGTTAGTTTCCTTGATTTTGATCATATTATTTGTCAGTAACTTAATTGGTTGATCTGTAATCTACTCAAACTTTAATATATCCATCAGTTAATTACAATGATATTATTAACTTATTTCATTTTATCATTTGTGGTTGTATTAGTATACATACAGTTCATCAGAAATATCATTTAAGATTTTTCATCAAATACCGAAACATATAGATATCCATCCCATACCACCTTGGTGAACAAGTATTGAAAGAACTGAGTATCCTGTATTGAATTGTCTTAAAATTTTGGGACAGTATAGGATAAAAAATTTTTCTAACAGTGCGACTTTGGTTCTAAAATATTTAAGAACCGAAAACTTGACACCATCCTAGAAATTATCAAATCCCTGAATTGGACCAGATAGTGTACACGCCTAGTAATGGCTAGGAGAAGTGTTTTACTTACTAGCACCTAAAGTGTTGGACCAAATGGTGTACAAGCCCGGTAATGGCCAGAAGAAGTGTTTTACTTACTAGCACTTGAAGTGTTTGTTAAAATGCAAAAGAGAATTTGCAGTTCTATATGTAAATGTCAATGTTTAGCAAGAGAGCTACAAGAATGAGAAAATAAATACTGTTTTTTTTTTTCCCCTAATATCCCTTGCCTTTCATTCTGTGGCTAAATTACAAGCACATGCAAGCTTGGTGACTTTTCCATAAATTAAGTTTCGAATGAAATAAGTGTAATGGACTAATAATGGTGTTCCGTTAACTCAATAAGAAATAGAAGAAAAATTATAAATACAAAAGACTCTATTTATTACACAAAAGGGTATTTATATAATCAAAACATAGGAATCAAAGAATAAGAAAAACAAGGACATGTTCACAAACCTTTTCTCTACCTATAACTTTTACATTCTCCCCATCTTCAATCTTCAACTCAAAGAAAAGTGGAAATCTTTAACTGTTACTTAAACAATGATGATACCAATACACACCATTAATGGTGGTGCATGCATGGCCCTAGCCATTGTTGTTACCTTACCAATCTTTCTTTATCTTTCACTTTCCCTCCCTTTCTTTTTTTTTTTTTCTTGTTGTAGAAAATGAACATAAACACATTGAAATATTTACATTCTTCTAAAAGAAAGCTCTCTATCTATGAATCAATGAGAAAGCATTGCCATTACTTGGAATATTTTCTTTTGTTGTTGTTATTTTTGTAGGTTGATTAAGTTAAAGCAGCAAAACCACCACCTCTCATCATTTGCTTGAACTCTTTGTAGTTAACCATTCCGTCTCCATCCACATCCACCTTCATGATCATCTTCTTGCAATCCTCAACAGTCCTCCCTTGCTTGACGCCGAGCGAAGCCAGCACCGATTTCAGCTCATCGACGGTGATGAATCCGTCTCCGTTCTGATCAAACACGTTGAAGGCTTCCTTCATGTCTTCCTCCTCGTTCCGCTCGTCCATCAGCGACTGGTAGAGCTCCCCGAACTCGTCCATGTCGACGCAGCCGTCGGCGTTCACGTCGATCTTGTTGATCATCTGAGTGAGCTCCTGGTCGGGGATGAAGATGCCCATGTTCTCCAACGAATCGTTGAGCTCCTTCTTCGATATCCTACCATCCCCATTGCGGTCGAACATTTGGAAAACTCGTCGAAGATCGTCCGCATCCATTTTGAAGATCTTGAGAAGACAATGACGAAGATGTCACAATTGGATGCGCTCAGGGGATGGTGTGTGGAGTGGGGATGTCTGTTAACCAAAAAGATGAGGTGGTGTTAGTTGTGGTTTTGGCTTTTTGGTGCCAAGAAGATGGGGGATGGTTATAGGAAGATTGATTTGTGTGTTTGATGATTTTGGTTGCCACAAAAGATAATCCTCAAACACAAAGAAATGTTTGCTCAAGAATGAGAGTGGTATTGTTGTGTGGTTCTCTCGTTTGAGAAAAATTCGGAGAAAAACTTGGTGCTTAATAAAGGGCCAACAGGGATGGGATGGAGTGAGAGATTCAATGATGAGGGAGTGGATTAATTTAGACGTTGTAATGTTACGAGGGACATTCATTTATTTTATAATAAAATGACAAGGTTAATTTTTCTCGTAGTCCTTAAATATAATACTTGAAACAATTTAGTCGTTAAACTATTAGAATATGTATTTAATCAATTAAATGAATTCTGTCCCAGAACTAACCGGGAATTGGACGAGAAAGGCACGTCAAAATGCAAACATGAGTTTTTTTTTTTTTTTTTGCTTCCATTAATTTTCGAATGGAATCCATCAAATGCACTAATGTCGTCCAATTTTTAATAGTACAGGACTAAAAGATATATTTTGATAGTTTAAAAATCAAATAGTCATAAGTGCTATAGTTTAAGAACCATGGGAAGAATTAACCCTAAAATGATATAAATCAATGACTGCGCCAGAATTTTTATAAGGAAAGTCAATGAGTAAGAAATCTTCATTTACAAATTTTCGTTAAGCAGAACACTTTTTTCCCTTTTTTTTTTTTTAAAAAAAAAAATGGCGATACCATTGTAGTGAGATTATTTATGAACAATTAATGGAAAAATTGGACAAGAAAAGGAACTTAATAATGAAAACATGAAGGAGGTTTTTTCGCTAGTTTTTTGGACGGAATCCATTAAATACCCTAATATTGTCCGATTATTAATAGTCTAAGGATTAAAAGGCACACACTAATAGTTCAAATATCAAATTGTGTCAAGTGCTATAATTCAAAGACTATGGTTGAAATTAACCCTAAAATGCTATAAATCAATGACTATACCGGAATTTTTATCAAGGAAAGTCAATGAGTGAGAAATATTCATTTAGAATTTTTTGTTCAGAACAAAAAACTTTTTCTTTTCTCTCTTTTTTTTTTTAAATAAAAAATGATGATAGCCGTTGTAGTGAGATTATTTATAAATTTTAAGACGGATTATATAGTCATATAAATAAATTAATTTAACTAAAGTATTAATAAAAATAAAAACTTATCAAATTTAAAGGATACATGGAGGTGGTAGTACTCATGATACAAATAACATACAATGATTAGGTTACGTTGTTAGGTGGGGGGATCTGAGTCCAATAATGAAGGGGTTCGGGTTTTCTTGAGCTGTCGTGAGGTGCAATTGGATCTGTCAATTTGCGCGTTAGATACGAAGTCTAATTATTATCATAATGCAAGTACGTGTTTTTGTGTTTTTGTGTGTTTGTTTTTTTGGCCTCAAAAACGCGTTGATGTAGTTGTGTGTTTGGTCGCCAAAATTAGAGCCTGTTTGGCTACGCTTATTTGTAAGTATTTATAAGTAGTTCATGTTTATAAGTAAAAAATTATTTATAAGTAAGTTAAAAATAAGTAAAAATGTTTTTTAGATATTATATACTTATAATCTATTGATATTTTTAATAAATAAGTATTTTTTTGCTAGGTGGTAAATAAATGTTTATAAATAGCAATGATAGTTAAAATGACAAAGATGCCATGTCATTAATTAATGTGGTATGCTTTTAAAAGTAAATTAATTCTTTTATTGGTTTGACTAATGAGTTTATAAGCTCTTAAAAAAATTGGTAGATTGGCCTTTTTTTTTTCCCCCTAACCTATAAGTAATCAAAAAGTGTTTATATGCTATGTTGCCAAACATATGGATTTTCTTTTTTGACTTATAAGCTACTTTGACTAGCTTATAAACTTAGCCAAACAGGCTCTTAAGCTTTCTCCGGATGTGGGGAAGAATATTAGTATTTTTCAAAAAGTAGGTAAAAACTATGACCGTTAATAACGGATATAAAACGACAGTGAGAAAAAAGAGACGTTGGGGAGAAGCGCAAAGGCCGGCCTCTGTGAAGTTTTGGATTGTTTTACTTTATGATAAACGCGTGATTGGTGGGGAGTGGATGACGTTAGGAGGCCCACCTACAGCTGGTGGTTGCCGCCGCTTAGGGTTCGGGGATTGCAGTACCACGCACGAGAATTATACAAATTTGGAATTTTATTTAAAAATATATTTGACATTGATATACGAAATAGGCAAATTCTACAAATGTTTCTTGTTTTATAGAAATGTCTAATCGATTTGTATAATTTTAAAAATGACTTATTTGGTTTTTAATGCATTTAAAATGTATTATTTTAATTTTTACTATTTTAAAAATAATTAATTTAGTCTTCGTTATATACAAACAATAACTTAATTGATCTCTTTTTTAGCCCAAAAATGGCCGTGTAATGGTATTTGACTAAATTAACAGGGATAAAATTGATACTTTTTTGCAAATATCAAAGATTAACAGCCTATTTGGCCTTGCTTATTTTGGGGCTTATAAGCCCCAACTATTAAAAAAATGTGATTAGAGTTTTTTATTACTATTAGGACTTATAAGTCCCAAAATAAGCAAAGTTAAGCAGGTTATAAATGAGTTATTTTGAAATAATATAGGTCAAATTGACTTTTTTTTATATAAATATTGAGGATTAAGTGGTCACTTTTAAAATAATAATAAGGACTAAATTGACACTTTTTGTAAATGATAGGTGATCGAACTCTCCCTATATGAAATATTCAAAATAATTAAATTAGTTCTCATTGTTTTGAAATATTTATGATAGTTCTTAATGTTTCACAAAATAATTAAATTAACCCCTATTATTTGAAGAATACTCATATTAGTTCTCAATATTTTATAAACTTATTCAAATTAGTTCCCTCTTAAAAAAATAAAGTAAAAAATGCAGTGATTAATTTTAATAAGTCTAAAATATTTATGCCTATTGTAAATATTTTTTTTTGAACAATAAGAACTAATTTGATTATCTTTTAAAATGTTGAGGACTAATATGATGTTCTAATAATTGGAACTAATTTGACTATTCTTATAAAATATTAAGGATTAATTGGACTATTTTTTGTGAAACATTAATCTTTAATTTAAATATTTTAAAATAATAATGACTAATTTGAAAATGTGCGATATGATAAGGACTATTTATGAAATCAACTTTTATTTTATTGTGAGCTGTATCGTTAATATTTTTTTAGTGACAATGAATTAAATTTTGTAGTTCTTTTTAAAAATTTCTAAACAAAATGCAAGCAAGCGCGCGCGTGCACACACACACACACACACACATATATATATATATATATATGTATTAAGAAAATATTGAAACGAGAAATGATTTTTTTCTTAAGAAAATGAAAAAGGATTGAAACGTCCATTATCTCTCATGTAACCCCATAGTTGACTCACATTATGAATCTCGTAATTAAAGAAAGCGTCAAATTGTTTTCAGTAATTGGACATCAAGTTTTAGTACATGTTGCCCACCCAAAGGCCAAAAAAAAAAAAAAAAAAAAAGAGAAGAAAGTTTTAGAACATGGTTGCAATGTGACTCACTAATATATAATGCATAATGGTATATATATATATATATATATATATATATATATATATGTATATATATATATGTATATGTATATATATATATATGTATATATGTATGTATGCTGCGATAGCTAACAAAGTCAATTTTTTTCTTTTTATTACTTTTGCTTCTTGAAATAAACATAATTCATTATTAGCCGGAAAAAGACCGAATCACCCCCTTGTGCTCCGGTTGTTAGTTGGAGGAAATACGGAGTCCCCACTGGTGGTCCGGTGCCCGGAGCTCAGGGATAACATCGGCATTGGAAATGAAAGTAGGTGCAAATGAAAAGATGTCAAGAGTGGCAAGAACGGAGGGGGTCCCAAAGGCCAAAGCTTTATCGATAGGAGATTTTTCTCCCAAAAAGGGCACTGCACATCCCTATCTGGACTTGGATTTTGTGTTTAACAAACTTTTCTCCCGAAGTCCAAAGCTAACTTGATCGTCAGAGTTCGGAGGTTATTCTAGCGATAAAAATTCCGTCGTGTGTGTTACTTGCAAGGAGACTGACGGGCAGACAAACAAACAGTATAATAGTATTGGTAAAACTGAGATTTATCAATTGTTGTTATGAGCTCCTCGGAAGCTTGATACAAATAATTCAAAACAAGAAGGGTCGAGTAATCTGGACTATATAGTCTTTTAGTTTTTGCATGCGAAATGTATCTCATCGTATATTGGACTATATGGGGGGCTTAAGCTAATCTGAAATGCTTATTCAGGTTATTTTTGTAAAGCTTTATAAAAACTAAGCTATTTTCAGCTTCAAGAAATAACTTAATCAAGTGAATTAGTCGATCAATATATACAACAGGGAATTACTTCAAAGAGTTTGTCAATTTTTCATAGAGATGACGTTTACAAGTTATGTTAATACGTTTTACTTTATATAGTTGATCTTTAATCAACAAGTTTTAGGTAAACTAACTTGCAGAATATTCAGCGGACTTAATCTTTACCAAACTATAGAACTTCAAGTGTAGCATAATTAATATAATTACGCACTCGCCAGAGGTTTGCGTATGTATAGTTAGCTAGGATTATTTGGGTTTATTTAGATTGGTTTTTTTTTTTTTTAAAGAAACGTAGTTTTATTCCCCAAAAAAAGTATTTTTTTTTTCTGATAACTATTTGGCTTAACTTCCAAAAAGTTAAAACTATTTCAAATTATTAAAAAAAAAACTTTTTCTTTAAAAAAAATTGTTAAAAAAAACTTCTTTAAAAAACTAATCTGAACAAGCCCTTTGTCAAATGAAGTTTGAGAATAGATGGGACCACTAATATAAAAAGAAAAAAAATGGTCTAGGGAGATCTTTTTTGCTGAAACGGGCCTGTTTGGTTTTGTTTTTGTGTGTGTGTGTGTTTTTTTTTTTTTTGTGTAGAACAAATTTTCAGAACACAATTTAAAAACAATTGTTAAGAACAGAAATGTTAAGGGACTTGTTTAGAAACTTCTATGATAGAATAGATATAAAGTGGAGAGAGAATAAAGAAATATTTACTATTATAATGTCATTTTAATTATAAAATTGTCATTAATAAAATAAACTTGTGTTTGTAGAGTTTTTGAGAATTAAACAAGATGTTGAAAATATCTTGTTATTACCAAAGCTTTAGTGATTTAATGGCATATTTTTCACTTTTAGTATGAGTGGTCTTGGATTCAGTCTTGGGATCAATTTCTGTTAGTTTTATGTATTCTATTTTTACCTCTATGTATCTCCTCAAATATTCTTACTTTTCCACACCTGAAACTGATTATTAATCATGAAGAGAAATTCATATTGCAAGACCACCTGAAACTTTTATAATTTAAGAACACGGTACAAGCATGCAGATTGTGCAAAGTCAAGAGTGTGAAGAGAGATTAATGAAGAAAAGAAAGCAAGACCAAACATAAAATTGACTAAAGAAAAAAGAAAAAAAGAGAGAAGAACATAATACAGTAAAATGACGCTCTTAATGTATGCCCTCAAATTTACAAAAGATTAAATAATTTATATGATTGAAAGGAATAGGTTGAAGCATTCTCTTGTAGCACTATCGCCCATAATTATCCGATTTGTTACGTTCCTATGTGTGCTTCCATGTATGAGGACAGAAGTCAAAATTTTCTTTTATTAGTATCAATATAAAATTAGTATACATAAAAAGTTTGAATATTTTTTCAAAATATAAATGCTCTCATATTTTGAAAGTGTTGAATTATTATTTCATTTTTAACGCTATCAAACACATCATGTTCAACAAAAAAGATGGAAGATAAGTCATGAGGTTATGGAATATTTTAATGGACAGACACAACTACCCTAATGTCATTTAATTACTGTCAACATTTTATAAATGTGGTTTTAGTAAGCTATGGTTTGATTTGCTTTAAAAAAAAAACAATAATTTTGGACAAACAACTTCTAAGTGTTTTAATAATTGGTATGCATATTTGTCTACACCTGCTTATACCTTTCTGCCCATGGAGTTCTCTCTTGTCATCTCTTGCCTAGTTGCTCACACGATGACAACATACAAAAACTTGCAGGCGCTTTCGGAAGATCTCACATCTTTGTTATAATTAAGCAAAATGTCATACAAGGGGCGAGTTTTATAGATTACATATAATCGTATTGTGAATCAAAAGAAAAGAATTTGAATCGTGAATAGTTACAATTTCAAATCCTAAAATTATATTTATAATTTGTATATTTATATAAACTTCAAAGTAGATTTATAGACATCTTATCATAGGGAAGCTCTTCCATCAATTTGAACTAACATCCATCCATGAAAAAAAATTATAGGTCTAGAACAAAAATTTATAAAATTTTTTTAAAAAATTTGTAACATGAGTTGATAAAAATATTTGCAAGTCTGAAACAACAATTCATTAGTTAATAAAAAATTTTGTAAGTTTAAAATAAAAAAAATTTATAAGACGACAATTCTTTTTAAAATGTCCTACAAATTTTTGTTATTGTTTTATAAATTTTTATTCTAGACTTACAAATTTTATTTATTTATTGAGACTAATGTTAGTCCAAATTGATGGAAGAGCTACCCCTCATCGTAACAATATTATTTCTCTCGTATCTCCTTCGTCTGCACTTGTATCTTTCATCTTAGCCTTTTTTAGTTGAAGTTGATTGAGTTTTATTATGATTTAGACAATTTTTTGGACAAATCACTATAACTTGAACTAGATGAGATAATATAGAAACATCATTCTCCGTAACATTCGTTACTTCCTTTTTCCGCCAAAACATGTATGTATGTATGTATATATATATATATATATATATATATATATGTATATATATATATATATATGTATATATGTGTGTGTGCACGCGCGTACGGATATAATGAGAGAGAGGAAGAGCTGATCCTTTCTAATGTTCCATTAGAAAATATTGTAAGAGTTCAGGTATATAAAATTACATATATCCTGTCTAAATATTAAACTTAACCTGAACTAGCAACAGCCTCTTCATCGGCTGTGGCTTCATTCTCAGAAAAATCAGGAGGTTTAGGAATGAGTCCAAGCAACTTGAACATTAGTTGGTCGGAATCATAGTCATTGTTTGATGTTGTCAGTAGCTTCTCGCCAGTGAAAATGGAATTTGCACCAGCAAGAAAGCACAGTGCCTGCTCAGGAATGGAGAATCGAATTCTGCCAGCTGAGAGTCTGACCATTGCTTTTGGCATCACAATGCGGGCTGTTGCAATCATTCGAATCATCTCCCATATTTCAACTGGCTGAACATGCAGTATAAAACAGGAGATATAGATCATATCAGTGTAAAGCACAGATATTTTGGTTAACTTTTATGAGACACTACTAACGATGCCTATCATTGCTAGAGTAGATAGCAGAAATGATTTTCTAAAATTTTTTCATTCTTTACTAAGATCAAAAGCTTGGTGTTTGGTTTTATGATAGAGGAAGAAAAAAGAGAAGAAAATTGCTTTTCTGCACTGAACTCACAAATCAGCAACTGAAGTTTCATGTCTTGGTTAAGACTCTGTAATTATTTAATATTAGATTCCTTACAACAACAGTTGTCAGCTACAATTATCAACAGAAGGAATTTTGTTAGGAACATCTCGAAAAGATATCCATTTTAGATATTTTAGTAGTATAAAATAGTATAGTTATAATGGATCGGCTATTTCAACTTTCTAATATTTCCCCTTTATGCCTGGTTTCCAGAACAAAAGTTCGCAGAATTTTCAGTTCTTGATGATAAAAATTACCTTCTGATCTTCCAGTGGCGTGCCTTTTACTGCCACAAGTGCATTGATGGGAACACTCTCAGGATGTGATGGTAGTGTTGCCAAAGTATGCAAGAGACCAACTCGATCCTCCTCAGCTTCTCCAAGTCCAATTATGCCTCCTAATAGCAGAAAGGAAAATGTTTGTAATGATTCTCGGAAAGCTCCAATGTCACCAAATTAATTCCTCTCAAGACATTCTTGTTTGACATAATCAATTTGCAAATTGATTACCAGTTAGTTACAAAATCACAATGGATTCTTGTTTGACATAATCAATTTGCAAATTGATTACCAGTTAGTTACAAAATCACAATGGAGACTCAAGGAACTTAAAATGCGAGAAGCCTCTTTTCCAGTTTTTGACATATAAACTCAATTTTGGTAGCTCATCATGAGTCTATTGCTGCTGAAAATTCCCCAAATCTATTCAGAAAACTATGGATTGGATTTTGATATGAATCCTTAAAAAAGCTTACTTATAATATATGAGCACCAAACGCAAATTATCTTTTATTCTAGTCAACAAGATCAATTAATGCTTGTAAAGATTTACCAATTACCTGAACATACATTGATCCCTGCTTCTCGAACATACTTGAGCGTCTCCAAGCGTTCATCATATGTCCTTGTAGTAATAATATTGGGATAATACTCCCTCGAAGTATCCAAATTATGGTTGTAAGCAGTTAGACCAGCCTTTTTGAGCTCAAAAGCTTGTTGTTTCTCAAGCATTCCCAAAGTGCAGCAAACCTCCATTCCCATGTTCCTTTACATGCAAAATATTTGAAGTACAGTTATTAATTGATGGAAAGAGGAGATAGGAATGCTACTTGGACGATCTTCATATAAGACACTGCTACTGACTTGTTATGACAGAAAGCTGAGATATCTCTTTTCATCAATTTATTAAGTATTGGCCCTAATGGATGCAAATTTGTTTCAAATATAATAATGAAATATCATTTGCCCTTTGTTAACTGCCATATATTGGTAATAAAACTGAGGACCAGTGGCCTCGTGGTCCATATGTGGGGCTCATATGATATAGATTAGGGAAGGCATAGGAACATGAATGTATAAATTATCGTAATGTGGAGATAAAAGAATCTTTTCAAAACCACAATGGACTTACTCCTACTAGTTAATATGCTCTACCTAGACTGTACTGATCAAAGCAAGCTAAACAGAGTATTGATGGATCAGAAAAAGGTCCATAAGTTCTTTCTCTTTTATTTCTATTAAATCTCAAGTAGTATAGGTGGATTACTCAAAGAATGAAGTTAATCAATTTATTTGAGTGCTTTAACAAATACAGCCTTATCAAATGGAGAAAGGAGAAGATGAAATGGAATTTGGCTAGAAATGGCACTTTCACAGTGATATCTTTCTATAGAGCTCTTGTTAATGAAGTTGGTTTAGAGTCTTCACCAGGTAAGTCAACCACTTTAATTGATCACTAGCCTCACATTATCCAACTGGAGCCATCATCAATATTCTGAGAGTGGAAGGATAAAAAGGGCTCACCAAAATCTAATCCCAGCTACAGAAATTGCCTCTTGCCGCAAAATCACAATACCTGCCACTTGATTTCTTGCATCTAAGTGTCCCATTCAGCCCACCTTCTTCCTCTTAAACTTCTATTTACTCCTTTGAAACATCTAGTTGTTCTGCTGGCATCCACTCCATTTAAGTGTCTTTTAAGTCACATCATCTCAGGCATCCAAGTCTTCAGAAAAGACTGCCGCTCTCAGACTCCAGCTAATATCTATTACCTACCGCCGCTCTCAGACTCCAGCTAATATCTCCAGCTGATAATTGCAATCCTCATAGTTATCCAATGGCACAAGTTCTCTCTCATTACCCTCCCAAGCTTCTGACTACCTTCTTCCTCAGTGAGATACTTCACAGTGGAGTGCTCACAAGATAAGTTTGCATTCCCCAACTGTTTGACATCTCAATCTTCATTCAAGATGCAGGCATAGAATGCTGCTTCGAATTTTGTTTAATATCCACCAGAAGCTTAATTGGTCTCTGCTGAATTTCTTCAAGCAACAACTCCAGAAAATGCCTAGGACTTTACTAACCCTATCTTAACTCATATAGTCAATCTTCTTGGTGTTCAACTCCTGAAACCTCTTCTTAGGACACGTGATCCGCTGAGAAGCCTCAACTTTCAAATTAACCCTATTGTCCTCCTTTACTTCACCTTTTTTCCCACATTCTATCCAGACTCTATCCAAATTAACCCTATTGTCCTCTGATTTTCAGCTACTCCATCTTTGCCATTGAAAAATTCCAGGTGTTTCTCCGTCTATCACTTCCAGCTTCCTCAGAGGTTTGAGTGCAATAATGCATCATTCCTAGTGCCTCTCTTCTAGACAAACTAAGCTTATTGAGATGGATAGGGTATTCATCAAGGGAAAGCCGAATGAATGGTAGTTTTGGAAGCCATTTAGGAAGTCATAGGACCAATCTGCCCAATCATCATCAGATCCTACTTGTTCTGAATTTTCTTATGTTTTTATAATATGGTGCTCATCCTATTGTCTGAAAATTGGGTATCATGTGCAATAACAAGGACTGACGATCTAAGGAAAATTGGTGTGGCACTGATGGTACACAAGATGAAGTATAACTATTCATAGTTATATGGAGATCTAAGGAGAACATCGGCGGAGGTACCCAAAAACCGTGTGAAGGTATAGAGATTGTCCACCAGAGAAGAGGGTACAGAAAGTCTTCGGAGCAGTTACTTAAACCATCAAAGAGATCTCATGTGTATAGGGTTAATATAAGAGATGGCCCTAAATAGCACTAAATAGTGTTATCAGATCCATGTAGGCAAATCCACCAAGTAGAACAAGGATTAATTTGGTATATGAGAGTGTGGTGCATGTACCCAACCACAAAATTAATTGTAAAATCTTGTCTTCTCCTTTCTCTACCTCCATCTCCATCTCATTTTGAATCTCACATGAGCCTATTACATCATAAAGGAGATACAGAAAAAAAATAAAAAAGAAAATATTCAAGTACTATAAGATACAAAAGCATCTGGTCCTACAAACCAGGCTAAATATAGCCAGAACTCTTGAAGCAGTCAAGAAGTCCAAATGCTATGAGATATCAGCATTAGATCACCGTCTCGTCTAGCCAGAATGGCCAGCAACGGAAGCAGTTTGGTAACTGCACGCGCTGGGGTGTGGGGGGTTGGTGGTTGATGAGGTGGAGCAACATTCTGAGAATTAGATATCAATGATGAAAGGAATAACCGCAACAACAAATGGCACATACGGGTAGTAATTTAAGACTCTACCAAAGCTACTTGGGTTAAAGAAATTGATATTTGAGTTTGCTGCAAATGATACCTAATTTCTTTGACGTACTCCAGGATCTGATTGAAATTCGTCTTCCTTCCTTTCGTATCTCTCCACGCAGCACCCATACAAAAACGGGTACTACCAGCCTCTTTTGCCTGCCAATTAGAAGAATGGCTAAAAATCCAGATAAACTAGAATAGATAAAATCTTGTTGTCTGTTGCATACAATATCAGAGAACAGTTCGCTTTAGTGAGCACATTCTCGATGGTAATTGACTTCTTTTCCGGATAATATCCGGTTTCCTTTATGCACCTTATACAATGTCTTTAATGGAAACGAAAAATTCTTTTGCTAAATAAATAAATAAAAATATTATTTCTATAACCGCTTCTAAACTTAGAAAATCATCCAAGTGATTTGCAACGAGAATACTGCATAAGGTTGAAGCGTAATAAATTACATAATTCATGTGGAATGTATATTCACTTGCATTCTCTGATCCTATCCTAGCCATAGCAACAAGAATGAACCATCTCAAAAGGGGATGTGAAAATATCACGGTAAGCAATGAGAAATGTGTAAAAGATGAGGTATATGAGAAGAGAAATTCTTCAAATTTGAATTTGACAAGGAATTGCACCTTTTTGGCAGCCTCCAGAACAATATCTTGGCCCATAAGCTTATGTGCTTTGAGTCCAGTGTCATATCTTGACGATTGAGGGCAATACGAACAATCCTCACTGCATCCACCTGTCTTAATTGATAAAAGAGTACACTGCTGGACTTCTCTGAAGTTGTGAGCATGTCTGTGCACTTGAGCCTGTAAAAGTGAAATTGTTCTCAAACTTAACGAGTATAATGTAGCAATATGAAACAATCTACATCCATAATGTGTTGGCATGCATAAAATTATTTGTCCAAATGCAGAGAAAATTTATATCATCTCAGTTTAGTCACTCTTGCTTTAGCATTCACACCACGGACAATTCCATCATACACATAAAAATAACTCCTACAGCATACACTTAAAAACTAAATTCAAAACCATTAGCTTCACATTGATTTACTTCTCCTAGTTCAAAAGTCCCAGCTGTTAGACAATTATCGAACTAATTCAAACCAACTTTCAATGTCTTTAGATGCTATCAGGGCATTAGACATTCATTTAAAAGTTATAATTGAACTAAGGATTAAAACAAAACTAGAACTAAACAAAACTAAAACTTTTTATGACAATTCATGGCCCTCCGCGTAGCCAAGGTCTACAATTAAGAAATCATTCAACTATCGACATTGCACACTAAGCTTCCACCATTGAACACTTCTGACCAGTGCATTAGTGGAAGTCAACCACAATGCGTCACAAAGCAAAAGTAGCAAGTATTTACCTTACAGAAACTTAGAGACAAGCGGGAAAATGTGAAGGTACAACCTGTAAAGCATGAGGAACAAGCAAACAAGCACATCATAACACACAACTAATTCAACTTTGTACACTATGCTTCAATGGTTGTGCAGGATTGCATTACGGCAGTTGTACACATTTTCTTTCCAAAAATAGACAAGTACAAAATTCAAATGCGCGTTTTATCGAAATATCACATTATTTATTTATTTATTTGTGTAGTTTGTTTCATTTATAAGAGTGTGTGCCTCTCTCGCGAGGAATGCGAAGGTACAATCAGTAAAGCAAAAGGAACAAGCAAAAAAGTAGAGAGCTCTTACGCCATGAAAGAGGAGATCGAGGAGTGGAGAATCGTAGATGGACTTAATCTCGTCTCGAGTCCAGTCGTGGCGCGGCCCCTGTCTGATGGTTCGCTCGGCTTCCATGGCGGCAGCCGAAGAGGAATAACTGGAGGCGTGAGAGTGCAGCGCCGCCACTGAGGACGACGGCGGCGACGACAATGGGCGTCGGAGGAAGGATCCAGATGCTAACCTAATCATCATCTTTCTCTCTTCTCAACTGCTCTGCAATGGTGCCGTTGAGAAATGTATTGGATTTTGCAGGTGTGGAGTTGTTGGAAATGAATTGATTTGTCTCACTCACTCACGCACTCGCACGCAAGTCGCAACTATCCCTGTCTCGTTCTCCTCGAGAACTCCGAACTTTTTCACTTTTTCTTTCTTTTTTGGTGAGTAATTTTTCCAGTATAATATGACTTTTTTCAAAAGTGATTTTTATAATTTTTAAAAAATAATTTTTTTTAGAAGTTTAAAATTTTAGCTTTTTGAAAAAATTTGTATTTGAATATAACTTATTTTAGAAGTTCAACTTTTTTAAAAATCAAATCAAATAGTTATTTTAAATTTAGTGTAATTTTTTCAAGAAAAAAAATGTGTTTTTTCTTAAAAAAAAAAGCTAATCCAAACAGGACTTATATTCTCCGGTGCCTACATTGTCCACCGCATACTCAGTGTTACACATAAATACTCTATATTGTATTGTGCATCGGCAGTATGTGTATGTATAATATGTAATAATATATGTATTTAAAATTTTTATATTATAAGTTAACTCTTATATTACAAGTTCAAAAGTTTAGAAACAAGTTTACAAAATAAAAATTATAATCTTATAAATGTTATACTCTATGTTTAAAACTCTTATATTATATGCTCACAGACTATACTCTGTATTCAAAATTCTTATATTATGCGTTCAAAGCTCTTATATTACAAGTTGAAAAGTTTAAAAGCTAATAAAATTATAATTTCATAAATTTTATACTCTATGTTCAAAACCATTACATTACATGCTCATAGATTATATTCTGTATTCAAAACTCTTATATTAAACTTTCAAAATTTTTATATTATATGTTCAAAACTCTTATATTAAGTTACAAACGTGTTCAAATTTTTGAACTTTTGAACTTAAGTTCAAAATTTTAAACATGTTTGCAGCTTAATATAAGAGTTTTGGACATATGGTATAAGAATTTTAAACATAAAATATTAAAATTTTAAACACATATACTATTATGTAATGTGCACACATTTTGTGCATAGGAGCACTATACACCTTACGGAGCACAGTAAAAATTGTATATGTTCCCTATGTACTAAAGTTTCAATTTTGACCCCCATTGTTTGATTAGATTTCTAAATTAGTCTATTTATTTGAAATATAAGCCTTAAAAGAATTTGTGTCCTCCCTTCTTTTTGAGACCGTGACAACCTTCAAGTACTCAATAAATTTTCCTTGGGATTCTTACTCTTCTTCATCTTTTATTTTGATTTTTACTTTTTTCAAACCGTCATTTAGTTCTTTTTCCTTCATCCTTTTACTATGTCTATAGTTGAATTCTCTAATCTACTTAAAATTCTTAACGCTCTAATTCAACAAACTTACACTTCTTACCCCTCTCTCCCCCTTACACAAGCATGACCCAACTCTTTTGGGTCTTTTGGTCGATGCTTTAGTGGATCGTGTTATATCATGTATGCCTACTCTTCTCCAGATTTTAAGGAATATTATTACAAATCATGGGATGTTCATGGCCAGGTCGAGCTTACTCCAATACAATTTAATATCCTAATTCAATAATGGGAACATTGTTGGATCTAGCAATATATCCTAGGCAAAATTCTTTAAATTCTTCTACATAGAAACCAAAGAAACATCCTAAGATAGCAGGCTTTAGGGACAGGCTTGAGTCGAGGATCGGGACGGGCGTAGAAAAGGGCTAGGGTCGATTTAGGCATGGGTTGGTTTCAGTTCAAATCTAATTAGGTTGGTTCACAAGCTGATGGCCCCTTTGACATGTTGACTTATAATTAGTAATGATGTATTTTATTTTAATAACATTTATGGGACATTTTGAAGCATTACCCTTTAAGGTAATACAAGGCTTCTACATCTTTGTCTAATGTGAAAAGGACTAACTATGATGTTTCTATTACACCCAACATGTAGCATTGACTAGAAATGAAAATGTTCTCAACTTTAAAATTGTGAATAGTAGAGAAGAAACTAAAAAATAAAAAAGTTGCACTCTTTTTAGTTGAAAAAAAAGATACAATTGGTCATGGAAACTCTACAAGTATTACAACTTTTTAAAAACATCAGATGTTTGGATCAAATTGGAGATAATGTGATTGACCGTTATAGAGCTAAATAATATGTAATGTGCTCAGCTTTTTCCCTGCAACTGATCTCAAACTTGCTATTATTCTAATTTAGTTTCTAATCTCAACCTGAGTTAAAGTATTAGGAAGGTCAAAAGTTCAAAACTCTATCACAAATGGATCAATCAACTCTAGTAGACTACAACTGGAAAGTTAATGTATCAGTAGTACATGCACATGCTATTCATAATGCTACATGATAATAATAAAAAGACATTCATGTTTCTTGTTTTCATATAGGAAATTTCCTCAAATAGTACATATTGTCTACAAATAATATCGTTTTTGGGTCTTATCCCTAACTTTTTTAAAGAGTGTCAATACAGTCTGTATTTTGGTCCTCAATGTATATAATAGGTTTCAATTTCATCCCCATTAAACGGTCATTTATTGTTCACATGATCACTTTTAAAGGTCAAAATGGAAATCAAGTTCATATTTTTTGTAACAAAGAAGCTGAATGGGTCATTTTTTAGGGATTAAGGATAGTTCAAGTGGTTAAAACTATTTGCCCTCAAGTGTGAGGTCGCAGATTCAATCCCATGGGGATAGGGTTTAAAAAAAGGTTATTTTTTAAACAATAACAACTAAATTAACACTTCTTACAAATGATGAGGACCAAGTGGGTCACTTTTGAAATAATAGGGACCAAAATAACACTTTTTCTAAACAATAAGAACTATTTCTAGAATTTGCCATTAGACCAAACATGTTCTGCAGTATCTCTTTTTCCTTGCTAAGTTGGGAAGTTATACTATGCACCTTAAAGATTGTACATATACTAAGCACTGTGTACTTTTAGTGAACAAAGATTATAAAATTTATGAATAAATAGTATAAAAATTATGAACAAATATGTCAATTAAATTGTTCACAACTATTTACTATTTGTCATAATTTATTAGTTCACCACTTAAAATATATTTGTTCACCACTCTTGCACACACATATACACAAAAACACATTCATGCACACAAATCCACACAGTATTAATATTGTGAACAAATAATATTAATATTTTAATCAAACTGTATTAATATTGTAAACAAGGGTGAGGAAGCATAAGGAAGTATGATGGTAAAAGAGTATGGTATAAATTGCGTACTAAGTTCCTCTATTATATTTATTATTAGTTAAGGTTAACAAAAATATAGTATGACTTTGCAAAATTTCATTGTTTGCCCTTAAAGGAGCATCCAACATGGCAAAAACTTTATATTTTTATTTTTAATTTTTTGCATGATTGATTCACCAATTTGGTTGATAAAAAAAATAAAAAAATAAATTACCTTATTTAAAAAAAATTGCATGATTCATTTGCCATCTTAGTGGGCAAGAAAGAAAGGAAAACTAGAAACTTCCTCAATGGTCATGTGGTGTGACAATTTGGAAAAATCTGATTTGAAAGAAAAAACACTGGATATTAGAAATTACTATAGAACTATTTGTCTTAGCACTGTAAAATTAATAATCAAGCAACTAACATAGTATTTGTTGTTAATTTTAGCATATCTAGGCAAGAAAACATTTCTAAAGCAACTATACTTATTTATTGATTTTTTTTGTTTTTCTTTAAAAAGAAACTTTTTAAAACTTCCTAAACTGTCATAGTATGACCATTTGGAAAGTATTTTTTTTTAACCCACCATAGTGGTCAATGATTCGTATAAAGAATAAAAAATAGAAAAAATTTTCCTCCTATGTTAGTTGTTACATCTATATCTATATATTTATACTATCTATATAAAGTTATACCTCTTGATAGTACATAAGTCCCTATGATTGTTATATCAGCATTTAAAATGCTTTATTTTGTTTGTCACATTTGCTTTTTTAAGTTGGGTCATTGTTCTTTTTTTTTTTTCCATTTATGGTTCATTATTTCATCCTTAATGTGGAGCATTTTGTCAATTCATTTATTTCCATACATTTAAATCCCAAGTGCTCAAATTGCTTTCATACATTGGAAGCCCAAGTTCTACATTTTCTTTTTTGTTGCTAGAAAAGCAAAGTGATTTTCTTTGATCTAAACAAAGTCTTTGCAAAAGAAAAACAAGCAGTAAACATGAACAAGAATGTTCACTGGACCCCAAGTATCTTTAAAAGTATATTAAGAGTACTACTAGAAACTTCCTACCATTGTTAATTTAACTCTCATAGCCCTACCTATTTTATCAAAAATATACTCTTCTGTACAAAATTCCCCCAAATATTTTTCTTCTTATTTCTTGTGCCATTTTTTTTCCCAATCGACTTTGAATTTCTCATTCATTATTATTCAATTTATGAGATACATTCATGGTACAATCGTGTTTTTTAATCTTATCCAATACATAGAACTCATTTACAAATGTGCTCATGCATGAGCATTGTTGTGTCATTTGGGTGATTTAACTTCAAGGGATAATGATTAGAAATCTCATTATTATTCAATTTATGAGATACATTCATGGTACAATCGTGTTTTTCAATCTTATCCAATATATAGAACTCATTTACAAATGTGCTCATGCATGAGCATTGTTGTGTCGTTGGGGTGATTTAACTTCAAAGGATAATGATTAGAAATCTCAACTAGTTGCGCATTTCGCGAGCTACGTTTCAATGGTTTTCATTGATTTTTGGTTTAGTTTATTACTCGTCATCTTTATTTGTAATATTTTTTATGTATAACTCTTCATTTTCTTTTGAAGTATCGTATAAACATTACAAGCATGTTTGCAAATCTACTAACAAATTAAGAGAAAATACAAGTTAATTGTGTCATCTAATAAATGATGATGTGCATGATGAAAATTGCAACTAATTTCCAAGCATAAACAAAGAGAAAAATCAAAAGATCAATTGAAATGTAAATCAAATGAAGAGAGTGAAAAAAGAAAAATCTAAATCTATATCAATATGAATCAATCTATAATACATACATAAACTTGGCTTGAACTTGAGTATCACAAAATATTTTTCAATTTTGAAAAATTTTCAATTTATTTTTGAATTTAAAAAGAAAATTTAATTTAGAATTCTAAAAATTACAATTTATTTAAGTTTGAGAATACAATTACTAGATGTGATAAATATAACTCGATACTTGACAAAGGTTGAATCTAACTTTTGTTAATTGTCATTACATATGAAACAGCCAATAGGAACTGATGCCTTTTCAACTTAAATGAAAGTTTTGAATCTGATGGGGTAAATACCGTCATTGGAATATAGACTTTATCACTAGATTTTGACCCAATCAAAATATTTGTTGTAATAACATGCTTGTCCAACTAAGTGACTACCAACCTCATCCCATTGTATAACCAATTGGACCGAGTTACTAATGCCTTATCTTGTTACTTACCAAGTTTTAAAATATTTTTAACCATGTAAATAAACTAGGTAGCAGAATATAACAAAACAAGACCATTATACATGTGAGCACAACACATAAAATGATGTATAATAGCTAGAGATATAGAAAGTGTCCCCCTTGATGCGTGATCTCATTGGTGATGGTCTCTTTGCAAGCTAATCCACCTTGAAACAACCCCTTTTTAGCTTTGTCCACTATCATCAATCACCGAAAATTAGGACGTATAGTGCTATTTAGTTGGCAACCACTATTCAAGGCTTAGTTAAGGCTAGTGTGTGTTTTGCATGTGCTTTTGTGTTGGGTGTGCTTTGGTGAGATTTACCACACAACTATTTTACTATACCAAGGAGGCACGTTTTATGTCTTGCTAATGCTTACTATTTATACTAGACAACAACCTTAAAAAGATAAAGTCTTAGGAATACTATTACCAATAATGCCCTTCCTTTTTTTTTTACAAGAGGAATATGCTCTATAGATGAAGTTATCCAAAATATTCCATCTTCTTACACACAAATTATCTCATTCATGTAGGGTCCACTTGTCTAATTAACAATCTATAAGTTAAACTAGGAAATCTTAGATTATGTAATCCTTTTCCTATCTTCTAACTAATATATTAATTAAGCAACTCACATAATTAGGCTTTCTCAATTAGTTACATCCACTAGGAACATGACTAGCAAAGAACCCAAAAGGCATAAATACCCCTGGCTCTTAAAATGGCCAAAATGCCCTCACCACTACTTTGCTGACACTAAGTTCATTTTGACCTTTGTCTATTCCACCAAAAGGCTAAAGCCGTACTACAAGGACGATCATTGATATAACAGAAGCTTGTCACGTGAAGTGATATTTGTCTCCGACCTACTATGGACACCCATAGTCAAGGTCGGTCTTCAAAGGATCTAATGGAGCATACTAGACTAACACTAGGTCAATTTTTAAATTATTAACCTAGGTGCAGCAGAAAAATAAATACTTGCATAAAATGATACCACACATGCATAGAATAAACAAGAACACAAAGTAAAATTGTTAGAACAAATTTACCTCATGGAGTAGAAAAATGACTAGAAATTTTTATTGATTATCAGACTACCTTCTAGACCTCTGATCGATAATCCAACAATTGAATTTGAAGCCCTAGAAATGTGCAACATCCACCTAAAATTTTAGAATGATTTGATAAGTGATGGACACCTAATCAAGCCCGGATCTGAGATTGCGCGGGCTGTGACGGGAAAAGACAGTTTCTATCCTCTTGTGTTTTTCTCTCCAAAAACCTCTATGAGAACAGCCCAAAAAGCTTTTGATCTTCCCTATTATGACCGAGGAGATGTTATCAATCAGCAAGAACCAAATTATTGGCGAAAGAATTGGTGAAAGAATTATAGAAGTCTATTTTTGTTTTTGGTCGATCAAGAGAAGAAGAGAATTCTTTCTTTTCTAAACTTCTCCAAGGATGTACGTGTCTTCAATATTTTTTGACGTACAAAAACTTCTGTATTTTATCAAACTTATTTGATCCCTTTTAAGACTTCTCTTAGCAATAGAACTCCTAGGTAGACTAGGACTTTATCTTGATGACTTTATCTTAAGGAGTTTAAATTCAAGTGAAAGATTTTTTAGAATTTAAATTCTAGAAGATTAGGTCAACATTGGTTTTAATTTGAAACTTTATCACCTGAAGATCGAACCCTAGGTCAATTTTTAAATTATTAACCTAGGTGCAGCAGAAAAATAAATACTTGCATAAAATGATACCACACATGCATAGAATAAACAAGAACACAAAGTAAAATTGTTAGAACAAATTTACCTCATGGAGTAGAAAAATGACTAGAAATTTTTATTGATTATCAGACTACCTTCTAGACCTCTGATCGATAATCCAACAATTGAATTTGAAGCCCTAGAAATGTGCAACATCCACCTAAAATTTTAGAATGATTTGATAAGTGATGGACACCTAATCAAGCCCGGATCTGAGATTGCGCGGGCTGTGACGGGAAAAGACAGTTTCTATCCTCTTGTGTTTTTCTCTCCAAAAACCTCTATGAGAACAGCCCAAAAAGCTTTTGATCTTCCCTATTATGACCGAGGAGATGTTATCAATCAGCAAGAACCAAATTATTGGCGAAAGAATTGGTGAAAGAATTATAGAAGTCTATTTTTGTTTTTGGTCGATCAAGAGAAGAAGAGAATTCTTTCTTTTCTAAACTTCTCCAAGGATGTACGTGTCTTCAATATTTTTTGACGTACAAAAACTTCTGTATTTTATCGAACTTATTTGATCCCTTTTAAGACTTCTCTTAGCAATAGAACTCCTAGGTAGACTAGGACTTTATCTTGATGACTTTATCTTAAGGAGTTTAAATTCAAGTGAAAGATTTTTAGAATTTAAATTCTAGAAGATTAGGTCAACAGTTGGTTTTAATTTGAAACTTTATCACCTGAAGATCGAACCCTAGGTCAATTTTTAAATTATTAACCTAGGTGCAGCAGAAAAATAAATACTTGCATAAAATGATACCACACATGCATAGAATAAACAAGAACACAAAGTAAAATTGTTAGAACAAATTTACCTCATGGAGTAGAAAAATGACTAGAAATTTTTATTGATTATCAGACTACCTTCTAGACCTCTGATCGATAATCCAACAATTGAATTTGAAGCCCTAGAAATGTGCAACATCCACCTAAAATTTTAGAATGATTTGATAAGTGATGGACACCTAATCAAGCCCGGATCTGAGATTGCGCGGGCTGTGACGGGAAAAGACAGTTTCTATCCTCTTGTGTTTTTCTCTCCAAAAACCTCTAGGAGAAAAGCCCATAAAGCTTTTGATCTTCCCTATTATGACCGAGGAGATGTTATCAATCAGCAAGAACCAAATTATTGGCGAAAGAATTGGTGAAAGAATTATAGAAGTCTATTTTTGTTTTTGGTCGATCAAGAGAAGAAGAGAATTCTTTCTTTTCTAAACTTCTCCAAGGATGTACGTGTCTTCAATATTTTTGACGTACAAAAACTTCTGTATTTTATCGAACTTATTTGATCCCTTTTAAGACTTCTCTTAGCAATAGAACTCCTAGGTAGACTAGGACTTTATCTTGATGACTTTATCTTAAGGAGTTTAAATTCAAGTGAAAGATTTTTTAGAATTTAAATTCTAGAAGATTAGGTCAACAGTTGGTTTTAATTTGAAACTTTATCACCTGAAGATCGAACCCTAGGTCAATTTTTAAATTATTAACCTAGGTGCAGCAGAAAAATAAATACTTGCATAAAATGATACCACACATGCATAGAATAAACAAGAACACAAAGTAAAATTGTTAGAACAAATTTACCTCATGGAGTAGAAAAATGACTAGAAATTTTTATTGATTATCAGACTACCTTCTAGACCTCTGATCGATAATCCAACAATTGAATTTGAAGCCCTAGAAATGTGCAACATCCACCTAAAATTTTAGAATGATTTGATAAGTGATGGACACCTAATCAAGCCCGGATCTGAGATTGCGCGGGCTGTGACGGGAAAAGACAGTTTCTATCCTCTTGTGTTTTTCTCTCCAAAAACCTCTATGAGAACAGCCCAAAAAGCTTTTGATCTTCCCTATTATGACCGAGGAGATGTTATCAATCAGCAAGAACCAAATTATTGGCGAAAGAATTGGTGAAAGAATTATAGAAGTCTATTTTTGTTTTTGGTCGATCAAGAGAAGAAGAGAATTCTTTCTTTTCTAAACTTCTCCAAGGATGTACGTGTCTTCAATATTTTTTGACGTACAAAAACTTCTGTATTTTATCGAACTTATTTGATCCCTTTTAAGACTTCTCTTAGCAATAGAACTCCTAGGTAGACTAGGACTTTATCTTGATGACTTTATCTTAAGGAGTTTAAATTCAAGTGAAAGATCTTCAGGTGATAAAGTTTCAAATTAAAACCAACTGTTGACCTAATCTTCTAGAATTTAAATTCTAAAAAATCTTTTAGAATACATAGGGCCCACTATCTCTTTCTTCTTTCCAAATTTGAATGCCTCCCTACAAGATGACTTCACAAATTGAATATTTCAATATAGGAAACTTGGAGTTCAATATATTTGAATTATCTTGTAAAAATATAGCAACTCCATCCTAATTTGGAAATCTTACTCAAAAATTAGGTCTCGCATAGCTAGAAGCTTTAGGAAAGAGATTAAGACACATTCTAATTATCTACAATAAAACTTGGACCAATAAGAATTAAGAACAAATCTTATTTCCTATTTTCAAGAATCCTAATGCAATTAGAACTCTTATGAAAACACATATTTAGCAAACGACCAATAAGGAATTATTCAAGAAAAGACTTGTCATGCTTAAAGCAATATTCGACCAGCAGAGGGACCAAAAGACAAAACTACCCTTGGCTCCCAAAATGACCAAAATGCCCTTGCCTCCCCTTAGGCGACATAATGACCATTTTGACCTTAGTCTAATTCACCACAAGACTTAAGCTGCACTCTAAGGATGATTACTGGATGTTAGAAGGTTATCACAACAACGAGTGACCTTTGTCTTTGACCTACTAAGCAAAATGACCAAAATGCCTCTTTATGTACGCCTGTAGTCAAGGTCAGTCCTTTGACTGTACCATTACCTCCTTAACTACCTTTAAAACTTGGAATAACTTGTCCAAGATATAAATCATCTTTTGGTCACATTACTCTTGATCTCGCAAGCGACTCGCAAGTTAAATGACCGATATACCTTTGAAGGGTTATACCACTAAATCTAGATTTAGATAATCATACGGACAAGACCAAGGGGGCACACAAAATCTACTATTACATATGCATGTCCCAACTATCTAGAACTCAACACCCAACACACAGAGCTATTGACCCTAGCCAAACAAGGTCTCACTTATAGTGGATCAAAGTGCTGAATCCTGACTTCATCAGTTTATCCACATATGTTCAAGATTGAGAGCATTGCCACTTAATAGTAGTGACTATTGTGTTTCTGATTTTGATAGTACGATTATGAGAAAACTAACTCATAGTGGTCTGATCCAATGCGTGATGCACACACTAGAGAGACAAGTCTGGAAAAGCCTCTAATGACCTAGGTAGGTCACATTTACAAGAAGACTTGCTTATTATAACCTTATCTTGGTAGAGCGTCCAGCACTACCATATGGTTATGGACTTATTTATGACATTACTGAGTCTTGACTTGGACCTACTGTGCATTTAGCCTCGTTGCACACCCAAATCCTTAGTTAATGTTATTGGGCCTTTACTAATGTACCATATAATCATACACTAGAGACAATGTATGAAAATGAAATTCAAATATCATTATTAAAATAATTATAACAATATCCAGAGAATAATGTCCAAGTGGTCTTTAAGGCATACCAATCCCAATAGACTCCCACTTGCACTAAAGATCATTACCTTTAAACCTAACTCCCATAGACTCTACGTAAGTGTTAAACGTTTTCTTTAGAAGAGTCTTTGCAAATGGGTCTACTAAGCTCTCTACAGAAGCAATCTTTTCTACCACTATATCTCCTTTTTGGATGAATTCACGGATCAAGTGATATTTCCTTTTTATATGCTTTCTTTTTTTATGATTTCTAGGCTCCTTACATTGTGCTATAGCAGTAGTATTGTCACAATACAATACTATCGGCCTCTGGATAGCATGTACAACTTCTAAAACAAATAGAAACTTTCTTAACTATACTGCCTCTTTTGCAGCCTCAGATGCTGCTACATACTCTGCTTCCATGGTCGAATCAGCAATGCAATTGTGCTTCACTCTTCTCTATGAAACTGCTTCACCTGACAAAGTAAAGATGTAGCCAGAAGTAGACTTCCTGGAATCTCTGTCAGACTGGAAATCTGACTCTATATAGGCCAATGGTGTGGGATCGTCTGCATAGTACTCTAGCACATAATCTTTTGTTCTCTAAAGATACTTGATAATGTGCTTGATTGTGATCCAATGCTCTGGTTTAGGATTTGACTTATATCTGCTAACAAAGCCAACAACAAAACATATATCTAGTCTAGTTCACAACGTGGCATACATGAGACCACCCACTGCCGAAGAATATGGTATCTTCTTCATGTATTCTATCTCTTCAAGTGTCTTAGGACAATGATCTCGAGATAGAGTGATTCCATGTTTAGAAGGTAACATACCCTTCTTGGAATCTGCCATGTTAAACTTGACTACCAATTTCTCAAATAAGAGAGCTTGAGACAATGTTAGCCTCCTATTTTTGCAATCTCGCAAGAGCTTGATCCCTAAAACATAACTAGCTTCACCCAAATCCTTCATTTGAAATTGAGTTGACAGCCAAACCTTTATGGATGTCAACATACCCACATCATTACCAATAAGCAAGATATCATCCATATATAGCACTAAGAAAGTTACAGTATTTCTGTTACCCTTCTTATATACACATGGTTCATCAACATTTTGATCAAAGCCAAAAGATTTGATCGCACGATCAAACTTGATATTCCATGCACAAGATGCTTATTTGAACCCATAAATGGACTTTATTAGCTTACAAACCATATGGTCTTGACCTTTGGCAACATATCTATCTGGTTGAGTCATATAGATGGTCTTGTCAAGCTCCCATTAAGGAAAGCTGTCTTGACATACATCTGCCATATCTCATTGTCATAGTGACATGCAATGGCAAGAAGTATCCTAATGGATTTTAACATAGCTACTAGTAAGAATGTTTCCTCATAATCGATCCCTTCTTTCTGAGTATAACCTTTCTTCACCAATCTAGCTCTAAAGGTTTCCACCTTTGCATCAGGTCTTTTTTTTCTCTTGTAGACCCATTTGCACCTTATAGGTTTAACCCCTTTGGGTGCTTCTACAAGCTCCCAGACTTTATTAGAGTACATAGACTCTAATTCCGAATCTATCACCTTACGTCATTGGCTTCCATCTATATCAACAATTACTTTGTCATAACTAGTGGGGTCCTGTACCTGATCCTCTAAAGTAGTTTGAAATGACTCTCCATAGTGCCTATCAGGTTGCCTTCGCATCCTCCCACTACGACGAGGATCCGATGCAACTGAAGTAATTTGTTGTTTTTCCTTGTTTAAACTAGTTGCAAGTATACTAGCAGATTCTTGAGCAATCTCCCCTAGAGCTATTACAAATTTAGGTGTCTGCTGGATCACTATATCTTTTTCTAGGAATTTAGCATAAGTGCTTATTAGCACTTTTTGCCCCTTGGAATTGAAAAAGATCCCACCTCTGGTTCCCTTAGGATACCCAATAAAATAGCATAATTTTGATCTTGGTTCCAACTTTGAAGGGTTGTTACTTAGTACATAAGTTGGACATCCCCAAATATGTACGTGACCCAAACTAGGTTTGTGCCCTATCCATATCTCATGTAGAGTCCTAGGTACTAACTTCGATGGTACCAAATTTAGAATATATGCTGCTGTTTCTAGGGCATTCCCCTAAAAGGAAATAGGTAATAATGCTTGACTCATCATTGACCTAACCATGTCTAAGAGGGTACAGTTCCTCCTTTCAGCCACACCGTTCTACTGGGGAGTACCTGGTGCAGTTAATTGCACCTTAATCCTTTGCTATGTGAGATAGTCTTTGAACTCACTTAAGAGGTATTCCCTACCACAATCAGATCGTAGGGATTTGATACGTCTATTGATGTGTGTCATTTGTGCATGTTTGCATCTAGTTTTTGCATGCATATTTAAGGGTGTTTAGAGTATAATTGAGTGCGCTTAGTATAAAGTTTATGCATATTTGTTAATATTTGTACATAATGTATTTAGGTGCATAAATACTATACCAAGTGTTATATTCCGTGTTTTAGGAGTGTTTTGGAAGGGTTCAAGCTTATGCGAGGAAGAAATGAGCTAACGGATGAAGACCGGAAGAAAAGAAATAAAGAAGAGATCATTCTGATCCAGCCGGTCGACCTATCTCCAGAGAATAAAAGATTGAAGCCGGTCGAGTTCCTCAAGAAGCCGGTCGACCGGCTAGGTCGACTGGCCAATCTAGAGAGCATCATGATTGAAGCCGGTCGAGCAAGAAAGAGGAGCCGGTCGACCGGCTGTGCGCTGAAGAAATTCATAAAAAGCTCGTTTCAGCTCATTTTCAGGGGAGGAACTTTTATTTCTTAAATCCTAATGACCCTAACCCTTTACCCACTTCACAAAACACCCTAAACCACCATCTAAACCCAACACCAAGCTAGGATTGAAGCATTAAATAAAGATTTGAAGGATTTGTACCGATTTGGGAGCAAGAATTTAGGGAAGTTCTTCTTGTTCTTTCTAAATATTCTTGTAAATATGTTGTTAGATTAGGCTAGATTTAGGGTTGATTGTTGTTGTATATTAGATTAGGGCTTTGAATAATGGATTTGTGTATATCTTTGGCTCTTAATACATGTTTGTTTACATAAATTTATTGCATGATTCAATATGTCTATGTATTGGAAATCAAACATGTCTATGTGTTTGTTAAAATGCCTAAGTGAATATGCATGTGTTATTTGTACTTAAAATGCTCTTATCTACTTATTTAGGTGATGTGATTGTGCTTAATCTTATGGCTTTGCTTAGTAGAGTAGGCTTTAGCTTTAAATCCAGCTAATAGGTTACATGCTTTACTTAGTCGAGTTTAGGTGCTAGTCCTTGGCTTTAAATCCAGCCAAGCGGATAAGTTAACCTAGACTAGAGCATCCCTCACTCACGTTAGTGTTGGTTAATCGAGCTTTAATGTCACGTAGTGTTTAGGTGCTAGTCCTTGGCTTTAAATCCAGCTAAGAGGATAAGTTCTAAGCATGGATTGCGTAGGCTAGGAGGGATTGGCCCTTAGCTTTAAATCCCGCTAACGGGTTGAACCACTAGTATTGGTTAAGAGAGCCCCCGATCAACACAACGGCAATAGAAGTCCCGAGCCTTAGATAGACATCATCTGTTATCATAGCCCAAGTCTTGTTGCAATGCAATCACCCTAGGTCCCCTTCTTCTTTATTAGTGTTTCCTTCCTTAGTTTGGTTCCATTAAGTTCCTCCATATATTAGTTTTTATTTTCCTTTTTCCGAGCTCCCTTCCATCCTAAAGTAAGTACACACACGCACGTAGCTAGTTTAAGGCACCCGAGCACATAGGGACTAAACTAAGGTAGCCTCCTTGTGGATTTGACCCCGCACTTGCACACACTGTACTACACACATCCCGTGCGCTTTCGGGCTATTAAGGCTTGTGCTCAAATAGCGATACCATCTATCTAACTTCCACTCTGCCTCAGCCTTGAATTCTTTGAATTTCTCAAAAGATTCAGACTTGTATCGCATTAGATATATGTATCCATACCTTGAATAGTCATCCGTAAATGTGATGAAATAGTCATATCCTACTCGAGCTGGTTTGCTTATAGGACCACATACATCTGTATGTATCAATTCTAACACTTCTTTGGCACGCAATCCCTTAGATGAAAAGGACCTTTTGGTCATCTTACCTTTCAGGCATGACTTACATTAAGGTAGATCCTCAAGTACTAATGAACTTAAAGGTCCATCAACAACTAACCTCGCTATACGTTTATGACTAATGTGTCCTAAACGCAAGTGCCATAAGTATGTGTCATTGGTTTGAGGAACTTTCCTTTTAAGCGAGTTATCTGTTTGCTCTACATCAAATGTCGTAGTTGCAATAGGATATAGGAAAAATAAATTATCATGCATTCTACCTGAACAAATTAAATTCCCATATCTACTTATGTTAATACCAGCATGGAAACTAACTGAAAAACCATCCATTATTAACTGACTAACAGAAATAAGGTTTTTCTGAACTCCTGGAACATAATAAATATTGTATAGAACTAATTGCCTATTGCACAAAAAATTTAAAGAAAATTTTCCAACTGCAGCTGCCCAAACCTTCACTCTAGTCCTCAACACGAAAGGCAAATTCTCCTCTACTGAGCTCTCTCATTACCTGAAACCCATGCATAGAATTGCAAATATGGTTAGTGGCTCTAGAATCTACAATCCATGAATTCGTAGGTTCAACCGCTAAACAAGTTTCAATATAAAGTGCTCGAGGTATACCTCCTTGCCGCTGGGCTCGAATCTTAGGGCAGTCTTCCTTTTAGTAACCTTTATGGCCACACTCGAAACACTTCCCTTTGGGCTTAGCACCTGCTCCCTACGTTAAGCCTATGCTACTCTTTTGCCTCTGCTTTGGCTCATTACCTCGCAGTTGCTTCCTCTTCTTATTCTTTGTTTTATTCTTACCTTTTGGTTTAAAACCAGAAGAAGAAGCTTACGCAACATGTGCTTGACCCTTGGGGCTCCTTCATCAACTTTGTCAAGTTTGAGTTCAGCTTGTTCATGTTATAATTCAATTTGAACTGATTGTATGATGGAGGCAGAGTCTCCAGGATCATGTCCACCTGTGATTGTTCGTCTATGTTTGCCCTTAGAACTTTGGCTATATTGAAGCAATCCATCATCTTAAGAAAATGCTCTCTAATAGATACTCCTTCAGCCATTCTAGTAGTCATAATTTCCCTCAAAGTAGATTGCCTGGCAGCCTGCTTTGATCAGCAAACATGTCTGACAGCAAGGTCATGATCTCTTTAGCTGTCGCCATCCCTTGGTGCTCACTCTGTAGAACATCTGACATATAAGCCAACATACAGCACTTAGCCATGCTATTAGCTTTTTGCCATTTCTGAACAGCCTCATGGATAGCATTATTAGAGTTAGCCATAACAATTGGACAAGGAGTTATAAGGACATACTTGTACTCCTTGGCAGTAAGTACTATGTCCAAATTCCTCTTCCACTCAACAAAATTCACTCCAGTGAGCTTGTGCTCTCTGAGAATAGTAGCGAGTGGACTGAAGGAAGCCATTTGATTTCTGGATAACAATTGCTTTTGATTAATAAATATGAACTAAAACATGGGTGCAAAAGTGATATGTATGTAACAGTGGAAAGAAAAAGCTAACTTACACTTATCTTATCACATTTATGCCTTCTGTAGATAAACCACCCTTAAAACTACATTTGTGACAGTGTCTCAGTCCTATCACGTGAACTCCATCGATAAGATGGCCGAACTAATGAATAACTGAGTTAAGGTGCACTTATTTGAATGTCACTTATCTAGGTAGACACTATCCTAGTGAGATTCAATCACTATTTGGTTTGGATTCTCAAACCTTATAGAGAACTTCATCGATAGGATGGTCAAACCTACTATTTCAGTTGAGTGTTTTGACCAATTCTTGTGTCATTCCCCATTATGTTATGGATATGAGCCCTTCGATGGGGTAGTGACTCTTACACACATACCGTGAGGTGGGCTATAATAGAGAACTTCACCAATGAGGTGGCTGAACTCTCTAACACCCTTATGAATGCATACTTTGTGTTCATCTTACTAAACTGAGTAGGATGACACCCTCCGATAGGGAGGTTAATGTCTCCCACTCTTAGCATGAACTGGAATTGGAAAGCTATGGGGTTCTTTCCCTTTTCCCACTCAATCTTTTAACTTAAGGGCTTTTAATTTTCTCTATTTTGTCTTGATACAATTTATTTTCAATCTTAACACCTTTTAGACGTAAATCCTCGTTGTGCTGCAAAATTAGTCTTTTGTATCCAAATAGAATTTAGATCTAAATCTCGGCTTCAAAAAACCTTTAAATAGACATTACAAAGTTATCTGGTTAAGTACTATATAGTTCTTAGGATTTAAAGTCCACAAATTAAATCTTAACCAATTTGGCCATCTTAGTTTGCATCTTTAGACTAAATTGTTCTTAGGATTTAAAGTCCACAAATTAAATCCTAACTAATTTGGCCATCTTAGTTTGCATCTTAGATTTAATTGTTCCTAGGATTTAAAGTCCACAAATTAATCCTAACCAATTTGGCCATCTTAGTTTGCATCTTTAGACTTAATTGTTTTGCAATTATCTAGTCTAAACAACTTAGATTGTTAGGACTTAACCAACTTTGTTTTTTTTTGGAAAAAAAAAACTAATTCTAAGGGTTTTGCCAATTTTAAACTCTATTAGGTGGACAATGTGTCTATGTGATGTTGGGCATGCTCATAATCATACATACAAGCAATCATATAATAAAGACAAAAAATATAAAACATCTATAGCACATGGTTCTCTCATGATGGCTCCTTGTTCAATGCTTTAGGCCATAATGACCCAAAACCAAAAAACTTAAGCTTGGCCAATGTTTTGCTCCATGGACCTTAGGCCCAAATTGGCCTCTTTGATTGGGTTGGACCTTTCTTTGGCTTTCCTACGCCCTTGAATGCCTCTGTCCATGGCTTTTGATCACCTTCTTCTTCATGAATGCTTGTGATGCTCTCCGATGAAAAGGGATATTACATGAAGTTATGCTAGAAAACCTATACAAGCTTCTAATACTAAAAGAAACATAAATTGGCCCAAAAAACACATGCCATATAATTCCTATGCTTCTTTTAAATTGAAGCTACAAAATTTTTCAACAAACAAATTATATGAAAAACCATTGATCATACAATTATGACCGTACATCAATTCTAAACATTATACATACGAACTATCATGAGAGATTCTGCATGGTTAGCAATATTCCAGCAAGCAACACATTGAAAAACGCATCTATTCTAGCCACCCATGAGACAATTACTAGCGTTCTTTTCAATTTTAGTGTTCTAGATCAATTATCCTAAGCATGTGCAGTGGTGACCTGTTTTGATACCACTAAATGATCTAATGGAGCATCAAGACTAACCCTAAGCCAATTTTTAAATTATTAACAGTAGGTGCAGTGGAAAAATGAATACTTGCATACAATAATACCACACATACATAGAATAAACAAGAACACAAAGTAAAATTGTTAGAACAAATTTACCTCCTGGAGTAGAAAAACGACCAAAAATTTTTTATTGATTATCGGACTACCTTCTAGACCTCTGATCAACAATCCAACCATCGGATTTGAAACCCTAGAAATGTAGAACGTCTTGCTAAAATTTTAGAATGATCCGATAAGTGATGGACACCCGATCGAGTGAAGATCTAAGATTGCGCAGGCTGTGACGCGAAAAGGCAATTTCTGTTCTCTTGTGTTTTTCTCTCCAAAAACCTCTATAAGAACGACCCAAAAAGCTTTTGATCTTCCCTACTATGACCGAAGAGATGTTATTAATAAGGAAGAACCAAATTCTTGGTGAAAGAATTGGTTTTAGAATTGTAAAATTCTATTTTTGTTTTTGGTCGATTAAGAGAATAAGATAATTCTTTCTTTTCTAAACTTCACTAAGAATGTGCGTATCTTCAATATTTTTTGACGTATAAAAACTTCTATATTTTATCAAACTTAGTTGACCCACAAGAACTCCTAGGTAGACTAGGACTTTATCTTGAGGAGTTTAAATTCAAGTAGAAGATCTTTAAGTGATAAAAGTTTCAAATTAAAACCAACTCTTGACCTAATCTTTTAGAATTTAAATTCTAACAGATCTTTTAGAATATGTGAGGCTCACTATCTCTTTCTTCTTTCCAAATTTGAATGTCTCCTTACAAGACGACTTGACAAATTGAATATTCCAATATAGAAAACTTGGAATTCAAGATATTTGAATTATCTTGTAAAAATATAGCAACTCCATCTTAATTTAGAAACTTTACTCAAAAGTCACATCTCATATACCTAGAACCTTTAGGAAAGAGATTAAGACACATTCTAATTATCTATATTAAAACTTGGACCAATAAGAGTTAAGAACAAATCTTATTTCCAATTTTCAAGAATCCTAATGCAATTAGAACTTTTATGAAAACACATATTTAGCAGTTTACCAATAAGGAAATATTCAAGAAAAAACTTCTCATGCTTAAAACAATAGCCGGCTAGCAGAGGGACCAAAAGACATAACTACCCTTGGCTCCCAAAATGACCAAAATGCACTTGCCTCCCTTTAGGCGACATAATGACTATTTTGACCTTAGTCTATTTCACCACATGGCTAAAGTTGCACTCCAAGGATAATTACTGGATGCCAAAAGCTTTTCATAATAACAAGTGACCTTTGTCTTTGACCTACTAAGCAAAATGACTAAAAAGCCCCTCTATATACGTCCGTAGTCAAGGTCAGTCCTTTGACTGTACCATCACCTCTTTAACTACCTCTAAACCTTGGAATAACTTGTCCAAGATGTTAATCATCTTCTAGCCATATTACTCTTGATCTCGGGAGTGACCCACAAGTTAAATGACCGATATACCTATGAAGGGTTATATCACTAGCTCAAGATTTAGATGATCATACGAACAAGACCAATGGGGCACATAGGATCTACTATTGCATATGCATGTCCCAATTGTCCAGAACTCAACAACCAACGCACAGAGTTGTTAATCCTAGCCAAGCAAGGTCTCACTGATAGTGGATTAAAGTGCTGAACCCTGACTCTATCAGTTTATCCACATATCCTCAAGATTAAGAGCATTGGCCACTTAGTAGTAGTGACTATTGTGTTTTCTGATTTTGATAGTACAATTATGAGAAAATTAACTCACAGTGGTCCAATCTAATGTGTGACGCACACACTAGAGAGATAAGTCTGGAAAAGCCTCTAATGACCTAGGTAGGTTACCCTTACAAGGAGACTTGCTCATTATAACCTTATCTTGGTAGACTGTCCAGCACTACCATATGGTTAAAGGCTTTTTTTTGACATTACTGAGTCTTGACTTGGACCTATTGTGCGTCCAGCCACGTTGCGCACCCAAGTCCTTAGTTACTGTTATTGGGCCTTTACTAGTGCACCACATAATCATACACTAGAGACAATGTATGAAAATGAAATTCAAATATCATTATTAAAATAATTATAACAATATCCAAAAAACAATGTACAAGTGGTCTTTAAGGCATACCAATTCCAACAATCTTTTACTTCTACCATTATCTCTAAGACTACATCTCAACCTTGGAATATGTGGTCCAAAAGAATAATCATTCATTGGTCACAGATCTTTTGATATAGGGAGTGACCTACATGCCAAATAACCGATATACCTCTAAAGGGTAATATCACTAAATCTAGATTTAGGTGATGAAGTGGACAAATCCAAACGAGATGTAGATTCTATTCTTACATATGTATGTCCTAACCAATCAAAATATAACACCTAATATACAGGGGCAGAAGACTTATTCACATCAAGATCTCTTCCATGGCAAATCAAACAACTTCATCAGTTCATCGACACATGCTCAGGATTAAGACCATTGGTAACTCAGAAGCTCTAAGTATATATTATCTTCTATTTGTAATGATATGGTTCCCAAAAGACAAACTCATATGGTCTTGCATAATACATGACACGTGTACTAGGAGCAAAGTTCAGAAAGACCATTTATTGATCTAGATAGATCACCCTATCAAGAAGATTCGCTTACTATAGCCTTATCCCTGTAAAATGTCTAACACTACCATTCAGCTATAGACCCGTTTATGATATATCCAAAGCTAGACTTGGAGCCACTGTGCTTTCAGCCTCATTATGCACCCATGTCATTAGTTTACACTAGATATAATGTATGATGACCTGCTCATAAATATATATACAATAATCAACTCCTCATTCAATATCCATGTACAAGTGTATTTAGGGGTTACAAGCCCAACAAATTTACACTTGCACTAAAGATCACTTTTTATGAACCTAACACTCATAAATTCTACATGGGTGGCAAACACTCTTTCTCTCTGGAAGAGTCTTAGTGAATGGATTTGGTAAGTTCCTAACTGAAGCAATCTTCTCTGTCATTATGTTACCTCTCTGGATAAACTCTTAGATTAAGTGGTAGATTTTCTCAATGTGCTTGCCCTTGTTGTGATTTTTGGGCTCTTTGCATTTTGAGATAGTAATAGTATTATCACATCACAAAACTATGGGCTCATGTATATTTGGGACAATCTCTAGTTACTAAGGAACTTTTTCAACCATACTGCCTCTTTTTTAGTCTCAAATGCTGCTACATACTCTGCTTCCATGGTTGAGTTTGTGATGCATTTCTGCTTCATACTGTTCTATAAAACTATATCTCCCGATAGAGTGAAAACAAAACCAAAAGTAGATTTTTTGGATTTTCTGTCTGACTACAAGTCTATATAGGCCAATGGTATCAGTGTTGGATCTAATATGTCATTACCATATTCAAGATTAGGTGTCGGATATTAAATTTTAATCCATAATCTATACATGGTAGCGGAATATAACATAATAACATGTTATACAAATAGAAATCAACGCAAAATACATAAAGATAAACTAGAAAAGGTGAAGATATTGTTACCCTTGATGCATGATTCGAAAATTAGGGGCCTCTTTGCTTCAAGTTTTTCACGAAAAAACTGCCTTGTGGTTTTCTTCAATACGATTCCTTTTCTAAAACTAAGATACATTTAGCTATGCAATGGCAAGGTAAATCAAAGGCTAAAATAAGTAAGATGAATCTAGCGTGTGTTCTTAGTGCTAGTGAGTGAAAATTATTGCACACACACCAAGAAAGAAAATATCATAAATGCTCCCAAATGGGTCATGCTTATCTAATACTATTTATAGCATTTTTGGTGTTTTTGATTGAAGGGGGCTCCAAAATGAAAAGTAAATCTAAACCTAAGCTAATAGAAGAACTATAGGCCTATTTGGATTGGCTTTTGTTTTTTTTTAGGAAAAAACACTTTTTTTCCTGAAAAAGTTATATTAGATTTGCAATAACTATTTGATTTGGCTTCTAAAAAAGCTAAAACTTTGAAAAAAGCTCAAATGCAACTTTTTTTAAAAGCCAGAATTTTCAATTTCTCAAAAAAAACTATTTTTCAAAAGCTGTTAAAAAAAGTGCTTTTAAAAAAAGCCAATCCAAATGAGCCCTATAAGTGCCAAGCTAAGGAAATAAAGCTCTACAAGGTGGAAGGGGATCTTGGGGAATTGTGTGGCAACTAGACTCAGGCTATGATAATGGTTCGGGCTATCTATGGCTTGATTGTTCTCTTTGGTGTTGATTAACATCCTACTCGAGACTAATCTATTAGTATTGTTTTGGGCTAGAGATTAGACTCCTAGATCATTAATTAGTGTTAGTGGATACTTTTTAGTATTGTTTCAGATTAGAGGTATACTCCTACTACACAAGTCATTTATTAAGCACATTAATCAACACATGTAGATGCAAATAGGGCTCATGGCGTTAGCATGGATTAAGGCTAAGGTGACACCACTATCGATAGCATTTAACCATGAAATAACACATGTAACTTCGCTTAAGTATTTTAACAAACACATAGACATGCTCAATTATCAACACATAGACATATTGCTTTATGTTATTAATCAATGTAAAGAACATTTATTTAGGAGCTAAAGATATACACAAATTCTTTATTCATAGCCCTAAACTAATATCCAACAACAAACACCCAAAAATCTAGCCTAATCTAGCAACATATTTACAAGAAATAGTAAAAGAACAAGAAGAACTCCCCTAAATTTTGCTTCCAAATCCGTATAAATTCTTCAAAACTTTATTAGATGCTTTAATCCTAGTTGGTATGGTGTTTAGATGGTGTATAGAGGTGTTTATTGACTGGGACTAACGTTAGGGTGAAATGGGTTTGAAGAAAAATTGAAGTTCCTCCCTTAATTTTGCAGAAAAGTGCACTTAAATAGGGGCTTTTCGAATATAGCCGGGGAACCAATTGGTTGACTGGCCAAAATGGGTGACATTTTAATTAGGCCAGGGGGACCTATCCTGCGCATGGTAGGTCGATTGACCTTCTCTGTTTTAGGCCTAAATCTTCACTATTTTACGCTTGGGCTTCTCCGTTTCCTTCATGCTTTATCCGGGAGCCATCAGAGTGTCTCTTCTTTATTTTTTTATCTTCAAAACACCTCCAAACTTTGCTCCACATCCCAAGCATCATCAACTAAGCTCCAATTATCACTACAATTCTTACCTAAAACATAAAATATAGCACTTAGTATAATATTTATGCATCTAAATACATTATGTACAAATATTAACAATTATGCATAAACTCTATTCTAAATGCACTAAATTATACTCTAAACACCGTTAAATATGCATGCAAAAACTAGATACAAGCACGCACACATGACACATACCATCTCCCATGTGGTCCCTGCTTATCTAATTAATATATCTATGAGTTATATCAGGAACATCCGGATAATTAAATCTCTTCTTAATCTTCATTAAGCAACTAACATATTAAATTCCTCAATTATGTATGCAATAGAGAAATGGCTAGTGAAGAAACCAAAAGACATAATTACCCTTGGTCCCAAAATGACCAAAATGCCTTTGCCACCACTTTGGTGACGTCATGGCCATTTTGACTCTGGTCTAATTCACCAAAAGGCCAAAGCCGCACTCCAAGAATAATTACTGGCTAAGTAGGACCTTGTTACATGAAGTAACCTTTGTCTTTGACCAATCGAATGAAATGACTAAAATATCTCTCTATGTACATCTGTAGTTAAGGCTGTCAAAAGGTACCATTATCTCGAAGACAACATATGGAACCTTTGGAATCTCTAGTCCAAGAAGTGATCACCACTTGGTCATGGATCTCTTGATCTAGGGAATGATCCACAAGCCAAATGACCGATCTACCCTTAAATGGTAATACCACTAGATCTAGATTTATGATGACCAATAGGACAAGTCCAAGGGGCCACATATACTTTGTTATTGCACATGCATGTTTTGATTGATTAGAACACATCCCCCAATGTACGAGACAGACAATCTAATCACTTAATACCTCTCCTCATGGTAATTAAAGTGTTACACCCTAACTTCACCAGTTCATCCACATATGCTTAAGATTAAGAGCATCGATTATTCAGAAGTAGTGAGTATCTTATCTTCTATAAATGATGGCACGATTATAGAGGACATACTCAAGGTAGTTCTGTCCAATGCGTGAAATATGCACTAGGAACGAAGTCTGAAAAGACCCTTCAATGACCTAGGTGGATCATCTCTATCAGGAGAATTGCTCACTATAGCCTTATTCCGATAGAGCGCCTAACACTACCATCCGGCCATGGACATCTTTATAATATATCCAAAACTAGTCTTGGACCTACTAGACGTCTGGCCTCACTGTGCATCCAAGTTATTGGATTACATTATTGGACCTTCACATAATATATCACACTTATATACTAGAGATAATATATGTAAGAAGTGCTCATAATCATAAATAATGATCAAATGTCTAGTTTGATATCCTTGTACAAGTGTTCTTTAGGGCATAAAATCCTACCAATCAGATCATTAACACGGTATTTCAACAAACAATCTTTCATTCTTTAAAAATACTTGAATATATGCTTGACCATGTTCCAGTGATCCAGTCCAAGATTTGAGTGATATTTGCTGACCATTCCAACAACATAACAAATATCTAGTCTAGTACATAACATGGCATACATAAGGCTTCCCACAGCTGAAACATATGCAACCTTCTTCACACTCTCTAGTGGAATTATATCTATTGATTATGTCAAGTCAAAAAATAATATTGTGTATCTGTTAAAAAAGCCTTATCAAAAGAGAGACTATATATAATATCGAGAGGAATGGGTCTCAAGTCTATGAATTAAGAGTTGCCATAATGGACACCTTACCTAGTTGATTGGAGATCCCAAGATCTAGGTTCAAAGTAAAATTCGAATTATGTAACAAAGACTCTAGTAAAAGCATTGTAGAGGTTTCGCCTCTTACTTATTCTTATGATGTGCAGAAAATGCTACTTGTAAAAGTCTAGGTTAAGCAATGACTTTTAATGACTCTTATATTTTGAAAATACCAAGTGGGGTTACAACATGAGTCTTTTAATAAGAAGTCACCTATATGAGTAAGGATTGGGCGAGTTCCATGAGAATCGTAGGGCTAAATTCTTAGAGAGTGCTCATGAAAACCAGGTGTTGTTTAGGGCCAAAATGAACACAACACTAAGAACCTTAAAATAATGTTTGAGTGGTATTATGTGTAGTATTATTATCTTAGTTTACACAAAAGCTGAACAGTTTTAAACATCGTGTTCATTGGTTAGCGAATAAATTGGATAGTGTTGATTAAGAAAGGTTCAAGGCCATTAGCTATCAATCTTGATGCAATGTCATTCTATTTCGACTCTACTATATGTCCATATACATATTCATTTCTGATAGCCTAGTTTTGAAGCGAGCCAATTCTCCATTCATGTAAGGAATTGTTGTCATTTGGTATAATAAGTGAGTATCAAACTTTAAGCCAATTTTGAAGTGGGTCTTACATCTCGAAATGAGAAGGACAATGCATATTCGAACTCATCTTTCCACATAGATGATCATGGTATATTCACTTGTTTAAAACAACTAAGAGATTAATGAAAATATTGAGTTTAAAGTTGGAGGATTACGTGGTACTTCAACTTGAAGAAGTTAAAGTTTACTATATTGGAAAAATAAAGCCATTTTATGCTACTTATATATCCAATTTATGGGATCTGAGTTTGGGACCCAAGGGGCACTCATATGTGTGAAAAAAGAAGAGAATCTACACAATCGTAGGTTCAAATTAATTACCACACATGCGCTGCTCGCCCGTCCGGGCACGGGGCATGGGCTAAAACTGGGCTTGGCTTAGGCCTTGGCCTAGATGGCTTTACTATTTTATACAAAGTTGTTTAAAATTCTTATTCTCTATTTTGTTTTACTGGTCATATATTCGATCAACCAGTTACAAAGATATGAGACTGGTTGATCCAATTAGTGTGGTTGAAACATTGCCTTGACCGGTTGTCCATTGAGCAAGACCAGTAATAGTTACTGCCTTGACCGATTACCTTAGAATGTGATTGTTTGGATGAACAATCATATCTACTTGATGCAATAGTCATGTCTACTCAGTTCTGAACATTTCCAAACGTGGTTACTCAGATCAATTGCTCTAAACATGCATCCTACATTTATGAATATGTACTCAAGGCTGAGAATTTAGAGCATTCATCACATTCAACATTCAATGCATTCACTTTGCAAAAATTCTCTAATACATTCTAGTCTTAGGCTTGCAAAAGAAAAAGTCCAGCATTATTTTGGTTCACAGAATTGAGAGTGCTCCTATGATGAGACGAAACTATTGAACCCTGGGCAGGAACTGCTCTACCTTATAGACAATAATGTCACTTGACTCCATTGGATTTCTTTTAAAAAAAAAAAAAGAGGTTAGACCACACGAAAGTACTCCCATGACCCCATAACTCACATTTGACCTTTTTTTTTTTTTTACTTAGGTAACATGTGACTTAAACCAAAAAAAAGACAAAATTGTAAAGTCAAACAGAAAAATTAAGAGAAAAAGTATAGAGAAAAGAGAAGAGGGAGAAAATTTATATTTTCATTAATCAAGCGACCAACTAATGATTTCTTCTCCAATTAAGTTGATCTTTTGTGAGCAAACTCATGACTCCTTCTTCTTCATTTTCAACAAGAGAGATCAGTTTTGAAGGTCCCTAAGCTTATCTTTTGTTGCATGAATAATAAGTAAAATCTTGTTATGATATACAACTTTTTTGCTAATTTTTGGATATTTTAACTATGATTTTTGTTAATTTTTTCCAAACGAACAAAGAAAATGATATTGATGAAGCCAAACAAATTAGACATCAATTTTTGTTACTTATTTTGCTTTTATTTTTATAGCATGAATAAAAAATTGAATGTTAATTTACTAGGTATTTTATGAGTGTCGAATGTGTGAATTCCATCACGTATCACATGGTCCTTTTAGACCTCTCTCTTGATTTAAACCTCAACAACCCAAGAATTAACTTGAAACTTATTTTTATATTAACACTAGTAAAAATATTTTTTGGCTCTATCACAGATCCTGGGAGACTACTTTGCCATTATTGTTAGCACATGTACAGGACGAATAAGTCTTAAAGACACTGAATCCCTATTCAAGCCTCAGTTTGCATTTTGCATTTTCATTTCAATTTCACTAAGTTGTGTAAGTTTATACTTTTATAGTTAATTTGCTTGTTTGTTCTCTGTGTTTTCAAGTACAAATTTTACAAATTTTGGTACTAATAATTCCAATAGTACATAGGATAGACTTCTTGGTAGCTTTGTGTATATCGTTCTCATTGTTGTAACCATACGAGATGTATACATGTTGACCTACAATCAATAAAATATTTTGAGAGTGCTTAAATCATTACACTTTACTTTAATATTTGACAAACAAAGTGCTTCTAACCCCAATCTATTATATCATCTACGCACATTTGGCATATTTATTAAAAATAGCAAATATACATTTAAAAAAAAAAGACAACTTCAAAACTTAGATCATCTAATGATTGTTATTTGACATCATGGGAATCTTAACCCAATTTAAAACTAACATAAATGACAGAAGCACAAAAGTAAGTTAATTTGTCCATACATTCATAAGCTTTGGCTTCATGACCTTCAACGATATGATCATCTCTCATTTGATAGCAATCAAACTTTCTTTGCAAATAATGAGTCCCCATACCCTCAAATCCCCGTGTATTTCGAAATAATTCCTTTCACGAGTGTTAAGTTCACAAGAGACCAGTCGACGCCCTTCACTGCTTTCAATAAGGATGACTTCGTTCTTCCATAATAAAAGAGGATGGTGAATTCCCGTGACGGGCCCAATTACGTATTGTTTCGTCCAAGACTGTGCAACACCGTAATCGTGCATTACCCACACATCGAAAAAGTCTTCTGGAATGCAAGGGTATGTGTACCCCGTGCATCCAAGAAAGGCAAGAGATTCATTTAAGACCGTAAGATGAAGACCCCTTCTGAATTTTGCCGGGGGATCATCGTGGCCTGGAAGCTCCATGCTTTGAAACACCTCGCTGCTCATATTGAAACAAAGGATAAGTTGAAAGTGTTCGCTTTTGCTTTCGCCTTTGCTCCATACAATCCAATGGAATACTCCGTTAAGTAACGTTCCGTCACCAGAGAAGTGAGAGGCTTTTGGGATGTTGTGGTTGATTTCTCTCCAAGAATTAGCCATCAGATTGTAAATTGTAACTTTATGCACATAACCGAATGCATAGCTTAAATACAAGCGGACAATTGTAACGACCTTGTAATCTTTTGATACCAAGTCGAAGCCAAATCCAGTGGTCTCCGTACGAGAACGCCTCCCCTCCGGGCCCGGGCCCGGGAACGGGGGAGGCGGAAGGGATCTGAATTCTCTCATTGCCGGGTTACATAAGACAAATCTTGTGCCATCTGAGAGACAAACCAAGCCATTACAAGGCCAGAAGTATTTGATGGAGAAGTTTTCCAACTGATGAGGTGTTAGCAGATTTGGTGAGACAGCGTTGTTGATCAACGATTCAAGGGAAGAATGGAGAGATAGTATTGAAGTCTGATCATCATCATCATCATCTTGGTGGCCGCGGATGGCTATGATGATGCTGCAGCCATTATCTTTGGTGGAGTGATGTTCAAGATGCCTGGAGATGAAACAAGGACTCCTGAATAAGTCCAACCAAGCTTTACAGACGCATCTGAAACGCAACAACGACTTTACAGGCAACTTCACTAGGATTTCGACTATCAAATCTTCCGTCAATCTCGGCATCGCCTTTCCGAGGAAGCGGAACGAAGCAAAGCAAAACAAACAAGGGGATGGAGAAAGAAAAAGAAAAACTTGGAATTTTCAAAAGGTGGATAAGATAATTTGTTGACTTAGATTTAATGGCTTACATTCATTTAGTACTCTAATAGTAATAGTGACTTTTCTACACTAAAATCTGATAGGGACAATTGAGATCATCCACCATGTATGTATTCGTAGAAGGGTTAAAGTCATTTCAGCCCTCTACCTTTTTATAATTTTTCAAAGAGCCCGTCATGTTTGCTTTCAAAAGGGTAATTTGATCAATTTTTGCGAAATTATTTTGTTCATATTTTGGTCACTGAATTTTTCTATTGAAACAAATACTTTTTTTTGTCATTGCAAAAGTTCTACCCACTGTATAAAAATAAGCGATTGTACAATAAAGCTTTTGTTGTGAAATGTCCATTTATAAAGTCAAAAATAGCATACAAATGTTGAAAACAAAATGTATGCTCAAGATTGCTTCTGACAAAGCCATGCACCACTTGATAAAATAGGACGCAACTTTGAAAATGAAATTATCTTTGTCAACTTACATTTAATGGTTTGTCTCAATTTTTTTCCTACAAATAGGAGAAGTCGAGTGAAGCAAATTGATTCCTACAAATAGGAGAAGTCGGGTGAAGCAAATTGACTGAGGTAGTAAAAGGGATTCAAAGAGAATTCAATAGAATTCAATTTTCTATCTCTACCTATTATTCTATATAGTTATTTTACAACACGTTATCAACACGAGTCTCTGCCGATGAGGAGTTCTGCAAATTATTAAAAGCTACATGATCCTACAAAAAATTTCGGTAACGATTCTTATTTTATTTTTGGCATTACATAATATCTATAGCATAAAATTTTTTTACTATCCTATTTATTTTACATTGCATTATTCTAGAAATAAAATTTATGTTATATTATTTCTTTTAGAATAGGTTATTGCAATATTTCATCCTTAAAATAATAATAATAAAATAAAACAATAACAAATACCGTAATTTTTGAGGACATGATAACCTTGAGGACATGATAACCTTGACTTTTGGACATGTGATTATGATGACTTAATTAAGAAAAAAATGATGACTTCTAAGGACATAAACACTAATATAATTATATAATGACTAATTATAATAATTACACTAACATGTTATTTACATTTGAAATTAATATCGTTATATTATGTCATGCTTATAAGTCTCATATGCCATATTTATAATATTTTAATTTCTTTCCATATGCCTATATTTACTGATCAACAAGGTACGTCAATTAAATATATTATTATTTCTCTTACTAAATTTTTTTTTAAGTATGCTAGATTCATAATGTCAAACCTTACGACGCTTGAGTTTGTAGCCCTTGATATTTCTGGAAACATCTATTTATCATGGATCCTTGATATTGAAATACATTCAATGCCAAGGACCTTGGAGAAACAATCGAAGAAGGAAATAATGCATCCTTACAAGATCACGCTAAAGCATTAATATTCCTTCTTCATCATCTCCATGAAGGGCTTAAAATTGAATCCTTACAGTAAAGGATCCACAAATCCCTTGGCAAAATTTGAACAAAAAATTTGATCATCATAAAACAGTAATCCTTTCTAAAGCTCGCTACGAGTGGATTCACTTGTGATTGTAGGATTTTAAAACTGTAAGCGAGTATAATTCTGTTGTATTTAGAATTACTTCACAATTAAAATTATGCGGAGAAAGGATCACTGATGAAGACATGTTAGAGAAAACATTCTTTACTTTTCACGCATCTAATATTCTCTTGCAACAACAATATAGAAAGCGTGGTTTCAAAAAATATTCTGAATTAATCTCATGTCTTCTTGTTGCTGAGCAAAATAATGAGCTTCTGATAAAAAATCATCAAACACGACCAACTGGCTCAGAACCATTTCCTAAAATTAGTGAAATTGCATCTTCTGAGGTGAATGCTACATCATCAAATAATTATGGTCATGGGCGTAGTCATGGATATGGTCATGGTTGTGGTCGTGGCTGTGGTTATAGACATGGTAATGGTCATAATTTTCATAGGTCAAATAGACCAAATTTCAAAAGACAAGAAAACCACGACAAGAGAAATAATCCACGAAATAAATCTTTTCAACATACTGAAAGTACTTGTTATAAATGTGGCATGAAAGGACATTAGCATCAAACATGTCATACTGCTAAACATCTCGTGGATTTTTATCAAGGTTCGTTGAAAGAAAAAGGAAAAGGTGTGGAGACAAATCTTGTTGAATAAAATACTCAAATGAATTGCACACACCTTGACTACTCTGATTTTTTTGGAGATGCTACTGAAAATATTGAGCAATTGATTGGTGATGAAAATATCCATCCAAATTAATCTTTTTGTAAAATAGAACGTTTTATTATGTCGAACTGTTTGCCACTTTAATGCTTAATTTTAGCTCGAATATAATATCTATCTTTTATGAAACGAATGTCGTATCTTTGCTAATATTTGTGTTTCATTACTACTGTGAAGAACTATGGATTTGCATCATATCAATGATGGAGAAATATATTTGGCTGATAGTGCTACAACACATACTATTCTCAAGAATAAGGAGTATTTCTCCCGACTGAAATTAGCTAATGCAAATGTTAATACAATAGCTGGTTTTGCAAAGCTAATTGAAGGCTTTGGTAGAGCTTGTGTTATGTTTCCTGGAGGAACAAAAATAATAATAAGCGATGCCTTATATTCCAGTAGATCACAACGGAATCTACTCAGTTTTAGAGATATATGAGAAAATGGTTGTTATATTGAACCCATAAAAGAAGACAATTAAGAATATCTCTATATCACATCACTTATATCTAGCGAAAAGCATATATTAGAAAAATTGCCAGCATTATCTTCTGGACTATATTGTACTTATATAAATCCTGTGGAATCACATGCTATGATAAACCAAAAGATAATTGACCCAAAGAATTTCACTCTTTGGCATGATCGCCTTGGACATCCAGGCACAATAATGATGAGACGAATTATTACAAATTCACATGGGCACTCATTAAAGAGTTAAAAAGTGCTCTCATCAAATGAATTTTCATGTGCTGCTTGTACCCAAGAGAAATTGATTATAAAGCCATCCTCAACTAAAATTGATGCTAAAAATTCTGCATTTTTAGAACAAATTCAAGGGGACATATGTGGGCCTATTTTTCCAGCATGTGGATCATTTCGATATTTTATTGCATTAATAGATTCCTCCACACGTTGGTCACATGTCTCTTTATTATCCACTCGAAATGTGGCATTTGCAAGACTCCTTGCACAAATAATCTGCCTACGTACACAATTTTTGGATTATACAATAAAAAAATTCGTCTTGATAATGCAGGAGAATTTACATCCCAATCTTTTAATGATTATTGTACATCAATTGGGATTATAGTTCAGCATCCTATGGCTCACACGCATACTCAAAATGATTTAGTAGAGTCTTTTATTAAACGTATATAGCTAATCGCTAGACCACTACTTATGAGAACTAAGTTGCCTAGTTTTGCTTGAAGACATGCCTTATTGCATGCTGCAGCACTAGTTCGGATAAGACCAACTGCTTATCATAAATATTTTCTTTTACAATTGGTTTCTGGTCACGAACTAAATATATCCCATTTAAAAATATTTGGTTGTGCAATATATGTTCCAATTGCTCCACCACAACACACAAAAATGGGACCACAAAGAAGACTGGGAATATATGTTGGTTTTAAATCTCCATCAATCATTAAATATCTTGAACCCTTAACTGGAGATCTTTTTACAACATGTTTTGCTGATTGCCAGTTTAACAAAACAGTATTCCCAGCATTAGGGGAGAAAAACAAAAGCTGGAAAAGCAAGAAATTACATGGAATGCATCATCTATGGCTCATTTTGATTCTCGCACAAATTTATCTGAACAAGAAGTTCAGAAAATTATTCATCTACAAAAGATTGCTCATCAATTATCTGATGCATTCACTGATATAAAGAGAGTGACTAAGTCACATGTTCTAGCTCAAAATACTCCTGCTAGAATTGATATTTCAAAAGAACAATCTAATACTCTACCAAATAAATCTACGGCACGTCAAGAACTTGGTAGACCAATTGGTTTCAAAGATAAAAATCCTCGAAAAAGGAGGGAGCTAAATAAACAAATTGGAATTTTCAAGATTCTTAATGATCCTGTAAATGTCACAAAAACTGTTGGAAAGGTAACACTAGTAGAAAATCAGGTACCTGAGTGTGAGAAAAATAGCGACAATATTGAAAATGAAGAGATCTTAATTAATTATATTTCTATAGAAAAAAGATGGAGCCAAACTGATATTGTTGTTGATAAAAAAATTTCATATGTAGTAGCCACTGAATTGATGATGGAAAGCGAGGATTATGAACCAAAATCCGTTCAAGAATGTCGACATAGAAATGATTGGCCTAAATAGAAAGACGCAATGGATGCTGAATTAAATTCTCTTACAAAGCGTAAAGTTTTTGGATCTATCGTCCAAACGCTTCAAAATATAAGACTTGTTAGCCACAAGTGGGTATTCATGTGAAAACGAAATGAAAACAATGAAATTGTAAGATATAAAGCACGACTTGTAGCACAAGGTTTTTCACAAAGGCCTGGAATTAATTATGAGGAGACATATTTTCCTGTGGTGGACGCAATCACATTCAGATATTTATTCAACCTAGCAATTTATGAGGGACTTCATATGCACCTCATGGATGTAGTGATAGTATATTTGTATGGGTCACTTGATAGTGATATTTATATGAAAGTTCCTGAAGGACTAAATATGCCTGAAGCATATAGATCAAAACCCCGAGAGATGTACTCCATTAAATTAGAAAGATCCTTATATGGATTGAAACAGTCTGGACAAATGTGAGACAATTTTCTAAGTACATACCTCCTAAAGGACGGATATGCTAATAGTCCTATAAGCCCATGTGTTTTTATCAAGAGATTAAGAAAAGAGTTTGTTATTATTGCTGTATATGTTGATGATTTAAACATCATTGGGACTATTGAAGAGCTTACAACAGCAGTTGCACATTTATGTAAAGAATTTGAAATGAAAGATCTGGGCAAGACTAAATTTTATCTCAGCCTACAAATTGAACATTTGCCAAGTGGAATTTTAGTTCACCAAAAAACTTATATTGAAAAAGTTTTGAAGAGATTCAATATGGATAAAGCTCATCCATTAAGTACCCCAATGGTTGCTCGATCTCTTGATATCAAAAGGGCCATTTTCATCCTCGAGAAGATAACGAAGAAGTACTTGGCCCTGAAGTATGGTATCTTAGTGCAATTGGCGCATTGATGTATCTTGCTAACAATACACGTCCAGATATTGCATTTTCTGTAAATATATTAGCAAGATTTAGTGTTGCACTAACACGAAGACATTAGACTGATATTAAACATGTATTTCGTTATCTTCGTGGAACAATTGATATGGGCTTATTGTATTCGAAGCATGCACATCCTGAATTACCTGGGTATACAGAAGCTGGGTATTTATCTAATTCGCATAAAGGACGATCCCAAACTGGATATCTCTTCACATATGGTAAAATAGCTATTTCTTGGTGCTCAACAAAACAAACTATTGTTGCCACTTCTTTAAATCATGCTGAAATACTTGCACTACATGAGGTGAGCCGAGAATGTGTATGGTTAAAGTCTTTAACTCAACATATTGAAGGAGAATGCAACATTTCATCTAACAAAGGAGGACCTACTATACTATATGAAGATAATACTGTATGCATTGCTCAAGTTAAAGAAGGTCATATCAAAGGTGACAGAACCAAGCATATCTCACCAAAGTTTTTCTTTACACATGAACTCCAAAAGAAAGATGAGATTGATGTTTGTCAAACTCGCTCAAGTGAAAATTTAGCAGAATTGTTTACAAAGGCATTACCTACAACAATATTGGAGAAATTGGTATACAAGATTGGTATGCAACGACTTAGAAATTGTTCCTGATTGCCTTTATGGGGGGAAGAATTATACTCGCTGTACTCTTTTTTCCTTAGCCTAGGTTTTGTCCCACTGGGTTTTCTTGACAAGGTTTTTAATGAGGTAGCATGAAACGTATAACAAGAATATTTTTGTGATGAATGTCCAAGGGGGAGTGTTGTGAAATGTCCATTCATAAAATCAAAAATAGCATGCAAATGTTGAAAACAAAATGCATGCTCGAGATTGCTTCTGACAAAGCCATGCATCATTTGATAAAATAGGATGCAACTTTGAAAATGAAGTTATCTTTGTCAACTTACATTTAATGCTTTGTCTCAATTTTTTTCCTATAAAGGAGAAGTTGGGTGAAGCAAATTGACTGAGGTAATAAAAGGGATTCAAAGAGAATTCAATAGAATTCAATTTTCTATTTCTACATATTTTTCTTTATAGTTATTTTACAACAGCTTTTAAGTTTTATGCATGAAAATAATAGCATACTAAGCTTGAGTGTGCAGTGAAAGTTGTTTATGACACCAAAAATCTAACGACAGAGGGCATCTCTAGCAGATGTCCTAAAATTCTCTCTATTTCACATGTAGGGATAAATATAGGAATAAATAGTTACAGTAGATTTGTAGAGATAAAATTTAATCCCTGAATTATTAAATTTTTAATATCCCTACATCTATAAATAGTAAACTCATTCCCTAGAACAATATTAAGGAAATTTTAAAATAGGAAAGCTATTATAGTAAAATTGGAATAAGAATTCCTTTAAATCAGAATTTAATTAAATGTAGAGAGATTGCTATAGTAAAACTGAAATAGAGAATTCCTACATGTAAGGAAATGCTACAAAATCTTTGGATATAGAAAAAAAAAAAAAGAATCTGTTAGAATTAGTTTGATACAGTAGGAACAGCAAGGTCAATGGCTGAGAAACAATGTCTACTATACAACTATAGCATCAACAAGAAAAATTAGTACCCAACAGGTTCATGGTACCTCTATGTAGCAGCTGAAGATTTACTTGAAGAAGATAAGAGAGGTTAAGGCTTTGTAGATTTACTTAAAGAAGAGAAGAGAGGTTAAGGCTTTAGATGGCTTTGTTACCATATTCATGTCTTTTTCTTCCACTCATCCAGAGAGAATCTAGTACCATCATGTTAATTTTCTTGTGAGATTTTATCGGTGGACTTGTCTTGTGTACTTATATAGAGGAATATAGTTAAGGGTTCCAAATATGGGTGGCTTGTATAGGGTAATATAGTTTTATTAAAACAAAAAAAAAGAAAAAAGAAAACATTTTTCATGAGACTGTAGAGGAAATAATAGAGGGAACTTAATAATGATAAAAAAATCATTAAGGCAATGTTTTCATATTGGTCAGGCATTGATCTCCTTTGTGATTACTCATGTGTTGGATGTTTTCTTGGAGAAGGTAAAAAAAGAGAATCTAATGACACTGTTTTTAGGTTAGGCAAAAAAAATTAAATAAGGGAAGGAAAGGAAAGGAAAGGAGATGAGAAGATATTACTAATTTTTGTTTGGACTAAAAAATTTTATAAAGAAAATAGTCAGAAAATATTATGAATATATTCGGAAAGAAACGAAAGGAAGAGATAAATTTTTTGTGCCAATTGATTTTTAATTTTTTTTCTTATTTTGATTTTGTTATCATTATAACGAGAAAATTGTTGTTAAATATTTTTGAATTTCCTTTCACTCTATCTTAATTTACTTTAAAGTAGTAGTGTGCCTCTCCCTCTAAATCCTTGCCCCTTTGAAGACTTTCAAAGCAAACAAGGCTAAGAATTTTTTTCCAATCTGTTCGCTTACCTCCCTTTCCACCCATTGCCCTAGATTCAAATGAAGTGTAAAATTATGCTAAATAAGCATATGTTTTGTTTCTTAACTAAGCCTAGAAAACTGTTATTGTTGTAGTAGTAGTGGCAATAACAGTGTATCATGAAAAGATTTGCAAGCTTTAGAATTCCAACTTATAAGATTATATAGTTTGTTGTTCAAGCTAGCTGAAAATTAATTGTGTAAGAGGCTGACCAAGTCTAGACCAAAGAAAATTGGAAGAGGAGGGGGGTAGGGAGGGAAGGAGGGAGAGGGAAACTAAGCAAAAATCAAGCAATACCAACAAATTGTTGGTTTAGGTGACAATAGCCTTGCCCTTGCAACAAGAAAATTTGATAGTTTGATTTTCAAATAGCGCACTTAGGGCCCATTTGGATTGGTTTTTTTTCAAAAGCGTTTTTTTAATAGTTTTTGAAAAACAGTTTTTTTAAGAAGCTGAAAATTTTAGCTTCTAAAAAAAACTATATTTAAGCTTTTTTCATAGTTTCAATTTTTTTCAGAAGCCAAATCAAATAGTTATTATAAATTTAATGTAACTTTTTCAGAAAAAAATTGTTTTTTCCTTTAAAAAAAAAAAGTCAATCCAAACAGGCTCTTATTGGTAGAGCTCTTCCTCCACGCTCTCTGCCCGATAGAGATTAGTATCACATCTAATGGAATTTAGAGAGATCATATATATACACACACAGACACACACACACACACATACATATACATACAAGACTTCTTTAACAGTTTTACAACATTAATTTTTTTTAAAAAAATTCTTTTTAATAATTTTAACTAACAGTGTTACTTATAATCATGTATTTACTGAATACATTAATAGCTTATAATATATATTATGCAAAGATCTTTTTACTTCTTTATTACTACCTCCATCCAAAAAAAAAAAAGGCTCATATTCCTTATGTCCCACATTATAGTCTTGTTTTCTTTTTTGAGTAGGTAATTAAATAATTGTTTTCTTATATGCCTATATTTAATTAATGTGTATCCTTTTTGATATGTTTCTATTAACTTGATTGTAGTTGGAGTCATGTAATATTACTTTTAATTAAGGGGCATATTAGGAAACACAAAGAAAAATTTATTGGTTTAACTATATTTATTAGATTCTAGTAAACTATGTAAAAATGCAAGTAGGTTTACCTTTGTTAGATTAAGATTGTACTTACTTAACTAACTCTAATAGGTTACCTTTTTTTACCCTACATTTAGGGGGGTTTGCTTTATTTTGCCATCTAGAATGGACCTCCTATTTCAATTTGACTCTAATAGTTCCCTTATTTTCAATCACACCTTTATTTTAGTTTCATTCCAATAACTTTCCTATTCCAAATGACTCATAGTTTTATGTTTCTTCTTATTTTAATTAAATACATTATTTTAATTTTTACGTTATCCATTTTATTGTATTATAGGTTAGAAACTTAATAACAAATAATAATAGAAACTAAAATTTCGAAGATATAGACAATATATGTAATATTATTTTCCTATAAGATGAGATCAGCTGTACAACAGGAATAAAAATAAAATCGATGCTCGTGAAAACACGATCTCCTTAAGGGATTTACGCCCCCTCTACAAGTGTTAAAGAGGTATGGCGTATCTATTCGAGGATACAATGACTTTTATCTTCTTAACGTACAGTAGTACTCCCACACAAGAAACTGTCAAACTGGAAGTATAGAACCTCTCTCAAATAACCAATGATATGCGCACAAGAAAACTTAAATAAAAAAATATGCTTTGGAGCTTTTCTAGAAAACTATATAGACTAAATGTTGAAAGACTATTGTGCTTAAAGTAAAAGATGCCACTATATATAGAGAAAAGATCTAACCAAATAATTACACCAATTAACTACATAATAATAAGAGAAAAACCAAAGGAAGGAGTTACAATGCAAAGCCATAACCACAATGTAATGCATTTGAATGTCATCATCAAATGGTCATCATTACAGTAATAATTGCAAATTAAGACCAATAGATGTAACAAATGCTCTGAACGTTTCTCTTTACATGCAATGTTATGTTATTGAAATTTCTCATTCACAATTTTAACATTCCCCCACATGAATGGAAATTTGCTAGTCAAAATGCTAACTATGAAAACAGAATAGAGAGTTCATAGAAAGATACTGCCTCAAGATAGGTAGCTTTGGCTTTCAGCCTTCTTTAGTGAGTACTATCAGATTTACTCACTGACCAATAGACTCGAGGTCTTGAACTATTTAGCTTTAGTGTAAACCAAGACAATAGCGCAAACATAACACCTCTCAATGTACTTCTAGTTCTCACCATTGTGTTCATTTTAGCCCTGAACAACTCTCAGTATTCATGAATACTCAGAGAATTCAGCCTTTAGTTATCTTAGGAGTGGCTCATTTTTACTCATATAGGTGATTCTTCATGAAGGGTACCCTTCTATACCCCACATAGCTTTTCGAAGCTACAAGAATCATTAAAAGCAAAAGCTTATCCTAACCCGCGCAAGCCATATTGTTTGGTTATCATAGGAATGGGTAAAAAGAGATCTATACCCCTATAGTGCTTGAGTAAAGTCACACATAATCTAGTTTTCCCTTTGAACCAAGATTCAGGGATCTCTTGTCAACAAAGTAGGGTTGTCAAGTACCTTAATTAGTTTTTAGGCTTAGGACCCATTCCCTTCAACAACTTCAAAACTTGCTCTCTATTCACCCCTTTGATGAGCGAATCCGCAATGTTATCTTTAGACTTCACATAGTATAGAGTAATAACCCCATTAGAGAGCACTTGCTTAACGGTGTGATGTCTATGATGTATATGCCTAGACTTACTATTATATTTGATGCTTTAAGCCCTGTTAATCACAGATTGGCTATCATAGTGAATACTAATAGCTCTCACAGGCTTTGGCCAATGTGGAATGTCCTCGAAGAATTGTCAAATCCTTTTAGCTTCTTCCCCAGCTTTATCTAAAACTATAAACTCAGATTCCATAGTGGATCTGGCTATACACTTTTGCTTAGTGGACTTCTATGACACAACTGCACCTACTAAGGTAAAAACATATCCACTCGTGGATCTCAAGTCTTTGGTATCAGACATCTAATTAGCATCACTATACCCTTCTAATACTCATGGAAACCTAGTATAATGTAACTCGTACTTCATGGTGTTTCTCAAGTATCTTAAGACCTTGACTAGTGCAATCCAATGTTCTTGACTTAGATTACTAGTGTATTTACTTAGCCTATTCATAGCACATGCTATTTCGGGTTTTGTACTGTTCATTATGTACATTAGACTCCCTATAATCCAGGAATACTTCAATTGAGATGCCTCTTCACCCGCATTTTTCCTTAGATATACACTTACATCTAAAGGAGTCTTTGCAATCCCAGTGTCATCCTTATCATGCTTGTTTAGTATTTTCTCAATGTAATAGAACTGGGACAAGGCTAGGCCGTTAGGTGTCTTAATGATTTTTATACCTAGGATTACATATGCGACACCCATGTCTTTCATTTCAAATTTCGGGAGAGCATCTTCTTTGTAGACATAACTGCTTCATTATTCTTTCCCATCATAAGCATGTCATCTACATAAAGACAAACAATGACAAAATTCTAATCTGTGCCTTTCCAATAAACACACTTATCAAACTCGTTAATTTTGAATCTATTCATGAGCATGACTTGATCAAATTTCTCGTGCCATTGCTTAGATGCTTGTTTTAATCTGTAAAGAGATTTCACAAGCTTACAAACTTTTTTCTCTTGACCTAGAACTACAAACCCTTCGAGCTATTCCATATAGATCTCCTCTTTTAGAACTCTATTCAAGAAAGTCGTCTTTAGATCTCCATTCAAGAAAGTCATCTTTACATCTATTTGATGGATCTCCAAACTATATACAGTTGCAATAGCTATCAACATCCAAATAGATGTAATTCTTATTACCGGTGAATAAATATCAAAGTAATTTAGACCCTCCTTTTGATTAAAGCCTTTTATAACCGATCAGGCCTTATATTTGTCATTGACCCATCTGCCTCATCTTCTTCTTGAAAATCCGTTTGCACCCTAAAGGTTTATTTTCAGAAGGTAGATCTACCAATTCCCATGTATGATTGTACATAATGGACTCAATCTCACTATTCACCACCTCTTGCCAAAGAGGTGCCTCAGGGATAGACATAGCTTCCTTGAATGTTCTAGGATCACTTTCTAACATAAACGTTATAAAGTTAGGCCTAAAAGACATAGATGTCCTTGCCTTTTTACTACATCTAGGTTCATCAGTTATAGCCTTCAACACTTAAGTAGTCAAAAGTTCTTCTAGATGAACCTGGTTCAGAAGAATTTGGTTCCTATTGCCTTTTATACAGAAATGTAGATTCAAAGAACTCAGCATTCCATGACTCAAGGACTGTACTTTTATGAATGTCAAATATTTCTGACTTGTGTACCAAGAATCTACACGCAGCACTATTTTGCACATATCCAATGAAAATGCAGTCAACAGTCTTAAGCCTAATTTTGACTTGCTTCAGAGCTGGAACTCCTACCTTAGCCAGACACCTTTCATGGTATAATGTAGAAGACTCAAAGAATTAAGCAGAAGGAACAATTTTATTTATCTCATTTTGGCCAAAAGGCCCAGCAGTTATATTTTCTTTGAGACTTGGGCTCCAACGCTCAACTTATACTTTCCCATAGCCCTTTCATACAAAGTCATATCCTTTCTTGATTATAAATTTATCAGCACTAAATAACATGGAAAGTTTGGCTTTACCTAACAAAGAACTGAACACTAAATTCTTTCTAACTTTAGGAACATGCAGAACATTCTTAAGTGTCAGCTTAACACCAGAGGTCATCTCTAGAACAACATTTCCTATACCTATGAGAAGTTGCAGAATTTCCCATGTACAAGACTTCTCACCTAGAGTTTGTTGTGTAAGAAGAGAATAGCCTTTTCTTGAAACAGACATGACTAGTTGCGCTATGTCTATGAACTATTATTTAGGATTACCCATCATGTTGACTTCTAACACGACCACTGAAAGTCGTCCCCTAGGTCCTCCACAATATTTGCTAGGGCCTTCCTTTTGAGCAACCTACAGTCCTTTGCCTTGTGACCAGTTTTGTCACAAATATAACACGTCCCATTGATCTGCTTCTTATCTGCCTTGGATTTCTCAGCAATTGCCTTCCTTTTCTACCCATGGTTAGCTTGACTGGTGAACTTTCTCTTTTTGTTGGGATTAGGACCATGTTCCACGATGTTGGCCTTGGAGTTCATTCCTCCATGCATGCCTCATTTGCCAGTTGAATGATTCTCTTCCTCAATTCTAAGCCACAGGATAAAGTTCTTCATTGTCATCTCCTGTTGCTTGTGCTTGAGGTGATTTTTGAACTCACTCCATCCAAGGGGCAATTTTTCTATCAAAGCAGTCATCTAGAATTGTTCAACTTAAGGCATCCCTTCAGCATGGAGCTCTTGGATGATAAACTGATATTCTTACACGTACGCCATCACCAGTTTAGAATCTATCATAGAGAATTCTGGAAATCTAGTTACCATGAATTTATTCATGCTTGCACTTTCTAGCTCATATTTATCCTCTAATGACTTTCATACTTCCTTAGCCATTTTACATTTAACATGTGCTTTATGCAAAGAGCTTTCTAAGCAATTCAAAATGTAATTTCAGTACAGAAAATCGCTGTGCTTCCAAGCATCCACAGTCGCTACTATCTACATATCCAGGTTGTCTCCTAATGACGGAGGATCTCGCTGCACATACATAAATAGCCCTAAAGTCATGAGATAAAACTCCATTTAGAGCTATCACGTCTTGAAGTCTTTCCCAGAAAACTTTTCTAGCTTCTCCGCATATAGTGGTGGAGGTGCATAGCTAGTTGTCCCAAACACGGGCCTACCTCCAAATGTATTGCTCGCACCAACAACATTTGCAGCTCCCCCAAAGTCGTTGTTTGAACCAGCAACATTATTGGATTAACCAAGCGAGCTGAAGCCCGACCCAATCATGGCCCAAAAATCGTCGAATCCCTACATAGTCCTAGGAACTTGCATAGTCATATTAGTTGTTGGAGTAGTTCCAACATTCCAATCATGGTAACATTTAGGGTAGCAATCGAAACCCCAATCACGCTTGTTCTAGCAGTCTAAGTTTGGGTGTTGTCCACAAACTGGACTTGGCCGTTGTTCCCAGTTTGAGTTTGATTTTCATTATTTCTAGACATGATTGAAACCAAAGGTTATATGATTTTCTGCACTCAACCAACCAAAAATTAGTAAACCAATATAATAAATAATATAAAGGAGTACCCGATAGAAAAATAAAATTCTAGTTTCTGCTTGAAATAGATTTGAAAACTGTAAGTAATAGATACCATATTTTACTAAACCTATAAGAATTTAAAATAGCTAAATCCTTTAAGTTTGTTAGAAACTTAATAATAAATAATAATAGAAATTAAAATTTTGAAGATACAGAAAATAGATGTAATATTATTTTCCTATAAAATGAGATCAACAGTACAACAAGAATAAAAATAAAACTGAGGCTCATGAAGACACGATTTCCTTAAGGGGTTTATGCCCACTCTACAAGTGTTAAAAGGGTATGACGTATCCATCCCAGGATACAACGGTTTTTACCTTCTTAATGTACGGTAGTACTCCCACGCAAGAAACTGTCAAACTAGAAGTATAGAACCTCTCTCAAATAACCAATGATACGCATGCAAGAAAACTTAAAGAAAATAATACGCTTTGGAGCTTTTCGGGAAAACTATATAGACTAAATGTTCAAAAACTATTGTGCCTGTACAAAGTAAAATATGCCACTATTTATAAAAAAAAGATCTAACCAAATATTTCACCAATAAACTACATAATAATAAGAAAGAAACCAAAAGGGAGGAGTTACAAAGCAAAGCCACAACCACAATGTAATGCATTTGAATGTCATAATCAAATGGTCATCATTACAGTAATAATTGCAAGTTTTTTTTTTTTGCGAGGAAAGTGTGAGAATTTAAATTGCAAGTTAAGGCCAATAGGTGTAACAAATGCTCTGAACGTTTCTCTTTATATGCAATGTTATGTTATTCAAATTTCCTATTCACAATTCTAACATTATATACATAGATATTTTATTATTAATAATTATTTATTGTAACCTTTTGAGGTTATTAAAAATAAGGGGTTGAAAAAAGGACTTGAGACCACTTACATGTCAGGGAAAAGAAAAAATTCGAAGGGTCTCCCTAAAATTTAATGGGTGGGATAAGGGTTTATTGTACCTTATTTCTCTTATCCCACCCCTTAAATGATAAGGAATGAGTGGTTTAAGGGTGCTATTGGAGAAGACTTTATAAGACCTTGGATAACTTCTCAAATATCCCCTTTATCCTAAATTGAGAGGTTTCATGAATCAAAATTGCTCCAGCATCCCTCTTATTACAAACTCTTTATCCTTCTCTCTTTCCCCTTTAAGTGTAAAAGCTCCCATCCAAACCTCTTTCCCACCATTCTAAAGTTGATAATAATTAAAAAAAATGCTTTGCAATAGTAAAACTAGAAAATAATTATAAAAAAAAGCCTCTCCAATGGTTAGAAAGTAGATTGTTGGGAGTTGATGCTTTTCCTTTCCCTTTGGACTACACAAAAATTATATCCAAAAAATACAAAAACTCATTTTCTACAACTCTCAACAACTTCTCAATGCAAAATTTTAGCAATCCAAGCAAAATTTCAGCAATCCATAAATCAACAACATCTTCTAAGATCGTTTGAGTTAGCATTTTGTGCAACTCTATTGTTTGAAACAAATAATATCCTTGAAATACTTATTGTTTTGTTTAGATGTTTGATTTCTAACAAAGAAAATGCTTGGTTTTGACCAAAAAGATGTTGAGTAGAGGTTGATTCTTTTGTTATTGAAAACATGCTATATTTTAAGGAACCGATCGCGACAAGAGAAAGGATGTGACAATTGATTTTTTCATTGAGAGTAATTGACATTTGCATAAAAGATAGGGGTCTATTTATTTTGTTGAGTAAAAAAAGATAAGCATTGGTTGTTTTGCTAAGGGAAAATAAAAAGAGAGAGATGTAAATATGTGATTAACTAATTGATTAGAATTAGTAGTTGTTAATAACTTATGTTGTTTTTATATACAGAATGATAATTATAATGTAATTTTAAGATTCTTTGCATATAGTTAATATTTTTTGTATGCATATAGTTATAAGTTTAATTAATTAGATTTCTTATTTTAGCGATTAGTCTTTAATAATGTTATTGATAAATATTATTATATTAATATTTATCAAATTTTGTTTATTATTAAAATGTTTATTCATGGATTATGTTTAATTAATTTTTAATTTTTTTAGATGGATTCACGAAACAATATATCTTACATATTTACTTCATGGTTTTGACAAAGTTGATGACTTTTCATTAAATTCACCTGCATAAATATTCAAATCGTTGGTGGAGCCAACTTCTTCTTTCCCAATAATGATGCAAGAAAATATGTGTAAAAGAAAATACCACACAAAATCAAATTTTCATCTAAGAAGATAATTTACTTGTTTCAACATGACTAAATGTTAATTAGGACCTAGTGCACGGCAATGATCAAAATCAAGCACTCGCCAGCAGAAAATATACAAGTATTTCCATAACTTCAAAACTTTGAGTTTGAAGTAATAAAATTCTCTTAGTCATTGTTGGTCTGTTGTTGATCAAGTCATAATAAATTGTGGACGTTATGCTCCAGTTGAATCTTGACAACTAAGCGGCAATATTGAACAAGAAAAGGTAGAGATAAAATTTAATTAGATAGTTTCTGTTAGTTTTAAATATTAAATTGAACTTACTTGTTTAATTATTTGGTGTAGATCCAAGATGCCAAAATATTGCATCAAACATGTAACAAATCATTATTTTAGTTTGAGCACTACTGGAATATATTAAGGCACCACCTAGAATTGCTTCAAGAAGGTGAAAAGAAAATGAAAAAAAAAATAAAGATGACAATCTAAGTGGCTCTTTTTCATCAACTTCACATTCAATTCATTTAAAGGATATTGACACCTTCAACACTTTCACCTCCGTGGAAAGACCTCTAGTTTGAGATCCAGAAAAAGAGAGATTGAATAAGCAAAAGAACAAAACAAAATTTAATAACGATCAAAATGTGATGGTAGTGCAAATCATTAGAAGATTGATCAAGTCAAAACAAAAAATATGTGAATACATTCTGGAAAGAATGGATTGGAAGTGGAAGGAGAAAATTATGAAAAAGTATCTCACTAATATATCACCATTGCAAGTTGAATATTGAAAAAAAGAAGCAAGAAGAAAACATAAAGAAAAATGGTTGGTTGTGATGTTATTTATGAATTTTTCTCTTAGAATGTCATGGTTGTAGTTTTATGCTATATGATGTTTATGTTATGCATATAATAAATTTTTAAGTTTTTTTTAATCTAAAATCTTTTGTTTAGACGCTAAACATTATTGAAATGTAAACATTATATATAAAGAGAAACTAGAATAAAACTTGTACAATACACAAAAAAAAAATGCGTATAATGTTTTTTTGCATGCTTTATGTGATGATAAAATATAAATAAATTTTATAAAAATTTATTTATTTTTTGATAATTTTTCAATATTATCCATGTTTTCTTTATGAGAGATGTGTAGTAATTGAATAAAATACTTAAACAAAAAAAGTAAAATTTGAAAATGATATAGTCTAAAAAAAAAGCAAAGATATGGATATCTATAGATATTATCCATACATAAATATACATTACAAAAATTTAAGTTAGTGAATATTTTCTATTGACCAAATATGAAATAAAGTTTTTTTTCCTAGGGAAAAGATTACATGAATTGATGACATGTTTCTAAATTGAAAAGACAAAAATATTACTTTATAATATATATAGATTTAGACATTAAATATTATGAGAACTTTAAACATTACATAAAAGGAGAAAATTAAACATTACATAAAAGGCAAAATTAAACATTACATAGAAAGAGAAATTGAAGCATTATATAGAAGGAGAAATTTAGTTCATATTTCTCTATCAAATTGCATAAGTGTTCAACAAGATTTACTTGTAGTTAATGATGGGTCCTTGCTTACGAAAATACAATAATGGATTTGAATAAAATTCGTAAGTTTGATTGTTTGTTGACATGAGTTTGATGAATCAGAGCTATCACCTGAAAAGCAATAGTTGAATCTAAGTTCTCAATATCTTTGTCTTCTTCTATAATCATGTTAAGCATTATTATGCATATTATCATAATATTTTTTGGTGTGTCAATATTTCTAAAACCATGTAGGTCCACGAACAATAGCCCATATAGCTGAAGCACCCCAATGCACGTTTTATGTCCTTTCTAGCTAACTCTTGAGCAAGAGCAAAATGCTTTCTCTTATTACATTATAGAGCTAGTATAGTTTTACCATATGTTGCTTAAATCGAGTATATATTCTATCTGCAAGATAATACTCCATTATATAGTTATGTCATTAATAAAAAAAATTGACCTTCGGGGATAGTGTCAGAGAGAGAGATCAATGATTGATAATTCTGTTGTGTTACATTAGACATGTGTTAACATTATATTTATACTTGCTAGTGACCTGATAACCAAGTTAGTTAGTTACAATGGCCAACTAACTTTAGTTATTTACACAACAATTGCTTAAGTTACATCCTTTACAGCTCATTCTTTAGCTAATTCACTAAAAATCAATGATTGCTCCAACACATTTACATCATTAAGAGATTTAGGTAAAAAAAAAATGCATATCATGTCTAAAGATCATAAGAAGCCACAAGTTCCAAAATAATTATTGGTTCATAGATATGATCACTAGATATACCTTTCCATGCTGTTGAACAGTTTCTCCACTTCTAGTGCATAGAATCAATGCTACCTATCATTCTTGGGAAATCTCCCTAGTCTCTGACTTCTAAAAATCTGGCAATATCAGTTCCTCCAGTCATTAAAAAATATTATCACCATTGCCTTAATAAACCTTTTCTAAGGGTCAATAGCTGTAGTTTCTCCAATCCGCACGTGCTCATCCATTGAATCTGCAGCCACCCAATATGCAAGCATTCTTATGATAGTTGTAACTTTTTGCAAGAAAGACAATCACCAATGGCCGACATTATTTAGGACTCTTTCGAAATTTCCTTTGAAATACATTGTTAATTATAAACATAATCTTTAGCAAAATAATCATGGTAGAGTCTTTCATAGCCTTCTATTCTATCTCGCCATAAGTAAGCAGGACTAAGTACAAAACTATTGGGATTTAATATGTCCTAAGGACCACTTGAACACTGTTTTTCTAGACACTGTATATTGTAATAATTTGTTTATTAATTTTATTTGAAATTTATTCATACATTATCTCTTGTGTATGTTGTGTGATGCATATGAAAAGACCCTATTACATAAACTAATGACTGAGGTATGTAGTAACGTTAAACGCATAGTACGTCCAACTCTTGTTTTAGTATCGTCATAAGTGCATTCATGGCCATATAGCTGTGTTGGTTACTTTACTAGGATAAGCTTTTAGCAAGCAAGTTTCCTTGATAGAGTGACCTACCTAGGTTATTGGAGGTCTTTCTAGACTTATCTCTCTATTACGTGTGTCATGTATTTAATTGGACCATTATGAGTTTGTTTTCTTGTGACTGTGCCTTCAAAGATAGAAAACACACTGCTAACAAGTGGTCAATGCTCTCAATCTTGAGCATATGTGGATGAAATGATGAAGTTACTGAAGGATCTAATGCAGCATGCAAGACTAACCGTAGGTCAATTTTTAAACTATTAACCCTAGGCGTAGCGACAAAATAAATACTTACATACAATAATACCACACATGCATAGAATAAACAAGAACATAAAGTAAAATTGTTAAAACAAATTTGTTATTGACTATCGGACTGCCTTTTGGACCTCTGATCGATAATCTAACCATTGGATTTGAAGCCCTAGAAGAGTAGAACATCCTCCTAAAATTTAAGAATGATTCAATAAGTGATGCACACTCGATCAAGCCCGAATCTGAGATTGCGCAGGTTGTGAGGGAAAAGACAGTTTCTGTCCTCTTGCGTTTTTCTCTCCAAAAACCTCTATAAGAACAACCCAAAAAGCTTTTAATCTTCCCTACTATGACCGGGGAGATGTTATCAATAAGTAAAAACCAAATTCTTGGTGAAAAAATTAGTTTTTAGAATTGTAGAAGTCTATTTTTGTTTTTGGTCGATCAAGAGAAGAAGAGAATTCTTTCTTTTCTAAACTTCTCTAAGAATGTATGTATCTCCAGTATTTTTGACGTACAAAAACTTCTGCATTTTGTCAGACTTAGTTGACCCCCTTTAAGAGTTCTCTTAGCAATAGAACTCCTAGGTACACTAGGACTTTATTTTGAGGAGTTTAAATTCAAGTAGAAGATCTTGAGGCGATAAGAGTTTCAAATTAAAACCAACTCTTGAGCTAATCTTCTAGAATTTAAATCCCAACAAATCTTATAGAATACGTGGGGCCTACTATCTCTTCCTTCTTTCCAAATTTGGCCACCTCCCTATAAAATGACTTGACAAATTGAATATTCCAATATAAGAAAGTTGGAGTTCAATATATTTGAATTATCTTGTAAAAATATAACAACTCTATCCTAATTTGGAAATCTTACTCAAAAGTCACGTCTTCTATACCTAGAAGCTTTAGAAAAGAGATTAAGATGCATTCTAATTATCTACATTAAAACTTGGACGAATAAGAATTAAGAACAAATATTATTTCCTATTTCCAGAAATCCTAATGCAATTAGAACTCTTATGAAAACACATATTTAGCAATCGACCAATAAGGAAATATTCAAGAATAGACTTCTCATGCTTAAAACAATACCCGGCTAGCAGAGGGACCAAAAGGCATAACTACCCTTGGCTCCTAAAATGACTAAAATGCTTGTGCCTCCCCTTAGGCGACATAATGACTATTTTAACCTTAGTCTATTTCGCTACAAGACTAAAGCCGCACTCTAAGGATAATTACTGGATGCCAAAAGCTTTTCATAACAATGAGTGTCCTTTGTCTTTGACCTACTAAGCAAAATGACCAAAATGCCCCTTTATGTAAGCCCATAGTTAAGGTCGGTCCTTTGACTGTACCATCACCTCCTTAACTACCTCTAAACCTTAGAATAACTTGTCCAAGATATCAATTGTCTTCTGGTCATATTACTCTTGATTTCGGGAATGACCTACAAGTTAAATGACCGATATACCTTTGAAGGGTTATACCACAAGATCTAGATTTAGATGATCATACAAACAAGACCAAGGGGCACATAAATCTACTATTGCATATACATGTCCCAACTATCCAGAACCCAACACCTAACGCACAGAGTTATTAACCCTAGCTAAGCGAGGTCTCATTCATAGTGGATCAAAGTGTTGAATGCTGACTCCATTAGTCCATCCACATATTCTCAAGATTGAGAGCATTGGCCATTTAATAGCAGTGAGTATTGAGTTTTCTGACTTTGATAGTACAGTTATGAGAAAACTAACTCACAATGGTCGAGTCCAATTCGTGACGCATGCACTAGAAAGACAAGTCCGGAAAGACCTCCAATGACCTAGGTAGGTCACACTTACAAGGAAACTTGCTCACTCTAACCTTATCTTGGTAGAGTGCCCAGTACTACCATACGTTATGGACTTTTTTATGACATTACTAAGTCTTGACTTTGACCTACAGCGCGTCCAGTCTCGCTGCACACCCAAGTCCACAATTAATGTCATTGGGCCTTTACTAATGCACCACATAATCATACACCAGAGACAATGTATACAGCTAAAATTCAAAAATTATTATTAAAATAATTATAACAATATCTAGAAAACAGTGTCCAAGTGGTCTTTACGGCATACCAATCCCAACAGTTAGTATTTAGCACTTTAATCCACTATAGTCGAGACCTTGCTTAACTAGGATCAATTAGTCTTGGGAATTGCATTTTAATCAGTTGGAATGTGAATATGCAATGGTAGAATCTATATGCTCTCTTGGTCTTGTTCATATAATCATCTAAATCTAGATCTAATGGTATTTCCTCTAAGGGTATATTAGTCATTTTGCTTATTGCTCTGAAATCATATGAAATGTGACCAATAGATGATTGATATGTAGGGCTAGCCATTCCAAGATTTAGAGGTAGTTAAAGAGGCTATGGTATAGTTAAATGATTGGCCTTAGCTACGGGTATACATATAATGGCATTTTGGTCATTTTGCTAAGTAGGACAAATACAAAGGTCACTACTGCTTGTGACAAGCTTCTGGCAATCTATAATTATCCTTGGAGTAGGGGTTTAGTCTTTTGGTGGAATAGAAATGATCTTAATAACGCCTTAGAGTTGGTAAAGCCATTTTGGGAGCCAGGGATAATTATGCCTTTTGGTCCTTCTACTAGTCAATTATTGTTTTGTGCAAGGTTTCCTGGATGTTTTTGGCCTATTACTATAATGAGAGAGTTTTAGTTGCGTTAGGACTTTTGGTTAGAGGAAACTAATTTATTCTATTTCCTATTTGCTCAAATTTTAATGCATGTTCATTAATATAATTATCTATCCTATCTCTAGATGTTTTAGGTGTATGAACTTGTAGAAATGGATATTATTATCCTTCAAGTATTATAAATTGAATTATGGATGGAATTATATGTTAAAAGATAATTCAATTTTCTTTAATTTCAAAATTCCATAAGGGCACAACCCATGGCTATTATGAAAGATAGCTTCGAGTTTGAATTTAGGAGGTTGAAGTCAAAAGGTATTGAGAGATTTTTCCTAGATTACAATCTTCTCTCTTCTAAACCTCCTAGTCCTAAGCTAACTAGAAAAGCTCTAATATAATGAACTTGGACTAAATTCTATACACTATACTAGCTATTGGTCTTGTCTGACTAATATAGTGCATGGGACGCCTAACACAAAAAATGAGTCTAAGCTTTCTAGTCGACTAAGAGAACAAAAAGAAAAAAAAAAAAAAAGAATTCCCTCTCTCATACTCTCTCCCAATCTCGGCCATGCAACAACATAAGATAAACATTTGAAGAACTTTATTCTACTTCCAAGAATAAGTTCTTTCTCATAGAAAACTCAAAATCAAAATAGTAGAGAAGGCCAAATACACGCCTAGGCTCTTTATACTCATTTTTTGTTTGAGTTTTACAGGTGTCTTGTAAGGTTTTGCTAGATGCTGCACCAAACGCCACTAGCATCAAGAGGTGATAGTTTATGGAAGTTTGCTTTTCACTTATGTTTGGTTTATTTCCTCGGCTTGTGTGGTCTTGCACGTATGCCTTTTCCGTTGTGGTTAGACGTTCAATTTCAAGGAAAAAATTGACCTAGGATTTAAAATGCATGCACTAATTGGTCATTTCAAGAACCACAATGTACATTTTGTTGTTGATCATCTTCATTGACCAGGAATTGAAGTAATGCTAACTCTTTATTAGAGTCATTGTTAAAAAATTGTATTCACCAGCTCTAGAAGTCAAATATCCAATGTCTATATTTATGGTGATGGAGCAAAAATGCTTAATAGAAAGTAGAAGAAGAAAAAGAAAGGAGATAAATTTTTAAATATGTGTTTGTTATTGTAGCTGATAAGCACATACATGATTATTTACAAACCCCAAAAGTTTACCAACTATTCTAGAATAATTAAATTTGATGGAACATAAACTTTCACGAACAATACAATAGAAAAAAAGATTGATGAAACAAAACATTGACATCAACAATATAAGATATTTAAAGAAGGATTGATTAAACACAAAATTGACATTGACAATATAAGACATAAAAAAAAATGATAGATGAGTAATAAAGTTTTTATTTTGGTCATGAGATAAGAGATAATGTTGACTTTAACATTATAAGACATAAAAAGAAATAACCTATAGGAGATAAAGTTGATTCTTACAATACAAGACATGAAAAAATGATGGATGGGAATAAAGTTCACAACAATAATACAAGACATTATGAAATATTACAAAAGTTGATATAAAATAAAGTTGTTGAAAAAATATAAAGATGACAAAAAATAATATTGATTTAATGATATTATTAGTCATTGATATACAAATATTAAAGTGAATAATAAAAATATTGATGATTAATAACAAAATATTAATATTTATAATAAATAAATATATATCCCATAAAATTAAATGATTTATTTAATTAAAATAGGAAGAGGCAGAGTAAAACAAAAAAAAGGAGTCCCTTGAAATATGGAGGCTATTATAATAAAACTAAAATAAGAAATCTTTAAAACAAGGGATTAATTAAAAATAAGAGTGTTGTTGAAATAAAGCTGAATAGAGAGCCTTTAAATGCAAGAAAAATAGTTAAAAAATTCTAAATATAGGGGAAATGATACGTAATGTGTTAGAGTTAGCTTAAGTATCAAAAGTAATTTACTAATTGTTTATAAATATGTAAAGATAAGCATGGCCAAAAGTTTTTAAAGTTTCATCGATATTAGGATTCATATGAATTAGTTTTTTTAGAAGTACTTTTTTAAACAAAATGAAAATTATAATTTTTAAAAAAGTTGAATTTGAATTCTTTTTTCAAAACATTTAACTTTTCTAAAATCAATTTGATTATTTATCACAAAATATCACTTTCTGAAAAAATATATATATTTTTATGACAAGAACCAATCGAGAGGAATCCTTTGTTGTCTTCTTCACATTTTTTTTTTGGAGGAAAAGATTCAAAAAAAGCCCCCCAGGGGGGGGGGGGTGGGCGCTACCCTATCCCCTACTCTCGCCCCACTTACCTACTACATTTGAAAAACCATTTATTAGCCCCTGAAAGCCCAACCAAAATATACACTGCAAAATTCTTCTGCTGGCCTTAAAACAACCTCTTCAGCTTACCCACACCTTCTTCATCAGCTGTTGCTACACATCCTCTTCAAAGGTAAAACTCTCCATTCTCATTTACGTTTTGCTGCTTGTTAGTTTTTAAGATTTGGAACTTACTACAATCTGGAGTGTTGCATTGTTTAACTTACTATTGAATTGAATCTTGACCCAGATGTTTAAACCTGCACATTTTGTTTTAAAATGTTTACTGGCTCGAATAGATGAATGTCTTTTAGCACAAGTGCATGGAATTCAACCTTGACCCGAAAGTTTTAAGCCTGCACAATTATTGTAATGGCTCGAATAGATTAGTCTTTGCACGCGTGCGAAGAATTCAACCTTGACCCAAAAGTTTAAACATTCTAAATGCTTGAATGGATGAGTCTTTACACGCGTTGAAGAATTCAACCTTGACCCGAAAGTTTAAACCTGCACATGTATCTAATGGCTCGAATAGATGAGTCTTTACATAAGTGCTTAGAATTCAGCCTTGACCCGAAAGTTTAAACCTGCACAAGTATTGTAATGGCTCGAATGGACTAGTTTTTGCACGCGCATAGAATTCAACATTAACCCGAAAGTTTAAACCTGCATACGTATTTTAATGGCTCAAATCTATTAGTCTTAATATACTTGTGAAGAGTTCAACCTTGACGTGGAAGTTTAAATCTACTGATGAATTTTAGTGATTCGTGTGTTTTCTCCTAGTCTTCCAATGTAGGACAATTGGGTTGTCCTTGTTCCTCTTAATTTGTGTGGGATATCTTAAATCTTACCAGCTGAGAAGAAGATGCAACTAAAGGAACGAATAATCTTTTTAAAGCAAGAAGTGTGTGAAATTGGTGAAGTTTTTGTTCAATTGATTTTTTTGCATCGATATGTAACATTTGGTATGTAATGTAAAGCATGTTGGTGTTGTAAAGTGTGCATCAGATGTTCAAAGCTTGCTTGTGCAGGACTGACCCAAAAAATGGTATAATCATAGATGAAATGGTATTATGTTATTCATGCATAATATTTGTGTAATGAAAGTATTGCTTGTTGACATTGTTTTAATAAAACATTGAGGATTTAATGTTATGCTCTGCTTTGACTGGGGAAGTGAATCAACAGAATGAAATAGAGGGCCTGGGATTTTCAAAAAGTTCGAAAAGTGAGTTTGTAAATTTTTGTGTTTTCCGTTAATAAATGAGTTTTATGTTCTAGACTTGCGTGACTTCAATCATCAGAATCAACAATATAGAGGAGGTGAAGTGGGTAGGAAGAGCCATAAGGAAACAGGAGGCCTGATACAAAGCAAAGTTTGTCTCCATCAGCACTGCCGTACCCATGCATATTTACTCTTAGGCAAATAAAAATGATCCTTTTAAATGATGCTTGGTTTACACATAGCTTGCTGTAACTTGTAATTGAGTTGAAGTTTTGTTACTGTTGCTTAAGATGCTTATATTTTGGATGACAGAGATGGAAAGTAAGGAGCGGCGTTTCCATCACAACATTCATCAACTTTCAAAGAAAGAGCTTCAAGATTTGTGTCGGACATATGGTCTGTCTCCGTATAAGACAAAACCCAATTTGGTGAATTCGTTGATTTCCTATTTCAAGGTACATGTTAAGTTAAATGATTAAATGTTGATATTTGATTTTAAGATGAGATAAGAAATTCTTTTCTCATGGTCCTATGTGTTGCCTATTGGCCATGATGATTTCTATCTAATGATGCTTGTTTCTATTCTGCGTTCATTTGTTATGTTTGCTAACGAAAGTTCAAACCTTAATCCTTGTCAATGGCTCTAATTTTGGTCCTTAGAAGCTTGAAACATATCTGCCTCTTTATTAGTCCTACCATTCCAAAATTAAGTGTCCACTTTGACTTAACTACCCAAATTGTGCAAGATTTGAACATACATATTCCTTTAATAAACTAGTGTTTGAAGTTCAGTCTGATTTTCTTTCTTTTCTCATTTTGAGATTGGCAATAATTGATTATGGATAAAAGGCAGAAGATATGGTATTTTACTTAGTCTTTTGTTCTAAATATGGAAAGCATTATTTTGGGAATATAGATGCTCAAATTGGACAAAGGGCATAAAAGAAATGATTTGATATATGTTATTTATATTGAACAAAATTATCCTATCTTATCTCGTTTAGGGTTGGGGTTTATGATGTAAATACTCAATATGCAGTTTGAAAAAGCCTTTTTTGAAGAGTCATGGTTTCGATAAGTTGTTGGACTTGCACATGTTTGGCATTGTTTCGGTTTCTAGCGCATACAAGTCCTCTTAACCAAGCCAACTGCTAGCAAAAATCTTCACAAGAATTTGTTACTGCACTTCTTGTCATGTTTACCCATATACTCCAATATTAGTTGTTTTATCTATCTTTGATTATTACCATGTAATACCTTCTAAAATAGTTTATGAGGAGAAGCTAAAGAACTAAAGGAAGCTGCGTATTTACTTTTCAATGATTTGAAATATACAAAAGTACTAACTTTTGGTAGCATTGTCTGTCATGGTGTTCAATACTTAGCTAAAATACAAATTCATATGAAAGTCTTTACTGCTCCATCATGTACAAGTAGCAGCCTAAACAGTTTCATTTTTGTGCAGTACATTTTTTGCCAGAAAGTATTATAGAATGAATGCTATATATAACTCAATTATTATACTAGAGTTCAGAATTAGTGTTTTGGATTCTAGAGGTACTTTTGCCCGTAGTAAATCTAGATAGCTCGACTGATTGGTTTCTGAGAAAAATCTGCCCTTTTCTACACAGGTCATCATTCTATTCACATTCCTTCCTTTTATCTATACAATTGATTACCACTAGAAGTAAACAGTGGTAGAATGATTCCATGAAATGTTAATGAATGTGGATCATTAGTGCTTTTTATTCTGTTATATCACATCACTTGTTGATCATTTCAGAGTCATGCAGAAGAGGATTGTGAATGCATTGTGCAGCTTAGATAATGTTAAAAATTTAACTCTCGTATGTGCAACCATTTTTGCAACTAAGCACAGTGAAATAACATTGCAAATTAGGTTATTATTTCATTTCTCATCTGGAAGTTTAGGAATGCACAAAAGATTACTATTCATTCTTCAGAAGGAAGTATAGCTACTTGCTTGGGAATGACTATGTGCATTCTCAAATGGTTTATATTCAAGCCTTTAAAGTGCCATATTTGGCTTCTGTGACACACACTATTATTACATCTTTTATGGTGGTCAAAAAGGCTTTTGATCTTTATTCCTTTCTTTGTCTAATAGGAAATTATTGTCTTCAGCTTCGGAGCACTTCTTTTCGATATGTCATCTAAACTTACTTGATAAGGGAGCATAAAAATTCCTCGATATGTCATCTAAACTTACTTGATAAGGGAGCATAAAAATACCCTTTAAGCTACCAAATGGAACTAAAAATAATAATATGGTGTGAGTTTCTATGCTGTTTGCTATTACCTCAATGGTGATCAGGGTATAAATCAGGAAAGTAAGGCTCATGAGATATAAAAGTATAGGCTATGAGTATTTTTCCTTGCTGTATTTATTGATTTATATGAGGAGGGGCATAGATCCGTATGATTAACAGGTCAAAGCACATGGTTTGATGTTACGGACTTCACTGTGATTTTCTTTTACAAATCCTGAATCACTTTTATAATTTTATAGAGGTTTAATGGGCTGGGTGCAAGGGAATTATGGAACTCTTAAAGCCCACTAGAGCTGGGGTTGGGTACATAACTATCCCTCTTAAAGGCCTATATATATCCCCCTTTACGGGAAGTGAGCTTGTGAGGCATATCATTTTTGGAAATCTAGCATCTGAGGCATATCGGTTTGACAACCACCTCTTCTTATTCTCTTGCTCTCATAGGTCAAGAGGGAAAGGAAGAGAGGGAACTAGGAGCCGACATTCCTCAAATCTAACAAGGGGATTTTGGAGAAAAGATCCTTTGGTTTTCGAAGCATCTTCTGTAGTTAATCAACACCATTAAAAGGGTAACTATCTGCTTCACTTTCTTTGCTTTCATATATGAGATCTGGAGAAAGATCCACGAAAGAGAAATTTACTTTGCATTGTTTTCTCACTTACACCAGGCTGAAGGTTATGTTTAGATTAATTTGTTGAACAGGTTATTCTAATTTAATTTCTTTGGCTTATCTTATACCTCAGAGTGGGAAAAGGTCTGCTATGTTTTATCTTTACACAACATCCAACCTTCAGCATTGAATAGGTTAATTAGATTAAAACCTTCTCTTTCAAGCAACCTACCTGCGGCTAATGGGGAGGAAAAGGATACTGGTCACTGAACATTGCTCTTTGAATGGCAAAACGGCTCATTTTATTTTATTCTCTAAGAGATCATTGTATTAATCAGTGGCGTCAAATGACTGAACCAGAATGTTGGTGCTTAGCTGCTGTAAAGTATTTTTGATATGCAGGAGCATTATAAATGATCCCTTCTCTAAATATGGTAAACATAGTACGAGTTGCCACAATTTCATGTCATTACTTTGTGTAGATTATTACAACATCTTTACCTTAGAGTATTATGCTATTCTTTTGAAATGTCAATTTGACATTGCTTTGAGTCTGGATAATGTGGATTGGGAATGCCACCAGAAGACTGGATGTTTGTTCTCAACAAGTCTGCAGTAGCTGTCATCGTTGTCCAATCTAAAACACATAAATCTTATACCAATATATGAGTGCTCGTGATCATAACCTGGCTAATGATATTCCTTCAGCTAAGAGGGAGAAGGTATAATCTGCTGTCTGGCTAAACATAAATCAAGAAATCACTTTAACAGACTGCCTTCATTATCTGCTATAAAAGAATACTAGATAGTGTATTCATTTCTAGATTGGATTTAATGCAGGTAATAGACACTAATTTATTGCAAGGGTACGGCATCAGAAACTCTGCTCAGACAAGCAGCAAGAGGAGAGGGACATCTCGCCCTGGATATGTTTGTCAACGTGATGAAAATGATTTCAAACATAAAGTTGATTACCCACATATAATCTCTTTTGAGAAAAGCAACTTTTCTTTTGTAAGGGAAATTGAGCTTGGTGACATGTCTCGAAATCGGCCAGGGGGTAGTGATTCTTTAACCAAAAATGTCGTTGCTTCTGCTGTCAAGCCTACACCTGTTCCATCGTTCGAGTTTTCAGTCAGATGTGATGAAGGAATTAATCTTATCGTTGATTTGAATTCAAGTCCATCAGATTGGTCGAGTAGATTGGAGAAAGGGATCTGTCTATGCCACAGTTTCTGTAAGGGCAAACTTCAAAGCATCTGCGAAGAGCATCGGTACCTTGAAAATGGTGGTAAACCAAAAAACTCTTCATGTAACGTAAGTGGAGATTTGGATGGCAAAATGAAAAGCGACCTTGGGTGTACAGGGCCTTCACCAAATACACTTGACAATAAAAATGGTGATGCTGTGTTTATTCATCCGGCTGAGAGATTGCTGGGACGTTCTAAGACTAGTCAAGTTGACAGGGAAAATGTTGATGCCGTATTTCTTCCTCCAGCTGCAGATAATGGATCTACGCGATCCTGTAAGACAAAACCTTGTGCTGTTGCAATGGATATGCCTATGAAAGAAAATAAAGAATTTCCACATGTAGTTGGAGTCAGTTCAGGTGCAGATAATCAGATTGTTTCTCGTCCAAAATCTAGTCTAATGGATGGGGAAGCAGGGAGAACAGATTTAAATGATCTGCATGCCTGTAAGGAAAAACAGGACTGCTGTCCAAAATCAAACTTGTTGGCAGATGTCCCAGCAAATGGATTGAAGGGCCAAAATATACAGATATCTGAAGATAGCATGGGTATAGACATGCTCAACACCCGCAGTTTAGAGAATCCCAGTCTTGTGTCTCCTGTTTCTCCAGTGATTGGTGCTATAGTGGTTCATTCTTCTGAAAAGACATGTCTGGAGCAGGGTGCATTTCTTTCTATTGTTGATGCTGGACCTACGGTCATATCAAGAGGTGATGGACCTGCCAATTTTAGCGAGGTAAATCATTATAATTATGTAGGCCACAAGCCAACATTTGCAGACGAATGAGTAATATTATTGCTTGTTTGTAGAATGCATCATCAAATAACAGCGGGGAAGTTTCTGAATCATGGTGTTTTGTTGCTTAATTTTGTTGCAGTCTATCACTTTATTCGTGTGCATATATGTTTCTGAACTTGAACTCTTTAGAGATATCATCAATAATTTAACATGATTAATTTTCCATAGACAAATTAATTGTAACAGGCAGAAGACAAATAAATGTTAGTTGTGGTTAGAGTAGATGCCAAATATCCATAACATTGATGTTGAGGTCCTTATTATCCCTAATTCAGGCGTGATTGTTCTCTCTCGCTCTCTCTTTCTCCTCTCTTGTCTACATCATGAACGTATTGAGCAGCCAATTTGAGAAAAAGATGCTCATTTTACTTGCTGAAGTAAAATCACTTTATTTTCTTTATGGGAATGATATTTCCTGTTGATTTATTTGATTTCAAAATATAGAAATGATAAATATGCATATTCCAATAGAAAATACTGTGCTTTGGATGAGTTAAAGAAGATTAATATATTCCCACTTATGTATGCGGATGTCATTCCCTTGGATTTCTGTTAACATTTCTTCCCTGTAGTACATTTTGTTCAATTTGGTGTCCTTTTCGTTTTTGGGTTTGGGTGCAGTTTGGTGGTGAACTGGTTCTTAGACTAATCAACTTAGAGTTCATCTTTGTTTAATCGGAATCATTTTGATTTTGTCATAATACAGTTGTCTATGTGCTGAATTAAGTGTTATTTTGAAGCTGCTCTGTTTGGAGATTTAATATCTTGATTTTTCCATTTCTTGCCTTCTAAATAATCTTGGTGTCTGTCTCTTCGCAGGAAAAAATTGGCTCCTTAAACCAAAAGGAAGATTCAGGGTAAGTACTCTTTCTTAATAAAGACTGTCATTGTAATTTGGAAGATTGTTCTTTTCTTTTTCTTTTTCTTTTTCTTTTTCTTTTCCTATTCATAATTTAGAAGACTGTTCAGATATGGTCAAATTCTTAGAAGTTTGCTTTTGGATTTTCCATTTTGCCAGTAAACTAGGAGAAAAGACGGAGTACCTTGTACCTCAAGGACATAAAAGAAAGAGACAGGATATTGAGTCTGAGAAGGATCATGGTAGTCCCAATGGTAGAGTTTTGAGAAGTGGAAAGCGAACTCATGGGCAAGTTCTTCGTAGAAGGTCCACGCGGCTAGTCTCCAAGGTTTGCACACATTTGTTGACACCTTTGCTCGTTCAATTAAAATAACCTGGGACGTCTATGAGGTATCTTAAAATTAGGTGTTATAAAAATATTTTTGGCTTGACATTAGCATCAAGTCTTCCCCTAAAAATCTTTCGTAGTTGGTTCTATTAATTAGGATTCTGTTGGTGCTTTGCAATAGTTTCTATCCTGAGGCTGGATCAAAATCAGAACTTCTCTTTCTCTTTTCCTCTACATCTCTGTAATGGAAAAAGTGAGCATTACTCTAGCACTTCTTCTTTGGCCCGTAGTTTTCACTTTGCTTGATTAACCTATGTCAAGGTGATGGTGCTATGATGCTTAGAATTTAGCTTCTGTGTATCTTGTACTTTAGAAATCTCACATGAAAATTATGGAGTTTAGATTGTTTGATTAACCTGCTTTAGCGTGTCCTATAGATCATGCATCAGCCTCCCTCAAAGTGAGTTTCGTCTGATTCTGTACAGCTTTTTGTTCTCTTAATTTCACCTTAGTCAGAAGGTAGACAAGTAAATTTAAAGAAGTTCATTGGACAAAAATCAGCAGAACCAAAATGGAAAGTCTGTTTGCTTTAGTGAATTTCTTTGAGTTGTTTCAGAAGATGGATTTTGCAAGATATTTAAATTTATTAGAGAGAAATCAACAGAACCAAAAAGAAAAGTCTATTCTTTTTTAATGAATTTATTTACATACTTCTCTGAGGGCCTCTCCTATGTAGAATTGTTTTAGCTTTGCTTGTTGTTGGTGAGCATTCAACCATTAAATGGTCTTTGTAGGACGTAATCTGTTACTATCACGATGTAATGTCTCTTACTAAGTTTTAGTTGGGACTGATTCAAATTATGAATGTCAACTGTTAGATAGTTCTACTTGCTTGAGCATCATGAGACAAGTATCTCAATCTAAGTTATGACATATAAGTTGTTTCTGCGGTGCACTTAACATTACGTTCCGAAGCTTTTTAGAGTAAACGGAAATTTTTATTATGAGTTGTTGCGCAAGTGTTTTTACTCAAAGTAAACAATATCAACTTGCATTTTTCTGGTCTCTTTCATTAAGGTGTATTTTTTTGAACTGTAAACAGGGTGGTCTTTGGTTGCTATCTGCATCATGTAAAGATATCCGAATTATACTCCAGAAATATATCATTCTCAATCAGTACTTTGTTCGCGATGCTTATGAAAATCAGCACCTTGTTTGCAATACTTATGAAGTTCAACCATGAGAGGAAGAAAATGTTAAATGGGGATAGAGATTTTGCCATTTTTCAGCTTCTGTTTCTCTCTGTGTTTCAATAAAAAATTTTGGAACTGAAATTCTTGTTCTGTTTGACAATCTAAATTTTCCAACTTCCTGCTCAATGTTAACTGTGATGCTTGTAACATAATTTAGAAGAAGATGATCAACCTCAGTTTATAGAGATATATCCTGTGCTTTTCTGCTATGCTCTCTGCGATGACTCTATAAGTTCACTAATGATTTGTAGTTAACCCAATTATCTTTGACCTGGGTTGCAATTGATCCTTTATCTATAGTGTCAGCAGTAGTAGTCACAGAACCCGCAATACTAGTATTGCGTTTCTTTCATATGATCAATCTTCTCAACCCTCTAGGAAAGTAGAAATCCAAATTTAAGAAGTGTAACCCTCCTAAAAGACGTGCATCTTTAATTGAGAATGTTTCCTGAATGAAGTCTAGAATTCAGGAAGAAGCTGATAGTTTCTGTCCGGCTGCCGTATCTGTTGTTCAGTAATTACAAGTGGACAACAAACGGTGACCTAAATGTTCCTGAAGACTCGGAAAATTTTCCTGGTGTTACATCAGAAGAAAGAGCTCAGATCATATAGCCGATCCATTCCCTTTTTCAAATGAATATATTCTATGCTTCATATATATTTTGTAAATTTAAATGTACTTGTTCAATTTTGGCCTGCAGAAACTACAATAATGACCTCTAGCGATTTTTCGAGTCTCCGTAAGATTGCTGTTCATTTTTCTTTTGCAGTGAGTTGTATTGTTGATTATGGCGAGGCATCTGAAGTTCTGACCTTATAAGAGGGCATGCTTTGGTGCTCGAGGCTAAATTCTGTTGGTAAGAATCTTTTTCCTTGTTTTCTCCTCAACCATGAATGGATAGAGAAAGCAGAGAGTGCAGATTGAGCTAGCTAGCTAACTATTTGGTATCTTGCAGCTTATGTAAACCTGTTTCTGTATTGATGTCAGCTTCCTCTTATGCTCTTTAATGTTGTATCAACAGGTTTGTTCTCGTCGTGCTGCACTCTTGAATTCTCAGCTATGCCTTTGTCCTTGCTGATTTAGATAAGCTGAGGTTTGCTGCAAATGTTCAGGAGTTATTGGTCCGGAAGAATAATATTGATCTAAAGGAACTAGCTATTCGAAATTGCTTTGCAATTTCCAATGTATTCTTTGTGGGTAGTAAAAGACATTCGGCAACTAATGTCATCATGAGCTCTGTACAATTCTTTGCAAGTGGAATTCTTTACCTAGGAAATGCAGAACAACCTCTTGCGCCTTGGAGCCTCTATGCTTTTTTCAAGACAATGTTGTTTACTGCCGTTTTCTTACTTCAATTCTCCCCTATGCCTTCTACCTCTTTACTTTTCAAGTCTGATTTCAGTTTATCTTAGTCTGTCACACTAGGAGGGCAGACTAGGCCACTTAAGCAGCTGTCTTCACTAGGTCACCGTCGAATTTTTCGGTAAACTTGAAATGGGAAGGGCCGGGGCAGAGTTGTGGAGGAGGGAGTTTTGGGGAGATTGGGTGTGGAAGAGGATTATGACAAATTGCATAACAGAGAATAGTCCGCAAAGCCTCTTTTGAGCTATGAGCTGTGGTAAGCAAATGTAATAAGAATGGAGGACTGCACATTGGGTGAGGAAAGAAGATACCTAGTGATACTTCTATACCAGGGACACACATGCACCTAATATTTGCAATTATTTTAGCTGCAATTTTGCTTATTTGTCCAAGTACAGAGTGTACACTGCTTGCATATTTTACAAGAAGGCAGGATCTCTGGGCTGTGTCTATACAATTGCGAGAGAGATTTGAAGTCTTAGAAGTATTAAGCTTCGAAGTCTTAGAAGTATTAGGGCTCGTTTAGATTAGTTTTTTTTTTTTTGAATTTTTTTTCCTCTCTAAAACTTTTCCAAAATAGAAGGTAGAAATTTTGGCTTCTTTAAAAAGCTAAAATTAAGTTCTATTCTCAGAGTTCAGTTATTTTTAAAACCTAATGCAAATAGTTATTGCGAAAAAATATGTTTTTTCCAAGAAAAAAAATACCTTTTTATAGAAAAAAAAAATGTCAATCCAAACAAGCTCTTAGGCTCGTATTTTCTCAACCAAATTAAGTTCCCTACAAAGACAAATGAAGCCAAAAAAAGTCAAGAGGTAATGCTACCAACATTTCGATCAGCATTTTTCCCATTTGATGCTTTCCATTTCTCTTTAGATGGTGGCTTACGGCAAGCTGAATACTCTACAGCGATGGAAAAAAAGGAAACGAGATGAGCAGAAAGAAGGAAAATGTTGGTTTGTCTTTTCAGTCTTATAACATAACTGGGGGCAAATCTTTGAAAATTAAAACAATAACCGTTTTGAATGGCTATTTACCATAAAGTATTAACATTCTCCAGAGGGTCGCGTGTCCTTTTCCAACACGTGTTAGACACGATACTCTCTCGACACTCTCTGGACACGTGTCTAATAATTTTAATTTTATTTATTTATTTTTTCCTGATACTCAACTGACACTTTCCGAATACTCTTTTGACATTCTCTTAACACGTGTCTGTTAAATGGAACAATCACTCAATCAAAGGCTAACTCTTACCGTGGACACATATGTGCACCTTGATTCTTGTTGAGAATCAAGCAAGTTATATCTAATCATACGCATATCTACCCGATCATATTTGCACACAAACACACATACATACACATACATATGCATATACGTAAACAAAAGGTATGTGTGCTACACTAGTGAGATGTTGTGTGTGAGTGTGCTGGGCAGGTGCTCCCAATGAGGTGAATGAAACGTGTTGTGTTGTGTAAATTAAGTGAAATGTTGGTGTGAATGCGATATGTGAGGTGAGTGATACCTAATAACATGTTAATTTGTAACTTGTAATTTTTTATGACTAGTTATATGTTAAATATTATGTATTTAGTCTTGTTTGTTCTTTTATTATGATAAAATGGTGCTTACTCTTTATATATAACAAATTTACAAATTTAAATATATTTTATTTAACTTATTCGCGACGTATCGTATCCTAATTTTTGGAAAAAAACATATCAACATATCGCATTGTATCGTGTCACATGTCTGCGAATCGAGTCTGTACTTCATGAGCTATTTATGCGTATAAGCCTCGCACATGATAATTAACCCAAAAGTTTGTAAGATAATGACAAAAATTCTAAGCATAAGGAGGACAATTTATTTTTGCATAACATATACCGTGAATTTAATGATCAGACTCCATACTCGTGAAGATAACTTTAGGCTCGACTGCTCCTTTTGTTTTCCTTCATTTTGAGCAGGGCACTCCGGAAACTTCGAAGCCGCTGCTTTACCATCTTAAGCAAGCTCGAAATTTCCCTCTGATTTGTTATATACGACATTATATTATATAATCAAATGCAAATCCTGCTAGACAACCTTATACTCCTTAATCCATGTGTATACTACCGAAATATTTGACATCCAAGTCAATTCAACCTAACATTAATATCGAGATTAGAATTTGTAACTCAAGTGTGGGACTACTTCTCTCAATAATACAAATTTTTGTTTGAATTTATGATGGGTAGAATTAAATAGGGTAGGGATTAATAAAAGAGCTATAGACCTTTGCATTTTAGTCAATTTTAGTAACTTTTCTACGTTTAACGTTTTTGAAAGAAAACAGAAACGAAATATTAAAACAACCAAAACTCTCAATCGATTTGATTGAATTTAGAAAGTCTTTCGCATTATTTAAAACAGTAGATAGCATTTATTAGGCCTACTGAATCGATTGTTCTATGATCGTACCTTGATTGGTAACAAGTGCCAAATAAGACATTCTATCTACCTCTTGGTGGGATTCGTTTGTGCAGACCATTCTTGTTTTTAGGAGAACTTCCAATTTGATGTAATCTATTTGTAAATCCGTTTTTTTTGCGCATAAATTTGTTCACTTAGAAATGTAGCAAGTCAAATATGCGTCACTTGTCAAGCGACGCATTGAAATCTTCCCCGTCTTGTTTGCATGTGGGGATTTCACTGTTTGCCAATTCAAAGTTGCACATCTCACGAAAAGACACATTAAGTGGCTCAAGAAATGCAGTGCCTCGAAAAACTTTTTTTTTGCGCTCACGAAAGACCCATTAAGTGGCTATATTATAAATTCGATTGTTTGCTCGCACTCCTATATTTTATTGTTATCAAAGCTCCAAAATGAGAAGTTACACCATACATTTTAATAATTATATACTTATATTTTATTAAACGTCTTCAATGAAAAAAAATTACAAAATTTATAAACAAATAGTATAAAAAAATATGAATAAATACGTCAATTAAATTATTCACAACTTCATATAATATTAATATTGTGAATGAATAATATTAATTCTCTGGACAAACAGTATTATTATTGTGAACAAATGTGAGGGAACACGGGAGAGTATGATGGTAAAAGAGTATGATATAAATTGCGCCCCAAAATTCATATTTTATTTTTTTAAATTTACGATATTTTAATAGATCGTCAATGAATTTCAAGTCTTACAAATTATTCTAAATTCTACAAAAACTTCACGTAATCCGTTTGTAAATCTAACTATTTAGGACTGAAAGCACTTTCCAAAAAATTGAAAATCCTAAATTTGTAACTATTTAGGATTGAAAGCACTTTTCAAGTTTTACCTTTTCTTAAACTTGATCCAACATCACTGTTCAAGAAATTCAAGTCTATCAATTTGGTAAAAGAATTTTTTTCAGAAAACATGTGTCCTTTTAAATATAACATACTATAAGATTATTCTTTTTATTATTTTGTTATATCAAAATAAATTATTTAAATAAAATAATTATAAATAAAATTTTAAAGAGAAGAAAAATTGGTGAAACGACAATAAAGAGTCTGCTGTTCATGGAAAATGTTTTCCGGTGCCTTTGCTGTGGAAAATATTTCTCAAAATGGGTCTAGCCACTTTTGTTGATTGGGAAATTTTTTTCCAATTGACCATTTTCTTCCTTATACGTGCCAAACATTCAAAAGTTGGGAAAACATTTTTTCATAGAATATTTTCGAGTAAAGAAACAGAGACATTGTGTTACCAGAACAAGCCAAGAAAAGGAACCAAAATATGATTAATAAATGCGAATGGCTAGTTTAAAGTGTGCCTTTGTATATCTTTGGATATTTAAGTTTCATTTAAGTTGATTACTAAATGTCGCTTATAAAGGATTGCCTATGTTACGCTAGGTACATATTTGGGCTAAAATCTTGAAATTAAATGCAAACACGATTGGTAATAGTGTTTCAAAGTTAGTCATTTATTGTAAATCTGGAACTCTTTTGTTTGTGATTTATTAATATTATTTGTCATTACATCATATTATTCCATTTTTGCATCTTGATTTGTTGTCTGAAATATAAATTTGTAACAGAATTTGAAAATTGATAGAATTAAAAACAGAAAAATAAAAATATTAGTAAACTAGGAAATAAATTATAATGGAACAAGACAGGTGCAACATAAAATAGAAACACACTAAATCGAGGCTTGAGAATCTTGATTTTGCTCAAGGATTTTATGCCCCTAAAATGGTGCCATAACTGCTGGTGTAATCCTCTCAACATACAACGATTTTCTTTTTGGTTCATTAACACTCTAATAGCAAAATACTATGAATTGAAGGTGTTAAATTCTCTTTGAACAGAATCTAATGAAACCATAAGCTCTTTAGCTAGGAGATTTGAGAGGATTTTGGAAATGTTGTTTTGGTAAGCTATATCAAACTGGATTAAGATTCTCTTATATCAGCAACTTTCTTATATTGATATGAGAAGAATCTTGACCATCCATAGGTGGATAAAAACATATCAACCATTCATTTTAATTTTTTTTTCTTTTAAAAATTCTCTCTCCCACTTCCCATTTTTTTAGCTATCAATGATCTGGATCATATCATTCAAAACTTAATGGCAGAGATGATCCTCTCATATTAATATGAGAGAATTGTTGATATAAGAGAACCCTTGTCCAGGATTAAAAGGATCCTATCCATATCATACCACATGGCTAAAGATGCTACTTAAAAAACTAGATGAGTAATTACCACAAGTATGGAGTCTTTCATTCTTGGCAGCATATTGCCATCAACTTAAAGCCAAATATATATAAAGTAGAGAAAAAACTTCACCGCCTACGTATGTGGGGGATTGGCATTTAGCATTCAAAACTATCGCACCTATTGCACATTGCAGAAAACTCATTTTGGTCTCTAATTTCTCATTCATCACGTATTAGATTTTGACATATAAACGTACCACACTCATCTACTCAAATGTGTTCGAACTAAGAACCAGTTAATTTGGCAAACATGACCTACTCAAAATTTTAAGTCAAACAGGCTTTGACCAGATGTCAAAAAGTCATTATTCCAATATTCCCTCACATAAATGGAAATTAGCTAATCAAAATGCATGCATATACTAGAGAGAATTCCTAGAAAGATACTGCATCAAGATAGGTGGCTTTTGACTTTGAAAGTCCCTTAGTAAGTACTATTGAGTTTACTTGCAATGAGTGACTGTGATGTCTTGAATTGGACAATAATACACAAACAACACATCTCTGACCTCATTCAGTTCTCACGGTTGTATTTGTTTTGGCTGTGAACAACTTCCTGTTTCATAAGTACTTTAAGAAAATCTAGTCTATGATTCTTTTAGGAGCTGACTAGCTCCTTATTCACATTGATGGTTCATTGTGAAAAGTTTCTTGCTATACCCACTTAGTCATTACAAGTTACATGGATCATTAAAAGTAATTTTTAACCTAGATCCTACATACATCACTATCTGCTTGCCATAAGAATAGGTCGAAATACCAACCCTCTATAATGCTTCAGTAAAGTCAAATATAATCCAGTTCTCCCTTTGAGCAAAGATTCAAGGATCTCTTGTCAACAAGGTAGGGTTGTCAATTATAATGATCGTTTAGTAATAGGCTTGAGACCCATTCCACTCGACGGATTAGAGACTTGCTCGTTATTTACACCTTTCGTAATCTAATTGAACTGTTATTCTTTGACATCACATAGTCAAGAAAGATAACCTTATTAGGGAGCAACTTCTTAACAGTGTTACATCTATGACAGATATGTCTAGACTTATCATATGCTATTATATGCCTTGCTTATAGTTGACTGATTGTCATAATAGATCCTAACAGTTAACATAAGTTTTGGCCAACATGAAACATCCTCTAACAACTAACAAAGTCATTCTGCCTTCTTTGTAGTTTTATCCAAAGCTATGAATTCAGACTTTATAATGGAATTGGTTTTACATGTCTTAGTGGATCTCTGTTGATGTGTGTCATTTGTACGTGTTTGCATCTAGTTTTTGCATGCACATTTAGAGGTGTTTAGAGCATAATTGAGTGTGTTTAGTATAGAGTTTATGCATAACTGTTAATATTTGTACACAATTTATTTGGATGTATAAATTCTACACCAAGTGTTATATTTCATATTTTAGAAGTGTTTTGGAAGGGTTCAAGCTTACACGAGGAAGAAATGAGCTAACGGATGAAGACCGGAAGAAAAAGAATGAAGAAGGGAGCATTCTGACTCAGCTGGATGCCCTGAAGAAGAGCTGGTTGATCGGCCAAGTCAGAAGCCCCCATTTTTAAGTTGGTCGACTTCATCAAGGAACCAGTTAACCCAGCGGGTCGATTGGCTGTGCGCTGAAGCTGTTTTTAAACTACTCGTTTAAGCTCATTTTAGGGGAGGAACTTTTTTTTTTTTTTTAAAATCCTAATAAACCCTAACCCTCTATCCAATTCACAAAACACCCAAAACCTCCATCTAAACCCCATACCAAGCTTGGAGTGAAGCATTAAACAAAGATTTGAAAGACTTGTACAGATTTGAAAGCAATAATTTAGAAGAGTTCTTCTTGTTCTTTCTCTATTTCTTGTAAATATGTTGCTAGATTAGGCTAGATTTAGGGTTGATTGATATTCTATATTAGATTAGAGCTTTAAATAATGGATTTTTGTGTATTTTTGTCTCTTAATACATGCTTGTTTACATAAATATATGGCATGATTCAATATGTCTATGTATTGGAAATCAAACATGTCTATGTGTTTGTTAAAATGCCTATGTGAATGTGCATGTGTTATTTGTGCTTCAAATGCTCTTATCTACTTATATAGGTGATATGATTGTTCTTAATTTCATGGCTTTGCTTAGTAGAGTAGGCTTTGGCTTTAAACCTAGCCAATAGGTTACATGTTTTGCTTAGTCGAGTTTAGGTGCTAGTCCTTAGCTTTAAACCCAACCAAGTGAACAAGTTGACCTAGACTGGAGCATCCCTCACCCACGTTAGTGTTTATGAATCGAGCCTTAATGTCACATAGTATTTAGGTGCTAGTCCTTGGCTTTAAACCCAGCTAAGAAGATAAGTTATAAGCACGGATTACGTAGGCTAGGAGGGATCGACCCTTAGCTTTAAACCCAGCTAAACGGGTTGAACCACTAGTATTGGTTAAGAGACCCCCTAATCAACACAACGGTAATAGAAGTCCCAAGGTTTAGATAGACCTAATTCATTAATCTAGCCCAAGTCTAGTTGCAACACAATCGCCCTAGGTCTCCTTCTTCTTTGTTAGGTTTTCCTTCCTTAGCTTGGCACCCTTTAGTTCCTCCATACTTTAGGTTTTCTTTCTTTTTGAGCTTCTTTCCATCTTAAAGAGAGTACACACATGCATGTAGCTAGTTTTAGGCACCCGAGTATATAGAGACTGGACTAAGGAAGTCTCCTTATGGAGATGATACCTGTACGCACGCACTATACTAGACACGATTCGTACGCTTGTGGGTGTAAAACGTGGATGTATTTGTCCTTCATTTTCACATACCACCGAAAACACGATCTTCTATGACATAGTTTTACCTGTTAAGACAAAGTCATATCCAACTTGTGGATTTTGAGTCTTTGGTATCTGACATTCAATTAGCATCATTATATCCCTCTAGAATAGTTAGATATCTAGTGTAATATTGCCATAGTATAAACTATATCTCAGATACCCGTAGGACACACACAACAGCTAACCGATAGGATTGCCTGCGATTAGTTGTGCACCTACTCAATCTGCTTATGTTATATGCAATATCGGGCCTTGCACAGTTCATAATACACATTAAACTCCCAATAATGCTTGAGTATTCCAACTGAGATATAGTTTTTCTTTGTTTCTACTTAGATGTATATCTAAGCGTGCCTTAGCTATCCCGACATCATTCTTGTTGAATTTGTCCAATATTTTTTCAGTATAATGGGATTTGGATAAAATTAGATAATAGAATGTTCTTGTAATCTTGACACTTAAAATCACATTTGCAACACCCATGTCTTTTGTTTTGAAATTTTGAGATAGCATTTTCTTAATAGACATAATAGCATTATTATCACTTGCAATAATAAATATATTATCCACATAAAGGCAAACAATGATAAACTCTTGATTCGAGCCTTTTCAAAAGATACACTTGTCACACTCATTAATTTTAAAACCATTTGATAACATGACTTCATTTTAATTTTCATCTCATTGTTTTAGTGTATGCTTCAATGCACAAAGAGATCTCACAAACCAACAAATCTTTTTCTCTTCACTAGGAACAATGAACCCCTCAGTTTGTTCCATCTAGATTTCTTCTCTTCAATCACCATTTAAAAAAGCTATCTTTACATTCATTTGATCGATCTTTAAGTTATGTATATCTACTATGGCTATTAATATCCATGATAGATGTGATCCTAGTAACTAGTGAGTAAATACCAAAATAGTGTAGACCTTCTTTTTGTTTATAATCTTTAATAAAAAGATAGACTTTGTATTTGCCTATTAGTCCATCAACTTTCATCTTTTTTATAAAAATTCATTTGCATCATAAACCCCCAATTTGGATTGAGGGAAATGAGAGGAAGGGAATGGTTTTGGAGGGATTCTTAAATTCTTTCCTTTGTTTGGGTTGAAGGGATATGAAGGAATAAGTTTAAGGAGGAATTTCATTTATCCCTTCAAATCCTTTAAAATGGCTCCCTCTAATTTAGAGTAGAAGGGGAAGGGGGGAGAAAGAAGGGAAGGGAGGGGAAATGGAGAGGAAGGAAATGATTCCTTTTGTAAATACCTTTTTTTCCCTCTTTTTTATGTTTAGACATAGAATTAGAAAAGGATATAAAAGTCTATTTCAATGTAAAATTTATCCCTTTCTTCTTTTTTTTTTCTCAGTCCAAACAAGATAAATTTACAATCCTTTATAGTCCTTCCTTTATAAAAATTTTTCAATCCAAACAAGAATTAATGCTTTTTTCCTTTTCCTTTATGATACTCTCTTTTCCTTTCCTTTACTAAACTCTCGGCCCTAAATCCAAACATCATGTAAAGGTTTATTTCAAGGAGCAAGATCCACGAGTACCCATGTATGATTATGCATCATAGGATCAATCTCACTATTCAAGCCTTTCTCCATAGAGGTGCTTTATGAGTAGACATAGCTTCTTTAAAGGTTTTGGGCTCACTTTTTAACAAAAACGTTATGAAATCTAGCCCAAAGGACGTAGATGTTCTAGCACTTTTCCTACATTTGGGTTTACACTCTTTCTCTGTTGAAGCCTTCTTATCTAGACTTGTTTGCTCATGAGTCTTATTAGAAGAACTTGGTTCTTTTGCATCCTTATATGGGAAAATTGTCTAGAAAAATATTGCATTCCAAGATCTAGTAACAATATCACATGAATATCAATTATATCTGATTTATGCGTAAGAAATATGTGTGTAACACTATTATGCTCATATTTAATAAAGATGAAGTCTATGGTCTGGACCGATTTTGACCATCTTAAGAGTTAGAAATCTAACCTCAATTAAACAACCACAAAATTTTACATCTCTAAAGGAAGGTGGTTGACCTTTTCTACTACTTATACGGGGTCTTGCTAAGTCTCTTGTGAGGTACCTTATTCAAAATATGTTTCATAGTTAACATTATCTCTCTCCACAAGTTCTGAGGTAACCCTGAGTTATTCTACATGGCATTCATTATTTCCTTAAAGTTCAGTTTTTGCACTTAGCATTACCGTTCTATTGAGGAAAATATGGAGCTGCTGTTTGATGAATTATCCCTTGTTAAGCGTAAAATGCTTAAAAAGGGTACACATATTCTCCTTCTCGATCACTTTTAAGTATTTATCTTTTTGTCAAATTGATTTTCAATCTCAACTTTATAATATTTACGTACTTCCAAAGCTTCATATCTAAGTAAATAAACATAGCAATATCTTGTGCAATCATTGATAAAAGTAATGAAATACTTTTTCCCACCTCTAATTTTTACAGATCTAAACCAAAATGTCTTAATAGGTTAATTCAAGAGGTTCTAAAGTCCTTTTCATAGATTTAAAGGATGTTCTCATTAATTTTGATTCTACATATATTTTACAATTTTTTGTGGGTATCAAAATTCACATTTTGAATTAAGTCCATTCTCACAAGCCTATCTAAAGAATTAAAATTAACATAACCTAATCTATAACGCCATAAATTAGAAGACTAAGTAAGTAGAAGAAACATTAGCATTAACATTCTTTTGGCTTGAAGGACCATCAGATATATATTCATTTGGGACAAGGGCTCTAATATTTGACAATAGTAGATAGTTTCATCTTTGACATGTCTTCCTCAAGATCATCTATAATATTTGGTTGAACTTTCTTCTTGTTGTTGCCTTGGTTCTTCCTAAACCTGTAGTCCTTGGCTTTATGTCTAGGCTTGTCATAGCTAAAACAATTCCTTGGAAACTTTTTCTTTTCTAAACCACAATTCTACCATTTCTGGCTTTGCTTGAAGCTTTCGTCTTCTTGTTGAAATTGCTTGATTTTCCATGCTTACTTATATTGACCTTAGATCCTATAATTGGACCAAACTTGTTTATCAGAAAAGCATATGTCTTTTCTTATTCTCAAAATCAAGATAAGATCATAGTCATTGTCTTTTGTTTGTGCTTATAGTAATTCTTCAAATATTTCCATCCTAGTGGTAGTTTTTCTATTAAGGCCACCACTTAGGAACACTCATTCGAGACCATTCCTTTGGTCAATAAGTAATTAACTATTAAATGATAGTCTTGTACTTAGGCCATCATTGTCTCAAAAATTTTCATTAAAAATTCAAGAAACTGGCCAACAACAATTTCTTTGTACCAGCATCCTCTATTTTACTATTTCTTTTCCAATGACTATCATATTTTCCCTGCACAGTTACCTGTATTATGGACATTGCATAAAATATTATCAAAACAGTTCAAGATATAGTTTTTCCAAAGGAAGTCATAATGCTTCCACGTATATAAAGCAGCCATAACTTGTATATCAGGATTTTTGGCTAAATCTAGGGCATTCTTTTCTAGATAACATGCTAGGCCAAGGTGGTTAAGTAGAATAGCATCTAGTGCTGCCACTTTTCAGAATCTTTTCCAATGAATTGTTCAATCTTTCCTACATGAGATAGATGAGCATAGCCTAATGATGCAATCACTGCCCTACTCCTAAACACATTTCCATGAACTTGGCTAGACCATTTATCGGGCCTAATTTGGTTGAGGCCACTACTAGAGTTCAACCCAATTGGCACATTTGATCTAGTACAAGCTATTTTAGTAGAGGCAAAGATTTAGTTCCAATTATGGGATCCTGCATAGTTAAATGAGTAGCACTGTCATTTGTGTTTTTAGTGCTTCTAGTATCAATATTCATGATTCCAGTCAATTAAGTCCGAACAAAATAAACTCTGTTCCTGCACTCATATGGAAACCAGATTAGGAAAACTAAAAGCTCACTCAATTAACAAAAATCTATTAATTTCGAGAATTAGTTAGGTAAGTGTTAAAATCCTTAAGACTGTTAGAAGGAAAATAGATTTGTAATAGAATCTAGACATTGGTAGAATTAGCAGAAGAAAAAGAAAATATTCTTAAACTAGAGAAAAAATTACAACTGAATAATACAGGTGCAAAATAGACTAAATTGAGGCTCGAGAATCTTGATTTCCTTGATGATTTTCAGCCTTATAATGGATTTTCAGCCTTAACAATTTATCCTTCATTTTAGTAGCACTCTAGTAGTAAAAGCTTACAAACTGAAGGTGTTGAATTCTCTTTAAACATAACTTAAGGAAACTATATGCTTTTAAGCTAAAAGAGTTGAGAGGATTTTGGAAAAGTTGTTTCGGTAAGTTATATCAGATCACATGGTCGAAGTTACTACTTAACTAGAGGAGTAATTAGCATAATTACAACATTTAGTGAGAAAATAACAATAGCTAGAATGTGATTAGCCCATTACACTTGGTCTTGAATACAAAAACAGAAAGACTCTTAGTCTTTTGGCTTCTAGTGATACTAAATCAGACCAAAAAGTTGAAAGCTGGTGAAAAACTAGGCAACAATCACACCCGCTCAATTGTCTTGCATGCAGCCTCAGCCATAGTCAGACTAGGTAGGGTAAGTGCACGTACATATGGTTTGTCTTTAGGCTACGCCAATAGTACGAGTCTTTTCCTCTTTGCCGCATACTTCTATCCACTTGAAAACAACTATATATAGAGAAAAACTTTATGGCCTATCTATATGGGCGATTTGCATTTAGTATTCTATCCAATTCTATAAAAAATACATCACATAAAACTAATTTTGGTCTCTAATTTCTCATTCATCAACTATTTTTTTGGCATGTAAATATACCACACTCATTTATTCAAAGAAGGAATATACCATACTCATTTTGTCAATTTGACAAACAGGACCCACTCAAAATTCTAGGTCAAACAAGCTTCGACCACATGTCAAAAATTCATTATTCAAACATGATTATGATACAGTTACTTGAAATAGCTAAATGAGACTAAGTGAACGAGCATTGATTTTAGTTGTTCTTAAATCTATTTACAAATTGAATGATGCAATTGGTACTAGGATGTCAATGTTCTTGAGTTAAGTAATTGTCTATCACATGAATTGGACATTCTTATTAGCAATGTGTGTTTGGACACCGACATGGCACACAAGTGGGGTGTAGAACCATGCTTGCTGAACAGGGTTCATTTGTAAGTGTCCTACAGTATGTATGCTACTATGAATTTGCTCATGGTGTACTTTGACGTTATAGTTCTTCTGACCTCAGACTGCCATAGCAACTTGTGAGTTACTTTAAAGTTTCTTTTATGCTAGTCAATATGCAAGTCAAGATTGGATTGACTGCTTTGAATATTAAGGGAATGATATTTTACTTAGTTTTGATTCATTTGGTCTTTTTGGCCAAAGCTTTCCTCCTGATCAGGATCAGTCACGAGATTAATTCATTATAAGATTAAGACTTGATATGGTATGATTGATTAGGGGTTTGACGGTTAATCATGCCCTTTAGGGTTGTTTTAGAAGGTCAATGATCAAGGAGAATCTGCCTTAATGCCTAGGTTCCTTGATTGTTGTCTTGCACCCATTCGACTTATCTAGATAGTACTTGTAGTGTATGCAATGTGTGTAATTTATGTAGTATGTATAATGTACGCGTACTATATGTAGTACATCTAATGTGTGGGTAATGTGTGTGAATTATGTGAAATACATATAGTTTGTAGTGTGTAATATGTGTAGTATGCGTATAAAACCAAAACACGTAAACAAACTTTCTAGTTTTCCTTTATTGTAAAACAATTTTCACTTTTGTTTGCTGAAGATAGTGACCAAATTTTATAAAACTAAAAAACCAAAACTATTTTCTTAAAATGAAAACAAAATATAAAAATTAGAAAGTATTTTCCAAACCAAATGCAACCTTAATCTCTTTTCTTTGCTACATTTTTTTCTTGCTTATGAAACAAAGAACATAGAAGTTTAGATTGAAAAGAGCTTATCCTTCCTGACTACTTTACTTTGCCACCTTTTTAGCTTCTCAATTCAAGTAGGAGAATAAATCTCTTTTATCTATTGCCTTGTCCATCCTTGCTTAGGGAATGAAGAATAGATAAAAACACCAAAGTTAAAGATGTCTAGAGAGAAATGAGAAGAGGTAAGTATTAGGGAAGTAACGAAGAGTTCGATATGATTTTAAACATATGACAAAAATCCTTCAAGTTTAAACTACTTAGAAGATTATTCCCAATTCCAACTTAAAATTATTATATTACAATGAAATATTCTCTTTTCATCTCTTAGTACCATATGTTTGAACACTCCAAGATATGTAGAATTCAAAAAATTATGATTTTTTTTCCATATTTAAGGTAGCATCTTGTTAGAAAAGCTAGTTTGTCTTTATGTCTTAATCTTAATCACATTACAACTCTTTCATTTTCCCTTTCTTTTGCCCACATGTCATATATCAAAAGGCTATAAAAGGAAATGGCAAGTCCTTTAGAAAAGGAAACTAGCTAGATGAGGACCCAAAAGACATAACATCCTAGCTTTCAAAATGACAAAATTCCGTCATTCTGCACCTAACTACATTATGACAATTTTACTCTAAACTCATCCCACAAAAGCTAATGGTTGCATTCCATGATGACTATTCTATCCTACAGAAGCCTATCATATCAAATATGACTTTTGTCTTTGGCCTACTAAGAAAATGACCAAAATGCCTTTCTATGTAACACTAATAGTTAAGACAAGTTTCTTTTCATTAGCTAGTAACCATATATTATCCTTAAAATATGTTATTCATAATCTAACATCCTTTAGACATTATAATCTATGAAACATCTAAAATATTAAATAACAAATAAAAACCTAAAGCATTATAACACTAAGTTTAGTTGGATGATCAGTTGGATAATCCTAAGAGGGAGATTACTCCATAACATGATAGCAAAGACTATACATTGCATATGCATGTCCTCTTTGGTTAAGCCTGTGTACTAAAAATACAAATCTTTTGCCCATCACAAGAATCGTAGCAAACCAAAGTACCAGTCTTTGACGTCATTAGCTTATCCACACAAGCTTAAGATTAGGAGCACTAGCTACTTAGTAGTAGTATATGTATAATCTTTCTCTTTCATAGTACATTTCCAAAGATCACACTTGGTATTTTTCAAGACATGACTTATGATTTAGCGAGATGAGTCCTAGAAAACCTCCAATGATCGAGTTTGAATATTCTATAAAAAGATATTTTCTCACTATAACCTTATCCTGATAAAGTGTCTGACTTCATCATTTAGTTATCAGTTGACGTTGTGAGTAAAAAATCATGACTTAGACCTTTTTATACGAACTAGTATCACTTTGTACCTATGTCTTATTTAATTTAAAGACCTTTACAAGCACTACACACATACACATACACACACACACATACACACACACACACACACATATATATATATATATATATATATATATATATATATATAGATAGATAATATAAACATGCTTATGAAGGAGAAACTAGAAGTCTTGATCAATAAACATTATATGTATCCATACACCAAAATATCAAATGAAAATAAATTGTGTGGTGTTGATATTGATTTGAAATTTTACTCCATTTTTCTATAAATATTGGGTAAAGTGCATTTTTTAGTGCTTATTCTCGTTTGCCCTAGTTCCTAACTCAATCAAGAATAAAGGGGCTATTGACAGAGGACCTTTAACCTAACCTTGGCCTCCGCCTGGTTCATACCTCGAACCTGTCTTATCAGGTAATACCTTAGGCTCGTTCTACTAGGATTTATCTTTCTAGGAAAGATTCTTGACTTGATCCACTTTATAGGTTTGGGTCTAATGACCTCCAAATGATGTATTGACTGTAGTCAATACACACAAGAACTCTTCCAAGTGAAGGAACTCATCTAAAATGATAAGTGGCATGAACAGATATATATGAAAAGAGGCCATGTTAATCCAGTGAACTACGTTAGTAAGGTTATAAAAGGAGAACACTATAATGGAATGAGCTACACACAACATCCTATAAAAACTCCTTTACTGTGATAAGTTACAATAAATATTTGCCTTCAACATCCACCATACAAGACATTGACTTAAGTGTCAAAGATTTTTTAGCTGGCACTACACTGGTGTCAAGTACTTTCCGATCTCATCTTTGTCTTTTTTGTAAGAGGATGTCTTTGTGCTTTGTTCAGGTTGAGTTTGATAGGCTAACTGATAAAAATTCTTTTCAGTAACTTTCTACGCATGTTAGTAACAACATTAAAGTTAGACATAATAAAAGATGCAAACCTCTATAAAATCCTTTATCTCAACAAGGTTCTTATAAACGATCAAAATTTATTGGGCATGAAGTTTGTTTACCCTTGAAGAAAGGTGGTTGGGTGTTAGAAAACTTCAAGATATTAATAAAGCTTTTATGGTTAAAGTTTTTTGGAAAATGTTTGCTTGCAAAGACTTTTTATATAGCAGATGGGTGCACACAAATTACATTAAGAAAAAGTCCATTTGGACTATCTCTTGCCCTATGGATTGTAGTTGGGTTCTTAAAGCAATTTTAAATAGCCAATAGCATGTTAGAGAGCACATTGTTCACACAACTGGAAATTGAGCTCCCACTCATTTTTAGCATGATCTTTGGCATACTTGTGGTGTTCTTTTTCATTATTGGAGTAGCACTTTTCCTCAACCACATTTTTATGTAAGGTTAGTCAAGTTCTTCAAAATTCAAATTGGAATTAGTGTGCTCACCTTTTGTATTTATCTCTCAATAGACACATATTGCACTTTGTGTTGATAAAGAGGTTGTTGTTTATTGGAATCTTACAAATGATGGATATTTCACTTTCAATAGCACCATTTGGCAGCATGTAAGGGACAAAGGTAATCTTATCTCATGGTACAATTTGGTTTGGTTCAAAGGGCACATTCCTAAGCATAGCTTCATTATTTGGCTTGCTTATCATGTTTAGTTAACACAAGTTACAGATTGCTTGCTTGGAATCTTGGTATCAATTATTCTAGAATTTTTTGCAATATTGCTTGTAAAATAAGGGATAATATTTTTTTGAATGTAGTTTTACAAGTAGAATATGGAGAAGGGGACTCGAGCTTCTTGCCATTTTAGATACCCTTATCAATTGGCATGATATCCTTACATATATTACTCCATTGGCTCTTGAAAATAATCTTAAAGCTACTCTCTTTAAGCATCTTTTTGGAGCAGCAATTTATAATATTTGGATAGAGTGAAATATAAGAATTTTCAACAAGGAGTTCAAATCCAAGGAGCATATTTTTGAAGCTATCTTTACTGATGTTCAGTGTAAAGTTTCTCTTGGTAGGACCAGTAAAGCTTTTTGTAAATTGCGGAAGCTAGAAAATTTCCTTGTACAAGTCTTCTATTTTTTGTTCATTTCTTCCACTTGTATTTGTACATGAATTGTGATTATTACAAAAAGCTTATTGATCTTGCCAAAACAAGATTCTTGTAAACATGATTATCTAGAAAATTATCTTTTGACGAATATGCCTCTTTAAAAGACAATTGGCTCCATATTTGACTACTTCAAGAATCTTCAATTAGAATTTTACAATAATTTTTGTTCAAAAAATCCATAATGATATTTACATATTCAAGCAAAAAGTACATGAATAAAATAAATATATTTATAATATGAACAAAACCTAAACAAAGTTCAAGAATCTTAGGAATTTTGTATTAATAAGCCTTCTTGAATTGTAGGTTGTATTTGATACTCTAATCTTGCTTGTTTTGTTTAAAAAAGTGTAAAATGTAAATAAATTCTATGTAACATGTATAAATAATTAAAATTTCATCAGAAGATTATATAGATAAAAAATTTTGAAAATTATTTCAAACTGGTGGATTAAGATAACAAGTTTAACATAATTTTATTTTAAGAAGCTCAATAAAAGATTGAATATTCTTTCCATAATGTACAAGTTTACACAAAAAGAAACACAATAGTATTTATACTATATACTAAAGCAAAATAAGTTGTAATTTCGTATTGCCAAGTAGCACTTTGTATGACAAGCTTTCTATAATTGCTTATCAATGAATTAAATACGTCCATTCTTAGATTATTCTTTGTTTTCCACCATTTATTTAGTTTCATTCCTATATCAAATATTTTAATTTAATTAATATTATAACCTTTCTTTATATATGTCATAATTGTTTTATTAATTCTATAGTATATATAATTGTGCAATAACTATTTAGTAAGATGCAAAAACTTTATAATTTTAATATATCCAATCACATATGTTATTTCTTGTGCATTGCATAGGTGTCACACCAGTAATATTATATATGAAAACAATAACTAAAAATTTATATAATAAACAAAAGGATTGAAAGAATAGTGTTTTAGGTTGTCTAGCTCTAATTTAGTTTCCTTTTCAAATTTCATGAAGTCTCCTTTTACTCTAAGAAGCCCAACAACATAATCACAACTAGTAGAAACCATGTATGATTTGACACTTACAAAAGAACTTTGGTCAAAAAGAAAAGTGTGAATACTATAAGTAATGGATGCTAACACATTGCAACAAACAATGTAGATTCATTTCTTGAGCAAGATTCCATGAATAAGGACCAAAAGAAAAAACATATGTAGGAATAATTGACTCATCAATTAGGCATACATTTATTGCACACTTAAAATATATCCTAAATTCATGACGTGTTGGCTTATACTTTTGTTTATCAATGATACAAAAAAATTAAATAGGATATGCACGTTGCTTTCAAGCAACATATCTTCAAACTTAGCAATTGATTGAGAAGATTTTAAGAATGTGTAGAGGGAACAACTTGAAAACAAACTTGACAATGCTAGCATTTGGATCTTGTGTATACCATATATCTTGAGAGAAAGATGCAACCGGATTTATGGCAACTTGTATTCAACTGAGTAGCTTTTTCATACTTATGTGGATATTAAGGATGGAATTTATTATATGTGATAGTAAGGCTACTTTATAAAGATAACAATATGAACCATAACTTGTGGCATATAATTTAGTGGAATATCTTTCCTCCTATGCATCATAATCTAATAACATAATATAGAAAAAAAAATTAATAATAGAAAGGGGATGAACAAGCAAATTTCAAATTATATTTGTCATGTCGAGGTTCAAATTTAATGTCGAAGTACATCAGTAATCATTTCTAACTATTGGGCAAAACCAATAGGGGTAAGGAATCACCTTTTTCTACCATTATTTAAAAGAGAAACATAGATTGTATTTTATATAATATATAGATTATTCTCCCATATTATTTCACTTCATCAGTATCTTCTAACATAACGAATATCATGTCGATTATCCAGGTATGTGTTGTTGGAAGCAGAAAAAATACTTGACTTATGTCTGATAAAATCAAAAAGAAAGAACACTTATTAGTTCCCAACAGAAAATAAAATATTGAAACGTAAATCCTTAGACCTACAATTAAAAACCTTCATTCATGGGGAAACTCAAGATTCCTTTAATTACACTATCAACCCGCACCAAATTAGCCCTGAAATCCTGGCCACGTCCTATATCCACACCATAATGGGTACCCAACCCACATTCTATGTTTCAAATTAGATTTGGGTCAAGCTCGAAGGGTCAACACTCAATATCTCCATTCTCCAATTGGAGCAAAGCTTAACAATGAGTTCAAAAATTTATTAATTTTGTTAAATGTTATTAATGTTTTGACGTTATATGATATATTGGATTGATATCAAGTACAATCACTTTAATTGGAGGGTTGATACATTTTATCACATGAATTAATATCAAATACTACATAATGACTTCAATTTAAAGACAAATACTACACATATATGATATCATTCATGAAAATGACTATTATATGGATAAGAAACTATTGAGAACTAACTTATGTTATACCCATGTTAAAAAATATATCTATGGTTAGGATTCTATTCTTACATGGGTCTTAAAAGATATAGAACAGTGTAGGGCGTGAGATGTTGCCAAATTCAAACTAGATTTGTCACTAGAACTCATTAGTTTGGATGTGTATAGTTTTTGAATAATGAGGCAACTTGTCCATTTTTTTTGGTTTTTTCTTCATGATTTAATAATAATACTTAAATTAACAAATATTGTCAACATTCTTTATTGCTAACTCATCAAAATAGTTTTATCAAGTAGCCTTATAGTATTACTTACAAATAAAGTATAAAAATTCAATAACTATCAGTCAGAAGTATATTATGATCCGTGCGTAGGTCGGGCATATATATATTTATATTGTCATTCATTTTAGTTTCTGATTTTTCATCTATCATTTGTCTATACATGTAAATATCCCATGCTGATCTTCTTGAAAACGTAATCGTTTAAAGTCTCCGTTGTTATTTTGATAAGCTAGATGCGCTAAAAAATTGAGTCAAAGTGTCTTTGACCACATGTCAGAGCTTATTACTTTTAACATGTGTTTCTAATAATAGAAATGATATCTCTCTTTGAGAAAAACCCATTAAAAAAGTATTCTATTTATTTTATAGCTAGATATAAATGATTAGTTAGATTCTTTAATTTATTCTTAATTGTTCTTATTTGCCTATCATTTGCTGTAAGATGGAGTGCACTCGTATTGTCCGTTCTGGAAATATTATGTTGTTTCTAATCTGGACTCATATGGACATGCATCATGGTGCTACTTAATGATGCCCGTGCAGCTTTTAGAAGGAAAATGATTGTAGCTGATTGGATCTTGTAGTGCAATTCTCTTGTTTTGAGAATTTGGAAGTAATTCTAGTAATTTGTTGAATATGTAAACAATTATTATTGATGCAAATTTGTCATTTACCATGTATAAACTTGGGTGATATATTATGCTTTTTACTATATTAAGAATTATCATTAAGAGATGCATATGTAGCTGTAAAAAAAAATGGCTTGCAGAATAAAACAATGTGGGTAAATTTAGATAATTTTTAAAGTCAAGGAGACTATTTAGGATTTACGTGCCCACAAATTCATAGGACTATTGATCCTAAACACGTGAAACGATTATTAATATGGGATCTATTATATAAATATTACCTATACTATCGAGATACCTTCGTCAAACATAACTAATTTATAAGTTCAACATCTTTGTCCTTTCTACTTACAAACAATATGTTTGACCAACTTATAAGCACCCACTATCGTAGTCCTGATTATGGCTGTTCCACTAATACAAGAACAAGAGTAAAAATTTGAACTTTGTGTATGTCTAAAATTTGTATTATTGCATGAAATCAGAAATAGTTAAGCAAAAGTGGCTTGGAGGAGAAATGAAACTGTGGACATGAGTGCAGAAATCCAGGCACGAAAAGATCAATTTTGCATTAACGTTCTCATTTAATGCCTCCACCTACACTAGTTCATTTTGAACCTGCATTTCTATTGCATTTATTGCCTCCTCTCTGCTCTTCTTTGCTGTCTCTTTCTCTCTCTTTCCCTCTCATGCCCTCTGCATTCATCACCACCACCACCATTTCATCTAAACTGCTTCGCCAACTCAATTGTTATAACCAACCAAAACTTCAGAACCCTCTAAAAAAATGGCTTATCAAAACTCAGTCAAGAGCAGACATGAGCCAAAAGCTTTACACGAACTTGGAAGCAGCTTTTTAGCAGCTTCTTGATGATATATGCAGAGTTAAGCCGGAGATGCAGATGTACCATTTCAACAACTTCTCGGCTTTTGCTTATGGACAAGTTGACAAGAAGCTGCATTACATTCTAACCAAGTTGAAGAATTTCTGGTGATCTCAAATGCTGTTTGTTTTGTTGAGAATACAATATGGGCGGAAATTCCGAAGTGTGGATGATTTTCTCTCATCATGATCTTGGTATGTTTGCTTACCTTTGCTAGTTCAACACTGCATAGTCATTGAAATTCGTGTACAATTTTGTTTTACAACCTGCCTAAAGGTTTATAGTAAGGAAGTTGAAGAAGCTGTCAAGACATGCTTTTTGATTCTGACAACAGAATCTAAGAGAGAAGTCAAAAGCTGCAGCATATAAGCACTAGATTTTGCTGTGCACTACTCGTTTCTCTTTGCTTTTGGCTTTTGAATTGTTGGTTGACTATCTGTTGGCAATGGATTATACTTTGGGATGTTTGCTTAAAGATCTTAATAACTTGCCTGTGAAGATCCATGATTGTGGAGCTAAATTTCTTGCACAAATCATAATCTTTCTAGTGTTCCAAGGTATATGGGCTCATGTTTTAGGCTTGGGGTCAATTTCATCAATTGCCATATCCTATGGTGAGAATGGCCCTGTTTTCTGTGGCCTTAAGTCAGATGGATCACACCTTGTGACTTGCTATGGCTCCAATTCTGCTATTATATATGCAACTCCAGCTCATTTTCCATTTATCGGTCTCACTGCTGGTAATGGCTTTGTGTGTGGACTTCTGCTGGAATCAAACCAACCTTATTGTTGGGGAAAGAGTAATTTTATACAGATGGGTGTTCCTCAACCAATGGTAAATGGCTCCGAGTACTTGGAAATTAGTGCAGGTGATTATCATTTATGTGGCTTGAGAAAACCCTTAATGGGTTTGCGCAGAAACACTTCTTTAGTTGATTGTTGGGGATATAACATGACCAAGAGCTATGAGTATGATGGACAGATCCAATCTATCTCAGCTGGTTCTGAGTTTAACTGTGGTTTATTTTCTCAGAACAGAAGTGTATTCTGTTGGGGTGATCAGAGCAGCAGCCTCGTAATTAGCCTAATTCCTAAAGATATAAAGTTTCAGAAGATTGCAGCTGGGGGCTTTCATGTTTGTGGGATCATAGAGGGTGTGGATTCTAAAGTTTATTGTTGGGGAAGAAGCTTAGACCTCGAGTTAGAAATTTCTGGTGTGCAATTTCGCCAAGTCAATGTCGTCTCAGCACCAAGTGATCCTATGCTTTCTGTTGTTGGGGGAAGATTCCATGCTTGTGGAATCAGAAGTTATGACCGTGGAGTGGTTTGCTGGGGTTATCGTGTCGAAAGAAGTACCCCGCCTCCTAATAATGTTAAGCTTTATGAGATAGCAGCTGGAGATTACTTCACATGTGGAATTCTTGCTGAGAAATCACTTCTGCCTGTGTGCTGGGGTGCTGGATTTCCTTCCTCTCTACCTTTGGCTGTTTCTCCAGGATTGTGCAAGCCTAAGTCTTGTGAACCTGGTTTTTATGCATTTAAGAATGGAACTTCTCCTTGCAAGTCTCCTGATTCTCACATTTGCCTTCCCTGCAAAAATGGGTGTCCTGCTGAAATGTATCAAGATGTCGAATGCACTTCAGAATCTGACAGGCAGTGCATATACAACTGCTCAAGTTGTGTCTCAGCTGACTGTCTCAGAAATTGTTCTAGTGCCGCTGATAAAAAGAAAAACAGAAATTTTTGGTCCCTTCATCTGCCAATTATTGTTGCTGAGATTGCCTTTGGCATATTCCTGGTGAGTATTGTATCTTTGACTTCAATCTTATACGTTCGCTACAAGTTAAGGAATTGCAGATGCTCAGACAAAAACTCAAGATCCAAGAATAGTGGAAATGGTTCTTTCCAGAAAGTAAGTGGGAAGATCCAGCCGGACTTGGATGAGCTTAGAATTCAGAGAGCTCAAATGTTCACTTATGAGGAGCTTGAGAGAGCTACTGGTGGGTTTAAAGAAGAATCCCAAGTTGGAAAAGGAAGTTTTTCATGTGTCTTCAAAGGGGTATTGAAGAATGGGACTGTGGTAGCTGTTAAAAGGGCCATAATGTCACCAGACATGAAGAAAAACTCTAAAGAATTCCACACTGAACTTGATTTGCTCTCAAGACTAAATCATGCTCATTTGCTCAATTTATTTGGTTACTGTGAAGAAGGAGGAGAGCGCCTTCTGGTCTACGAGTATATGGCTAATGGATCCTTGCATCAACATCTCCACGGGAAGAACAACGCATTAAAGGAGCAACTGGACTGGGTGAAGAGAGTTACAATTGCAGTCCAAGCCGCTCGAGGAATTGAGTACTTGCATGGATATGCTTGCCCCCCTGTGATTCATCGAGACATAAAGTCTTCGAACATTCTCATAGATGAAGAACATAATGCCCGAGTAGCTGATTTTGGTCTCTCTTTGTTGGGACCTGCCAACAGTAGCTCTCCATTGGCTGAACTCCCCGCAGGGACTCTTGGGTATCTTGATCCAGAGTACTATAGACTTCACTACCTTACAACCAAATCTGATGTTTATAGTTTCGGTGTTTTGCTATTGGAAATTCTCAGTGGTCGGAAAGCCATTGATATGCAATATGAAGAAGGGAATATAGTTGAATGGGCAGTCCCCCTGATCAAGTCTGGAGATATACAAGCGCTCCTAGACCCTGTCTTGAAGCCGCCCTCGGACCGTGAAGCTCTAAGAAGGATTGCAAATATTGCCAGCAAATGCGTGAGAATGAGAGGCAAGGAGAGGCCATCAATGGACAAAGTGACAACAGCCTTGGAGCGCGCTCTCGCACTACTGATGGGTAGTCCTAGTAACGAGCAACCTATTTTGCCAACCGAGGTGGTCCTGGGAAGCAGTAGAATGCACAAGAAGTCCTCTCAGAGATCATCGAACCGATCAACTTCAGAAACTGATGCAGCCGATAACGAGGATCAGAGATTTGAATTCAGAGCTCCTTCCTGGATTACTTTCCCAAGTGTTGCCTCTTCTCAGAGGAGAAAATCCTCAGTTTCTGAAGCAGATGTCATTGAGGGGAAGAACCTGGAGGCAAGAATCTCGGCGAACGGCACAGGTGGTGGAGAGGGATTGAGAAGTTTGGAAGAAGAGATTGGGCCAGCTTCCCCTCAAGAACAGTTGTTCTTGCAGCATAATTTCTAATTTGTTAACAATGTATAAAGAAGGCATGTCATATTGTTGACCAGCACTTTTATTTTGTGTTTTTGGTGGCTGTTTTAACTTTCCTCAGGGCAAGAAAAAATGCAAAGAAACACTGGAGAGATAACCAATGCCACCACCAACCTATTCTCCCACCATCATCACCTCACCATTGCGTTTTAGTCACGTAATTCTCAATTTCGTATTTATGCATTCCATTCTAATATTTGCTTTGATATTCTTTTCCTCGGAAATTTTAATTGGTGTAATTAGTTTTTGTATCTAAAACTATATAGTGTGACTAGGTTTATCGTTTATATAATGTCTTACATTGGTTTAGGGGTGAATTGTCACTTGTTTATAAGTGGATAGTATGTGTATAACTAATAACTTGGGTTGACTATTTTGGTCCAGTTGATTTGAAGACCTAAGTAGTTATTAGTTATAGTGCAACAATAGTTTGTTTCTGGGCGAGGGGTGAAGCTATATATTAAAGAAAAAAATATTTTAAAAATATAAAGAATCAAATCCCCAAACCAAAGGTAATTTTGCCCCCTTTCATTTGAAAGAGAAAAATTATGTTAGTCTAATTATAGCTATTATAATTTTGTCCCCTTGCAATTAAAAAAATTATGTTAGCTTAATTATAGCTATTATAATTTTGTCTCCTTTAACTTAAAATTCTAGCTTCACCCCTGCTCAGGGCATGATAGTCACTGGCCTAAAACACAGTGATCAAGTCATTTCGCAAGCTCATATATAGTCATCGACATGTAAATTGACTAATGTTATACTTGTTCAATGTTTACAGTGTAGTGCTTGCTACAATCTCCTCCACCCAATAATGGGTCGTCTATATTTTCGGATTTCTCTAATTCAGATCTAATATTGGCTTTAACTGCTATTTGTTGACTTCTAGGTGTTGTGGCTTGTAATATAGGTGTGCTTCTTGGTTCATTATTGTACACGTTGTTTTGGATTTAGGCTGGAGATTTTTCTCCCTTGTTCGGAATTTGTTTTACCTCATATCTTTTAATGCTAGTTATACAACTCGACATGTTTATCCTCATGCTAATTATGTGGCAGATTGAGTTGTTTACACTAAGATGGGTTATCTTTTTCTTTTTTTTTTTCCGGTTATTACGTGTATTTTTTTAGAGTATTTTTTTGTTTGTATGTTTAGTTTCTCAACTTTACACTTTTGTTGATATTATTATATTATAAATTTCTATTTATTCTTGACCAAAAAAAATAGTATCTTCCTGTTCTTGTTGTGTCATACGGAATACAAGTACTCCAGGGTCGCCAAATATTAGAGAATTTACTTGATAATCTCTACTCTGATACTACTGTTGCATCCCAAGCTCACAACTCATAAGTGTGTGTGAGTGGAAAAGAGAAATTAATTTCATATGTTTATCAAAGCAATGGTCTTGATCTAAAATCCAGTGACTCGAAGTGATTAATCTAAATTGATACTTGGCTTATTTATCAATCATATCCTTATTATATCTCTTAAATTCTCAACATATATATTACACTTATTATTAGAAATTGAGACTTGCATGGTGGATTCCATGGCCTTGGGAGATTTCTTCAACTATTTCTTAAGTGGAGAAAAATTGGAAATCAATCCTACAAGATGCAAAAGAAGCATTTTCTCATGGGCTGGCCAGCGCCCCAATTCCCCCAAGTACGGAAAAACTTTTCTAAACATACATCACTTAAATTTTTTATTTGTTGACGGGTATTATGAGAAAATATAATGATAAACATAATAGTTCCTTTTCTTTAATTAATGCTCAAATAAACAGAAAATTAATTCGTAAAAAAGTTTTACTATTCAATTAAATCACAATATGGTTAAAAGATTCAAAAAAGAGAAAAAAAAAAAATGGACATGCACGCACACATACATGAACTTAGATAATATTAAACATCATCTATAAGGACCATAACCATAATAGGAAATAAGGCTCGATGATTCCGCACGTCCTCGCTGACTGTAGGTGACAATATCGTCTATCATTCCACATTTGTGTGGTGATTTGCCATTTGAACTGAGCCATTTGTGTTGCTTGGGTAACATCAACTTGTACACCCGCTTGCTCTATGCATAACTTTTGTTCACTTAGGACTACCATATCTTTTCTTGGATATTTCTTATGTAGTGTATTTGCAGTGTGTTCCATGCAAATGCATGAGATTATGTATTGTGCAACAAGCTATTGGAATAAGTCTTTGCTTTCTAATTACATAATTTGGCATCAAGTTAGAGCGAAAGATATTTTCTTCAATACTCCAAACTTTTGTCAATCACATTTTGCAATGCAGAATGCCTATATTAAATAACTCAAATTTACTTCATGGTTGTGCTCTTTCCCAATAATCACGCATATGGTATCTTTGTGCTCTATATGGAGGAAGGAATCTAGACATTTTGGTATAGCCAGAATCAACGAGATAAAAGTGATCTATATGAAAATAAATAAAATGAAATTAAAGTAAATATAGACCAACATGTACCTTCAAGAGACATAGGAAAGTCTTTTCTCTTCTAGTTAATGCATCTGAGATGATCCTAGAGTCATTTGTTGTTCCTTCCAATCCTGTATACAAGAAAGCAATCATGTCAAAGCCAGAAGCAGACTTTACATTTTGTGTGGTCAAAATTCCTTTTTCATGGATACAAAGTTGTTACTCTTGATGTAGGTGCTCATGCACTAATATGTATACCAAAACAATACCATGAAGACAATTTTGATACATCCAAAATTTCTAAATACTTATTCTAAACGTAAAAAAAAAAAAAATGTAAAGAATACATAATGTGTAACATTTTGGTGTAGTTTTTTCAAAACTTCTGAAATGTGCTGGGAACTTGAAATATGGTTTCAAGGTGTGCTACTACCGCCACTTTCCTAAAGGATTATTTGCCTCCACCAACCTGGTGTGCAAAGGGGAATATGCAAATATCCTTTGGGATATGATGAACCATACAACTTAAATTGATTTGCAGTACTTGTTCAAGTCCCTAGCACTCACCGGAAGATGGCAAGGAGGTCTGAGACTCTAAGTAGATTTCCTGTAGTAAAATTTACTTGGAGTTTAATCTGGAAGAGTATGGGCAGTGTGAGGTTAGATATAAATGTTATTCATTTGTTTTTCATGCTTTTGAAGGCCTCTAGCAATGTCTATTTATAGAGCATTTTGCATTTAAAACGAATAGACACAACTTTTGGAGGTCTAACTGAAAGTAACTATTCAAATAGACACCAACGGTTATATATGACTTTATTGGTCAACCAGTATGTCGTCAATAAAGACAAAGTGCTCTCTGGTCATACCGGTTGATCTACTGGTCGACCTGTACGACCAATGACAGATCAGTGACTTTTGAAAATTGCTGACTTTTGAAAATTACTCCAACATAACATTCATATTCTTAGGTCATAGTAGTTGAACCCCAAATTAACAAACAGCCCTTATAACTCTATTAAACCATTTATTAATAGTATGAAGTGATGTCGAAAATGTTCAACAAACAGCACAAGTCTTTTTCCTTAACTAATGACCATTGGAAACACCGTTATTGCCTCTTTAATTGACACTTTTTTTACCATCTTTCAACGAATTCATATCCTTAAGTCTATCACAGAAGTTGAAAAAACACATATGTTTGCATCTAAAAGTACTCATAACAGCCAGCTATGTAAGTAGTTAAGACTTGAAAAGTATATATCTTTCCAATCAAGCTAGAATTCTACAAGGAATCCTATCCACAAAACGTTTTTCACATTTGTAAATTATTTGAACAATAATAATATCACCTAGTTTGTTTTCCATCTTTCCACTATCAGTACTTCTATGCTTGCTATTATTACCATTGTCACAATTCTAAGACACACTAGATTCACTAACACCATAACAATTCCTTGACATATTATTCTGCACAAAAATATTTAAGATAACCAAATCATATAACTAATAACATTACATGAGATAATATTAATCACAAAAGAAATTATGAAAGATAATAAGTCATACTCATTCAAACTCAACCATCTAAAACACAAAGAAGTCTAAATACATAAACAAAAATAAATCAAACATAAATATAAGCCAAAGTTCAAATAATTAGTGCCAGCATCCCATACAAGATACAAAAAATAAAGTGACAAGTCTCATTATTCGACCAAGTTCACGTAACAAGTGCCGTCTTCCTATTCAAGATACCAAAATCTAAGTGATTAGTGTCATGTTCCTACTCAAGACTATTTAAACAAGCTTTCCTTTTTGCAATAGGCATTTTTATAAACATATTCCTCCATTCTAGATCTTTGAAGTAGACTAATGCTTTTAGATACATTGAATTAGAAATATTCTCCACAAAATGTAACAAATCCATGCATTCATTAATAGAGTAAGGATCTTTAAGAAGACTAGTGACTTGAGTACTTTCTCTTTTGTATTTTTCAATTCTAGCCTTAGAAACCTGAGTTCTCCCATTCTTATAGCTGACCACTGTTCCGAGCATGCCTCTAACCATAATGCTTTGATGTTTTTGGCTCTTTATGCCGATGTTTACTAGGAGGAGAAATGGCTTTATTCTTTTCGCCACATTCTTTGGGCTACCAATATTCATCTTAGTGTTTTATGTGTTCACATGTACACCATTAGATAAAAAGTTCTCCTCTAGGTCTAGCTCTTCTTTTGATGTAAGTGGCCCTAGCATAGAACGCAATATAGTTTTTTAGTTGCTATGCTATTATTAGAAATCTCCCCAAGGGTATCATAATATTGCATTTCTTTCTTTTGAAATTGTTTGTATGATTTTGAACTCTACAAAAAGTAAATAATATTTAAAATTAATTAACAAGTTACATAAAATATTAAAAAATAAAACTTTTTGTAAGAGATTTTGCATACTACATAGAATTGTTTTCATACTTCTTGAGGAACACTGACTTTAGTCATTTATGGGTCCCATATAACTCCAGTTTCATGCTGTTGGGCACATAAATGATTAAACTTCTTCTTTGACTTGGGTGCTCCATAATTTTCTCCAATTATAGCAAATAACTCATTCACTATTGCTTCCCATTTTGCTACTTTAGAAGATGATGTTTGCATTTGTTTTCGTTTTTGCTCTATCATATAATATCTCAATAAAAGTCAACACATTCATCGATGGCCTATCTTTAGCATCATCACAAATGCCTAAAAGATTAACTTATAGCAGTTGATGATTACCAAAGATTCATTAGCTACAAGAATTTTCAAGATTTGATCAAGATGTGGTTTTCCATTCCAATGATCAAAAAACAAAGATCTTATAGTGGTTAGGGAGGACACATTCAAGGTACCTGCAAGAGGTTGTCTTTCCAATTGCCTGCAACCCTTCTTCCCCACTAATGTGAGAGTCATTAGTCAATGACAAAAATGCATATTACAAATGTAAATGCCTACACAAGGCGCCAAAAAATAAATAGAATAGATATATCCCAATGATGCGTAAGGAGAAAAGTCAATAACCAGTTAAAAAACCCATAAATCGTATGTAAATATCATTTTAAAAGCAAGCCATCAACTTATGTACAAAGAAATTGTAAGCTAAAAAACCACTCAACAAAATCTTGCTAAAATCCTTCTCCAATCACGTTTTGCCTAATTCCCTTACATAAGCCTTCTTCCTCAATTATATATCATATGTTAATAATAGTCTCTACTTATCCAATCTATATCTACACTAACCCTTTTTTTCTAATATCAACATTAATACTGTATTATCATCCTTACTAGCTTATGTGTGAACCTTCTTACAAATAGGTCAATTGATAGAATCAAAGTTAAAACTCAAGCCATATGCAATTGTTGGGATTGTGTGCCTTATAGACCACTTAAAAAATGATATTTAGTTGATACTAGACATATTACACTTATGATATTACTGCTATGATTGATTGTACACATTATATCCTCTCCATTGTGTATTGAAAAAATGTGTGAAGGTGCTAAGATATAGGCCAATGACTTGGTTACGTAGTGAGGCTAGATGAAGAGCAGGTCCAAGTCTAGCTTTTTTATATCATGAACTAATCCATAAGAAGATGGTAGTGTTGGGCAACTTTATCGGATACGGTTATAATGGGCAAGTCTCCTTAACAGGTTGATCTACCTAGGTCATTGGATGGTTTTTTGGACTTGGCTCCTTAGTATGTGTATCATATATTGAACATGACTACTGTGAATATGTTTTTTAGGAACTATACCATCAAAGATAGAAGACAAGATGCTCATAGCTACTAAGTGGCCAATGTTCTTAATCTTGAGCATATGTGGTAAACCAAAGAAGTTGAGATGTAGCACTTTAATGTACCTGGGAAAGATCTCAATACGAGTTGGTCATCTAACCCGTGTGTTGGGTGTTGTATTTTAATTGTGTTGGGTTGTGACTCAAGTGCTAAGCCCAAGCCCATATTGAAAATAGGAAAGAGTCTTAATAAGAGTCAAAATTCTAGTTATGGTAAGAATCTTAATTATGAAATGATTGATAGATTAGGAAACCCTTGTCTTGGAGGACAAGGAAGTCTCCTCTATAAATAGGACTCTTATATTAGTTGTAAAGTGTGTGTCTTGTAATAGGTCTAGGTGGAGAGAAAGCCATTGAAAAAATACCGTAAGAGAGGGTTTAGCCTTTTCTATCTGTGTAAAAAGTCCTATTGAGTTTGTACTCTTTCTATTTAGTGGAGGTTTTTATAGACGTAGGCAGAGGGCCGAACTATATTTAATTGTGCATATTCTTTTCTCGTTATTCGTGCTTTAATTCTGTTGCATGAGTATGTGTTATGCATCCTAATTTCCTAACAAGTTGGTTGGGACATGTATGTGCATATGCAAAAGCAAAATATGTGTGCCCCCTTTGATTTGTGTGATTGACTATCTAAATCAAGATGATATTACCCTTTGGAGTTATATCGACCATTTAACTTGTGAGTCGCCCCCTAGTTTAAGAGATTTATACTAGTGGATGATTGTTCTATTGAACTAAAGATTCCAAGGATTTGATATAGTCTTGGAGAGGATGCTATAGGTGAAAGACTGACCTTGACTACGAGTTACATAGAGAGGCATTTTGGTCATTAAACTTGGTAGGTCATTGAAAAAGGTCTTGAACGAGTTATGAGCTTCAGCAATATAAGTGATTATCCTTGACGGCTTTGGTTTGTGGGTGGAATACACCAAGATCAAAGTGGTCTCAATGCTGTCAAAGTGATGGTAAGGACATTCAGGTCAATTTAGGAGCCGAGAGTAATTATGTATGTTGGTCTCTTCACTAATCAAATTGCTATTGGGAATGTTTAGTTAAGGAAGGCTAATTTTATCTATGATTGCTCAAGTAATGAAGGGCATATTAGTGTTTCCTATTAAATAAAAATTTGTACCTCTTGTGGTTTACAATAAGTGTACCCTTAGCCCTGAGTTGAAGGGCATATTAGTGTTTGTGCATTTTTTGTTAGCAAAATTAACAGAGTTAATAAATTGAGATGTGTGTGCTTAGTTTCAGAAAATGACAGGGGGTTCAGTGTCTATTTCAAACTATATGGGCTAATTATACACTTATGGCTATTAAAATTACCACCTCATCTAAAAGCTTAAGCTTATTAAAAGGATTTGGTTATGTTTCTTTATTATACTTAACAATGGCAATCCATAGGGGGTGCAATGCTATTTGCCCATTCTTTTAAATATATAATATTTACTATTCTATAATTAGCATTGTCTTTGTCTTCATTATTCTCTTTTCACATAATATCTGATAGAGTAAACTTTCATTGGAGAGCTAGATCAAACTTCATTAAAATTCGACTTCTTCTTTGAGGTACTGTTGCAATATACATATAGCAAATGTTTGTATCTTGAAATTTGTCGCCACTATTAGGAAAGAGCTAAGTTATGTTGTGTTTGGAATAAGCTTATTATAAGATGCTTATCTTATTGACATGAATGAGGCCATGTTTATTTTCTTATTTAATCTTATAAGATATAAGACATCTTATTACAAACATCTCCTAAAAACTCAAAACAAAACGATGCTTATATATATATATATATATATATATGTATAAATATCGAATAAGATAAGCATCTTATGATAAACCTATACCAAACACAATATTAGTCAGATGGTTAGCAATCACCCATATTAGATCTTGCTTCTTTTTAGATCTTGGGAGTCTCACTATGAAATCCATTAATATGCTATCCTATTTTCATTTAGGAATTTCGAGAGGTTGTAATAAAATCTAAATGCTTTTGAATCTACTCTTAACTCATTGGCATGTCAAAGACTTAGGCATTATTTTGCGACGTAAAAATTCAACTTCTTAACTAGTTCTTAGTCGTTTAGCTTTTGATGTAGCCCAAAATTTTATTATTTTATTTAGTAATTAAAATTGGTTAGGGTTTAAGATTTATTATTTGTTATTGAGTCCTACTTATATTAGGATTAGTTTATTACCTATTTTGTTATGGAAAATGTTGGCAGAAGTTTTAGTTTCCTATTTAGTTTCTTATTTAGTTTTGGATTCCTAGCCTATATATAGGGGTGAAAGCTTTCATTGTTACATAACTTTTTTCATAATTATTCAATAATATTTTATTTTCTCTCCTAGGATTTTATTATCTTAGGAATTTCTTGGCTAATTTTAGTCTTGAATCTGAGCTCCTTGATTCTTCTACTTTCTTGTTTTCTAAATATCCGCTGCGTTAGTTGGCTATCAGAGCAAGGCTTTTCTTCAGTTAATTTTAAGTTCATGATGCTTCTAATGAGAGGAAGAGGTCGTGTTGTAGCAGCTAGAGTTTTCCCTCATGATCAACAACAACGAGATAGAGAAATACAAGAGTTGAGAAGACAAATTGAAGCCTTAACCAGCGCTTTGTGTAACTGGAAACTCTAACTCATGATGATCATGTTGAGTCGGAGGAAGAGATGTCTTTAAGTCAAGCATCTCATTCCATATCAAGATGACTTAGTGGACCATAATGGTGGAAAACTCGAGGACAAGTTCTTTTCACACCTGGGTAGACTGATGCAGCCCAGAATTTTATTATTTTATTTAGTAATTAAAATTGGTTAGGGTTTAAGATTTATTATTTGTTATTGAGTCCTACTTATATTAGGGTTTATTACCTATTTTGTTATGGAAAGGGTAGGTAGAAGTTTTAATTTCCTATTTAGTTTTAGATTCCTATTTCATTTTGGATTCCTAGCCTATATATAGGGGTGAAAGCTTTGATTATTACATAACTTTTTTCAGAATTATTCAATAATATTTTATTTTCTCTCCTAGGGTTTTATTATCTTAAGGATTTCTTGGATAATTTCAACCTTGAATCTGAGCTCCTTGATTCTCCTATTTTCTTGTTATGTTTTCCAAATATTCATTGCGTTTGCTTCTCTCGTTAGCTTTTAGTGTTTAGATTAGCTTTTACTAAAAGCTAAATATTTTAATATTTTAGGTAGCTTTTAGTTTTTTATATTTGTTTTTGGCAATTTTACCCTTTCTTCAACTTTTTGACAATTCTACTCCTCCAGTCTCTCTCTATATTTTTATTTTTTCTTTCACAAATATAAATAAAAACAATATGAAAATTAATTTTTAAATTTTTCTACATCAACATATACTTAAAAATATAAGTTTTATTAGTCCATTTTCTTTGACAAAATACATTTTGAATCTATTAAAATTAACTTTTATAATATTGATACAAATGCTTATAAAAAAATTAGTTATATTTTAGTATTAAAATATTATTATAAAAATAAATATCTAATTATAAAATAAATTATATTGCTTTAGTTATAACAACAACAACTATAACAACAATGTGATACCAATGTTTGTTTACGCCATTTTGCATTCGCCCTCTAACTTTATCGAACATGTTTTGTTTAATCAAATAGCTAAACAGTTATGAGCTAACACCTAAAATATAATGACTATCAGCTACTCAAATAATTATCAACTACCCTAGCAGCAAATTGTGCCGAACATGCCCCGTAGATATGAAATCACCAATGTCATTTTTCATTTGTGCATCTAAGGCACATTGAAAAACAAGAATAGTGAAACAAATATACAAGTATAAAATCAAGAATTAAGTATGAGAATTTATAGTTGATTCTCATTTTATTTCCAAGTGAGTTTTTAATAAAATAATATATTTGTGGTAAATTCTTTCAAAGACTATCTTAAATTTTAACAATTGATTGGCACATTTATAGCAAATATTTTTAGAAGAAGAATAAAAGCTTTTTTGATCTATTTTTAGATCATAATATAACCATGATGTAAAAGTTACAAGCATCCCAGTAATGCTGTATAATTATATCTAAACATGACAACCATACTTGTTAATTTTCCCTCGTTTATAAATTATTTTACCTTTAAATTTAAATTGAAGAAAACGCTACTTTACGAACGCTAACAAAATACTTAATCATTAGATACAGCATCTAATATCCTAGGACAATTTATTGCAACAAGGACATATAAAATTTCGATGCAAGTAATTTGGCAAGATCACAAAATTACCATGATCCTCCTTACTCCCCTCCTAGTACATGCTATGCAAAAATTGTGAACTTGCAATACAATTATTGCGAATAACCATTCTTATATATCTATTAAGCATAATATTTAACAAAAATAATACAAGCAGGTGAATAACTCATAAAAAGTAGTAACTAATAGTATAGATATTCTAACAAAGAGAATGTAAATTGTATATATCTATTGCCAACATATAGCACAATAACACATAATCCAAAATTGTAAACATAAAATATCATCATTCCAAAACCAGCCCAATCTAAATGTTGTCAACAAACATTGGAGGGAACACTAATTGGAGATGCAAGGCTGTGGGTTTACCATACTCACAATTATAATTTGAGGAAAAAAAGAAAAGAAAAGAAATGAAATGAAAATTTATATCTATATCTATATAACAGTATAATAGTCACAGACACTTGTCAACTTGTTATTTTTTCCCTTGCTTTACAATTAAAGTTGTCAAAATTATAATTACGAACTTCCAAATGGTTAAGAGAAACTTACACAATAAGAGTTTCAAATTATAATCTCAAATGTATTTTTTTAATTTTATCAATAATTATTTTGTTATATCAATAAATAAAGTGATATATTAGTTGTGGCTAACTATATAAGAGTCTTATAAATAATAGAATATAAAATGGATGACTAACAATTAAATTTTAGTAAATTTAAAAAAGAGTCATGCAAATATTTGTGTTAATAAATTTTCAATTTCACCAACATAAGAGTCTTGTAATAACTTAATATACAATATGTTACAAAATATGCAACATTGTATCATAGAGGATGACTAACAACTTATATTCAAAATATTCAAAAATCTATTGTTTAAACTAAACATAAGAAAAAGAATAAGTAAGTATTTACCTTGAATTCCATTCTACCTAGAATGCTCATTCATTTTCAAACAATTCCATCATGTCAAACAAGCCACAAGAAATCTATCTAAAGTTGGAGTTTAGATACAGTCTTGGTCAATGAACGGCTTAATTTTATGAAATTTATTTATTCTCCTCTCTCTCTCTCTCTCTCTTTCTCTTATTATATATATATATATATATATATATATATATATATATATTAGAACAAGGTGCATTATAGATTATAAGTTTTAGATATTTTAAATTTTATTCTTTTTATTTAAAATAAAAGTTATCTTTTTTGAATAGTTAAACAAATTATTTTGTTCATTAACGTATATTTACTTGATTTGTTAAATTATATTCAATTTATTGGCTACTCTTTTATTGAATGGTTATCAAATATTTCAATTTGTTTGCCACTGCCAAATGATTGAATTTTAGACTTAGTCATGTATAGTTGAAGTAGATGCTATAGTAGTGTGTTTTGAATTGATTCTAATTAATGATGAAATGAAATAATTTGATGATTGGAGTGTTATGATTTGATATTGAGCTACTGATTATCTCTTTAATTCTAAGAAAATATCATGAGTTCAATGAACTCTGTAGCCACATTATTTTTGTATAAGAAGATGTAAGTAAATGAATGATCATAGCATAGCAGAAAAAGAAAAAGAATGACCAGACAATATCATTTGTTAAAATTATCGTACTAGGTCAAGAGCATCTATTCATCTAAATGTTAATGGAAGAAAATTACTAGGAGGGAACCATAGATTAGTGCCTTAGACATATTGTAGTTGTATTCTTCCTATTTAATATTTGAGTTAACCTCATTTTTAATAGTTAAAAAAATTATTTTGTTCGTTAACCTATATTTAATTGATTAGTTAAATTATCTTTGTTCAATTTATCGGTTACTCTTTTATTGAATACTTATCTGATATTTCAATTTGTTGCCATTACCAAATGATTGAATTTTAGAATTAGTCATGTATAGCTAGAGAGATTCTATAGCAGTGCTTTTGGATCTTTTGATTCGAATAAATGATGAAATAAAATAATTTGATGATCAAATTGCTATCATTTGATATTGAGTTGTTGATTATCTCTTAATTCTAAGAAAAGCATGAGTTTAATGACTTAGAAACAGAAATGTAACTTGGATATGCAAATATATGATATGTCTTGATACTCACCTTATGGGAATATGTGATTCGGTGGCAACAATAGGTGAGACAAATGGATTAAGCACAACTGATGACTGGTGATGAGTGGCTTAGCAGTGGCCGGTTAGTTGGTGATCGGTGGTGAGTACACCACAAATCAATTTAGGGATTTGGGTTAAGAGGAAATAGGAAATGGGAAATGGGATTGATGTGTGCGTGTCTTTCGCTCTTTACTAACTTGCTGAGTTACTGTTTAAACTTTAATTCATTAATTTTTTTAATTAAAAGCTATGGACCCACGGGAACCCATAGGTCAACCTGACCCAACCTGTCACTTAGGCGGGTTGGGTCAGGTTGACCCGTTTACCTAGCGGGTCACTACTTAACCCTAACCTACTAAATCAGCAGGTTAAGCGGGTTGACTTGCAGGTCCTAACCTATTTTGCTAGCTTTACTCATGGGTTTATGTGTGTCTTTGCGAAATATTTTTGTTGTGCGATAGAGAAAGAGGAGTAGACTTGGGACTCGGCTAATTAGGCTTTAATCCCCATAGCGGGAAAGCAGCTTATTTTCAATAAGACCCTTTGATTGGGCAATGTCAAAAAACTTTTGCTTTATCAGCTTTAGAATAGAATGTTGCAGTTGTTTTGGTTCTTTTAGAATAAAACTTGAGACTTGTTAGTAGATTAGAATATTTTGTTTTCTTGCTTGGAAATATGTTGTTTCACATTGATGATTGTCAATTACTATGGTTCTTCATTCTATTATGTTGAAAGTTAGAGACTTACGCATTTAGGAAGGTCGTTCCTTTCTAGAGAGCGGCATGTTGCACCCTATAAAGGTTAATGGTTTTTGAGGCATGATAGTTTTGATATTAGAGCCAGGTTATGATCGCTAAGGGACTTAGGATTGGGTTTGGTAGCTCCCTATTTTGCCTAAAAATTTCGTAAAGCATTATTTATATGATTGTCTAATTTTTGCTTATGCGATAGTTGTAGAGAGGAACTAATGACACCTAAGAAGAAGAGGAGTGCTGCTAGTACAAGCCAACTGCCTCCACCTGTGGAAGACGATGAGAACATTTTGATAGCTGACTTGGCTAGGAAACTATTTGCTCCTAAAGAGGATGAAAATAGTGAGGAAGAATTCGATGGAATATCTAAAGGCGTCTTATAGCGTTTGGCCTAAAAACTTTATCATGAGACTAGGAATGAGCTTGATGAGGAAACTGCACTAGAGAAGTTCATGAGCATGAAACCACCACAATTTCAAGAAGAAGAAGACCCCAAAGAGGTTGGAAGGTGGTTGACTAATAAGGAGGGGAAGTTTTGAACTTTGAGACTTAATGAGGACCAAAAGGTTCACTGTAACACCTATTTGCTACATGATGTGACATTGGAGTCGTGGAACATGAAACTTGAAGAATTGAATGAAGAGCTACTAGATTGGCTTGGGTTTTGAGAGATGTTTGAGGCTGAATTTTATCCACCAACTTATCACAATATGAAGGTAGCTAATTGTAGGTACAAATATCTTGGGGGAGGGGGATAAGTGAATTAGGATATGTACTAATTTTTGTACTAAAAAATTCACCAAATAAATTATAAAATATCTCTTAGGGAATATATCAAACACAATAATGTCAAAGCAAGCATGAAATAGAAATGTAGAGTAAAGGAGTAAGAAGACAAACAATTTTTAGGTGGTTTGGCTTTGCCTATGTCCACCGCCTAAGGATGCTCCCCTTAGGACTTCAAAAATTTCACTAAAATGCTTCTTCAACTCTTGGTAAAGCATAAACCAAGTTTCACAACCCTTTGAGCCCACTTCTCAAAGAACCCAAGAGATTCTCTTTTTAGGATTTTCCCACACTCTTGGAAAGCTTAACAAACATTTTCACTAGGTTTTTCAAGCTGTTTGAGTGTGTATACAATCAGGAAGATTGTGAAATAGGTTAAAGATAGATTGGTTCTTCTTACAAAAAGATAAGCAAATAAAGCTCTTGAAAGCTCAAAGATTTCACAAGTGTAACTCAAAGATTTTAGCAATTGAATGATGATTTCAGATTTTGGAAGCTTAGATTAATAATCTTGAACGTGGTTGAATGAGAATTTAAAGAGAATTTTAGTTTTAAGGTTTGGTAGGTGAAGAAATGAATGAAAAATAGGGCTGAACGGTAATAAAATGGTTGTTACATTTAATGTAGAACCCATTCAACCGGTTGACTGGCTTGCCCCTTTGCTTCACTGACTAGGTTGGACGCCTTAGCCGGTCGACCGGTTAGGGGGTCCGGCTTTTTCCTTGCATTTCTGTTTTGGCTCGGCGACCTCCCTGGTCAGCAGGTCGACCGGCTTAGGGAGTCCAGCCACTCCAAAAAAGCTGAAGCAAAGCCAAACAAGTCTAAAACATGTTTTAAACCAATTTTAACAAACTTTCATAACACCAAATCAACTTAAAGCACTTCGTAAACAATTTTTCAAAGCTTGGGATCATCTCAAAACACATTTATGCTATGTACGCATCCAAATCAGTTTTGCATTTTATGAAAGACAATGGTCATGAGATTTAAATTGTTCATATCATGAAAAAAGAAGTTTAAGCTATTACTTGCAATTCTAAGGCATTTCACAAAGGAGCAATACATCTGATACCCCTTATGATACCTCTTTTCTACCTTATGACTTCTTATCATCTTCTTCTTCAAATTTTGAGCACTTTGATAGATAATGTTCCTCATGGCTTATTTTCTTCTATCTTTTAATTATCTATCTTTACAATTCATATTTAACACTCACGAGATACTTTTAGTAAAATGATCATATTTATCTAAAATCAATAATGCATATTTGGTAAAATTTTGATCAAATTTTTAATCATCAAAATCAATAACGAATATTTAGTCAACAATCTCCCCCCTTTTGATGATAACAAATTATTAGTAGAAAGTTTAGAGATCTAAAAATTTTACTCATCTTCAATATGAGCATTATTTTCAAGTAAAAGCATGTTGTGGAAATATTCCCCCTTACAACTTTAACTTATGCACATTTAAGCAATAAGCTCGATAGTAAGATCATAAACATACTCATGCACTATCATTTACCAAATTTAATAAGCCAATCAAAATAGCAATATACTTCTTACTCATTTTCCCCCTTTGGCATCATTAAAATCAATAATATGGACACAAGCAATAGCTAATTAACATAAGCACAACAGTTAATTAATGCTAATGAAAAAGCATGCAAGCAAAGCTATGATAAACGAATAAATCATAGAAATGAACGTAAAAGCTATAACAGCCAATAAGGGCCCCAAAACGCATAATCCATAAAAGAGCTAATCAGTCTAACTAGAGTGGCAAAGAAAAAGTAGCATTTTGAAAATAGGAGGAAAAATTGTTCAAATGGTGAAGTTCATAAAAAAGAACATAGTGGATTCACGGTGCAAAGTCATGATGATCCTTGAAGTACTTCTTCATGTTAGATTGCGTACTTGCTATTTTTGAGTCAACGTGCTCTTTCCATTGTGTAAGCTTAATCCATTGATTAGTCATTGTTGTTTTAATTTCCCCCATCCCAGTATTTAAAGCTTGTAATTAGGCAAGAATTTGTGCCATGACTGATGGATCTTCTTATTGACCCATAGAGCTAGAGCCTATACCTTTCTGCATCTCAACCCATTTTTGTTCATCAACATGCCCTTATGCTCGAGATTCTCGTATTACTCTCCTGAGTGTAACCTCTTCAGGAGCCAAGTCTTCATCTTCTAATATGCCGAAAAACATAGGAATTGTTCCAGATATACGCATGTCAACCCTTTTTTTTTTTGCTTTTACTCATCTCCAAAGGCTGCATCTAAGGCTTCTTAAACCTCATCCACGTGTTGTGCCTCAAGCCTAGATACCAGTTTAGTAAAAGTTGTTCCTGTTAGGATTAGTATGCCCTAAAGCTCACTTGTACATGACATTTTGGATATGAAACAATGTATAATCATATTTTTGTTAAATGGCATTATGAGTTTCTTACATATAATCTCTGTTATGTTTTATCGATGCATGTATGAAGGTCCTTTGACTTGCACTAATGACTTGGGTGCGCAGTGAGGCTGGACGCACAGCAGGTCCAAGTCTAGATTTAGTCACATCATAAATTGAATCCATAACCAAATAAGTAGTGTTGGGCACTCTACTGGGATAAGGTTATATTGAGCAAGTCTCCTCTTTAAAGGTGATCTACCTAGGTCATTGGAGGACTTTCTGGATTTGTCTCAATAGTACGTGTGTCACGTATTGGATAGGACCATTGTGAGTATGTTTTCTAGCGACGTACTATCAAAGAAAGAAAACAAGACACTCACTGCTACTAAATGATCATTGCTCTTAATCTTGAGTATATGTGGATGAACTAATGAAGTTAGGGTTTAGTACTTTGATTCACTGTGGGTGAGATCTTATTTTATTAGGATCAACAGCCTTGTGCATTGAGTGCTAAGTTCTAATTAATTAGAACATGCATATGCAAAATGGAATCTATGTGCCCCCTTTGGGATTGTCCAAATTTATCATCCGAATCTAGATCTAGTGATACTACCTTTATAGGTGTGTCGGTCATATGGCTTAAGGCTCGCTCCCGAGATCAAGAGATTCCATGACCAAGGATGGTTGGCAATAGGACAAGAAACCCAACGGAAAAAGATACAGCTAAGGAGGTGATAGTACACAGGCCAAAGGACCGATCTTAGCTGTGGGTATACATAGAGGGGCATTATGGTCAGTTATTTTGTGATAAGCTTTTGGGTAATGACAATTATTCTTGGAGTGCAACTTTGATCTTATGGTGGAATAGATCGAAGTTAAAAATAATTATTATGTCGCCTAGATCGGGCAAGGATAATTTTAATTATTTTTGGAAGCCAATGATAATTGTGTCTTCTTGGTCCCTTCCTAGTTGAAATGACTTTGAGAGAGTAATCTTGAAAGAGCAAATTCCATATTGTGGTAGTAGCCTTATTGGGCCAAAGCTTGAAATTGGGTTTGGGCTTTCTTTAGAGTCTAAGATAACCTAATTGGGCTAGGATGGTTTCCTATTGGGCTTGGGCCTCCACATGAATTATGGACTAAGTGTTGGACTTGGATAATGGGCTAGGCCTAAGTCTTCCAAGACAAGTGGACAACTTGCACAAGTCTTCCAAGACAAGATTGACAAGTTTCAAAAAGGAAATACTATATGGAAATTTTCTCCCACATTGAAAGTTTAGCAACTTTAGATGCCAAGGTTCTCTCTATAAATAGACAAGACCCTACACCTTTTATGTATTCCACTTTGTAGTTGATTTCTTCCTTTTTGGCAAGAAAATACTACAACACATAGTACACACTTATTGTGTGATTTTTGCTCTAGTTTTTCAAGAGCATATTACTTTGCTTCTTCCCACACAAGAGGCTATTCTCTCAAGATAAGTCTCTTTAATCATAGGGAAGAAGACTAGGGAGTTGCTTATTGTGACACCCTTATAGCAAATTTTGGTGGCCTTGTTCGTGAATGGGAATAAAGCTCGTGACCGGTTTTAGCTTCATCAAAGGCCCCACGCTTCAAGAGGTTAGCTTTATATATTTTGCAAGTACTAGTTATATTCTATATATGTTCTTAAGCATGTTCTTGTGTGTGTAATGTGGATATTTTATTTTCCTAGCATGTTTTCTTAGTTATAATTTAGAAAATATGGACTAGGATACTCCACACTTAATAATATCGATCCTACAATTGGTATCAGAGCTTAGGCTCACACACAACATGCTTAGACTATGCAAGAATATTGTATTTGCATAAATATATATTAGTCATCTTGTGAGTGGCAAGATTAGGAACTCTTGTGTTGCATATACTTGTGGTTTTTATGCTTGAATGTGCAGGTAATATAAAATCCCCTTGATGGTTCGTATGTATGCATGATAGATTTTCGTGTACGGTCAACAAAGCTTGGCCATAGGCGATTTCATGTATAAAATATTTCTGGTTATTGCTTTTAGTTTCATTTAAAAGAAGCATATGATGTTTTGATATCCTTGTAATGTTTCTTTATGAAGCTTGTATTAGCAATAGCAAAGTGTATTATTGTAATCTTTGAAGACCAAGAAGAAAAACAAGAAAACATCATATAGGAATACTCTACCTGGTAAGCAAGCCGGACGATCGGGTGGACTTAACCGGTCGACCGGCTAGGTCGACCGGCTACTCCAGAGAGCAAAAAATTCATGAAGCAATTGGAGCCGGTCGACCGGCTCTTATTGACGGTCGACCGGCTGAGGCAGAAAAAGCTACTATGTGTGCTGTGATGTGTTTGTTTTGTGTGTTTATCTATTGCATGTATATACTTGTTTTGAGGTGTTTTGAGCTTCATTTAATGTATTAGTATAGCATTTAGGTCATAATTGTACATATTAAGGTTTAAATGTTCATAGTTGAAGTAAAGACTTAAATGTTACACTAATGTGCGTTTATTGCTTGTTTTAGGTGAGATTTGGAGAGATAATTGGAGCTTAATTGAGGGTGCTTAAAGTGTGGAGCAAATCCAAGGGTGTTTTGGATGCAAAGGAATGAAGAAAAGTGCTTTTGGAAGTGGTCGGACGAAAGAAGGAGCGACCGAGGCGAAACCGAGCGCAACGTGAGCCAAATTCGGATCTTGCAACCTAAAAAGGACATGGACAAATTTTGGATATGTTTTAGGTTGCAAAAGATGGCTTGGGAGATCCCCCACGACGATACGAAGCCATAGAAAAAAACGGTGCGCGAATCGGAGCTAAAACGAGCAAGATATGACCATTTTACTATCAAGACTGGTTTGCCTCTGTCTAGGCCGGACGACCAAGCCGGTCGATCGGCTAGTCGACCGGCCGGATCAGAACCTAGGCCAATTTTGGCCGGACGACTTAGGCCCAAAGCCGGTCGACCGGCTGGGCCCCCGGCTGGACGTGCTAACAGCTCCATTTAAGCCACTTTTCAGCCCTTTTTGATAGGGAACACCACCCAAATCAAACACCCATTTCCCTAAACCTAAAATCCACCAAAAATTACCTCACACACTCACTTCTAAACACATTTAACACTTGGAATCAAGGATCTAAGAGGATCAAGCACTAGGATTTAGGGCATAGCTCATGGTTTGTAAAGCTTGGCTATGGATAGAAGGGTATCTCTCTTTTATCCTAAGTCTAATTATGTTTAATTAGAGCTATGTAGGGTGATTATATCTTGTATTTATGGATTGATTACTACTTCATATTAATGGAAAATTGATGGATTTATGTATATATGCCTTATGCTTATGGCTTCAAAGGCTATTTTACATACATGTCTATGTGTTTGTTGAAATGCCTCAATGATGTAGCATATATATATTGAAGTCTATTGTGCTATTAACCATTTCTAAATCATTATGCTAGCATGTCTATGTGTTTGTATGGTAACTACATGAAGTGGGTATGACTACATACATGTCTATGTGTGTGTTAGCATACTTAATAGCATAACTAGCTTCTATTGCATGCATGTCGGGTGCTATTGCTTAAATTGGTGTAATCTAAACATGTCTATGTGTTTAGTAGTAGAATATACCGGTGTATTCTCAAATGCCATGCCCTAGATGTGTTTGCCATGCACTTTATGTCAATTTCTGCTAATTGTGATGCGATCGATGGTGCACAACTAGTATTTAGCTTAGGTCGAGTCCCCTTTGGCTTTAAATCCAGCCAATAGGAGTCCGAATAGGTTTAGTTGACCTTAGTTCACTTAGGAAGGCTAGTTAGTCCACCCTAACACCCTAGGTTCATAAGGACCACGCCGTAGCTCTGAGTGAGGCGAAGCAGGGACGGACTCGCACCGAGTCCTAGGGCCAGATTGGGGAACTAATTAGAGGACTAAGTGCTAAGGTTAGATCGATCTACACTCACCTAGAATCTTATTGGCTAGCCCTAATTCCTAAGTCATAAAGACCACGCCGTACTACTAGGCATCGCCACCTAGGGACGGACCCGCACTGAGGCTTAGGGTATCAATTAGGAGGCTAATTATAGGTCTAGATTAGAGCACTTAGTATAATCCATCAAGTAACCCTAGAAAGACGTAGTAATCACCATAAACAAGATGTAATCACCTTAGTCTCCCATTTCCAACGTTTGAATCCCCTTAGATCGCTTGATTCCCCCATCACACACATACGCGCTACCTTTTTATTTCCTTGTTCTTAGATTAGGTTTACTTTTCCCGAGCTCCCCTCAAACCAAAAACACCAAAAACATTGTAGTTAGGACCCCAACAAGTAGCTCTTTAGGGCGCACTTAGCTTAGAACACCATACACATTAGGCCTCCCCGTGGATTCGACCCCGTACTCGCACACACCGTATTACACACGACCCGTGCGCTTGCGGGCTATTTAGGCTTGTGCTCAATTAGCGATACCCTATTTTTGTTGAAGATTGTAGGGAGCCATCAAAGAGAGATTCTAACATATTTTTGGTGGATGTTTATAATGCATTGATATATGTTTTAACATATTTGCATTAGCATGATTGCCACCTAGAAATATGTCCACTCATTAGGGTTTATAAAAATTAGTCATACATATGAGTTGATTCTCAAAGATAGTTAAGTTTATGAGAATGGCTTAGACAAGAGAATTATAAGCGGCTATGTCTAAAGATGCCATGAGATCTCATGACAACATTAAAAGAACTTAACTTGAGATTTACATGTATATATATCAACCTAAGGGTCTATGCACCCAGATTTAGGTAAGAGATCTATTGTGATATTGCAATGTTTTAGTAACACAAAGGGGATTTACATATATCCAAAATGTGTTTAGATCTAAAACAAAGCAAGAATATCAAAGGAAACCCTTAAGTTAAAATATTGAGTGGGAGAGGGGACTACCCCACGGCTTTCCATATCCGATTCACGTTAATGATAAATGTCATTAACTTCCCCAACGGAAGGTGACATTTTGTCTAGATTTAACAAGGTGAAACATAAAATGTTTATTCAAAAGGGTGTTAGTAAGTTCGGCCATCCCATCGATGGAGTTCTTCACTAAAGATCGCCTTACGTAACATTGATTAAAGTCACTACCCTATCGGAGGGCTTAAATCAAGAATGTTTTGGGGAATAAACATTAGGAATGGGTGTACACTCAACTTAAATGGTAGGTTCGGCTATCCTATCGATAGAGTTCGCTTTCGGATTTAAGAAGCCAAACAAAGCGATGATTGAATTATTCAATTGGATCATATCCCGACAATTGTTAATTCAAATAAGTGGTGGCACTTAACTTAACATTCATAAGTTCGACCATCCCATCGGTGGAGTTCTTATGAGGATGTTGAGACACTGTTACATCGAGTAGTTTAAAGGGTTGATCTGCTCAAAGGCAAATGATGTAAAAAGTCCTCGTATGTTTTATTTCCAAAGATAGCATACATATTATACATGCATCAATTTTGTACTCATAAATTAATTATGATTATATTGTTGTATCCAGAAAAATGTCTTCGTTCAGTCCACTAGCTACAATTCTCAAAGAGCACAAGCTCACTGGACCGAATTTTGTGGATTGGGAACGAAACTTAGACATAGTATTCACTGCAGAAGAGTACAAGTATGTCCTAACAACTCTTTATCCTGTTGTGAGGGCTAACTCTTCTGAAACCCAGAAAGATGCTGAGGCAAAATGGCAGAAAGCCAATAGTATGGCCAAGTGCTATATGACGGCTTCTATGTCAGATATTTTGCAGAGCAAGCATCATCATATGGAAACTGCAAAAGAAATCATGACCTCACTGTCTCGTATGTTTGCTGATAAGAGTAGGCCTGCAAGGCAAGGTGCTCTTAGAGAAATTACGAATCAAAGGATGGTAGAAGGAGCATCTGTCAGGGAGCATATGCTCAAAATGATGGATTGCTTCAATACTGCTGAGATCCTAGGAGCAAACATAGATGACCAATCAAAGGTAGACATGATTTTGGAGACTCTACCATCATCTTATACTCAGTTCAAGCTTAATTATAATATGAGTAAGATGAACATGGATATGACGAAATTAATGAAAGAGCTCCTAGCTGCAGAAGCCATAATGAAAAATAAAGGCCATATAAATATAGTTCAAGCATTCACTTCTGGACTTAACCCGAAAGGGAGAAAGTTCAAAGGAAAGGGGAAGCAAAAATGTGGTCAAGGGAAAAAGAAGAAAAGTGGTGAACAGCCCGTGCATTAACGGTGAAAAGCCCAAGGGCAAATGCTTTAAATGTGGCCTAAAAGGACCTTTGGAAAAAGATTGCCCAAGTACTTGGCTCGAGGCCGTAAAGGTACACCTCTTTTGTTCTACATTGAAACCCGCTTAGTGGTTGATTCTACTGATTCTTGGATTGTAGACTCGGAGCCACTAACCATATTTGCAATTCTTTGCATTGGTTTCATGAAATGAAGGAACTAGCTAAAGGGAGTTTGCTCGAGGTTGGGTAATGGAGCAAAAGTATGGGTCACTGCGATGGGAGGAATGTGCTTAAATTTTCCTGTAATAGGAAGATATTTTTGAACAATGTTTATTATGTTCGGATGTACGTAAAAACCTTATCTCTGTTTCGCAATTAATATTAGAGGGTTTTGCATTAATTTCCATTCGTGTTGATATCGGTAGAGATGGAAATATTATTTGTTACAGTATAATGCATTATAACTTGTTCTATATATAACATATTACAAACTCAATGCATAATATAGAACAAACTAATTCCCGGAAAAGGAAGGTTTCTTCGACCAATGATACATATCTTTGGCACCTACGCTTAGGACATATCAGTCTAAAGCGAATTCGGAGATTAGTCGAGGATGGGCATCTTAGCTCATTAGATCTCGAAGATCTACCTCCATGTGAATCTTGTCTTAAAGGGAAGATGACTAAATGGTCATTTTCTTCTAAAGAAGAAAGGGCCAAAGAAGTATTGGAATTGGTTCACACTGATGTGTGTGGTCCTATGAGCAAACCAGCACAAGGAGGTTATGAGTATTTCATTACTTTTACTGATGATTACTCTAGGTATGGATACGTATATCTAATGCGACGCAAGTCTGAATCCTTTGAGAAATTCAAAGAGTTCAAAGCTGAGGCAGAGCAGAAATTAGATAAACATATCAAAGCCCTTCGGTCGATCGAGTGGCGAATACCTCTCGTGAGTTCGGAGACTATCTTACACAAGAAGGGATAGTGTCTCAATTGATCGCACGAGGACTCCTCAGCAAAATGGTGTAGCAGAGAGAAGAAATCGTACCCTATTGGATATGGTTAGGTCAATGATGAGTCATGCATCATTACCTTTATCTTTTTGGAGTTATGCCATTGAAACAGCGGCATACATCTTGAACTTGTTACCATCCAAATCAGTACCTAGGACACCTCAAGAAATGTGGACTGGGCATAAGCCTAGTCTAAATCATCTCCACATTTGGGGCTGTCCAGCTTATGTACTTAATAGTAATGCTTCAAAATTGGAACCGAGATCCAAGTTATGCTATTTCATTGGATATCCTAAGGGAACCAGAGGTGGGATCTTTTATAATCCTAAGGAGCAAAAGGTGTTTATAAGCACCCATGCTAGATACTTAGAGAATGATGAAATGGTCCAAAAAACACCAGATTCTGAAGTTGTTCTAGATGAGATTTCACAAGAATCTCCAGTAACACCTGTGGTAACTGTGAATGAAAAAGAACAGCATATTACACCTAATATATCGGAGCATCGTCGTAGTGGGAGAATATCCAAGCCTCCTAATAGATACTATGGAGAGTCCTTTCAGACTTCTTCAGAGAATCAGGTGGTGGATCCCGTAAGTTATGATGAAGCAGTTTCCGACATAGATGACGACAAATGGCATAAGGCAATGGATTCAGAGTTAGAATCTATGTATTATAACAAAGTCTGGGATCTTGTAGTTGCACCTGAAGGGGTAAAACCTATAGGGTGCAAATGGGTCTACAAGAGAAAAAGAGGAGTTGATGGAAAAGTTGAAACCTTTAAAGCAAGGTTGGTGGCGAAAGGTTATACTCAGAAAGAAGGGATCGATTATGAGGAAACTTTCTCACCAGAGCCATGCTTAAATCCATCAGATACTTCTTGCCATCGCTTGTCATTATGACTACGAGATATGGCAAATGGGCGTCAAGACGACCTTTCTTAATGGGGAACTTGCGAGACCATTTACATGACACAACCAGATGGATACATTGCTAAAGGCCAGAACATATGGTTTGTAAATTAAAGAAGTCCATTTATGGATTAAAGCAGCATCTAGAGCATGGAACATCAAATTTGATCGTAATTAAATCTTATGGTTTTGATCAAAATATTGATGAACCTTGCGTGTATAAAAGGTGTAATGGAAATCTGTAGCTTTTTGGTTACGTATGTGGATGATATCCTACTAATTGGAAATGATGTGGGGATGCTATCATCCATAAAGGTTTGGCTTTCTACTCAATTTCAAATGAAGGATTTAAGAGAAGCTAGTTATGTTCTAGGCATCAAGCTTATGCGAGATCGTAAGAGCAGAAGGCTAGCCCTATCTCAAGCTTCATTTATTGAGAAGATATTAGTCAGGTTTAACATGCAAAACTCTAAGAAGGCCTTGTTACCTTCTAGACATGGAGTTTATCTATCTCGGGATCAATGTCCTAAAACACCTGAGGAGATAGAGCGCATGAAGCGAGTTCCTTATGCTTCAGCAGTTGGAAGTCTCATGTATGCCATGTTATGTACTAGACTAGATATCTGCTTTGCTGTTGGCATGGTTAGTAGATATCAGTCAAACCCTGGATCGGTACATTGGGTTGCGGTTAAGCATATATTCAAATTCCTGCAAGGAACAAAGGATTATGTGATAGAATACCATGCAGATGATCTAACACCATTAGCCTATACAGACTCGAATTTCTAGTCCGACAGAGATTCCAGGAAGTCTACTTCTGGATATGTTTTCACTCTGTCAGGAGGAGCTATTTCATGGAGAAGTGTAAAGCAAAATTGTATTGCTGACTCTACCATGGAGGCCGAGTATGTAGCAGCATCTGAGGCTGCGAAAGAGGCAGTATGGCTAAGAAAGTTCCTGTTAGACCTAGAGATTGTGCCGGCAGCTCACAGACCAATAACGTTGTATTGCGACAACAACGGTGCTGTTTCACAGTGCAAAGAGCCCAGGAATCACAAAAAGGGTAAACACATTGAACGGAAATATCATTTGATTCGTGAGTTTATCCAAAGAGGAGATGTAGTAGTTGACAAGATAGCTTCAGCAGAAAACCTGGTAGACCCATTTACTAAGACTCTTTCAGAGAAAGTGTTTGCCACACATTTAGAGTCTTTGGGTATTAGGCTTTGCATTAGTAATCTTTAGTGCAAGTGGGAGATTGTTAGGATTAGTATGCCCTAAAGCTCACTTGTACATGACATTTTGGATATGAAACAATGTATAATCATATTTTTGTTAAATGGCATTATGAGTTTCTTACATATAATCTCTGTTATGTTTTATCGATGCATGTATGAAGGTCCTTTGACTTGCACTAATGACTTGGGTGCGCAGTGAGGCTGGACGCACAGTAGGTCCAAGTCTAGATTTAGTCACATCATAAATTGAATCCATAACCAAATAAGTAGTGTTGGGCACTCTACTGGGATAAGGTTATATTGAGCAAGTCTCCTCTTTGAGGGTGATCTACCTAGGTCATTGGAGGACTTTCTGGATTTGTCTCAATAGTACGTGTGTCACGTATTGGATAGGACCATTGTGAGTATGTTTTCTAGCGACGTACTATCAAAGAAAGAAAACAAGACACTCACTGCTACTAAATGATCATTGCTCTTAATCTTGAGTATAAGTCACCAAATAAGCTCATTTAGCTCTAACATTTTGAGATCTTTACCCTTCTTGATGGCCGTCACCTTTGGTTGCCATGATGATGGTAGGCTTTTTAGCACATTTCTCACTTTTTCTACATTTGAGTAGTATTTTCCAAGTGCTTTCAAGCCATTAATAATTTCAATAAATCTAGAAAACATTTACTCAACATTCTCGTTAGGAGGCATTTTGAATAATTCATATTTATGAACAAGCATAGCTCCTAAACTCCTTAACTTGGCTAATGCCCTCATAGGTTACTTCTAATTGATCCCATAATTCTTTAGCCGAGGAGTAACCCATTACTCTAGCAAACTTGGTGGCATTCATAGCATTAAACAAGTAATGCAGTGCCTTTTGATTCAACTCAAATAGTTTAATGTCTTCATTATTCCATTCATCCTCAGGTTTAGGCACTCTTCGATCCCCTTGTAACTTAGTTTGTAAGATAGGTCCATTTTCTATAACCTTCCAAGCCTTATAATCATGTGATTGTATAAACACTTTCATTCTCATATTCCAAAAGGCATAGTTAGTTTCATTGAAAGGGGGTGCTTGCTTAACAGAAATTCTCTCCATATTTACTAAATGTAATTCTACTAGTTGTTAAACTATAGGTAGAACCCTAGCTCTGATACCAATTGTAGGTGCAAATATCTGAAGGGAGGGGGGTGAATTAAGATATTTACTAATTTTTGTATTTAAAAATTCACTAAATAAATTATAAAATATCTCTTAGGCAATATATCAAATACAATAATATCAAAGCAAGCAAGAAATAGAAATGTAAAGTAAAAGAGTAAGAAGCCAAACGCTTTTTAGGTGGTTCAGCCTTGCGTACATCCACCACCCAAGGATGCTTCCCTTAGGACTTCAACAACTTCACTAAAATGCTTCTTTAACTCTTGGCAAAGCACAAACCAAGTTTTACAACTCCTTGAGACCACTTCTCAAAGAGCCCAAGAGATTCTCTCTTTAGGATTTCCACACTCTTTGAAAGCTTAACAAATATTCTCACAAGGCTTTTCAAACTATTTGAGTGTGTATACAATCAAGAAGATTGTGAAATAGGTGAAAGATATATTGATTCTTCTTACCAAAAGATATAGCAAATAAAGCTCTTGAAAGCTCAAAGATTTTAGCAATTGAATGATGATTTCAGATTTTGCAAGCTCAGATTGATAATCTTGAATGTGTTTGAATGAGTATTTAAAAAGAATTTTGGTGTTAGGGTTTGGTAGGTGAAGAAATGAATGAAAATTGGGGTTGAATGGCAATAAAATGGCTAATACATTTAATGGAGAACCCGCTCAACCGATTGACCACCGGCTTGCCCATTTGCTTCACTGTCTAGGCCAAACACCTTAGCCGGTCAACCGGCTAGGGGGTTCGGCTTTTCCCCTGCATTTTCGTTTTGGCCCGATGACTTCCCTAGTCAGTCGGTTAACCAGCTTAGAGAGTCCAGCCACTCCAAAAAAGCCAAAGCAAAGCCAAACAAGTCTAAAACATGTTCTAAACCAATTTTAACAAATTTTCATAACACCAAATCAACTTAAAGCACTTTGTAAACAATTTTTCAAAGCGTAGGATCATCTCAAAACACATGTTTATGCTATGTACGCATCCAAATCATTTTTGCATTTTATGAAAGACAATGTTCATGAGATTTAAATTGGTTGTATAATGAAAAAAGAAGTTTAAGCTATTACTTGTGATTCTAAGGCATTTCACAAAGGAGCAATACATCTGGTACCCCTTATGACACCTCTTTTTCGCCTTATGACTTCTCATAATCTTTTTCTGCAAATTTTGAGCACTTTTATAGATAATGTTCCTCATGGCTCATTTTCTTCTATCTTTTAATTATCTATCTTTATAATTCATATTTAACACTCACGAGATGCTTTTAGTAAAATGATCATATTTATCTAAAATCAATAATGCATATTTGGTAAAATTTTGATCAAAATTTTCATCATCAAAATCAATAGCGAATATTTAGTCAACACTAAGTTTGCAAACTTGATACACGAAGACATTACTGTGGCGCAATATAAAAAGAAATTTGTGGAACTGTCCCGTTTTGCTCCATACACAATTCCTCAGGGGTATGAGAAAGCTAAGAAGTTTGAGAGAAAGTTAAAGGCTAAGATTTGTCTGCATGTCTTGTCTCATCTACATATTGCTTTGAAGGAAGTCATTGAGAGCTATTCTAGTGGAATAGGAATTAAATTCGATGCAAAATGTCCCTTTCAACAACAAGGATGGGGGTAGTTCTAGTCAGACAAAAGAAGGGTTATCTAAAAAACAGCAAGCTACCAATCAGGGAATGAAGAATGAGGTTAAGTGTTTTAGATGCGGAGGTGGTTATCTTGTTGAGCAATGTCATTGGACAACTGGTTCTTGTTTTCACTATGGAGGAGGACCGCCTTATCAAGGATTGCCACGCCAAGATAAGAGGACAAAAAGGATAACGGTAAGCAATCACAAAATCACACCCCGCTTTACACACTTACCCATGATGGTGCTCAAGCTTATGAGGATGTTGTGTCAGGTAGTCTTTCTATTGGTTCAACATATGCCCATGTCTTTACTGATTCTGGTTCAAATTACTCTTTTAAGGCCCCATGTTTTGCAACTTTACTTAGCATAGCACCTGCATTGCTTGATTCAAAATTATGTGTTAAGACTCCGGTAAGAACATCTGTCATAACTAATGTAGTATATAATAGATGCATAGTCCGAATTGAGAACCATGAATTGCCCGTGTATCTAATTGAATTAGAAATAAGGGATTTTGATGTGATTCTTGCGATGGACTGGTTGGCTACATATCATGAGCACATAGACTATTTCAAGAAACGTGTGATATTTCGTATCCTTAATGAAGATAAGTTTGTGTTTATTGAGAGAGTTCAACAAAGGCTGATGTCTTCTTACGAGTGCAAGTTTTAAAAGACCCGCAAGCGTACGGATCGTGCAATACAGTGTTTACGAGTGCGGGTGTCGAACCAAAGGGAGGCGTGAATATCGTGAATGTATCCTATGCTTGGTGTCCTAAAAGAGCTAAAAAGAAAGATCTAAACTAAGTGTACTTTTTCTTGTGAAGGTTTGGATTTTCGAGAACTCTAAGTAAATAAAAAAAAAACTAAACTATGAATAAAAACAAAAGGGACGCAGCTTGATTGAGAAGAAACTAACAATTGGAAAGAGATTAGGGTGACTTGGACTTATGAATGGGTAATTCCATACTCAAATGCTATGGGATTAAGGGATGATGGCTAACTATCAAAAGTGCTCTTAACTAGGTTGTTAGTTAGTGTCCTGATTTCCCCCTAGGACTCGGTGCGGGTCCGTCCCTAGGCGACGTCTCCTAGAGCTACGACGTGGTCCTTATGACCTAGGGCCTCAAGAGGGACTAACTAACTTCCTAGGTGGCTTAGAATGAACCTACCCTAGTACCTAAACCGTTGGCTGGGTTTAAAGCCAAGACCTAGTGTTGCTAAGGTCGACTAAATCTATCCTGAAACCTATTGGCTGGATTTAAAGCCAAAGGAAACTCGACCTAGATTAGCCCTAAATTATACTCCGTCATTCTAAGGTCACTACGGCAGGATTTGACTAACATTCATACACATGTGATATTGAAATTATGCTTGTTACTAGGCATGCAAATACGCATATAGACATGAATAAAAGCACTACCCACTTCATAACATCCATGTATAAACACATAGACATGAGTACAAAGATGGATTAGATGTGTTTAGTAACAAACAAACTTCAATTAATATATATGTACTCATCTAAATATTCTATCAAACACATAGACATGAATGAAAGAACACCCAATTAAACAAAACAAATCAAAACATATATATATATATATATATATATATATATATATATATATTCAGCCATCATATCCCATATCATAAGAGTATAAAATTAACCCATTACATAAGTTTTATCACCCTATACAAGCCTACTCAGACATAATAGAAAATAGAATGAAAGAGATATAACGAAACTCCCCTTTCATCCTAGCGACTTTAGAACACAGCTTGTAAACAATCTCGATTCCAAAGCGTTTGAATCTCCAACGAAGCTTGGTTCTTCGTGAAAAATATGTGAAAAGGGTGTGTGAGGCGGCTAGGGAATAGGGTTAAGTGTGTGTGAGAATAGGTGTGAAATGTGTGTAAAAAACTCCTCTCTTTTCTGCTCTGCATCGGGCTTTATTTATAGATTCGCGCATAGCTGGTCGACCGGCCTCTGGAGTACTCGACCGGCTTTCTTCAAGGGCTCTCTGGAGTGGCCGGTCGACCTAGCCGGTCGACCGGCTCTTGAAGGGGGGTCGTCCGGCTTTTCGACGAAGCTCTCTGGAGTGGCCGGTCGACCTAGTCGGTCGACCGGCTATTCTTCCTTAGCGTTCGGCTAACTTCTTTCATCCAATTTTTCGTTATTTCGGCCTTTAGTCTTCTCCCTTAGACCCGTGCATGTCCTATCTTCATCACCTTTCATTGTTCAATCTTTATCTTAACCCAAAGTCACCTGAATCATTGAAAATAAGCTATTAGTGTAGCATTTTATCTCTTAAACTCAATATGCACATTTATTCACACTTAAACCTATTCCTATCAAAAGTACTACACTAATGCATCATTATAAGCATTCAACACCTCTAAAGTATAAGTAAATGGCGATGCAAACACACACCAAATCACAACTCATCAAAGGCCTAAGGTGGTGTCTGCATATAAGACTCAGAAAATGTTAGCTAAGGGTTGTATTGCATAACTAGCATGTATTCATGGCCTCATCATCAGAAAAGCCTAAGTTAGAAGACATCCATTTAATATGTGAGTTCCCAGATATATTTTCTGAAGACATCCCAAGGCTTCCTCCAAATAGGGAAATTGAGTTTGAGATCGACTTAGTTCTTGGGATGGCATCTATTTCAAAGGCTCTATATTGGATAGCACCAACGAAGTGAAAGGAATTAAAGGTAAAATTGGAAGAATTGCTAGAAAAGGGGAAAATTCACCTTAATATATCACCATGGGGTGCCCCTGTACTTTTTGTAAAGAAAAAGGAAGGAAGTATGCATTTGTGTGTTGATTATCAAGAATTGAATAAGGTGACCATCAAGAACAAATATCCTCTTCCAAAGATTGATAACCTGTTCAATCAGTTGCAAGGAGCCAAGATGTTCTAAAAAATACACCTGAGTTCAAGTTATTACCAATTAAGGATCAAGGCAAAAGACATCTCAAAAATGGCATTCAGAACGAGATATGGTCACTACAAATTCATGGTGATGTCATTTGGTCTAACTAATGCACTAGTAGCATTTATGGACTTAATGACTCGAGTGTTCAAACCCTTTTTAGATCAATTTGTGATTGTGTTCATTTATGATATACTTGTATACTTGAGAAACTGTAAAGAGCATGAGACTTATTTGATAATCGTGTTGCAACTTTTAAGGGAAAAAGAACTTTATGCAAAACTCAAAAAATGTGAGTTCTGGCTAATAGAGGTGGCTTTTTAAGGCATGTGATTTCAGAGAAAGGTGTGTCTATAGACTCGCAAAAGATTGAAGCTGTGACTAGCTTGCCTACACCTACTTCCTTAACAAAGATACGTAGTTTCTTGGGTTTGACAGGTTATTATTGCAAGTTTGTGGATAGTTTTTCTCATATTGCCACTTTGTTGAGCTGTCTTATGCACAAGTAAGTAAAGTTTGCATGGACTCCTGAATGTAAAAAGGCTTTTTGGGAATTAAAGCACCGTTTAGTATTGACACCTGTATTGACACTAGCCAATGGTACGAACGGTTTTGTTATATATAGTGATGCATCACATAATAGGTTGAGATGTGTTCTAACGCAACATGGTAAGGTCATCACATATGCATCGAGGTAGTTAAATAGTTATGAACAAAACATCCCACACATGAATTGGAATTGGCAGTAGTGTTTTTGCTTTGAAAATATGGAGACATTATCTTATGGGGTTACTTGTGAGATTTTCACAGATCATCAAAGTTTAAGGTATCTTTTTATACAAAAAGAGTTGAACTTAAGGCAGCAGTGATGGTTGGAACTAATAAAAGATTATAATCTAAAAATTCAATACCATCCTGGTAAGGTTAACAAGGTGGTTGATTCTCTTAATAGAAGATCACATGGTGGAATGACTGCATTGATTACCTCACAAAAGGAGTTGATTAAGGAATTTGATAGAATGAGGATTGAAGTTTTCCAAAAATTTTTGTTAGCACACGTTATTGTGCAACCCACACTAGTAGAAAGAATTAAGGCAGCATAACAACGAGTATTTGAAAAGTATTTGGAAGGCAATAGATAGTGGAAAATATTTGTACCTCTAAATTCATGATGGTGACACCTTGAGCTTTAAGGGAAGGTTGTGTATGCTTGAGGACCCTTAGATTAGAAAAAAGATTTTAGAAGAAGCCCATAGACTGCGTTTTTCTATTCACCCTAGGGGAACCAAGATGTACTAGGATTTGCAGGACCACTTTGGGTGGAGAAACATGAAGAGAGAAATTGTGGAGTATGTGACCAAGTGTTTAACTTGCCAAAGAATCAATATGGAACATCAAAAGCCTTTAGGAACATTACAACCTCTAGACATTCCCGAACGAAAGTGAGAATGTATATCTATGGATTTCGTGACAGGTTTACCTAGGACACATGAGAAGAATGACGTTATATGAGTAATTGTTGATAGATTGACCAAATCGGCTCACTTTTTTCGGTTTCGGCTTGGAACATCAATAGAAAGCTTAGTAAAGATGTACATTGCAAAAATAGTGAAACTTATGGGGTGCCAAAGGAAATTGTTTATGATCGGGATACAACATTTACCTCCCATTTTTGGAGGAGTTTCCAGAAAGCAATGGGGACCGAGCAGATGATGAGTTTAGTTTATCATCCTTAAACAAAGGGAAAGAGTAAAAGGACAATTCAAACGTTGATACAAGCCTGTGTTTTTGATTTTGGGAAAGGTTGGGACAAGTGCCTTACTCTAGTAGAATTTGCTTATAACAATAGTTACCAAGCAAGCGTTGGCATGTCTCCTTTTAAAGCATTATATGGAAGGAAGTGTCATACACATTTGTATTGGGATTTGGGCGAGAAAAAGATTCTAGGACCCCAATTGGTTGAAGAGACTGAAGAGAATGTAAGGATAATTTGGGCCAGGATCAAAGCAGCCTAAGATCGCCAAAAAAGTTGGGCTAATACTAAGAGAAAGAAATTAGGATTTGAAATAAGGGATCATGTGTTCGATAGACTGTCTCCAAATAAGCGGGTTATGAGATTTGGAAGGTGGGGGAAGCTAAGTCAGCGCTATATTGAACGATTTTAAGTACTGCAAAGAGTTGAAGAGATAGCATATCGGCTTGCCTTGCCACCATCACTCGTAGGGGTACATAAAAATTTTCATGTCTCATAACTGAGGAAATATGTGTCAGATTTAAGCCATGTGCTACGACACGAGGAGGTGAAGATGGGAAAAGACTTGACTTATGCTGAAAAACCCTTAAAAATTGTGGATCGCAAAAAACAAATTTTGAGGAGAAGGGTTATTCCCTACGTTACTAGCCAATGAATAGGTCGATTAAAGAGATACCACGTGGGCATTAGAAGCTGACACTAATGAAAGTCTCCATCTGTAACCACAGCCACCCCATTGAATGCGTGATTTTTTACTTCGATTTGTTAATTTTCTCATTATTCATTGAGAAATTGTGGGTTGTATTTGTGTGGTTTTGTCATCGAGGATTTGTACTATTTGGTAATTCTTGACAATTAGGATTTGGTGCTAATTGACTTTTGTTTATTTTAAGGACAATCATTTTATTGTTGTGAGTATCACCTCTTATTGAGATTGTATCTCATGGGTTTATTTGTCTTTGTAAAATTTTTTTATTGTGATACAAAGAAAGAGGAGTAGACTTAGAACTCTGCTACTTGTAATGGTGGAGCCAGGACCCTCAAATTAGGGGGTACACATATCTATTTATAAATATTTTATGTAAATCATAAAATTATATAATACAAAAATAACATCTTAATAGTAACATACAAAAAAGACTTCTCGTTACTTGTATTTTAATTTCACTGCGTGAGTGTGTGTTATACATCTTAATTTCATAACAAGTGGTATCAGAGCAAGGTTGGAAGGAGGACATTGGTTTGCATGAAAAATGAAAAAAGAAACGCCGAAGAGGAGTTAAAAAAATTTGCTGATCTGCTGGTCACGTTTGGAGGCCTTTTTGCGTCCGATTGATGATTTGTTTGTTGCCGTGTGTTCACTGCAACAAGAAGAGTAAGCTGCTAAAATTTTACAATGATCCTATGGTCGAATTGTAAGATACAAGCAGGTAAAGTTTTGTGAGTTTGTGGTCAAAACAATCAAATAGAAGGTTTGACCAGCGTTGACCGAAGGGCTGCAGGGGTTTGACTGCGTTGACCGAGGGCCTCTCCACCATTTTTTGACATCCTGAATCTGTTTTTGGGGTCAGTTTTGCCAAAATCTTGCTAGATTGTTGAGTTTTAGCGATTTTGTGCATAAGAGCCATGACGACGATCGGTACGAAGTTTGAAATTCCAATGTTTGATGGGAACATGAACTTCAACTTGTGGAGGAATACTATCGAGGACCTTTGGTACAGCAAAGCCTTGATGAAGTGCTAGAAGAGGCGAAATTGGAAGAAGTCAATGATAAGAGGTGGAAGTCCCTACAACGAAGAGCTTTAAGTATAATTCGGTTGGCATTAGCACCGCAAATTAAATGTCATATGATTAATGAGACGACGGTGAGCGGTCTGTTTGACAAGTTGGAGAATATTTATGAGTCGAAGTCAATCACCAACTGATTGTGTTTAAGGACGGAGCTTTACTCGTTTAAGATGGAAGAGAGAACCGCCATCTAGGATCGCATTAACAAATTCAACGAGTTAGTGGTCAAGCTCATAAGTGTTGAGGAGCCTGATAAGAGAATTACGGATGAAGAACAAGCGCTCGTACTACTATCTTTCTTGCCGAAGTTGTACATGCCATTTGTGCAATCAATCCTCGTTGGGAAAAAGACTCTCGAGCTAAACAAAGTGACTACGCTCTTGAAAGAGAACGAAAGGATATTAGGAAGAAGTAATGTGCCTAGTGGAGATCAAGCATTAACCGTTGAAGGTTCGAATCGAGGGAAGAGTTCTAGAAGAGGGAATTCTCACAGAGGTAAATGAAGGCTCAAAAAGGAAGAAGACTGACTGGGTGTTGGACTCAGCGGGAACGTTTCACGTTTGCAATGATAGAGCTAGTTTCGACACTTTGCGCTTGGATAAGAGGCTTGGATATATCACTGTTGGGAACAACCAGAAGATGAAGGTTTCCGACGTTGGGAGAGTTCACCTGGCGCTCAACAATCGTAGTATCAAGACCATCTCCAATGTAAGGTATGTGCTATCTTGCGTGTCCAACATAATTTCACTAGGTGAGTTGGCATCAACAGGGTAAAAGTACATTGGTGAAACAGACTGCTGCAAAGTGTATCGTGGAAAGAAGCTAGTTCTTGAAGGGAAGAAGAACGAGAAGCACGTGTGCTACTTGGAAGGACGCACCACTCTGAGAGACGAACGCGACAAGTGTGAAGAAGCTAAAGTGAAGGCTGAGAAGAAGAGAAGAGTGACGTTCTCGATTACTATGAAGATTCTTGGCACTTCTCGCCAAAGGAGGAATTTGTTGGGTTATGGCTCAAGTGCTAAGCCCAAGTCCATATTGAAATTAGGAAAGAGTCTTAATGAGAGTCAAAATTCTAGTTATAGTAAGAGTTTTAGTTATGGTAGGATTGATAGATTAAGAAATCCTTTGTCTTGGAGGACAAGAAAATCTCCTTTATAAATAGGGCTCTTGTATTAGTTGAAAGGTGTGTGTGTGTCTTACAATAGGTCTGGGCTGAGAAAGAAAGCCATTGTAAGAACACCGTGAGGGAGAGTTTAGACTTTTCTATCCGTGCAAAAAGTCACTTGAGTTGTAATACTCTTTTCTATTAGTGGAGTTTTTCGTGGACATAGCGAATGGCCGAACCACGTTTAATTGTGCATATTCTTTTTTCTCTCTCAAGAGCGCAGTCACTTCATTCAGCTTGAGAGTCTTCTTCCCAACAAGGATTGATTGTGCGAACGGCTTGTACGACTTCAACAAGGAAGATAGTAGTACGAGCGCTTATTCTTCATCCGTAATTCTCTTATGAGGCTCCTCAACGCTTATGAGCTTGACCACTAACTTGTTGAATTTGTTAATGTGATCCTGGATGGCGGTTCCCTCTTCTATTTTAAACGAGTAGAGCTCTGTCCTCAAACACACTCGGTTGGTGATTGACTTCGACTCATAAATATTCTCCAACTTTTCGAACACACTACTCACCGTTGTCTCATCAATCACATGACATTTAATTTGCGGTGCTAACGCCAACAGAATTGTACTTACGATTCTTCGTTGTAAGAACTTCCACTTCTTATCATTGACTTGTTCTGGTTTTGCCTCTTCTAGCACTTCATCAAGGCCTTGCTGCACCAAAAGGTCCTTGATAGTATTCCTCCACAAGTTGAAGTTCATGTTCCCATCAAACATTGGAATTTCAAACTCCGTACCAGTCGTCGTCATGGCTCTTATGCAAAAATTTGCTAAAACTCAACAATCCAGCAAGAATTTGGCAGAACTGACCCCAAAAATGGATTCAGGATGTTGAAAAATGGTGAAGAGACCCTCAGTCAACGCGGTCAAACCCTTGCAACCCTTCGATCAACGCTGGTCAAACCTTCTATTTGACTGTTTGACCACAAACTTATAAAACTTGACCTACTTGTATTTCACAATCCAACCGTTGGATCAATTGCAAAATTTTAGCAGCTTACTCTCCTCATCAAGAAAAACACACAGCAACAAACGGATTGTCGATCAGACTCCAGGAAGCCTCCAAACGTGACCAGCAGATCAGCGAATTTTTTAACTCATCTTCGGCATTTCTTTTTTTGTGCAAACCAGCGTCCTCCTTCCAACCTAGCTCTCAATACCACTTGTTAGGAAATTAGGACGTGTAACACACACTCATGCAGCGGAATTAAAGCACGAGTAACAAGAAAAGAATACGCACAATTAAACGTGGTTCGGCCCTCTGCCTACGTCCACGAAAAACTCCACTAGATAAAAAAGAGTACAAACTCAGTAGGACTTTTTGCACAGATAAAAAAGTCTAAACCCTCCCTCACGGTGTTCTTACAATGGCTCTCTCTCTCAGCCTAGACCTATTGTAAGACACATACATATCTTTCAACTAATACAAGAGTCCTATTTATAAAGGAGATTTTCTTGTTCTCCAAGACAAAGGATTTCCTAATCTATCAATCCTACTATAACTAAGACTCTTACCATAACTAGAATTTTGACTCTTATTAAAACTCTTTCCTAATTTAAATATGAACTTGGGATAAATAAATACAATGGTTATGAATAAAAACTACCTTTTGTAATAATCATAGGCATGACTTCAAATTTTGAAATTTTTTAATAATCAACTTTTTACTGATACTATTAATATATATATATATATATATATATATTTGCCTATATAAGTAAGAATATTTTAAATTGAGTCTAGTTTGAGGTTATTATGTTATTTCTAATATTTTTTGTATTAAATTTATAAATTATGACTTAAGAATTGAGAAAGTACTCTAAAGACAAAATTAGTAGAGAAAATCATTAACTCTTTTAAAATTTTACATTAAATTTAAAAAATAAAAAAAAAGTAGACTTGAATAGAGCACCCCCGACTAAGGATTAAGGTGTGATAGTAGTACCAGTCAGGGGGTGCCAATTTCTTTTAAAAAAATTTTATTTTGATTTTAGTGCAGTAACTTTTTAAAAGAAAAAATGGGGAAAAAATTTGAAGGGGTCCCTTGGCCCTCTCTCACACGACTGGCTCCACCAGTGGCTTCTTCGACTTCTAGAGGAGGTTATCAATAAAGCCCATGATCAAACAATGTCAAACAGCTTTTGCTTTATTAGTTTTAGAATAGAATGTTGCGTTTATTTTGGTTCTTTTGGAATAAAACCTAAGACTTGTTAGCAGATTGAAATCTTTTGTTTTTTTGCTGGAAAATCTGTTGTTTCACATTGATGATTGTCAGTTACTATAGTTCTTCATTTTGTTATATTGAAAGTTGGAGCATTGCGCATTAGAGAAGGTCGTTCCTTCCTAAAGCGCGGCACGTCCTATAAAAGTTTATAATTTTTGGGGGCATGACAATATAGTGATGACTATGCATCACTATCAACTTTACAAGAATGAAACCGACATAGAATCAGAAATTCCCTACGTTACTCTATTAAAGGCATTACAATTCTTTCTTTAAACTACTTTAAAAAAAAAGAAACCTAATTTCTCATTATTTCAAGCACAATTATGAAAATTTTTCTATAGTCAAATAATTTTTATTACAACGATATTAGTTACATTAGAAAAAATTAATTTAGAACCATCACATCCCGTACATTGTATGGGTAAATGTACTAGTTCACTTGGTAATGGGCTATATTTCTAAAATCTAAAGATCTATCTTCAATGGTAACAGGACGAGTCATGGTTCAAACGCGCCTTAAGAAAGCAATAGATAACTAAATTACAAGTTAACCAAATGAAATCTAAAATGTTAAATTATTAGAACAAACTCAAACTTGAAGTCTTCTAACAAAACAAAATACTGTGTTAAGACCAGATCTGAACACATGAATCAGGGCTGATCATTATACAATCAATTATGCAGACACACACGGACCATCTCTTTTACTTCCTACGTTCCAAAAACGATAGCCAAATTTATGTTGCGTTTGGAAAGAGCTTACTATAATATGCTTATCTTATTAACGTGAAGTAGACAATGTTTATTGTTTTCTTCGGTCTTATAAGGTACAAGACATCTTATCACAAACTCAAAGTAAACTATACTTTTTATCGTATGTAATTCATCCTTGTCTTATTTTTTCCACCTATAGATAAGACATCTTACTATAAGCATCTTACAAAAACTCAAACAAAATTATACTTTTCTATATAAGAAAGTACGTTATAATAAGCTTATACCAACAGAGCATTAACGAGGAATAATAGTACAGGACAAACTGCAACATGAGAAGATACGGATTCACAATTGGCTCCATCACTACAAAACCATGCAAACCAGCAGCAGGGGTTGCCATCAAAAGGGAAACAATGAAAATGAAAGCTCATAGTAAGTGGAACATACCAAAGGTCTAACACATACAGAGAAAAAAGGCTAAACAACCTGCATTACCAAAGAACTAAGTTCTACAATCTTTTGATCCTCTGCTTTACACATTCTATATACTATCAAAAGCTAAAGCACCCGCCCCATAAATCAATAACAAAAATAATGAAGAAACAATCCTTTGAGTAGACAAAATTTATACTCCTTCAGCTGCGATAAGTGAATTAACTATCGTCTAACACTACTTTACCAGATGAGAACAAAATTGATAAGAAGTAGGAGCAATTATATACAGGCATCATTATCTCGAAAATCGTTATTCAATGTCTTTCCCATTTTGAATTTATGATACAGCTAGCGTCCGATTGGTATGATACAGCTAGCGTCCTATTGGTATATTATATTTCCGGTGGCACAGGTGTATAACCTGCAAAACAAGTTAAACAAGAGATTTGATGATATTGCCAGTTGAGGCACTTCGTGGAAGCACATGTTTGAAGAGTGAGATCATGCTGTTCACAATCGTCTCACAAATACTGACATGGCAGTATAGCAGAGGCAAAGAGATGCACATATAAAGTTAATAGATCAGTTTCCAGATGACTCGATGCTAGATACAGATCAGATGACCTCAGAATTAAGAACTAAGCTATCTCTGAAAGGATATTTATGTGGCATCTTATTATTTCCATAAAATAAGGGTAACAAAATTTCAAGGCCTAAATTTACATAGTAGCATTGTTTATTTGGCAAAAGGCTACATCTCTGTTTAAGCGTCAAGACCCCATTTCCTCGGAAGGAAAACAAGGAAAAGAAATTAACCTTACTAAAACTTCGAATGTCAACATCACGTACAAGTGAAAAATTTATGGAACACAGAACAAAATGGATATGGATGTGTAAGGAAACTAGCATGGAGGAATATACTGCAATTATTAGATATACTACTTTCATAAGAAAACAACATTTTAGTGACAAATAAAGCACACAAGTCTTTCCATATTCAATGTTTAGTGACAAATAAATCAGCTTGGTGAGCATACTATTTGTGATTGCTATAAATCTGAACAGCTGAACAGCTCTTAGATGGATCTACCTTAAGGTCCATGAATTGTTAAGGCCCAAAGTAACAAGTAGTTTAGGTAAACATACTAGAATTGACTTTCCATGGTACTAGTTTTGCTCCAAATTAGTCAAGTGGTTGTGGATGTTGCACTACTAGGTAATAGGTCTAAAGGTGGTACATGTGAAACAAATGAAAGTGCACATAAAAGAGGCATGTGTCCGCATGTGTATCTCTCAGTGCATGTGAGAGAGAGAGAGAGAGATAGAGAGAAAGAGAGAGAGGATGAAACAGAGAAGAGAGAAATATTCATTTTCTGTTTCATACCCAACATCTCAAGGGAACAACATATGCCAAGAACAATGTTGAAGTATGGATAACTGTTATGTAACTGCAGTAGTGGCATATTGCTGGGTTTCTAAATTGAGTTGCCATCGCATCCAATAGAAATTTGATATGCTTCTCACTCTCTGCTTTCTTTTCCTGAGCTCAAGATTTTGGATGTTGTCAAAAATCTGTGCAGATTTACTTGATAGCTCTCGTAAATAGTGTGCTCACCAAGCTTACCTAGTGCTGCAAATTCAGTTATTCTCAAATCAATCAAACTTAAAGAGCATGGTTGAGAATGGCAAACTTAAAACTAGTTTAGTTAGACATAATAGAATTAACCTTCTTCGAAACTAGCTTTGCACCAAATTTGTTGAGAAGTTGTGGATGTTGCACTATTAGGTCATAGGTCAAAAGGTGATGCATATGAAAAATAAACATGAACGCAGAATAGTTATGTCTCTGCATGTGTCTGTGTGGGTGCGTGTGTCAGTGTGTGGGTGGTGAGTGGGGGGGATGTAAGAAAGAGAATTGAGCAAAGAAGAGATAAATATTCATTTTCCGTTTCATACCTAAAACATCAAGGGAGCAAAATATGCCAAGAAGAATCTTGAAGTATGGATAATTATAATGTAACTGACCTAATTCCATATTGCTGGATTTCTAAATTGAGTTGCCATAGCGTCCAAGAGAAACTTGATAAGGCTCTCTCTCTCTATTTCCTTTCCCTTCTTAAGCTCAAGATGTCGGACCTGGTCAAGGTAAAAATTAACTTCACTGCATCCAACCAATACGTCACTACATCTTTACAAATTTCTAATCACAATGGAAAAGGAACAATAAATGATGCTTCCATTTCCAAAGGATGGTCTGTATTTTGTAAAATATACAAAAGACTTAGATGGGATATTGACAGAAGAGAATAGTAAAATTTAGTTACCACCTTTTTGAAGATATGGCAAGTTAAATTTAGTCTGGTCATTGCATTCATGTCATTACATTTTTTCTTATTATAATGTGTATTGATGCCCGCTATATCTATAACAATTTCCTAATGTCTATGACAAGCAATTTCAAATCCAAGTCTGCCCCACTTACTGCAACATGATAGTTAACTCTTTTATATTTTTTCTGAAGCTGTAATATTTAATATTATATAACATTTTTTATTCTTATCTCAGAAGGTGCAGGAATAATTGAGATGTCCTCAGAAGAATGTTCATGAGAGATACTTGTTAGCATTAAAGAATGAGCAGTAATGTATCTACGTTATTTAAAACTTTTCTTGTTTGCATGACTGCGCCCTTCTCTTTTATATGCTGGTGGGGAGATGTGGGTGGGAAGTCACTGGTCATAGACAGAATCTTAGAGTTCATCTCTGGATCTGATCTGATTTCCAAACCAACCAAAGATCGCCATGAAGGGATTGATTCAGAAATTGTATTTTGAGGTACTTGATGACAAAAAACTGTAAAACAAAATCTACAAGTAGGCCTCCCACTATTCAAACATGTAGGTGGGAAGTAACTGGCAGCAGATAGAATCTTATGGTTAATCTCTGAATCTGACATGCTTTCCAGACCAAAGAAAGATAGTCATGAAGGATTGATTCAGATATTGTAATTTAAGGTTCTTGAGGACGAAAACCTGTAATTGAAAGCTACAAGTAGACCCCGATAAACTCAAACATGTAATATCAGCATCAAAGCCAAACCCAAGAGTTTCAAGATTCCCAACTGTCTAAAGTTCATCCATATCCAATGTCACCTTTCCGAATAATTCTTCATCAGAACATCTTCCCCTATTTTAGTGAACCCAGGGAATTGTTGACGGCTCAAAAATTTATATTCCAAAGGTTTACCAAAGAGAAGCTTTTGGCAGGTATTATGTTATTTGTAGGTTTCTCTAGCTCAGGTTTTTCCGATGGCCTTTGTTTGAGGTGAGGTTCTATTGTTTGATGGTTACCTCAGTTCCTCACTCCCCTTCCCCAGTAGCCACGATAGAGTTCTATTTTTCCTTTCTTTCCTTCCGTTCAGGGGCACTCTAAAGGCTTTGCTACCTTCAAAGCTGGTTGACAGCCGTCTAGTCAGTCCCTCTTCCACTCTGATAGACCTCCTTTCGGTTCATGGTCTCATCCGACAAACAACTTTAGGTCCTTATTCTGTGTTTCAGAGGGTGAAAATGAATAACGAGAATGGGGTTTTTACGGATAGCAGTGTTTCTTTTCCTTCTCTTTTTTCTTTTGGCATTTTCCAGTTATTGGTTTATTTGAATCAAAGGTGTTCTTCAGCCGTATTGTTTTCTTTTTTCCTTCACACACAAAATCTTTGGACATGAGCTGCATCTTCTGGCAGACAATTTGTAATTCTATACACAGATTAACAATAGCACTAAATTTTTATATATGCTGGATGACACCAGATGTTTAAATGAAAAATCCGTCTAAAATTAACAATTATGTAAAATAAACCTTTAGAAACAGTATCCATACCTTGACTGAACCCTTTTGAGATACACCAGTATCAGTGATAATGACAAGACATTTAATATCATGCTCATTAGCATATTCATACTGTTCCGTGAGACTGGGATCACACAAGGGTACAAACTCAGCCTGAAATACATGTTCTATATTGTTAGTAGTATAAATATGGTAATAGAGTTATGGTAATAGAGTTATGACAATAGAGTTATGGTAATAGAGTTATAGTAATTCTCCATTATGGTAAGTGGAGAAATAGGAAACTTTGTAAGTTATAAATAGGGCCAAATACACAATATGTATTAAGTCATTCTCTTCAATTCTAATGTCTTATTTCTTTCAACACGGTATCTAGAGCTAGGTCAAGACATTAGGGTTTTTTTTCAAAATACCCACCCACCCTCACACCCACAAAATCTACTAGAACATCCTGCACACAGAAAAAATAATAATAATAATAATAATAATGCTGTTCACGGGAGGCACTGTTCAGGCGAGGCACTGTTCACGCGGGTTATCGTTCACGCAGGTGAATTTTTTTTTTTTTTGCTTAGTTTGTCCATGGTTTTGGTTTTTGTTGTTTGCCTCTCTTAAACCCAAAAAAAAAAAAAAAAAAAGAGAGAGAGAGAGGAATAGCGGAGTAATACCTCAACAAGGAAGATATTATGACAGGTTGTTAGTATGGTTGTTCTCTTTTTTTATATACTTTATTAATCGGTCTTCTTGCCTTTCCCCTTTCTTTTGATTGAGTGTTGATGACTAGTATGGATCCCTCCAACAACACTACTAGTAATTCTACTACTGTTACTGAGTCTGTTACCTCTGTTGGCGTACCCACATTCAATGGCACCCCCACTATTACTACGACCAAACTCACTGGTCTAAATTACTCCTGTTGGTGCTCTACCGTTACGTTATGGTTTCGAGGGCAAGAGTTGGAAGACCATTTAACTAACGATGTTCCAGCTACTTTGTCCGCTGCTAATAAACGGACTTGGAGCCGTGTTGATGCACAACTTACCAGTTTACTATTGCAATCCATTGAACCTGAATTACATGATATCTTTGGTGAGTGTCTTTCTTCTAAGGCTCTATGGACTTTGGCGAAAGAGATGTATACCAACAATATTAGTCGCATCTATGATGTTGTCAATGATCTCCTCCACATTCAGTTGGATGATCGTGGTCTTCAAGTTTATTTTGGTCGATTTCGACGTGCCATGTCTGAGTTCAATGATATCTTCCCTACTGATACTGATGATGCACGAAAACAACGTGAACAATACTTTGTTGTGCTTATGCTTCGTGGCCTTCCTCCTCAGTACGAGTCTGTTCGATCTCAGATTCTTTCGGGACCAGAGTTACCGTCAATGTCTGCAGTTTATTCGCGCCTTGATCGTGCATCTATTGGGAATCCTGTCCAAAATCCGTCAAACCAATCCGCTTTGCTTGTCCAACCTCAGTCTAGTGGACGTCAGGATAATGCTTCCCGCAGTTGTCGTGGTCGCGGTGGTAATCGTGAAGGAGGGCGATCCGGTAATGCTTCTCGACCACAATGCACCTATACTAAGGACAAATGCTGGGATCTGCACAGTCGACCCTCTTAACAGTGCTAATGCCGCCCATGTCAACAATGAAGAATCATCTCCGACAACACCGTCACCGCAGCAAGCCAACTCTAGTTATCCCACCTTTAACTTGTCTGAAGCAGAATACAAGCATTATCTTCAGTTGCAAGCTTTGCAGCAAGCTGCCCAACCTTCCACTGCTTTGTTTGCACATGTTTCCCCTACTACAACTGCCTATCTTTCTCAGTCCTTATCCAGTGCTAGTAAGTGGATTTTAGACTTTGGTGCTTCAGACCATATGAGCGGTAATTGTTCTCTTCTCTCTTCTATTCAACCCCCTAAGTCTATCTCCCCGGTCAGACTTGCAAACGGTTCTTCTGCTACTGTGTCTGGTATTGGTTCGTCGTCTCCCACATCCTCTATCTTCCTTTCTTCCGTTTTGTACCTTCCTGATTTCTCTTGCAATTTATTATCTATCAGTCAGTTAACTAAATCATTTAATTGTTTTGTCACTTTTACATCTAATTCTGTGGTTATTCAGGATTAGAGAACACGCGAACGGATTGGTACAAGGCATGAATCTGGTGGCCTTTACTACCTTGATACTAATTCTTCTACAGCTTTTACAGCCATTTCCACTCCTAAAATCATTCATAGCTGTCTTAGTCATCCCAATCTTTCAAGTCTTAAGCACATGATTTCTAGTTTAGGTAGTGTTAGGGATATCAACTGCGAATCTTGTCAGTTAGGTAAACATAGTCGCACATCTTTTGTTCATCGTGTCAACAAGCGGGCTAATGCGTTATTTGAATTAGTTCATTCTGATATTTGGGGACCTAGTCGTCATGTTTCCAAGTTTGGATACCGTTATTTTGTTAGTTTTATTGATGACTATTCTCGTATTACTTGGTTATATTTAATGAAAGATCGTTCTAAGTTATTTTCCATGTTCTCTCTCTTTTGTGCTGAAGTGAAAAATCAGTTTAATGCATCTATCCGTATTTTGCGAAGTGACAATGCCAAAGAGTATTTTTCTACGTCTTTTTCTTCTTTTCTTCAAAATAGTGGCATTATACATCAATCTTCTTGCATTTACACCCTCAAAGAATACATGGGGTTCTTGAGCGTAAGAATAGGCACCTAATTGAGACCGCTCGCACTTCTTATTCATATGAATGTTCCTTTTCGTTTTTGGGACGATGTTGTTCTCGCTGCCTGTTATCTCATCAATCGCATGCCTTCCTCTGTTTTTCAAAACCAAATACCGTTTTCTGTTCTTTTTCCCGATCAGTCTATTTATTTATTACCACCTAAGGTATTTGGGTGTGTTTGTTTTGTTCATATATTAACTCCTGAGTTTGATAAATTGGGTCCACGTGCCATCAAGTGTGTTTTCCTTGGGTATGCTCGTCATCAAAAAGGCTACCGTTGCTATTCTCCTGAGTTGAATAAGTTCTTTTGTTGTGCTGATGTCACGTTTTTTGAGTCTCAACCCTTCTTTTCTTCTACGTCCTATTTCTCTACATCAGTAGTTGCTGATCTTCCACTTCCTGTGCCCCTCTTTAGTGCTCCGTTGGATGTCCCGCCTTCATCTGCGCCACCATCCCCTGATCCTGCCCTGTCACGCTTGGATCGTCCGGACCTCAAGACTTATCATCGACATAATCGCCCACCTGTTACTGCTCCTATGCCACCGGCTTCGCCCTCTCTGGATCCTTTGTCTCCTCCACCCTTCGACTTAGATGTTCCAATTGCACTTCATAAAGGTATTCGCTCTTGTACTACTAAACATCCGATATCTAATTTCGTTTCCTATCATTCTCTGTCACCCTCGTATCGGTCGTTTGTTACTTCCCTTTCGTCTGTGTCTATCCTGTCTAATGTAACAGAGGCACTTAGTCATCCGGGTTGGCATGCTGCAATGGTGAAAGAGATGTCGGCTTTACAAACTAATGATATATAGGATTTGGTAGATCTACCTCTTGGGAAGACCATTGTTGGTTGTCGTTGGGTCTATATTGTAAAGTGTTCTCCTGATGGAACTGTGGATCGCTTGAAGGCTCGCCTGGTCGCAAAAGGATATATACAGGTTTATGGTGTTGATTATGATGATACCTTTTCCCCTGTTGCTAAGATGTCTTCGGTTCATATTGTTCTTGCTCTTGCAGCTATGTTTGACTAACCACTTCATCAACTTGACATTAAAAATGCTTTCCTTAATGGTTCACTTGAAGAAGAAGCAACCACCAGGGTTTGTTGCTCAGAGGGAGTCCGGTAAGGTATGTCGGTTGAAGAAATCATTGTATGGTCTTAAACAATCACCTCGAGCATGGTTTGGCCGATTCAGTGAGGTTGTTATAAAGTTTGGATTATCAAGATGTGGGGTTGATCATTCGGTCTTTTATCGACACACCTCTGCTGGCAAATGTTTGTTACTAATTGTTTATGTTGACGATATTATCATAACAGGCGATGATCTTAAAGGTATATGTGACTTGAAGGCATGTTTACATCAGCACTTTCAAACAAAAGACTTGGGATCATCGCACTACTTTCTTGGAATTGAAGTTGCCCATTCAGATCAAGGTATTTTTATTTCTCAGCATAAATATGCGCTTGATATGTTGACAGAAACCGAAATGCTTGGGTGCAAACCTTGTGAGTCACCAATGGACCCAAATGTCAAACTTCTATGAAATGAGGGGGCGCCATTAAAAGATCCAGGAAGATACAGAAGGTTGGTAGGCAAGCTCAATTATCTCACTGTAACTCGCCCAGATATTTCCTTTGCAATGAGCGTGGTCAATCAATTCTTGAATTCACCACGAAAAAGTCATTGAGATGCTGTCATTCGTATCTTACAGTACATTAAGAGTGCTCCAGGGATAGGGCCGCTATATAAAAAGAGAGGAGAAGGCATGAGCATTGGCTATTCTGACGCAGATTGGGCAGGATGTCCGGATGATAGGCGGTCCACCTCTGGCTACTGTGTGTTCATTGGCGGAAATCTCATCTCTTGGAAAAGTAAGAAACAATCAGTCGTAGCCCACTCAAGTGCAGAATCTGAATATAGAGCTATGGCATTAACGGTGTGTGAGTTAATTTGGGTGAAACATTTGCTGAAGGAACTTGGGGAAGATTGCTCTCAGCCTATGAAGTTAATATGTGATAACCAAGCAGCAATGCATATTGCAACCAATCCCGTCTTCCATGAAAGGACCAAGCACATTGAAGTCAATTGTCACTTTGTATGGAGTAAAGTGTTAGCTAAGGAGATTGTTAAGTCACATGTCAATTCAAATGACCAGTTAGCAGATCTCTTTACTAAATCCTTGAGGGGTCCTCGTGTAGAGTACATTTGTAACAAGTTGAGCACGCATGATATTTATGCTCCAGCTTGAAGGGGAGTGTTAGTAGTATAAATATGGTAATAGAGTTATGGTAATAGAGTTATGGTAATTCTCCATTATAGTAAGTAGAGAAATATGAAACTTTGCATGTTATAAATAGGGCCAAATACACAATATGTATTAAGTTATTCTCTTCAATTCTAATGTCTTATTTCTTTCAACATATATATTAGTTCATATTCTCAATTACGCCAGGACGCGACAGAACCTTGGAAATTCGACACTGACCTTTATATTCTCCTCCCACAACTCAGCAACTAATTCCATGCGCTCAACTAATAAACCACCTCCTCCTCTTGAACAAACGAGAACATTTGACCCAACATCAATACTACAAAATTTAACACAGGGGTGAGTGAGAGTAGCAAGACTGACAAAGTGATGCTACGTTCAATGATCTTGAATGCCATGTGAAGAAAGGAAACACACACACACACACCACGAGAGAGAGAGAGAGACGAGGGAAACACCTATAAGATTTGGTCTCCAAAGAAGTGTGCAAAAAAATTGTTTCAAGAGCAAGACTTGTCCCAACTGCACCTGGAGGGTTTGATTTCTGGTAACAAGAATATAGTATATGTATATAAGAGATAAAATGCAATATCTCAAAGTTCAAATACAAGTTTGTCAAATGCACAGAAAACCATTTTATAGATAGTATCTGCTGGTCAACCAATTCAACAATTACTCTACCTATGAACACTCAACAATCTTTTAACAATAATATAAGTAAAACGGTAGATAAAATAATAAACATTAGTAAACACCAAACCATAAATTATCATCATATCTCAGTTCATAAACAATATTAGTGAATACTAATTTATCATCATACCTCAGTTCATAACAATACTAAGGAAGTATTCACTGTATCCATTTTGCTTCTAACAAAAAGAATATTCTTCAAGCTAGGGCTATGGCAGACCAACTTTTGCTTAGAAGGAGTAGATATTGTAAAAGCATCTTTTGTTCAAGAATATAGAATCTTCCCAGAAATGTGGGGCAAACTTTTGATAATGTACTTGAATATTACAGGCAAAAAATTTTAATAGCTAAAAGTTAAAGCAATACATTACTCACAATGCAACAAAAGAGCACTAAGCCACTTATTTTGGGTCAACGGAAACAAGGATCAGAAACTTTACATTGACTGAACAGAACTCCTTTAGGATTCCAATGTCTTCACCTTACTTTTTGAGCCGGCCTCTTAATCTTAACTCTGAGAGGGGGCGGAATGAAAATTAGAGTGGGAGCAGCCTAAAAAGCATGTGTAGTCTGCGATATATGTGCAAGAGGGTGACTTCTTGTCCTCAACTACAAGGATCCGCCTATGAAAATGGCCAGAAGCCATAAGTGAAATTACACTTGTAGACTGTAAAATTTGAAGCAATGCCATTCCAGTTTCATGAACACCAAGCACAGATCCTCGTATTTTAGAGTTTTGCTTATCCTTCCTTGATGATAAAATTATATTCACCTTCTTAACTTACTTTGAGAGATTATACACAAAAGCAGTTCAACTATTTCTAAAATATCTAATAGTCACATCTACAAAACAAAATGCATGGGGAACCCTATAAATAACAAACACTCGTAACACGCATGAAGAAATAAACTATCTACATATAGTTATATACTGATTAATGTATGCATATAATAGAAGAACTTGATCAACTTTCTTCTGTTTCCATATTTGGCTTGAACTGGGACAAAAATATCACGCTTGTAATATCAGCCAATATTCTTCCAAAAATTAATCCATGATGGGAGTATCCCCAAAGCTTTGCCTCATATTAGAGTATGAGTAATCCAACAGGGATCTATATTAAGTTTCCGTAACTATATTGTTTGACTTCTACCTTTTCGCAACATAAAGGGTGAATTTATTATATAAGATCCTAGGGTAATCCTCTTGGCCCGGTTGCATCTCAAGTCCATCTTGTGTGATACTTAATTTCTCTATCTTCGCTTGTTGACTCATTCATCTCCATGTTAACTCTGGTTCCTCAGTTCTTGCAGGGTCCCACATGAGGAAGGGTGTTGGAACATATAATGCTTCCAAATAAAAAAATCAGAAACTCCAAATTCATCATATGAATCTTGGATTACTCGTCTTAGCACCAATCAATCTTAGAATGCAATCCCATGATTCTATACAGTTACAAAAACAAATGTGCTGGAAATTGCCTCCATTTTTTAATTCATAGGCAATGGAATTTACAGGAAAAAAAGAAAGGAGAAATGGTTCTAAAGACTAGACAAAAGAATCATTTGACTCCTTCAAGAGCTCTTGCATACCTTTCCCTCCATATAGCCCACATCTTCAACGCCCTTTTCTTCTACACAACAAGCCTCTTGACCACCATCATAACATGATAGACACCCTTCATACTATTAGGAATCACATAGTCAACCCCATACAAGCTTTTGAGTATCACATTGTTATCATGTAACAGGTCTCTCTTCCACATAGGAAGAGAGATAATATTTTTCTCTTTTATAATACTATGAATAGAGCAAGCTAATATTACGAGGAGTATCGAAGCTTTTCAATGGTATCAAGACAGCCAACCCATCTGCTAACCCATTTTTTCCCTTTTCATAGATACATATATGTGAGTGTGTGTGTGAGTGTAACCCTAACTTTGAAATAACCCCCCTTCCCTGCCATGACAACCGGCAACGACATCACCATCCTCTTCTCACTCCAGTGACCCACCACCATTCACGCCATCCACCTCCCGTGGCTAGCATCTACCTGGAATCCCTGTGGTCGCTCAATTTTTCTCCAAATCGAGGCCCCATCTCAAATCACCGGCCATACCATTGCACTCTCTGTTGAATTCCAAGCCAGCACATCAATTTCAGAAGCCATCAGCAGCCATGTGTGGTCACACGTGCCGTCAACGAAGCTCCAGCCAACCACCAGCTTCATCCATGATGCACCCAGCGACCTGCCCTTTTCATTTCTGCCATCGCTTTGTCAAATTCTTGCTCAAAATTTCCTTAAGGAAGCGATGGCTTTCACAAAGAGACAGAGAGAGAGAGAGAGAGAGAGAGCGATGCAAAGCAAAGTCAGAGAACAATACAACTACTACATGTATATTTGCTTTGTTTGATGACCTTATTATCCACTAAAGTTTTGGTGTTGTTCTTCCTTTGTGGACCAAAGGTAGGAGTAGTCTTCTATAATGCAGGCACCGCTACATTATTATTTTGATTGACATCTTGTTTGTAGACTCAAGCAGTTGACAATTACTGATTCTTCTTCTGCTATCACTGGTAAATCCAAAACGCCAACTATGGTTCTACTGTTTCCAACATTCCCACTATTAAAACGGTCAAATTGAATGGTTGAAATTATTCATCCTGGTCTATGACAATGGAAATTTGGTTTCTTGGACAAGGCCTAGAGCATCATTTGACTTCTAATCCTCCACTTGATTTATCTTAGGCTGACACTCGTACCTTGCATCACGTGAATGTCCCAGTTGGTAAGTCTGCTCTGGCAATCCTTGGAGGCTCCTATTTTGATTTGGTTTTGAAATTGCAAATACCATAAGGCTATCTGCTTTTGAAATTGCAAATACTATAAGGCTATCTGGATTAATACCAATCTGTGATATTCCCATCATCTCACTCAAGTCTATGATGTTATGTCCAATATATTGCATGGCCAATTACAAGTGGACCTAATAGATTATCATAGTCAGTTCTGGACTATCATACTTGAGTTTTGCGATCTCTTTCCAATGAGTCCCAATTCGTAGGTGATTGAGCAATAATGGGATAACTTATGCTAAATAATGGAATATCCATTTCCAATCAGAGGACTAGAGGCAAATTTCATGAATACCTTAATCTTGAAAGCTTAAGCTGTAGAAAGCAGACCCAGAGCAAGAAATCCATGATACATCAAACAAATATTAATCTACTTCAACACATTCATGTTGCCAAAAAAAATATAAGGAAAAGAAAGAATGTAATGGAACTCAAGCTAATCATTTTAACTGAACAATAATTCAAATGTGCCAGAAATCATCATTACCAGAAACCTGCATGGAGCATACCACTGTTTATCTTGTTAGATTTAAGAAATAGCATACTGAATTCAAGCATACAGGTTATACCCTGTGAGCGTACCACGAAAGATATTAGATGTAGAAAAATAATAGTTGAAACCTTGACTTACATATTCAGAATCCCCCATTTCACAAAGCAAGTAGTCATAGCGACCACCAACAGATAGCAATGTTCCTTCCGTAAGTGACCCAGCATTGTTTTCCTTCCGAAGATATATCTTCTCACAACAATGAATGTATAGTGAGTCATCAAATGATAGTTAATTATGATTTTCTTCTTTCCCTTTTTATCTCATTTATGTTCTTAAAGATCTAATGAATTGATCTCTGCATCAAGAGCCAAGAAATTGATGCAATCTCTACTTGCTTTCAGAAAAGTAAAATATCACTTGACATATCCCAAAGCAACAAAAGCAAATGAAAATTTTTCTCTTTCTAAACTAAATCCAAAGAAAGAACGACCGATGCAATCAAAAATTCAACATAACTTTGTGACAGTGAAGATCTGACTCAGTTTACCAATAACACAAACCAAACCAAGCCTTGTCATACAAGGTGGCTCGACAGCTCATTTTACCAACAAGTGTAGGAGAAATTTACAGTTCTCAGACTTAAATCTTTCAAATGCAGTCAGTTATTTTTCATCTGTGTTAAACATCACAAGAGATACTTTCTGGTTCCAAGAACTCAGTCCAAAATCAATTTGTGCTCAAGGCCTAAAAAGAACTGTTATGAGCTAAATGAAAAATATCTTCACATTGATTACAATGTTTACATCAGGTATTTATAGAAGTCAAGTGACTTGTCATACAAGTATAGTTAGAACACGCATTGATGAGACAGATGATGGAGTAGATAAAGAGTGAGTTGGTGACTCTATAACAATAGTCCTCGGAACAGGTAATTGTGGAGGGGAAGAGAAAGATGGAGATGGACTATGCAACACAGTTATTGATGGAGAAAAGAGCTCTGAAGGACTGAGTGCACCTTGAGATATGGATTTGGACATTGGAGACATAAGGAAATATGAACCCAAAATATTCCATGTCTTCAAATGTACACGTGATTGGAATTGAAATCATAGCAATTGTGCATGTATAAATGTAGGAGCAGAGCCTAGAAGCAAACAAGGGATGGATCTTGGTGCAACTTATGCTTTGTATAAGGCCTGAGCAATGCGTAGCAAAGGCGGTGACATAATTTGAGGCAGGTATATGCTGTCGCTTTTGATAGTTTCATTTAAAAGGTGTGTTATTGTGAAGAACAGGTATTTGTAACCTATTAATAACATAGTTTATTGTAGTTAAAGCTTCAAGCTAGAAAACATTGAGTAAAGAGGCTTCATACATGAAAGGCTAAAAAGTGTTTCAATGAGTTCATGTGCTTCCTTTCTACCCTGCCATTCTGTTCAAGAGTATAGTCACATGATGTTTGGTAAATTATACCATTGGACTGAAGGAAAGCATCAAATTGTTTGTTGACAAATTTTGTGCCATTATCTGTACTAAGGACTTTCAACTCTTAGCAAATTGAGTAAGAACTAAATTGTCAAAGGCAACAAATGTAGAGAAAACATCAACTTTAGATTTTCTACGGTACAACCATGTAAAGCTTGAAAAGTCATCCACAAACGATACATAGTATTTACAGTTTTGATTTTTGAAATGAGGAAACCTGTGTAAGCCCCCATACATCTGGATGAAGAAGATCAAAGGGAATTTGAGATACTGAAGAATCAGATTTTGGCTATATTACAAACTTCACAACAAGCATGACTAGAAACAGAACCTAAATGCAAAATAGGTGCTGAAGCTTTTACAATGTGAAAATTTGGATGCCCTAATCTCTGATGCCAAAGAGAATAACCAATTGGAGGTGAAACAATGTTGGTATGAGTATTCTTCAACTAGAAAAGAGCCGAGTAGAAGCGGGCTGAATGTAGAGTCCATCTTTACATGGGCCCTGGGACTTGACTGGCCAACTAAGGTTGTTCAAAACCCTGACCTCTTTGGCATTAAAAAGAAAAGTGGAATTACAGTTCCTTGCTATTGAAAAACAGGCAGTAGATTTTATGAAATTTTTGGAACATGAACCATATTGAATAGCTGAAAACGAGAGGACTTAGAGGGTGTTTGGTTTGGTTTTTTTCCTGGTCAACTTGCTTAAAGCCTAATTTAAACTAATGGAGGTGTTTGTTTTATTTAAAAAAGTGCTTCTTTTAAGTTGCTTTAAGTAGAAAATAAAAAGCTCCCCACCCCCAGCTTTTGATTTTTATGGCTTTAAGCACTTTGGAAAAAAGCAAATTTGACCAAATCATTTACTATCATATCCTTATCTTTTTATTTTTATTACTAAGATATCTTTACTCTTTTATCTTATACTTACCTTTTAAATTCTATTTTAATATCCTTAATAGTTATTTTAACCATATAAATTACTTTTCAACCCACTTTAATCAAACATGTAAATACTTATTTTTATAACTACAACTTTTATTCAAACACATAACTACTTAAAGTCGACAATTAAAAAAAAAGTCACTTAATGCCAAAAGTACTCTAAGTAGCTTTTTAATAAGCCAATCCAGACACCCTCTTAGATATACCAGCACCAATGTGCTGATAGGAAGTAAAGAACCATTTCCAACTGAAACAGACTCTTCACCATCATTAGTGAGTGTAACAAGCGAAATTGGAGGATCATTCCAACAGCTTGAGCCTGAGATGACTGAGCAGTCATAGCTTGCTTGGTTGCTTTTGAGCCAAGATAGATCACAGTGTCAAGTCTGTGCAGCAATTTATCTGCTAGGTGGTTCCTTTTTCCACAAATGTAACAAATAATAGGACTCCGACCAGAAGAAGTGTTGAGAATGGGACTGAAGTTTGAGAAATATTAGAAGGAGAACCTCTGAATCCACCTCTCTTGGCTCCAATTAGACCTTCATTTGCTTCCTCCGCCTCTTGAACTTTTAGGACTGAGGATGTAGATCACTAGATGGGCAGGAAATGTTGCAAGCAGTAGCGAGTTGGACATGAAGTTCTTTAGTAAGAAGCATTCTGGACAGCTCTTGAACTGTTATAGGGTGAGGTTGGACCCTTGTAGATGCCTTGAACTGATTGTACATTAGTGGAAGACCTCTTAAAATATAGGGTACAAGATCCACATCTGAAACCACTTTATTGACCGAAGCAAGACTGTCCACAATGGACTTGACCTCATCAACATATTGTTGAATTGTTCTGGTTCCTTTAGAAAAGAGAGTGAAGCCGGTCTTTGAGTTGCGAAATGTGATGCCTTGACAGAGAGTTGAAACTTTGCTCCAGGGTTTCCCACATTGCAGTTGCTGTTGGAAGATTAATGACTTGAGCAGAGCAAGGGGGCAAGGAAGCAAAAAAGCAGTTCTTCAAGTGTTTGTCAATAGTGATCCACTTTGCGAAATCTAGATTTGGAGAGTATCCGCCATTTTCATCCCTAAGGAGCTTAACTGGACATTGTTGAAGACCAGATAGATGATGAGGTAGATTGTAAGCTAGAAGATTCCTTCTATGTGTGCCTAATTCCAGAGAATGCAATTTGTGTTGTCCAGGTTGATGTGAAGCAAAAAACCCCGGATTTTCAAGCAACAGTTTCAGATTAGGTGGTCTATCAGATGAGGGAGCATCAACAGCCATTTCTGAAGTTACTGGTAAGTTTTGCAACAGAAGAATGAAGGTTTGAAGGTGATGAAGATCACAAATTAAACCCTAAGTTAGAACTTGCAAAGTGAGATCACAATGTCGCTAGGTAAAACAATCGAAGAATGATCGAGAAACTGCAACCAAATAAAGAGAATAGAAAGCTCGCCTCGATCAATAATGGAGGTGGGTAGTTATTCTAACTAAGCACATGGGTAGTTATTCTAACTAACTAAATTACATCACATGTCAATAGTACAGCTATACATAGCATATAGAAAATATCTAAGAGCAAAGCTAGCTTGACTGGATATGATCTTGTGCTTCCTCTATATCAAGGCCAAAGGCCATACTAAGTGAGAGCCAAAAAGGTCAAAATCTGTCTTTTTTCTACCAAGAAACATGATTGAGCAATGTTCTGTCTTCTAAGATGCGAGAAAGTTGCAGTGAGGAGTATAAAACAAATTCAATAGATGCAGGAGACCAACTTGGGCATTCTTCTTAAAAATAAAATTTAAGGTTAATAAGCTCTATGCGGCATATGCAGGATGACTACAACTCATTCAGAGTGGCTATCCTACTTATGAAAAGCATGCTAAGCTCTGAAAGAAACTAGGATATGATCAAGGACAACACTTCAAGAAGAATGTTCTGGTACCTGAAAGTACAAATCCCTGTGATAACTCTCAGTTGGTGGCATAAGGGCATCAATGAAAGCATGTTTATCAATTCTCCAAACTCGTAAATAGTTTAATAACTCTGACAACTCCTCAAGAGCCTTGCGTGTGGCTTTATCTGCATGAACAATGGCCAAAGAGAAATAAAATGGCCAAAGAGAAATCCGCTTCCTTGCAAGACTTGAGAAAAATGAACCAAAAGACAAGGAAACATACCAGCAGGAAGAGCCCCTCTTAATCTGGGAAGGGCCTGATCTGCAACTCCACAGAACCTTAATCCAACAGTCTGCAATCTATTTACAACAGCTTCCACGAGGTTAAGTTCCTGGTATAACGAGAATATTATTAAGAAGCCAGAAAATCCAATTGAACCGCAGAAATAATGACATATATTTGTAAATTTTCTAATTTCTCTCAAGGCCTCAGAATGGGAAATTAACATGCCGAGCTATCTCAATAGCTTTAAATGTGACAGAAATACAAAATATGATTTATTGCATCTATGCAAGTTAACGATAAAAGTGAGTTTACAATAAATAGCAACAGACCAAATCTTCATGCACTCGAATTAAACAGTTTTGAGTAATGTTCTCAAACCTGCTGGAGTTGTCGCCTTATTACCACCCACTTTGACTTTCTTTGAGAGGACTGTGGACGTAAAGAACCCAAAAGCGAAAGAAGCTTCATGTGGAGAAGGAAAAGAGGTAAGTAAAAGAAATCAAATCCATTAAATAATATGATCTATGGACAGCATCATGTGGTAAAGATCGTAATGCCAAAGGAATCATTACGGAGTAAAAGTAACATTCATTATCCAATTCACAACCATATTTATTAACACGGATTTACAGAATAATTTTGAACCTATACCTCTGCTACTTTATGTCTATGATCTGGCTTGATTCCTGCCCAGGACCAAATTGCTTCAAGTAAGTCCGCATGATTTATATGAATGTCACAAGATTCTGGTGAGAAAAAGCGAGTTATGATGTCCATTGAAGCCTGCAATACAAACAAAGACATGAAGGATTAAAAGTCATCAAATATAGCAAATCATGTTGCTACAGTATACATAGTACGTAATCAGCAAAGAGAATCTGTCAGAACTCCACATGTACCAAAAGCAAAATGAGTGGCTGAATGCAGTAAAATAATTTCAAAAATAAGGGATGACAAGAATATCCATTTTCTCTTGGAAAAAGTATTTACCTGTGAATACAGCAAAATTGCAGCAACTAAATATACTAATTACGAATAAGAGGTGCATTTTGTGAAGATTCTTGATGTTAAGATTATCCATTCCAATAAACTTCATAGCTATAGTTCAGTATATGTCAACATGGAGGTGTTTGAAGTTCAGAATAAGCACTGAACTTTATGACAATTATGCACCCAATTTTAAGGACCTACGACTCTATAGGAAGATTAATTCAAAAGCACAATCAATATCGAGGCAAACATAAAAGCAAGAAAATAAATAAGAAACTTCTGTAATTGCATTTCAAACATTATTTTACAACCTCATATCAAATTGAAACTCTTGGTGTTTCAAGAAGATATTTGACAGAAATGGCTGTGCCCATATAGACTAATCCGCTACCTCTTTTTCTGCCCGACAGCATCCACCTCCCACCCCAAACCCTAAAAAGAAAATCTTTACTATAGGGCTAAGGAATGTGAAAAACGAAAGGGAACAGAAAGAATATAGCAGCCATCAAGATTGAAGAAGGAATATTCCTTTTTAACATACTAGATCTACAAGACCTCACCACCTCAAAATTCTCAAATTTACAAAACTTATTGAGATGAGAATGATGCAACACTTCAAACATAGGATCTCTATACAAATACATTTGAGTAGAGGATGACTACTAGAGAATAGAATACCTTGATGATCTCAGCCTCTGTCAAAGCTGTTGCACCTCCAACAATATCAAAATCACCCTGCATAAGACAAAATATTAAGCTGATATTAGCAAGCTAGCGCTTTCCATCCATGGACTCGGTGAATAGCTTCTACATTTTAAATGTAACAAACAGCAAGCAGTGAGACCTGGAGATATCGATTTGGTGGTGAATGTCCAATTGCCCTTCGGTAGACGTAGGATATCTCATAACGCTTGAAAAATGATTTCTGGAGAAGGTTAAAGGAGAGAGAAAAAGAGGAAGTTAATTCATTATCTCAGTTGACAAATCAACAAATTGAAATTCAAAAAATTGATAATTTTTATATTCACACCACGAGTAACCATTTAGCATACATAAGATTGATGCAGAACTAGAGTAAAATAAAAGGCATAGAAACTATTCGCTCATATCATCTGTTTCATTTCAAAAGTATGATCTCCAGATGTCACCAGAAAGTAGAATCTTATAGGCCCATAGAAGAAATGATCAAGCCAAAAGTTAAATAATTCATATAAAGAAGCAAGGACAGAGATAATAATAGATCTGCAAAAGACAGCCAGGATAACCATAGAAAATTATATCCTATTTAATCAAAATAGTCTTCTGTGTTTCCAGGCAACAATACGAGAAAAAGGAAATTCATTAAGACCTCTGTGTGTCTATGTATGTCTCAATTACTTTCTCCTTCCATTTCCAGGTCAGCTGAGTAGATCTAGCTTCCTCATTCAACTTTTTATTTCTAAAGCCACTGAGTGTAGTTATGATTAACCATAAGCCACAACGTTTTAGTATTCAAATTTTGACCACTTGCCATTTTAAACAGACAATTCATATTTGCATGCCTGCTCTAAAGCATGGATATAGAAATGTGGAGACAACTTTCAACACATAATACCCAAGTCTGCAGTGAGTGCAGCCAGATCCATAGTCAACAAGTCTGTGAAACTGACACTTGACTTCAGGCCACACGTCAGTGCTTCATAGAACAAGAGAGTGCAACTTATGTTTTGATATTATTTTATTCCTCTAAAAGGTATGTACAAGATAATACAGAAACCAAAAAGAAGGGGATTCTGCAGCATTACATTATAATTCAACAAGAAATGTGGTAGTCAACATCTCTATATATTTTAAACAACACTGAACGTACCTGGTTTGCAATAACCCATTTGACAAATGGTAATCGTAACTCATGGCAGAGCTCGATCATGTCTCCCCCCTGGGTCAAAAGTTTAACACTGTTTCTCCTAAAGTAAATAGAAAAAGATTAGCTCAAACACATAAACAAAAGAATACCTTGCCAAGGCAGCAGCAGGTATGGCAGTATATCTGAAATAAAGGAAACATAGCAGCCCTATATGATCCAGTACCATGACTCATGAACCTCATTTAGAGTCAAAAGAACAGTTTGCCTCTTGGGGCAAAGTGATGTTATTATATCACAGTCGAAAAGGAGAAGGCAAAGTATAACTTTCACTTGTACAAAATTAGAAAATAAAGAACTCTTCAATTGATTAAAAGTCTACCTATAGAGCTCCTGACAATCACCCAAAATACGCATGGGAATGATCTCCATATGCTTTGCACCATGCTGTCTAAATGCTTCTGTAGCAACCCGCACAACTTGACCACGATTGTCGGTCTCTGTTTCAGTAAATATGACAGGGGACATAACATTTCCAGTCAATTTCAGTCTTCCAGCACTCTCATGGTGGTCTTTTTTTCTTAAGATCTCCTCGTTGAAAAGAGCATTAACAATTTTATCATGGATACTGGTGTCCTCTGAATTATGAATTGTTCGTAGCATATCTGCACTCATGGAAAATCACCGGAAGAAAGGCATTATCATCTATAGGATCAAATAATTAAAATGATTAAAAAAAAAAGCTTGATGCTGTAAATCAAAATTGTGTAAAAGACGTAAACAATAAAACCTCGACAATGAACGAAGGATCAGATATAAAATTCCAAGCCTAAGCATGAATCAAACTAGAAGTGAACAATTACATGTCAACTTTGCATGAAAACCTTGGGCCTTCATGCAAGGGAAATTCTGGCATCAAGTTGGACTAGTGCTCCTGGCAGGGTTCCATGGTGGTGGCAAATTTTTTTTTATAAATCTGGGCCACAAGGTATCCACAACCCTAAGCATAGAATGGTGTACGCTCTGGGCATCTGCTAAGAGATCACCTTAGTACAAGAAGGATGCTTGGGCTATATGAAGAAGAGCATTTTAGCTACTTTGCACAAGCCACCCACATAAAGCCCTTAATCAGACTGTTTAACAGACACCGTGATGCATACTGGTATATGTATACTATCGCTCTTCATTTCTAGAGACCTGAATTTGAGACAAAACTAGATACTCATGCAGAAACCAAAATAACTCACATAGTTCATACTAGCACGAGGCTGAATATGAAGCAAGTAACAAATATCACTAACGTGCAGTATACTCTCATAATTATTTTAAAAACGTGTCTCTCATGCCTCTCTTGTAATGCACAAAACTCCAGAGCCCCAGGATATGCCACATTTTTAAGATTGGTTTCAACATATATTCCCCTAGTATATTCTTGATACAGATGCCTCAACATGTCCAATGTCTAGAAGTAAAAAAGCCATACTTAGCTGGCACTACAGTGAGAATACCAACTTGGGAACTTATCCACAGTCATACAGTCAGTTTTCTCATAGAAGTTAATTGTGTGCTAGGTTAGGGCTAGCACGTAGTTGAATGGCCATGCTTTTTACATATATTTGGTCTTATCAGACAATGTTTCATATGAAGTATGAGTCTACCCTAGACATAATAATGACTAAATTATAACACCGCCCATCTACGCCCTCCTCGCACTCTTGAAAAAGGAAATATGATGATCAAGCACAGCTGAAAAGGATTGGAAAGAGAAGAAAGGTTCTTATATCATTACCATCTAACAATTCATATTCCATCCGAGGAGGAAATGCATGTTGGAGAAGTTCTGTAGCTGATGGACGGTCTGATGGACTTGGGGACATCAACTGCAGCAATAAGGCTGCCTGCTCTGGAAATTCAGCAACCCAAGCGGAAGGAATTTCCCCTTTTTGTTTCAAATTAGAAAGAACTATGTGCCTCTCCATTGCTGTCTCAAATGGATGCCACAGCTCAAAGAACACAATGCCCAAGCTATACATGTCAGCCTACAAAACAACATGGCCAAATAAGCACTTTATGTATATAAACTTGCACATAAGGCATGTTTCGGAACCACATATTGCTAAGGTCACCGATTAAGAGAAATGACCCTTTCATTAATTTTTGGCCACCCTTGCTCTATCTCAGGCGCAGTGTAGAAATAGGTGCCAACTTGACCAGTACCATCAATAGAAATTCCCATTGTTTCTGCAGCATCCACGTCCTGCTCCAATTGCTCCAGTTTCAAAAACTTAGCTGAAATTAACAAAAGTGATTTCCAAAATACAAGTTAGTCTACACCTTCCTGCATTGGCATTATTGAATTCCTTATACTTTGCCAGTCTGTTTCATCAACATTTTCCTTTTTCAAACTCAAACACAAAACACACTTTCATATAAATATATGGAAGAAAAGAGCAACTGTGAATATCCAGATGAGAATAACCAAGTAATTGGAGAAGCAATACAAAGATATAGGCACCTGCAGCAGACCATTCTTGCATTTAAAGAGAGCAATATGTTAACAAAAAACTGGTCTTTAAGGTACTATTAACAGAAGGTTTCATTAAAGTGAAAAAGACCACGAGGGAAAGTAATCTGGTTGAATGATAGAGAAATCTAGACAGTTACACATTTGAAATAACTGCATCATTTCAAAGAAAGTATCGCCATAGAATAAGTTTGAAAATTCTTTTCGTCCTCATGCAAGTTTAGATAAAAATTGGCTCATCCCATCAGAAATCTAGCGAAAATAACCTTCTCCTTTGCTAAATGATGAAGTGCATAAAGACTAAAATTGGCAGTCTTTATGCCCAGAATTATTTCACCCTTAATTAGTATGAGCTGCATAGCATTTGCAACTGGACCATAGACTTAATTTCCATTATTCAGGAGAACCTAGAGAATCAGCATACTCATTCAATTTGCAATTTTATCCAACTCATTTGAAATGTTCAAGTGAAGCATATCTAATGGAGGGTAGATTAAGTGCAATCTTGCTTTTCCTGAGCAAGGTTAAGTAATAAAATAGAACAGCACATTTTTGCATTCTAGATTTCTAAAAAGCCAAACAAAATTATCTTACCAAGACCAAAATCCCCAATTTTAATGTCATTACGAGCATCAAAAAATATGTTGTTGGGAGTCAAGTCACGATGAATAATCCCTTGTCCATGTATGTGCGCAATGCCTTCTACAATTTGGCGGAACAAATGCCAAGCAAGATCCTTGTCAAAATGAGTATATGATTCAAACATTTGGCGAAGTGTCCTTTAACACACATAAATCAATTAAATACATTAGTTCAGAAAGAAGAGGTTTATATCTGGAGAATTATGTTATATGAAAAGCAAGAAAGCTAATTGCGAGAGAATCAAATATCAGAGCAAGAAAGCTATTGCAAGAGAATCAAATGTCAGTGCATAAAATCCATAAACTTCTCCTTTTTGGCAATTTGACGAGGCCAAGGATGTGCCATATTTATATACCTTTAAGAACATTTGTTTTATTTTCTGCACCTAGCAGTGAAAATGATGCTTAGCATTGGAAAGCAATGAAGCAGGTAACTATTTGCTTTTACCTCGGGACGAGAACCATAAGAGGACATTCTCGAGTTTTAAGCTTCCTTTCATAAGCTTTGATGTTTTGTTGTTTCTGACTGAAAGAAGATGTTATTTTCTTAACTTCGTAGTTTCTAATTTAGGTTTCACTAACCTGTTCAATCTCTATGGACTACAGAGAAGCATGAACGCACATCTAACTGACTTTTAGCAAGCCATAATACATAAAGTTTCTCCTGGCTCCTTCCTGTGGAGCATGTACAAATTTTAGCCTATCTTCCCATTTTTGTTTTCCTCTTTTTTCAATGGCTGACCTATTTCCACTAATTAAATCTAACTGACTTTTAGCAAGCCATAATACATAAAGTTTCTCCTGGCTCCTTCCTGTGGAGCATGTACAAATTTTAGCCTATCTTCCCATTTTTGTTTTCCTCTTTTTTCAATGGCTGACCTATTTCCACTAATTAAATCATATATTTGGCTTTGGTCTGAAATACATGTTCGAGAGGGAAAGAGAGTTATTGAGTAGTAGAATGTTCATAAACATTTTAAATCAGTGAATGTAGGATCTAAATATCCAACCCCCCAACCACCTAAACTTCACGGGTAGTGCAAAGAAAACCAAATAGGGAACTGTAGGATAAAGATAATAAACTTTAAAAAGGAAAGAGAAGAAGGAAATCAAAGTGTAACTCAACATTGGGATTGTGGCTCCATCTTCTGATCTTTATGTATACAAATATATTTTCCCGGGGAGGATAGTGTTAAGATAACTTAGGCTCCATCCTAAAACCAATTGGTGCTAAAAGACTAGTCCATCTAAGAACTGAACTATGATTTTGAAGATGCAGCAACAGTGTGCTATGTACCAGGAGAGAGATGGATCACCACATGGATGGATGGATGGATGGATGGATGGATGGATGGATGATAAGACAAGATTGGAGCAAGCCCCAAGAGACAGATAGGTCAAGCATGGGATTAATGCATAATGAGAAAGACTGCCCGAACACCATATTTAGATAACTGAGGTTCCATCTTAAAACCGATTGGTGCTAAGAGGAGTAGCCTAGGATTTTGTATGGTGAACTTGAAATTTGTGATTTTTCCCGTTTGGTTTAAGAATATATTGTAACACAGTGGGAGAAATAAAATATGAGAGTTAGACCTTGGGCAATATTCCATTTGAATGTAGAGATAAGTTGATTCAAGCTTATTTTCATGCCCTCCATCGGATGAACTTGCATCCATGTAGCTGAAACTAGTGCCCAGAGCAGTTCTCGAACCCAAGATATTGTCACCATAGCCACTAGGAACTCCTGTTTCAAACCATGCCTGAAATATTAAAATAGAAGTTATGATTTTAGCATAGCTGGTCAACATGGCTTTTCTAGAGATTTTGGGCAGCAAGCTCTAAATGTCGAAAGCTTCCAGGATTTGATGAAACTCAAGTATGGCCAAACATCAAAAACAAAAGGACCCTAGAAGGCATAAACCACAAAGCACACAAAGAAGTACCTGATAATAGCGTACCACATGTTGGTGCTGTAATCTGGAAAGGGTGGCTACTTCCCTGATTACCACAAAAGAAAGATTTGTAAAGAACTCAGAAAAGGAAAGAAATAGACCTACATCAAAGACATAAAGCAGTAGACATGTGAGTTTAATAGATCTTGCTACTGATTTAAAAGTAATGAAGATTATCCAACATCCAACGGAACCAAATATACTATGTCATCACCAATGAAACAATAAATGTAGGAAGAGAAGTGACATACAAAAAAAAATGAGAGAGAGAGAGAGAGAGAGAGAGGACATTAATGTAAGACCAAAAAGTGACCAATGCAAGTGAAAAGGGTGCAGACAGGAGAAAAATACCAACAAACAGAGGAAAGAGAGTGAGAAAAGCCAAAATGTCATTTCAACTAGATAGATAGATTATGATGAAACCAAAGTTACTCCTCGAGAATAATATAATTCTAGGCCTACAAAACATGAGTATTAGTAATAGAAAAATTCTAGGTGAAGTATAGTATTTCTTAGAATTGAGCTGGAAGCCGTCCATCTCCCCATTCACAAGCAGCCACATATGTTACATCAAGGCAATTTGTAGACGTATTCTGAATCTCTATTTCATGATGAAGAAGGCCCGGGAAAAGTTAGAATCTCCACCTACCTTGCATCTCTCTATGAGCATAAAAGAACTATTTCTTCCAACAACAGACTAAAATTACATAAGAAAACAGCCTCACACCTTAGCAATAAGAGATTAACCATAAAAGCCCCTGTCAAAGACAACATGGAACATTTATAAATTGTAAAGTAACAATGTTTGGTAGTTTGGCGATCAAATACAAGTATGGAATACTTCCCAGTTAGGTACAGACACAGCAACGACCAAACTCCACTATATACAGAGTGTATACGTTTATACCTGTATATTCGTATATACTTATTTTAAATTGATGAGCCAATAATCTTTGGTGTTACTTATTTTAAATTGATGAGACAATAATCTTTGGTGTGCGACATTGCATGAAATCCTATTTTTTACTCGAAGAAATGAAAATATTCTGAATATTCTTCATTAGCCATGACCAATCAGCCACAGACACATATTCCTACCCTTATGCTGTGTTTGTTATAATATTATTTTAAGATGTTATCCTATTAAAATGAAGATATATCTTATAAGATTTAAAATATCTTATCACATGCATATATCGAAAACTCAAAACAAACCATACTTTTTATCTTATAAGAAATAAGCAATCCATCCTATCTTATTTTTTACAGCTGCAGAATGCATGATGCATGTGATAAGATATCTTAAATCTTATAATATATCTTCAAATTTTAATAGGATAAGTATCTTAAAATAAGATCATTCCAAACACACTATTAATCCAAACAAAAATAGAACAGAAAACATGTAACTTCACTAGCAAGTAAATCAAGAAATATTATGGAGAACCTCAAACGGAAATAAAAACAAGTACCAGAATTGCAACAAAAAGGACAATCTAGAAATGCTGAGCTCAGTATAACCTAGAGGTATTAAGTAGTGAATGAATGGTAAACATCCACATATTATTAAATAGAACCTCTTAACAAATAACATCTCTGAAGAGAGGAAAAGAGAAAAGTTATCTGAAAATTTGAACCTTCAACCTATGATTAATGATGGAAGTTCAAACAAAACATGCATCAACTCCTTCACCATGTTAGGTAGAAATGGAGAAAGGTAAGAGCGGGAATTCTGCATACTGCAGATGATAATATATAGTTAGATGCACACATATACCTAAAACATTAAAAATTAAAGATCCAAGAGATATATCCAAATCACAGAAAGGCAGAACAGTCATCTTCAAAAGAAGATAATGCATTCATGCTATACATGAATCTGTATGCATAAATAAGATAAAGACAACCTTGTATACTGGATTGACATTTTTATGCTCTTATAAGAATAGCATTTTAGATTGTTTCTTGTGCTTTTGGAATGATAGAAAATTGAGACCCTGAGTTAACACTTTATGCACCAAGATGGAGGACTAACCCGCAAGAATGCACTAGTACATGCAGTGGAAATTCTTATTATGCAAATGAACCCCACCCTCCAAAGGCATATCTACTCCTTAAATTAGTATCACAAGGTGAACAAAGGCCAGGATGGAAATGATAAGACTAGTGAGCATAAGAAGTAACCAGCAGTGATGTTTCTTTCTAGATATCTTTTTATCTTATGCATCATATGCAGATATTATACCCAGAAGATTTTAGAGTTAAATAGCATTCAGCTGTGATCATATACTGACCTCAAGATACGGTCATTTACAGGGAGACTCTTGTCCTTTAACCGAATCTTTTTCACAGCATACTGCCTCCCATCTATCTTGTTCTTGCACAGCACAACATGACCAAATCCTCCATGACCTTGCCAAGGGGAAAAAGAATATTTGTATATAGATAAAAGAGTTCACATATATGCATAAACACACATTAAAAGCTTAGAAAGAGCATTAAGAATAGAAATAGAAGTAAGCATTAGAGATCCAGTGGCATCAGCAGGAGAAGTAGACACTAGAAAAGATGAATTCTCATGGAAGAAATCTTTATTCTTCTTGGACTGAACATGTCTTTGTGCATCGATTCTCCATCCCCCTTCTGGGACCCTAACAACATAATATCTTCTCTCCTACACAGATCTTCACAACATAGAAGCATACCCATGCGTGTATTTATTTGATTTGACAACCAGAACCACCTTTCCAAAAGAAATAAGTTTGGCTAATTTTCCCAATTCATGTCCATGGAAAACCCATTTGTGAAGAATGAAAGAGTAAAAGAGGAAAGGGAAAGTCAAGGAAAGAAAGAGAATAATACAGAATGAAAAAGTGTAAGGAGCTCCTTTGCAGATAAATGTGGAAGCATAGGGAGGCAAAATTTGAACGGACCTAACAAATCAAGCTTCTAAACTTCATTCAGATGTACCAACTGGACACTCAAGTTGAATTGACCAACCCCAGCTCTACTTTAGTCCAAATGCTGTATAGGTCTTTTTAATTCCAGAACTGGGTTATTTAGCATTATCACCTGATCACAATGTGAATAAGTTTTATAACTTTAATCATTCTATGTCATGACTCATGACATACTGGGTATTTGTTTGGAAGTACTAGACCAATTGTTCAGTCAATTTCAAATCCATAATGGGGTAACAACTTGTAGGCCCCATATCTAGTTGAACCCAAAAGCTCTTATAAGCCGTCTCTCTTCAGAATCGGTTTAGCATTACCAGCTGATCATAATGTCAATGAGTTTTATAACTGATAAACTTCAAAATATTTGTCATGATATGCTAGGAATTTGTGGAGCACTAGACCAACTGTTTTCTACTTACCATCCAAGTTCCATATTAGTGAACGGGCTATAAGCACATAAGCACAAACATCACTATGTCTGTAACTTACAAAGTAATAGAATACAACAAAGATACTTGTAGACTTGCATACATTTCTTCCAGATTGAAGAAAACTAATTTGCAGTATTATTTGCTTTAGATTTCACAGAAATTAACCCCAGTAGAATAGAATAACAAAATTCAAACACTGACCATGGAAACATATTTTCTTAATTTGAACAGAGTTACTCAAAACTCATATATAACCAGAATGGACAAGAGAAACTTGAGTTGAATAGTGAAATGATGCAGAAGACTAGGATTCTTATAACAACTTACACCCCTCATTGAAAATTGAATTTCCACTTTTGAACTTGCAAAGTTATTCGATGCTAGATTTGAAGACATGTACATGTATTTATTTAACATTAAGTGGAGTCTAAATGTCTAATAATCACATGCTACATTTTTTTTTCCTTTAACTTTAAAGAGAATTGTTAATGCACATCAACAGGGTGAATCCCAAAACAAAGAGACAAATTACCAGTTCCCTCAACCCGAGAAGAAAATTATGCAGCTGCCTTTGCTTACCAAAAGTAACCTACATTTCCTTCCCTTGTAAGGCTCTTCTACCATTCTTTCCAAATTGACCAGATAATAGCAAGATGTATCCTTCATAAAATCTTTTTCCTCTCTTTATACCTTTAATTCCATTCCAAGCCTTAAGACTCATCCCTAGAAGACTTGGCAGCAACCCCAAAGATCCCAAGGATGCTATAGACCATCTGCCATCCTGAGTAGCAAATGACCAACTTTTCCAAATGATCTTTGTGTAGATAACATCTATTCGTAAGGATCTGCCCCCTTTTTCTGAAGATTGTCAATTGTGAGAATCATTCACTTAGTCAACTCCCAAGCAAAGAAAGCCACTCTAACAGGGGCAAGTCTTCCAAGAATCCTTTCAAGAAACAATCCTGAACCTCAGCCTCCTTTCAACAAAAACTTTGTATTAAGCCCAAAAAGTTGAGGATCTCCTCCATCTCCCAATCATTGTCCTTCCTAATAAAAGACATGTCCAAAATAAAACTACCATCGATTCACTTCACACTTGTTTATGTCTTGCCATAGCAAAAAGATTCGGCGTAGAAGTCACAACCCATTTGTCAGACCAAAGAAAGTGCAGTAACCATTTCCAAGAATCAAAGGAATATGATTCAAGAACAAACTCCTTTGTCCTAACCAAACATGAGTGACTTCTATCTTCATCTCAATCATCTTCCTCCAAAGGCTATGTTTTTCCACTGTAAACCTCCAAAGCCATTTTCCCAAAAGTGATTTATTACACACGAAAAGAGACTATAAGCCCTAACCACTCCTATGAAGGGGTTATTCAATCACTCCCCATAATGTTTGAACAGTTAACAATGGAAATTGGGCTCCAAAATAATACCCATTTTATGCACTTTGCTATCTTAAAAGACAGAACAGTTTCTACATCGGACAAGTGATATTCAATGTGGAAAAGGGGTGTATTATGAAGTCTCTTAGTTACCTTCCCCTAAAATGTCACAGAATTTTCACACAGGAAATTGAATTAAGCATGCTTATGCTTTAAATTGGTAACAAATTATTAACTCGGATTTTCATTGAAGCAGACATTTGACATAAAATATATGTTAGAGATATTTATACAGTTAGACAGTTAGCTTAATATAGCATGTGATGTAACGTAAATGTGTAACTGAGTTAGTTATCTAGAGAGTTAGTTATATATGATGCTGCCATGCACTACTAACTAACTTCCTTGTGATCAACTATAAATAGCTGACTGTACCGTTTTACAACTCAATGAATACAAAATATCTCCTTTCTCTCTCAACATGGTATCCAAAGCAGGCAAGGTCCTGACCTGAAATTTTTTTGAGAAGCTTCTTCTCCAAGCTTCTTCCTCAAGCTTCCATGGCCGCCACGAATATCCCATAAACTTCTTCAAATTCAAGCTTCAATCAGCTTCTCTCTTCATCACGAACTCAGTAACATCTCTTTTTCCCTCTTCCTGTAGCTGTACTCACCTAAAATTCATCATCTCCATCACCATCAGCTCGGGTTTTCTTCATCAAAATTTCTTCACCAAATCTCACAATCTCATTGCCCAGCTCTCAAATTCCATCAAATCACTCCTTTTCCTTGTGCGAGACTCTCTATAATCAACAAATTCAATTCTCTCCGTTCAATAATCATATTTTTTGAGTTCTTACTTGCAATCAAAACCCTAGTAAAATGGCTTTACCTTCAGATTTATCTCTAGATCCTGGACTGAGGCATATGTTTCAGAATCTCAGTGCATTAACCCAACATAAACTTGATGACATTCTTGAGTTACCACCTCATCTAAAAGTTTAAGCTTGTAGAGAGGATATTGGTTTATTTATTTAGTGTGTTAACACGCCGCCTCACGTGCAGCGTAATTTGTTTAGAGCTTGCATGTGGACAGTTTAATGTTTTTAAATGGGTGGCAGTAAGTTTTGAACTTGTGCCGTTTGGCTTCCAGGCTCTGATACCATCTTGCGAACCAGAAATCAAGGAGTGAGAATGAGCACGCTATACTCGAGCATAAGCATCATCTAGAGTTGGCAAGGTAGAGCTAGATAGCAATTGAGAATGTACAGCATCATATCGAGGATGAAGTCCGTGTAACTAGACGATCAAGCACAAATTAGTCCATTGTTGTGCTATCTCTGTGGGGTCTATACTGAGCGGAAAAAGGTCACAGAATTCAATCATGGAATTGTAAAACCGGCTGTAATAATCTGTCAACTCCATATTTGCCTGGGCCCGCAGCATATCAAACACAACATCAAATGCTCGAGTAACTTGATGAGAATATCGTACCTTAATAGAAGTCCAGATAGATTTACAGGTTTGACAATTCCGAAAGCATGTTTGAATGGAATCTTCCATGGATTGCCAGAGCAAACTCACCAACTAGGCATCAACACAACGCCAAGTACAAGAGTCAGCCGCAGATAAACCAGATAGGCAATCAAAGGATAAATGGTCTTCTAATCCTTGCCCAAGAAACCAAATGTTGACAACCACAGACCATGACGAGTAATTTTTGTCATTCAATTTGATTGTAGTGACGATAAGAGTACCAAAAAAGGAGGGGACAACAACTGATGAAGTAGCAACAACTTGAGTTCTTGAGGACTCAGCATGAGTCTCTTTTTTCTCAATAGAATCAGATTCGATAATAACCAAAAAATGAATTAAATGTGCAACAACCTACACTATAACAATGGCACTCCCACAGGCTAATGCAATAATGAAGAGACCAAAAGAAAATTAATTCTGCATTTTTTTTTTTTTGGGGTTTAAAACCCAAAGATTCTGTTGATCATAAATAAGGCATGATCGAGAAAGAATCTTGCGAAACCAAGCAGACAGCGGAGATGGGTAGACCGGCATCAGCATTCTGGCCGGATATGGTGGCCGGCCGAAGCTCCGATGGCGGCGCGTGGCAGGTCTACCGGCAACGGGAAAGCAACTTCCAAGGTCGCCCAAGCACAATAAAGCTACTGGTGGGTTCAGATTTGGGAAAAAATGACCGGATGATAGCTAATTGGAGATGGCATCTAGGGTTTGGGTTTTGATATGGTTTTCTAGCGAGATTCAGACACGGCGCTGGCGCTTCCTAAGTCGCCTGGACACAACAAAGCTGCTGGTGGTGGTATTTTGTGGTGGGTTATATATATGTGTGTGTGTGTGTGTATATATTATTTTAGGCTTAGGGTTAATAGTTTAGACAAGGGTTAGGGCTGGCTCTAGATACCATCTTGAATTACCACCTCATTTAAAAGCTTAACCTTGTAGAGAAGATATTGGTATATTTATTTAGTGTGTTAACAGACACCAACTACATTATTCGGAGATCACAAATTGTTGGAATACTCAAGCCTAATGGCCTCCTAGGTCATGTGAATGGTACTACTCCTTGTCCACCAAAAGCTATTCCTACAACTGATGGTTCTCTTTCTCCAAATCCTATATACAATACCTCGATCATTACAGATGGCCATTTAAGATCACGTCTTGTTGCCTCTTTCACTTCATCTGTGTTTGCTCAAGTTTATCACCTTGAGACATGTCATGAAATCTAGCAAGCTCTAGAAGAAAGGTACAGCTCTCGAGCTAGATCCCATCTTCATTAGCTGAAGATGCAACAATATTCTCCCACTAAAACTAACAATCAGACCATGAAAGCATACCTAGACTATGCTAAGGAGATCACAGATCAGCTAGCTGCAGGAGGAGACATCATTAGAGAAGAAGACTTAGTTCTTATCATGCTCAAAGGTCTACCACAATCCTATGAAGCTTTGGAGGCATCTCTTTAGAGTCAGGAAAGATCCTCACACTATTAGAGAGCTATATAGTCTTCTTATAACTGAGGAATTAAACCTTCAGTTCACTAAAACTACTATTCTCACTGACTCCAGCTTCTCTGACCTTCACATTGCTTTCTACACCACTCAAACTCTCAACACTCAAGCTTATGCAGCCACTAGAAGGTTATAACGGAGACAGAGGAAGACAAAATAACAGAGGAAGAGGAAATAGAGAGGAAAGAGAGGATTCCCACCTCAGAATCAATCCACTCGCAACCCCTAGGCCTTAAGATCCAAGTACCTATCAGTCTTCTTCTCTCCCTATTCAAAGCCCTGTCCAGTGTCAAATATGTGGCAGGTTCAATCACACAGTTGTGTACTGCTAGTATAGATTGGATACTCAAAACTATAACACATCATCATTCATGGCTAATCAGAATCCTCCTCTAGCCCATCTTACAGTGCAAGCCAATTAGGCTACTCCTGCCCCTGGTTCAACTGTAGCTTCATCATCAACTGGTATTTTGATTCTAGAGCGACTGTCCACATAACTCGTGATCCTTCACAGTTGCAGCAGTATCAACCATACTATGGTTCTAAATCAATTGCAGTAGGTAATGGCTCTACACTATCTATAGATAGGGAACTTTGTCTACTCTCTCCACTTCTTTCATATTGTCTAATGTCTTATATGTCACTTCTATCTCATCTAATCTACTTTCAATTCATCAATAACTAAGGACAACAACTGTTCTATCTTGTTCACTTGTGAGAGGGTGCAATCTCACCAACAAAGTGATGTTCCAGGGCCCTGTGAACAAGGTCTCTATCCTATTCCTTCTAACTGCAAGGTCTCCTTTGCACATTACCTCAAGCTTTGCAATGCCAATCTCTATTGCCAACTGACAAGCTTCCACCTGAAAAGCTTTGGCATCTAGATTAGGTCACCCCTCTAGAAAGATGACTAATAGTTTATCTTCTTCATTACACGTAAAACTCAACTATTCTAGTGCTCAACGTACTGATTGTACAATGGAAAAATCTCATAAACAGCCATTTAGTCTATCTAGCACTAGAAGTTCTCCATTTCACTTGGTACACTTATGTATGGGGCCCTGCCTCTATACCTTCATGTATGCAATATAGATACTACTTGCTTTTCATTGATGATTTTACCAAATATTGTTGGCTATATCCATTGAAAGCCAAAAAGCTTATGTGTTTTCTACTTATGTCAGTTTTATTTCTCTAATCAAGACTCAATTTCAAGCCACTATCAAAACCCTTAGAACTAGAACTAACAATGGCAAAAAACATGTAAACAATAATTTTAAACTTCTTTTGTAAAAACAGGAACCATTCACCAGACAACCTATCCTCACACTCCAGAGTAGAATGGCAAGGCTGAAAGGAAACACCTTCACCTTGTGGAAACCACTTTAGCTCTTCTCACACATAGTTCATTACCACCAAAATTTTGGATGAAAGCCCTAGCCACCGCTAAATATCTTATCAACAGGCTTCCATCCTCCAACCTTGCTAACAAGACTCCATATGAGTGTTTATACACCAAACCTCTTACTTATGATCATTTAAAGGCCTTTGGCTGTCTATGTTTTCCATGGATCAAGCCTTAAACACTCACAAACTCCAAAATAAGTCCCTGCCCTGTATATTTTTGGGATATTGCACAAATACAAAAGGGTATAGATGTCTGACCCCACTACAAACAGAGTTCATGTTTTCAAGCATGTAAAGTTTTTTGAATCTCAGTTTCCTTATCAGGCCTTGACTCAGTCCCAAGATAGTTCCTTGACACCTGCAGCACTTATTCCAACATTTTAGGTCTCTGAACCCACTAATCCTCTTCAGACATCATCTGAATCTTTCTCCACACAACCATCTCAACTAGACACAAATCCTAACCCTGTGTCTACCTTTTCCAACATTACACCTGCTCCATTTCCTGCCTCAAATCCTACTCCTGAACCACCTCCAACTAATTCTAATCCTGTCAATCATAGAATTCCACAATCTATACATCCCATGCTCACTAGGTCTAAAATTGGGCATTACCACCACCACTTTATTCCCTAAGTGCCATTATTCTAGTGCCACCAAAATCAAAACCCCATAGCTATAAAAAGGCTGCTGCCTCACCCTACTGAGTGACTGCTATAACTAAAGAGTATAACGCTCTTTAACAACAAAATATATGGATACTTGTTCCCCCTCCCTTAGACAGACAACCAATAGGTTGCAAATGAGTTTACAGAATAAAAAGGAACTCAGATGGTTCCATTGCAAGGTACAAAGCTAGGTTAGTAGCTAAAGGCTTCCATCAAGAAGAAGGCATTGACTATAAAGAGACTTTCAGTCCAGTAGTCAAACCTCAAAAAGAAAGGATTATTTTAAGCCTGGCCTTGAATTTTCAATGGCAAATTAAGCAGTTAGATGTATCTAATGCTTTTTTACATGGTCGTCTTGAAGAAACAGTCTATATGGAGCAGCCACAGGGATTTGTAGATCCCAATTAACCCTCTCTTGTCTATCAGCTAAAGAAGTCACTTTTTGTGGCCTAAAACAGGCCCCCAACGGCCTCATACAGTATGTTATACTCATTCCTAATAGCTCAAAAGTTCAAGTGCAATGCAGCAGACACATCCCTATTTGTATACTCCTCTGCATCACATATTCTAATGGTCCTTGTGTATGTAGATGACATTGTTGTCACTAGTAGATCATCAACAGCTAGTCATGATCTCATCAAGACTATGAGTGCTCAATTTGCAATGAAAGATCTTGGTTGTCTCTCATACTTTCTGGGAATAGAAGTCACCTACTCAGGAAATTAAGTCATCCTTCATCAAACTAAATGTGCTCAGGATCTACTCAACAAAGCAAGAATGTCAGACAGCAATTCCTGTCCAAATCCATCTCAGATTAAATACAATAACTCAAGAAACCAAGCTACTCTGCCCTATTCTAATCCAACGCACTTCAGAAGCTTAGTAGGCAGTTTGCAGTACTTAACTATCACAACGCCAGATTTGCAATATGCTATCAATTCTATTTGTCAGCATGTGCACTTTCCTACCGATGCAAATTTCCTTTCCCTCAAGAAAATTCTAAGATATCTCAAAGGCACTTTGTCACTTGGACTAAGGTTTATTCTAGAAGATTTTGCATCACAGTGTTATACTGATAGTGATTGGGCTAGCAGCTTAAAAGACAAGAAGTCTACCACAGGATTTTGTGTGTTCCTAGAGCCAAATCTCATTTCTTGTACCTCTAAGAAGCCAGCAACTATGGCCAGATCTTCTACAAAGGTAGAATATAGAGCTATGGCCCAAGAAGCAGCTGAACTCAAATGGCTTTCTTATATCCTGATAGATCTACACATTCCTGTTTCTACACCACATCTTATCAGTGATAGTGTCTCTGCTCTAGCACTAGCTCAGAATCCTGTCTCTCACGAAAGAACCAAACATATAGAGACAGAATACCATTTTGTCAGAGAACAAGCCACTACCAAAAGGCTATCTATCTCATATCTCCACAGAACATCAACTGGCAGACATTCTTACTAAAGCTTTACCTAATGCCAAGTTTGCTACACTCAGAGACAAGCTTCCCTTGGCTTTGCCAAGCTCAGCTTGAGGGGGATGTTAGAGATAGTTAGACAGTTAGATAGTTAGCTTAATATAGCATGTGATGTAATATAAATGTGTAACTGAGTTAGTTATCTAAAGAGTTAGTATTATGATGCTGACATGTACTATTAACTAACTCCATTGTGATCAGCTATAAACAGCTGACTAACTGTATCATTTTACAACTCAATGAATGCAAAATATCTTCTTTCTCTCTCAACAATATAACTTGTTGGAAATATTTAACTGAGTTATGTTTGCAAAAATCTTGTTCTTTATCACTTGGAACAATGCCCTAATAGTAGTGTAGAATAAACAAGGGCTTCAATCAAAAGTACATACTAAAATTGTTGACAAGCATTCCGAAAGTGTAAGAACAATTTGTCTCAGTTGAAGTTTATAGTATAAAAGGTTGACCTGATGCTTATGAAGATCTAAGTATTGATCCCAAAGAGTTTTTAAAACTTTCCCACAAATTAAAAAGTAGTATTGATCACTCCTAAAAGAACACCAAATATAAATCTAATGACATGCAAAAAGACCATGCCTGAAACAATACTTCTTATCCCTTTCCAAATATGCAGTTCAGTGATAGAGATGCATGAATTGAACAATGAATTAAACAATGAACCAAAAACATGATGACTCTTACCGAGAGGTTGAAGCTCCTCAAAATCATTCAAATAACGTGAACTTGGAAAAGATGAATGTTGCCCACTGACATCAGAGGCAGCTTTCCAGAACTGAGACATCTTGGATTGAACCTCATGACCAAAAGGAAGAAACTGATTGTCAATCATACAAATGCTTGATTAATGCTGATGCCAATAAAACTATGTCTAGAGGTTGTCACTCACAATATGTCGCCCAAAAACATGGTTAAAGGTCTTGTCAAAAAAGGGAGATGATTCAGTTACCAGGTCTCGTACATATTCAGAGACAATCTGAAAAAAGCAAATTGCCAATTGTGCAAATTAGTCACAAACCAATCAAAACGAAAATCTAATAGACCTTAAAAAGAAAATTATATCCTCTAGTCCTTTGTCTCATCTAACAATACAACGAATACATACTCCTAGATTGTACAGCTCTGAGGTTATTTCCGGCAAACTATCAGGAAGTGGCCCTTTCGGAGAACAAGCAAGACGAAGCAAGTGTGCCTACAAGAAGAACAATCTAGTCCATAATTCCATTGAAGGCTTACAAAGGAAATGTAGAAGTTCAGAATGAAATATTACCAGAATAAGATCAGTCTTCAAGATCTGTTGGGTTTGAGATAACTGGCTACCAGTCTCATATTTAGACGTCTCTGACTCTGATGTATAACTATTCTCATCATCAGTTTCTGTTTGATCCTCAACCATGAAAAAGTCCTAAAAGACCATCTAATGATTAGGTATTCTAACAGAAAGAGATGAGGAAAAAAATCATCAAGAACAACAAACTGAATGGAGAACTTTAAATTAAACTCATTTAAGCAAAAAGCATCAATGAAAAGAAATTAGTAAAGTTTCACAAATGAGTGCTATCAAGAATAATGAATCTACAAGAACTTAATTCTAATTGGTTACTATTTTTATTCCTCCAAAAGGCCCATTTCATCAAAATAGAAAAACTATATAGGGTGGCGATTGCTATAAAAGAATGGGTTTGGAAAGAGAATGGCATTCCTGACTCTATTCTAATTCCCAAAATCAGTATGATGCAATCAACAAGGAAATCCTATTCCCATGAATATGGAATACCCATTCCTCTCCAAATACATGGGAATCGACGATTCGCATGTTCATAGAAATGAAATTTTTTGTCAAACAACTACAATATCTTTGCATTAATATATTACAAAGTGAGGCTTTTATGTCATGAGTAAAAAATAAAAAATAAATTAAAATTAAATAAAAATATAAATAACAATACAAAAATAAAAATAATCATAAAAGCCATATTAAAAACTTGGCCAATTTCTCTTAAAAATAAAAATAAAAAATTCATCAAATTATCTTCTACCTATCAAATTCTTCTATTAAAGGCTTTAAGGGTATATATGCTTGTCATCAAAATCTTGACACAATCTCAGTATAGATAATGTGTTAAATGTGATGTTATCATGACACACATGAATTAGCAATTTTGTCAATTTTTACAAGACAACTTTTTGAGTTCGTAACATGCTATATATTATTGTTATCATTATTTTTATTAAGGTTATCAGTATAAATATTCTTCATACTCTTATTAGTATCACTAAATGCAATGTCTTTTATAATTAATTTTATTACTATTACCCTTGTTATTTTATATAAAATCATTCCTAATACTATTCCATTATACTACTACCAAACATGAGTTTTGATTCAATACATCCATTCCAATCCCTATTCCTAAAGCACATCAAGTATGGCATATTCCACTCCCAATCTTATTCCATTCCCGAACCCATTCCATTGCAGCCAACATTCATTCCAACATAACAATTGCCACCTAGCAGTCCTTCACACTAAAAGAAAACAAAAAGTCCAAGTTATGTGATTCTGTGACACTCCTGGTTCATATCAATATGGTATTTGGAGTGGCTGTCTATCTGATGGCACCTTAAGCTTAGAATGGGCTGACCATTTCTCAGCCAGTTTCTTGTTTATATTGCAATCTTAATTGGTCTACAAACCCAAAGAAGAATCACAATCCAACCAGCTGGGTCATGTCTTCCAAAAGTTATATTGCAACTATAATTTAAGATGTATGGTCCAAAGTCGACCAAGATCTTGCAAAGGTGCCAGCTCATAGTTATCCTAATGCAGCCACTTTAAGCCAGAAATTTTGATTCTCAACCAAATAACTCCAATGATATTTAAAATTGCCAAGGAAAAGAAGTTGTTTGAGTAAAGTAATCAATAGATATCCTCCCATGCTAGATCTTAAATCCCAAAGCACCAGCATTATATCTCAAGAAAGTATTGACCTCATCATTCAAGTATGATACCTAGTTGTTAAGCATCATTATTTAATTAGCCTTGTTTTCTTTGTAACTTGGATTAGATGTAAATAATTCAAACTTGTAAAATAACTGCACTTGATGGTGTTAGAGCTCTTATGGAATTTTTGTGGGATGTCTTAGTTTTTGTACTATGTTTTAGAGCCTTGCGGGCTTAGGAAGAGCGATCTTCTTAGGCTCGCAGCGATCACGGCCCCGAGTTCAAATGGGTAGATTTGGGAGCGTGACAGGGTGGTATCACCTAGCTCCTTTGATGGCAAGCTTATATTATCCATCTTCAGCTCATCTCCTAGCATGTTCTAGCGTCAAACTTTGCACTTGAATAACAAGTGCAAACAGCCATACAAGCATAGAGAAGTGGCTTTATGCTAAAGATTAGTATCCCAACTGAATGCATCCATCAATCCTCTACCTACTTTCTAATAGCCGTTCAATGTTTACACTTCTAAGATTTAATTGCAGCCATTTGTCCTTCCTTGTGATGCTAATAAGATATTAGGCTCTATTTGGCTTGTGAAATTTTAGCTTGGTATGTGAAATTTTAGCTTGTGAATTGTAGAGCTCTGGGTAGGTGTACTGTTGAATAAAAGCCAATGATTGTTCTACTTTATAGTTTAGATATTGAATTTTCAGTTACTTTGAGATAATATTAGACCTTCAAAAATATGTGGTAGTAATTTTGAGAAAAGAAATGCGAGGGTGGGGGGGGGGGGGAGATTTTAAAAAAAAAAAAAAAAAAAAAAAAATAACTTCCCAAAAGATTTACAATCAGCTCCTCAAAAGCCCTTTCCGAAAAGCTCCAATTTAAAGCTTCTGAATTTTTAGCTTTTCTTAGCTTTGGTTTTTACCTAAAAACTCTACTAATAATACGTTGAACAAGTTAGTTTCAACTCTTGTACTCAAAAAGAGCCTTCTAACTGAAAGAAGGAATCATCCCATACTTCTCCCATTTTGAGTCTTTAGTTCTTACAATCATCCAATATATGTTAATTTAACAGGACAAAAATCCCAGCATTATAGCTCAATCATCTTTTATTGTCCGGCCCTCAACATGTGATAAAGAACGTGTTCAATCATAAATATTAATTGGCATTAGGTGGAGTATCCTAGGATCATGAATAACAGTACTAGAATTCTTGTGTTTTCTGTCTGAGATACCTATATTCATAACAACATGCATCAGTTTACTTGAGAGAGATAGGAGGGCCAGAAAGAGGATAGAAGAAGTGAGAGAGAAACAGAAAACAATTTCTTGGCAATACTCATTTAAATGGTAAGGATTCGTTCACACATTGAGTAAAAACTCAATATTACCTTTGCCATGCCTATGGCACCGTTTCCAATAGATTCATCAGAAGGTACTCTACTGAAATCAGTACTCTCATCTTCAATCTCTTCTGCAAGAGTAGCTAACTTCGGTGCAGGCGCAGGTGAAGATTCTAGCTTAGCTTCCTGAATTGCTGTTGGCTTCACCTTCTGGTCCGTTTTCTTATCAGTATAGTCATACCCTTGTTTTGGAGTAGTTAACACATCAGAATGTACGAAAGAGTTTATTTCACTGCTGTCTTGTACTCCCAGGGCCCAATCCCATGATTCTCCACAGCCACTAAAAAGATCTACCAGACCAAAGACGAAAGGTCCTCCAGAAGAGCTGCTCTTGGTCTGTGAAACTGCTCCCTTTCTAGACAGCTCACTACTCTTATCCATTGACTGGATCAAACCCAGAAACAAAAGAAAGCCACGGACAATTGAAAAGTGAGTTAAAACAAATAAGGACCCAAACCTCAAAGGGAAATAGACAGCCACCAAAAAAGCAACAATAACCCATGTTGTAGCCTACAAATCGCAGAAAATTCTTGGTTCTTTGGTTTTTTAAGTACCATCAAGAGAGACCCATAAGGCCATGTTAATTTTTTATGGATTTCAGGAACTACACCTCTGAAGAATACAAACTGCAGAAAATCTTCAAAGACTAGCTATCATTTTAAGAAAAAACTATCAACAGCCCAATGATCTAAAATCAATCATAAAAAGACCTGCAAATGGCAATCAAAAATCTGCATCTTTTATCAAGAATCCAATGTGATAATATAATTTGCAATCAAGAAACATTTTGGAGTATTGAGATATAAAAATATATTACAAAAACATGATTCTTGTGCTTACAGTTTGCATGATGCATGCCCTTGGTACACTAATGGGCAAAAACAGCCATTCTTACTACAGAAATTTCAAGCCATTACAAGTTAAAGAGGCAACTCCCTTCCCTGAAAGACATAGATATGAAAAGCAAACGAAGACACTGCATATGAAGAATTTGTCCTAAGAACATAGTTACAGCCACAACCAACTCTTTGCTTTTACTTCATACTTATGCTATGTTTGGTTGGTCTTATTTTAAGACACTTATTTTATCTGATGACTTACGTAAAAAAGTATTACTTGCTATCAACTTAACATAAGATACTTTCCACAAGATGTCTTATTTGTAGTTATAAAAAATAAGATGAGTTCAGAATATTTATATCTTATAAGCTATAGTTGAAACATGTTAAACATTTTGAAAATGTAATACTTTTATTTCTCATAACACCCACAATTAAAAAAATACAACTATAAAACCAAAACAATTAAGATATTAAAAAAAATTAAGAATTAAGAAATTTATAAACTTAGAAAAATAAAATTAAAAAAAAAGAAATTCAAAATTAAAAAAATCAAAATTAATTTGTTATAATTTTAGTTTTATTTTTATAATTTATATATAAAATTGTCATAACTTTCATCTTTCGAAATATGCTGTGTACTATTGACGGTTTCAAAGCCAATATTAAGCTCATCTAATCATTAGGAGTAACCTGAAAGCAAATTGAACCTCAACGTATTCCACTCAAGAATTGTGGAATTTCCACTTAAGCCTTCTTAGTATATTACCCCATTCCATGATTTGGATGATGCATGACTCTGTACATCTAGCTCAATGCTATTAATCATCCACCTCTTTAAATATCTAACTCACCTCTTTAAATATCTAACTCCCAGCAGTATCCAAAATATTGCCTGATACCTTAGCAACTTAGGGGAAGCAATTACAAAACACCAGAACTTGCACAGAAGTATAAAGGTATGAACAAAACTAATCCTAATATTAGCACTAAGTCTGAGGGCACTCTAATTCACGTGGTCAACCCTCAGTACCATATAAGTTTCACTGTCACGAGATATCTAGGTAATAAGACATCATCCATCAACAACAAAAAAATCATTGAGCAATTCAATGAGCAATAAGCCAAACAGATTTATGCAACTACACTAGTGGAACAATTTCAGACAAGAATTCTGTTGCAGCTTCTACCAAGTTAAAACCATTACACGTCCACAACTCTCAATGATATGCTGCTTCACATAATCAACCATCAGATTGTCTGAGTTTAGCAATCGTGAAAGTTTCTGGTAATAAGATATCATGCATCAAAAACAAAATTATTGGAGAGAAATAATGGGTAATCAGGCTTACAGATTCATGAGACTGGCCCTGTGGAACAATTTCAGACAAGAATTCCTGAGCAGCTTCTACCAAGTTGTAAATCATTACACGCCCTTCTCGAGCATTAGTATTAGCCTAGAAAATTTTTTTTTTTTTTGGGAAAGATGTAAGCAAACATATAACATAAACATAAGACAGAAGGAAAGAGCTGGAAACTATGCACCTAAATAAAATGAATTTGAATTTGCTGATAATGATTGTAATATTAATATTAATAATAGTAATAATGACAATAAAAATAAAAACAACAACAACCACAACAATAATTAAAAAATTAAAAAATAAGAAATAAATAAACAATAACAACACTTTACAAGGTAAAAACAAAATCAAAGAGCATAGCACATAGCAATATTTCATCAGGATGAAGTCAAAAAAAAAAGTTACAAACTAAAGAGACATAACAACAACCATCACGATAACAATTATAGTTGGGTGCAACTCAAATCCCTAGTGAATCTAGTATATCTTTCAGGGAAGTCTAGAGCTGAAAAAATTGGATCACAAAGTCCACTTTAAGCCAGACGGTACATAGATTGTAAATGTTGAGTATACAAGTGTGTCCCACATAAGCCACTTTAAGCCATATATTAGATAGTTAGAAAACAATTGTTGAGTAAACAAGCGTGTCCCACAGTCTTGATATGAAAATACTTGAATTCTTTACTTTTGGATAAAAGTAGAAAGACTTCCTATAGTATCGGTCACCAAAATAGTTTGATATCTTCAGTATCCCGCAACACTTCTCATCTCAGTCAATACTGGTCCAACAGTGAACTTTTGCTGCAACATTCTTTATCAACCTCATCCAAACATAAAACAGATTGGCTCTATTCTTCACCTGGACTATGTACAAGTGAATCCAGAGAAGTAAGAGATACCCTATAGTAAGCAATTTCTGGAAATTGCAACTGGTTTAACACCATATTTCTTATATCGCAAAAGAGAGCAAGAGCCGGCGAAGTTTCTTGTTATATACTTTCTTTAAAAAACCGGTCCGCCATGCACCCGTTGCTATCATACAGCTATAACTTTTGTTCATGTTAAACTGACCACTAAGTTATAATTGTTAGAGTTACCATCTCATCTAAAAGCTTAAACTTGTAAAAAGGATATTAATTTATTTATTCATTGTATTAACACGCCCCTTCACATGTAGGCGGGTCTGTTTTTAAGCCTTGCACGTTATAAATTTTAATGTTTTTAAATGAGTGGCAATAAGTTTCAAACCTAAGAGCATTTGGTTTCTAAGCTCTGATACCATGTTAGAGTTACTACCTTATCTAAAAGGTTAAGCTTGTAGAGAGTATATTGGTTTATTTATTTATTGCATTAAAAATAATGTTTTCCAAGAGCCAGAACTTGTGAAGTATATCTCAATATCAACTAGAAGTTCTATATCAACCCCCCCTCATGCTGACAATTCTTGTACATACGCTGTGCTATTTCCACTTATAGCTAAGCCAAAAACAAGTGCACATCCTATGAGACAAAATTTTATGGTCGAGCCATGTCTGCCAGAAACATTTTCCCAGGTTTGTCACTTTTTCTCCCTCAAACATTTTATTTTATTTTTCCTATTGATTGCAGGGATCCAATCAAAGATTTCCCCTCTCCCTCTCCCTCTCCCTCTCCCTCTCCCTCTCCCTCTCTCTCTCTCTTGAGGAAGCAGCATAGAGAAACCATCTGATTGCAGGTTTTTGCATATGCCATAATCTGCAAGTACAAGCATATTCCCAACCCTGCAAAGGGCAGTAATGTGAACAGAATAACCGCAGCATCTTTAGATTTAGTACTGCATGGCAATCTTGCACCCTCCATAAAACATATCTTTATATAGAGTTTAAGCCTTGACAAATGAGATTCCGGGAGCTGATGCAAAGTGAAATATCCTAGTGTCTCATTTAGGATGATGTTTTACAAGGCAAAAGAAACTACATGTAAGGGCCTGTTTGAATTGGTTTTTTTCATGATAAAGCACTTTTTTTTTCCTGAAAAAATCACATCTTTTTTGCAATAAGTATTTGCAATGGCTTCAAAAAAGCTAAAACTCTGCAAAAACCTCTAAGTCAGCTTCTCTCATAAGTCAGAAATTTTGCGCCCATTGGATTGGCTTTTTTCCACTAAAAAGTGTACTTTTTTTCTGAAAAAGCAAACCGTATTTGGAATAAGTATTTGGGTTGGTTTAATGGCTTTTTTCATCAAAACAGTACTTCTTTTCCTAAAAAAGCACATCTTTTTACAATAAGTACTTGGATTGGTTTCAAAAAAAAACTGGAACTCTAAAAAAAGATCAAATTTAGCTTTCCAAACGCCCGAAATATTAACTTCTCAAAAAAGCATTTTTTTTCTCTAAAGTTAAAGAAAATAGCAAAAAGCAAATCCAAACGAGCCATTCAGCTTCTAAAAGGAGCAATTCCTTCAAAAGTTTAAAAGAGATGCACTTTTAGAAAAAGTTACTCTACGTCAGCCCTAAAACCAAGACATACCCCAAATCATTGTTAACACAGGGGCAGGGGGGGGGGGGGGAATGTGAGCGATGATGTTGTTTTGTTCCTATCAATCCGCAGAAATGTGTTTGTAATCTACTAGCACCCCTAGACAAGTAATCAACAATTTTTTTATTGAAAATCAAAAGGAGCAACAAGACTCAGAAAATACAACTCAAGAGTCACATATTAATTAACCACAGGCAACCTTCATTCTCCTTAAAAAGACCCAATTCTCTAAGTGGGCTTAATAGTCATGCATTTACAGCATAACAAAGGAATAAACTGCCATATGATTAGAACTCTAACAGCTATCAGAATATCTATCAGTTCAAAAGGACAATGTACTAATTTGCCATCCCATACCTGATCAAGAAGTAAAGTTTTTAGATTGTCAGAATTATCTTTGGATAAACCTCTCTCTGGCACAATCTGCAGCTTCGGGCATTTATATGGGTAACCTGGTAGAAACCTATTGAGGAAAGGAATGAATGCCAAAAGAAACTACATCAACAGCAAATGCTAGCAAATAAAGAGAAAAAAACAATAGCTTACGGACCTTACTGCAAGAAGAGCAGAAACATCAGAATCCTCATTACCGGTATCCTTTGAGTATGGCCTATTTTTCCGTCAGAAGAAAAGAATTATTTTAAATTAAGTGAAGCAGGACAGAAAATTTACTTCTAGCTTATTCATCATAGAATACTACACTGAAAACAAAAGGTGAATGTTGTAGAATACGCAGATGAGTACTGATTAAGAATATCACAAACCTGAGCTTGATATTAATTAGAGGAGGCGATTCTGGAAGAAGCTGGCAATCTTCTTGAAATATTGCACGCCTAAACATTTCATTAACCATCACAATTAAAAGTTATATAATTAACATAAAATCCACAATAGATTTTTGAAACAGAAAAAGCACGGGAATATGTTGTAATGGGTTGTTTAGGAAGGGACTAATAACTTCCGATTACAAGGTTCTAAACTTGCTATATATCAAAGTTCCATAAACATATTCATGTTCTACAAGAAAATATTAATTTAAGAACTATCGATAAAAATGTTGGCCCCATATGACCAAGCATGGGAAAGACATGATCTGTGAAAAGTGGCAGTCATAAAGTGATTTTGCAGTGAAGTAACTACTGAATAATCAAATGTTGGTCGCTGGCAACCACATTGCAAGAATGATTATTAGATTGCAATGGTCAAATTAGCTATTTATGCTTTAAAAACTTCATTACTTGATTTGCCATTAAGAAACGTTTAGCAAACAATTCAGACATTAGAAACACTAACAATTATGTATAGTCAAAAGCAGTCTAGTTACAAAACAAAGATGAAAGAAAAGAAAATCATGGTTAAGCCATCCAAAGAAATGAAGCTTGCATTATCAAAGACATTCTGAAAGCACAATTTTGATTACAAAAATTTTTGTCGGCTTCAAAAGAGTGCGCCAAATAAAGCCATTGTGCAGAAGGATGAGAACATCTACATAGGAGATTTCAATTGCACTTTGCACCATCATGTATAACTCGATAGCTTGAATTTGGATATTCTCCATTTACTCTCTCAATTTATTCTCTCCATTTGTCCACTTCAATACAACTTTGAAAGCATCAGCAAGAGATAGAGAAAGCTCAAAGCTTGATATGCACATTGAGGTTGTGAGCATCAGCAAGAGATAGAGAAAGCTCAAAGCTTGATATGCACATTGAGGTTCACAACCATTTAACTTATAGTTCTTGATTAACATGTTTAGCATATAAAGTTGGAAAAATAGTTCAAATTATCGAAACAAAAGAAAAAGGTAATTTGTATGGTCCCTCTTGCCATCATTTCAACTTCATGGAAGGAATGGACTAGGAAGACTTCAAAGCGAAGGAAATGTCAATTTCTTCTTTGAAATATCATTGCGCACGTGAACTTTGTTCTTGAACAATTCTTGTACAGCCATATAGATAGTATACAAAAATGTCTAAATAGATTATGGAATTGATGTGAACTTTGGGATTGCACCCACTTGGTGCATGTCAATAAAATTTGTTATTTCTCACCCAGAAAAACAATAGTAGGTTACAAAGGAAAGGAGTTAAATAATCAAATTTTTAAAACTAATAATAACTAACAAAACCTAAGTTGAGACAAATGAGTTAAATATCCCAAATTTGAATTCAAAGTCTTGAAGACTTGGAAAACAAATGAGAAACAAAGAATTTTATTAAAAGTAAACAGGGCTCAAGGACCACCCACGAAGGTATACACTAATCATTAAGTTTTCTGTACAATCTTGCAAACCATTTTCGTCATCTATAAAATAACTATTTGTCCAGAAACAAATAACATCAAGCACGAGATTTCAAAAAAGGAAGAGCATATTCCTTTCCATCGAAAGCTCTATGATTCCTCTCTCACCAAATATTCCAAATGATGGCAAAAGGGAATGTGCAAATGATTTTCTTCTTATGCTTAGAGGTTTTGATCCCACTTCAAGATGCAATCTCCTCCCTCGGGGACATGAAAGTAACCCATTGAACACCAATAATATTAAGGGCCATCTCTCAAAGACTTCTTGGCCAAACAAAACTAAGCAAAAGATGACCTACCATTTCTAAATTATCTTTACCAAAATAACATCTATTAACAATGACTTGCCCTCTTTTTCGAAGATTGTCCAAAATAAAGATTCTTTCCCAAGTTGCCTCCCAAACAGAGAACGCAACTCTTAAAAGGGCACATAAGTTCCAAATATCTTCCACAAGGAACTCAATCTTACACCAAAGCTCAACTTCTTCGACAAGAGCTCTAAAAAGGATTTCACCATGAAAATGCCTTTTCTAGCCAAGGTCTATTTCTCCGAGTCCTTCCTCCCTGTAGTGACTTTGCAGTTGTTAAGACACCAAAAGAAATTGGTGAAATCCTCCAGTTACCAATGATTTCCCTTCCTAGAAAAAGTATCATTCCAACCACAACTACCAACCACCCATTGAATACAAGAGGTAATTGAGGCATGTTTATCTCTAGCAAAGGAAAAAATGTTACGAAAACGATCCTTAAGAAAAGAAGAAGATATTTAAGATCAAGACAGAGAGCATTTTGATAGTAGGATGTTATGTTATTTCATACTGAATGAGTACATGTGATCAAGTATTTATAGGTGTTAGTAGTATTGTTATAGTTCTCCCACATTGGAAAATTAAGGACTTTTGTGTTATTACTCAATATTATAAATAAGGTTAAGTACATAATGAGTACTAAGCCATTCTCTTCAAATCCTAATATCTTATTTTTATTTAACATTTGCTAATGTTACCTTTTTTTAACCTCAACCCCTTTTTTTATTATGCATTCTATTCCTCTACCTCTGTGGTTGATGATTTACTTCTTCTTGTGCCTTTCTTTAGTGCTCTATCAGATATCCCCCTTTTGCCAGCACCACCATCTCATGATCCTACCTTATCTCACTTGGACCATCAACACCTCAAGACCTATCAACAACATAGCAATTCACCCGCTAATGCTTCTATACCACCGGCTTTGCTTTTCCTAGATCTTTTGCCTCCACCATCAAACTTGAATGTTCCTGTTGCATTTCGTAAAGGTACTCGTTCTTGTACTAATAAACATCTGATATCTAATTTTATTTCCTATCACTCTATGTCACCCTCGTACCAATCGTTTGTTGCTCTCTTGTCTATGGCTGTCCTATCTGATTTAACAGAGGAACTTGGCTATCCAAGTTGGCATATTGCAATGGTGGAAGAGATGTCAGTTTTACACTCTAATGATACCTAGGATTTGGTTAATCTACCACTTGCAAGACTATTGTTAGCTGTCATTGAGCTTATAAAACAAAGTGTTCTCCTTATTACTATGGATCGCTTGAAGGTTCGCTTGGTCACCAAAGGATATAAATAGGTTTATAATGTTGATCATGATGATACTTCTCCCTTTGCCTTATTACTCAATGTTATAAATAAGGCTAAGTATATAGTGAGTGCTAAGCCATTCTCTTCAAATCCTTATGTCTTATTTTCATTCAACAATAGGAAATGCTTTACCCTATGCATGTCAGTTTTAATAACTTAACTGACTTGGCTAGCAACAACTATAACTAACTAGTACATTTAGTTGTCAATAGCTAAATCCTAATGTATACTCTAACAGAAGCATTCCATTTGTCAGACCAAAGGAACAGCTTTTCCCCGTCACCAACCTTAGAGGAAATAAACTTTAAGAAAAAGTCCAAACCTTTCACAACATTTTTCCAATGGCTAGTATCCTATCAATTGAAACCCATCCATTATACTTTTAACCAAAGTTTGCAATAATCACCTCCTTTCAAACAGGAATCAATTCACTTATATTGAGGTTCATTTTCAATCCTAAAACCAACTCAAATAAGAGAAGGCACAAAAAGTTGATCATTTGCTCAACGTCCCCCCAAGAGAAAAGAATGGTATTATCCGCGAATAACAAGTGAGAAATAATAAAATTTCGTCCTTGATGTCCAACAATATCATTCTACTAAGTGCATCACCAAGATACAAAAGGAGAGGAGAGAGAGGCTCACCCTAGCGTAAACCACTTGAGGCATGAAAGTGATCAACCGGGCCACCATTTATGATGATTGAAAAGGAAGCGGAATGATGCATTTATAGATCCATTTACACCATTTATCTCCAAACCCTATTTAAAGAAGACTTGAACAAAGAAGCTACTTATTCAATTGCCATGGTCAACATAGCAAGTTAGCAACCCTGTCAGCAATCAATGTCGAATTCAAGTCTTCAGAACAACACCCAAAGTCAAAGGTGGGGGGGCTTTCCCCTGATAATTTGTTTGGTGGTAGGTAGGTGTTTTTCACTGAATTATTCAAACTCCGAAATCGAGTCTTCATGACTTGAACTCTAAAAGTCAAGTCTTCAATACTCAAACTCTAAAGTCGAGTTCATTCTTGGCTAATGAGGAACTCTTCAAGACTAGAATTCAAATTAGGGATAGATTCCTCATATGTTATTGTAGTTTTTTACCCCAAAAAGATAATTAGCTCATGTTGTGGAATACATTATCCATTTGAAAATTTTATCTGTTCTCATAACACGACATCTCTTGATTCTCGATTTCGTACTTCACTAAAACCAAATGAAGAGGCCCTCCAACGCCACTAGAAGAATCATCTCTTGCTCATATACATCGAGAAATCAGCAAAAACTCATCACTTCTTTCAAGCAGTGCACTGATAGTTAATTCTTAAGTTCCTCTTATGAAGATCATACTTTCATATGCTTGTAGATATTTAAAACTACTTTTCGTTCACAAAAAAGGAACTATATATAATATGTCAAGAGCTTCGTGTGTAAATATACATGTATGCGCGTGTGTGATACTTCCTAAAACCACATTGCAGTAGTAATACTTACAATGCGGTGATTTCTTCGGCAATGGTCTCAGAGTTATCGGAAGCAAGTGCACTGTGATCCTTTGATGGAGCCCTCCGCCCCCCTCCTCCGCCGCCGCCGCCGCCGCGCTTCTTCTTCTTTTTTCCCATTCTTTTGATGAAATTATCAGTCCAAAACAAATTCTACCCTCTCTTTTTTTTTCAACTCTGCTCCTGACTGTTGATTAAGATGAAATATATACAAGAAATTCACAGTTATAGATTTGAAACAATTTTTCTTTGTTATATTTTTTGAGGAGAAAAATAAAGAATACAGAAAGATGGTGGCGCCGCCTTGAACGACTCCGAGGACAAAAGTTGTTTCTTGTTTCGATGCTCATGTCAACAACCTTGCGTTATTACATTACTACAGTGACGCCTAAGGAGACCATAGGCCCCTTTTGGCCTCTTTTGTTTTTCCTTTTCTTTTTCGCATCTATATCTATATTTATACATCTAGATATATATACATATATATATATATTTATACTATATTATATAAAATAACCATTTACAATATAATAAATACAAATAGCCTTCTTAAAATTTTTTTGTCACATGGCTCTCTTACATTGTAATGATATTAATCGCTATATTTGGTGAGTAAATGATTTTGTTTTATTTTAGTGAAATTTATATTGATTTACTGATTTATTTTAATATCTACATATTACATCCAAAAATTATGACATGCAATCTGGATTGATTGCAGATATCTATGATAACTCTCTAATTTGATTATTATCAAATCGTTACCTATTTTAATTATTTTATATTACTATAATTGAAAATCGTTACCAATTTTAATTGTTATCAGAGCGTTACTTATTTACTTAATGTATCATTATCGTATAATTATGGTAATTTAAGTTTTGGTTAATATCGACAAATTGTCTTTTTATTCATATATTTTTTATATTCAAATCATATATTCTATATTATGTTTTTTTTTTAGTGAAACTTTCACCCACATATGTCATTACACATTGTAGATCTTTTAGCTTTTTCAATTTTATTGTGTCCTTTCAGTTAACTGTCTTATTTGAAACTTCAGTATCATATCTATCTTTCTTCAAAAATAATCTTTTTATTGCAAAATTGATAGCAGGTATTCCTTGATTCCAAGATAGTTTGATATTCAGCTACTCATCTAATCTTAATATTTCGTTTATTTTTTATATTTCAAAATTTATTTGTATTTTTTATGTGTTTTCTTATCTATAAACTATTAGTGTTCTAATCCAGTAATAACAATAATTTTTCTTATAAAATATCTACAGTAATTAAATAGGATACTTAAATTCAGAACGTAAAAAAAGGAAAATGAAGGTTTTCGTTTAGAAAAAGAAAAGACGATCTACATTTATTTAAGTTTAACTTATTTGTAGAGGTAAAACTAATATTGAATTAGGACAGTTAGTATTAAAAAAAGAAATATAAATTCTATTTTCTATACGAATCCATGTTTATTTAATTCTTAAAATTTCTATACGAATCCATGTTTATTTAATTCTTAAAATATAATTTGATAGTAATGTTTAGATTAATATAGAAAAACTCTACTTTTAGAAAAATCAATCATATATTTCACAACCCGTGCGTAGCACGGGTGTGATACTAGTATATATAATAAAGTAAAATAAGTTATAATTTTGTACTGCCAAATGGCGCTCTATATGACAAGTTTTTCGTAATTACTTATCAATTAAATATGCCCATTATTAGATCATTTTTTGTTTTTCATCATTTATTCAGTTACATTCTTATATTAAACGTTTGAATTTAATTAATATTATGTTCTTTCTTTATATATATCATCATTGTTTTATTAATTCTATAGTATATAATTGTTTCAATAACTATTTAGTAAGATGCAAAAACTCTATAATTTTAATATATCCAATCACATATATCGCTCCCCGTACATTGCACAGGTGTCATACTAGTGTGTGTGTGTGTGTGTGTGTGTGTATATATGTTAAACCTTTTTGAGCATTGTGAGAGTTTCATGTTTAAGCATTGTGAGAGTGTCATGTCAACACTTATGTGACATGGTTATTTTATTATTTATTGTTTAACTTTTTATTATTTCTTACCTTTATGAATATAAATTATTAGCTTTAATTCAAATATTAAATGATCAATTAATGCTTAACATAAAATTCAATTGTGAATTCTAAAAATTTTATTTTTTATCTAAATTATTTTTAAAAAAATAATTAGTTTTCAGTGTTTTAACCATTATGTAAAACAGTATTATAGTAAATTATGTATAAATGAATTCTTTCACTAAAATTACTTTATCGATATATAGCTATTGATTCTCCAAATAACATTACATTTGATTCCAAATAAATGTAATATTATTTTTTGTCTTTAAGATAATTGTATGTAAAAATAGAAAACTTTCAAGAAACCTTAGCATAAAGTGGTGGGATGGCTTCAACTGCTCCAAATTCATAAAAGCCAATCTAGAGGAATGGTTTACAACTCATCTAGAGGCAACCTCAATTGTTTCAAAAGTTCAAAGTCAGTTTTTGGCCAGGAAGGTGCAACTTCAAGCTTAACTCGCATCTGCCCCGGATTCAAAGACATACAAAAGGCTTTTTAAAGCTTATCTTAAAGAGTTCGGAAACGATGAAGACAAAGATGAAGAAGACCTTCCTTAAACCTCTCAAAGTTTGTCTCAAGATCCAAATCAAAACGAAGATGACTGTTTCAAAATCGACACGTTAGCATTCGATTTATGAGGAACAGTCCAAAAAGTTTTGCTCATGACGTTAGTGGTGAAAGCGGTCGTGAGTACAATCCAAATTTACTTTTCCAAAAGGGTAAATAGTCTCAGACCCATGACCTTGCCACCTTCAAACAACGACAAATTGCTTTCGGCTCAAAAGACCTCAAAAGGTGCAAAAGGAATCTCACCCATAAACTACAGTTTCAAGACAAGAGATAAAGTAGATCACGAGGTGTAAAAACCAGATTCCCCAGAAGATTTTATTTCCTTTTCAAGCTTTGTAATTATTTCTTTTATCCTCTTTTGTATTCCCCGAGCCTTTTTAAGGTTCCAAAGTTGTTTTGTTGTGTGTGTTTCTTTTCCTTTTTTTGAAGGTTATTCTATTTCGTTGTACTCTCTCTTATATCAATAAAAATTACTGTTTCTCTTCAACATTACTATGTTCAAACTATCTGCTCCGCCATCAAATTTAAGGTACTCTTTCTAAATCAAATTTACTTTCAGCTATACTGTTATTTTTTGAAGATATTTGGATTTATATCTATTTACAAAATGTGTTTGTTTATATGCTACTTTGTCCCCAGGGCCAGTTTTGTTATCAAAGCCAGAACTCCCTTTTGAGTGACCTTCCAAATAACTGATACAAATTAACTACTCCATGTTCCTAACAACCCATATAGTCGCGTGGTATGTCCTTATTGTTGCCGGAGATAGGCGTTGTGTTAGGGCAGTAATGTCATTGACCGTGGTCTAAGGAATAGAGTTTAGTTAATATTCTAGGTTATTTAGAGCAAACTCAAATAGGAGTATGGCATCTACATCCTTAGGATTAAATCCACAGCAAATAGTAAATAAACATAAACAAAAGTTTTTAGATATAAATCAAAGGCTTTCAGATTGGCAATTATCTAGGGTAGATTCAAATGAAGTTTATCTCAAAAATACTTTTGATTTTGCAACAAGTTATTCAATTAAGATGGTTGAACAAACTCTTTTGATTTCAAAACCTGTTCAAAGTATTCAACTGTTGTCAGATAAAGCAATAGAAAAGCATAGGCAAAACTATTCATATATGCATTTAGGATTAATTCAAGTAGCTATCAAACCTTTAACAAGAGATGGTCCCAAATCTTCTGTTTTAATTGCACTTAGAGATGCTAGACATCACAAATTTATTGATTCTTTGCTTGGTATTGTTGCATCAAGTTTGTCAAAAGGTCCTATTTATTTTAATTATTTTTCAAACTTTTCTGTGGCATTACAAGATCCAGGTGTTAACAAAACTTTAACCCTGAATCTTCAAACCTCGGGATTTGACATGGATCCTGATAATATTCCAATAGTAATAATATATAAGATACATTATAAAGTAATGAAAACACTTTTAAATCCAAAAGCTTTAAGATGTGATCCTAAAGGTAAAACTCTCGTAAACCAATCAAACTTAGAAGATAATATAGGTAAAACTTTCGTTCCAAAAGAAATCCAGTGGGCTGAAGTCGAACTCCCCATGGATTGGACTATTCATAACAAACCAAATCTTTCACCCCACAACAACATGAAGACTTAGAACAAATAATTAAGTACTGCAATGGAACTATAGAAATTAAATTTTCAAATAAAACAAATGATTCCCTTAGGTTCAGTACCTCTGAATTTGTGTGGCAAACTTCAAAAACTTCTTCCTGTTGTGAATCTGGCTATATCCCTGAGTGTTCAACACCTAAGTGTCGAGGTGTCAGAGAACATCCTCCTATACCTCAAAATGTGTATGGAGCATCATCTTCAACCCGTATGTCTTCAACCTTTAGTGAAATGGAACCCCCGACTCCTTGTGTTTCAAAAAGCAAATCTACTTCTCAAGTTCGTGACCCTGATTTGTTCATTCTCACAAATGATTTTGAAATTGAATTTCAGTATATAAAATCTGATTTTACCTCGCCTCAAAATGATTCAAAAAGAGAATGGTTTTTAAATAACTTCTCCCGAGCTTAGAAAGATGATATTCATGAAGAATATTATGCTTTCATGAGAGAAAATAAATTTAATATTTTCGTTTTTGACTGGTTTGAAATGTTTTGTCAATCTCAACAAATTGACTTTCCATTTCCCAAAACTCTCCAAGTTGTCACCAAATCCGAAAAGAAATGGATTTTAGTTGATGATGAAGTAATTGACTTTAAATTCCCTCCTTTCCAAGCTTTTAAACTTCCTTATAAAGAATACATGTTTAATGCTACTCCCATTAAAGATCCTTCTTCCCTTGACTCTGAGAAAGAAGCTACTGTCAAAGATGTTAATAAGATAATCGAACAAAATAATTATACTAATCAATACCTAGACACAATAGGAACTCATCTTACCAAAGTTGAATCCCTTTTTCAAATTCACAACTCCTTTTCTCCAGTTCCTCCGAAAACTCAAATTGCACAACCATTGATTAAACCTTTTAATCTTCCTTCTTCAATAAAACTTAAGTCAACCCCAGATGATTACATCTCTAAACTTGATCAACAAATTGAAGCTCTTTCTAAACTAACTCTTAAGGGCAAAACTAAAGTTGTTGATACCGAACCACCTGTTGCACCAAAAACACCTCCCGTTGCTAAAGGAATTCAAATCCAAGAACCTACTCAAAATAAACCTGTTCAAAATAAACTTTCTGTCCTTCGCCAAACCTCTGACTCAGATTTTGATAGTGATGACTTAGCTGAATTAGAAAATCAATTCACCCAATCAAAACAAGAGCCCAAATTAAATCTTTTACCTCTCGTATGCACCGATGTCCATATCAAAACTCTTACCATATTCTACCAAATTACTATCCACGTCCTACTCCTGTTGCATTCAATTTGAAGAACGCGCAAATTTCTCTCAAAGTCATTACTCTGAAGGATCTCTGTATGAATGGAATATTGATGGCAAATCTGACTACAAAGTCCTTAAGTTTCTTTATGAGATGACTATGGCTTCCAATGTATTCTGACTTCATAATAAAACTGATGTCCAAATTGTCCGAATGCTAGTGTCTGGATTTACTGGCATCCTCAAAGGATGGTGGGATAATTATCTTTCGGATACTGATTGGCAAAAAAGACGCTAACAACGTTCCCATCCTCAATGAACAAGGTCAAATGATTTTAGACTCCGTCCCAACTCTTCTTTCTTCAATCGCACTTCATTTTGTAGGAAATATGCAAGGAATCCAAGATAGTTTAACTAAGACTCTTTCAAACCTCAAATGTAAAACTCTTAGAGATTTTAGGTGGTATAAAGATGTTTTTCTCTCTAGAGTTATGCTTCGCCAAGATTGTAATCGTACCTTTTGGAAAGTGAAATTTCTTTTTGGACTTCCTCCTCTTTTCGCTGAAAAAGTTAAAACCAAAATTGTTGACATGTATGGAACGATTCCATATGATAATCTTACTTATGGACAAGTAATCTCTTATATTAGCCAAACTGGACTTCAACTTTGCACAGACCTTCGAATCAAAAATCAACTTGAACGCCAAAGAATAACAACTCGAAAAGAACTAGGTAATTCTGTGAACAATTCGGATATCAACCCCTTCGCTCTTCTACCAAAAAATATTCACCAATAGAAAACTATAGGAAATCTTATAAGAAAACACATAAAAAACCATATTATAAGAAGCCCTATCAAAAGGAGAACCGTTCTTTCAAAAAAGATAAAAGAAAACATATTTCTGCAAGAAAGCCTAAAACTCTAACTTGCCACAAATATGGCAAACCCGGCCACTACAAAAACCAATGTAAGCTAAAACCAAAATTAAACGCTATTGAACTTGATGAAGAAATTCAACAGCAAATCTGTAATCTTATAAACACAAATTCTTCTCCTTCTTCTTTTGACTCCGAAAAATCCTTCCAAATTGATGAGATTGCGAGACACACCTCTTCTGATGAATACTCTTCTTCATCCGAAAATGAATGTCTTGTTTCAAAAAACTGTACCTATCAAAACTGCACTCTAAAGTTAAAACTTAATATGATAAAATGTTCTACAACAGACCAATTACTTGAATTTATAACCTCTCTTGATTCCCCTGAAAAGCAAATAGAATATCTTAAAATTATAAAAGAAAAACCTCCCCTTTCATAAAACTGAACCTTAAATTTATGATATTAAAGAAATCTTAAATAGACACACTCAACCAAAAGAAATTACAATCCAAGATCTTCAAAATGAAATTCAAGAATTAAAAAGAGAAATTGTACAAATTAAATCAGAAATTCAAAATATTAATCTAACATTAAGCTCAAACCCTCAATCTGAACCTAACCTTGAACCCTAACCTGAAGAAGCTTCTATCTCAGACCCTGACGATAAACTCTTTAGAATATTTTCCCAAGTAACCTGGCAAAAATGGAGAACCACCGTAACCCTTGTCATTAATAAACATGAAACCTTTAATTTTATCGCCCTTATTGACTCAAGCGCATACATAAATTGTATTCAAGAAGGCCTAATCCCAACAAAATATTTTGAGAAATCTAGAGAATGAGTTACTGCAGCAAATGGCTCCAAACTTCATATTAAATATAAGCTTTCTAATGTTCATATTTGCAAAGATGGAATTTGTATTTAAACTAAGTTCCTCTTGATTAAAAATCTTGATTCAGATTTAATTTTAGGAACTCATTTTCTTAACCTAATTCAGCCTTTCTCAGTTTCTTCAAAAGGAATTTCCTCAAAAATGTTTTCACAAAATATTCTTTTTGACATTATTGACCACCCTCAAGAACGCAATCTTAACCTTCTTAAAACTATGGCTATTGATAAAAAAAACTCAACTTAACCCAAAAGAAGTCATCCTAACTTAATTTCCTTAAAGATGATCTAGAATTTAAAAGAATTGAAGAACAAATTAATAATCCAGAATTCCAACAAAGGGTTAAAGCTTTTCAAGATAGATTAATTTCAGAAGTCTGCCATTCAAACCCAACAACTTTCTGGTAAAGAAAATGCCATGAAGTCTCTCTCTCGTATACCAAAGAATTTTCTAAAACAATGATCCCTACAAAATCTCGATCAATCCAAATGAATGAACAACTTCTTGAACTCTGTAAACAATACATTGATGATTATCTTCAAAAGGGCCTGATCAGACCTAGTAAAAGCCCTTGGAGCTGTTCTGCATTTTTTGGCACTCCAAGAATGGTTATCAATTATAAACCCCTTAATGAAGCCATCTAATGGATCCAATACTCCCTTCCAAACAAACGTGATTAAAATATGATCTACTTGTGAACTTCAATAGGTTCATTTATTACCATAAATGGATATATATATATATATATATATATATATATATTCTTAGTTTTAATTTAGAAATTCAGTTACTAATAGATTAATGCTCAAAAGCCTTTATATATTTTTCATTTGTGAATTTGAAAAATTAAACCATAGTAAATTTAACATTTATTATTTAAAAAAAATTCGTGCAAAGCACAAAATATTCATGACTAAATTCTTAATATGTTATTAAAACTAAATAAATTCAACTTAATTTAACATTTTTAATCAAAAAATAAATCCGTGTGAAGCATGGATGCTCTAGTTATTAATGATAACAGTAACCGGCCCCGCTTCACATTGTTGAAGTATCGCAGGATTACCATAGTATAGAGTTGCGTAGGGGGTAGGGTCTTATTGACCCTGGATCCACCTTGGTAGATGTGTGTTTACATATATATTTTTGTTGTGAAATATACATTCACAAGTTGCAAAATTGCTTTTGCTAAAAAGTCAATATATGATGACTATAAAGTGGTTAAAAAATTGTTATAACATGAAAAGAATGAAAAACTTGGAGATTTTCTTGCAATTTATGCAACAAGTTGAAGATGTCCAAATTCACTCATTTAATGCATTGTCTCCTCATCTTTGGCTATAAAAGGAGTTGGAATGGTGAAAGCTTATGTAGAAGAAGTAGAGAAAGAGAAGAAGTAGAGAGAATTAGAGAGAAACAAGAGTGATATTATATTATATTATATTAGAAAGAGATTTTATTATTCAAGTTATTTTATACCATATTATATTTAATTTATTTTATAACAAGTTATCAGCACGAGCTTCTGTTAACAAAAAGATCCGCCAATTGTTAAAAGGGAGCACAACTCTACAAAATTTCGGTAACGGTCCTTATTTTATTATATCATTTCTATAGGATAAATTTTTTTTAATACCGCATCTATTTTACATTGCATTTATTATGAAAATAAAATTCTTGTTAAATTATTTCTTTAAAATGTTGTCATATTCTCTATTTAATGAAATAATAATTAAAAATATATATAAAGATAATAACAAAGACTGTGATTTTTAAGACCTGACTATCGTGATTTCTAGGACGTATTACCTTGACTCTTGGAAATGTTATTGCCATGACTTAAAAAAAAATGATGATTTTTAAGGACATAAATAGTAATATAGTTATATAACAATTAACTGTAATAATTATACTAACATGTTACTTAAAATTGATATCTTCTATTATATTATGTCATGCTTATAAGTTTCATATGCTGTATTTGTAATTTATTCCTACGTACTTATATTTATTGATTTACAAGTTACATCAGGTAAATATATTATTATTTCACTTACTACTTTATTTTTGAAATGTGCTAGATTTATAATGTCAAATCTCACGAAACTTGAGTTTGTAGCCCTCTATATTTTTGGCAACAATTATTTATCATAGATCCTGGATGCCGAGATACATCTCAATGCTAAGAGTCTTGGAGAAACAATTAAAGAAAGAAATAACGCATCCTTATAGGATCGCGCTAAAGCATTAATATTCCTTCGTCATCATTTCCATGAAGGGCTTAAAGCTGAATATCTTATAGTAAAGGATCCATAAATCCTTTGGCAAAATTTGAAGGAAAGATTTGATCATTATAAAACAGTGATCCTTTCTAAAGCTCATTACGAGTGGATTCACCAGCGACTGCAGGATTTTAAAACTATAAGCGCTCCACTGTATTTGAAATTACTTCACAATTGAAATTATGCAGAGAAAAGATCACTGATGAAGACATGTTAAAGAAGATATTCTGTACTTTCCACGCATCTAATATACTCTTATAACAATAATATAGAGAGTGTGATTTCAAAAAATATTATGAGTTAATCTCATGTCTTGTTGTTACTGAGCAGAATAATGAGCTCCTGATGAAAAACCATTAAACACGACCAACTGGCTCAGAACCATTCCCTAAAATGAGTGAAATTGCATCTCTTAAGGTGAATGCTACATCATCAAATAATTATAGCCATGGACGTAGTCGTGGTGATGGCCATGGTTATAGACATGGTAATGGTCGTAATTTTCACAAGTCAAATAGACCAAATTTCAAAAGACAAGAAAATCACGATAAAGGAAAGCATCCCAAAATAAATCTTTTCAACATATTGAAAGTACTTGATATAGATGTGGCATGAAAGGGCATTGGCATCAAACATGTTGTACTGCTACGACACATACTATTCTCAAGAATAAAAAGTATTTCTCCTACTTGAAATTAGCTGATGCAAATATCAATATAATAGCTGGTTCTGCAAAGTTAATTTAATGCTCTGATAGAGCTTGTGTTATGTTCTCTGGAGGAACAAAGATGATAAACGATGCCTTATATTCAAGTAGATCACAAAGGAATTTACTCAGTTTTAGAGATATTTGAGAAAATGGTTATCACATTGAAACCATGAAGGAAGGCAATAAAGAATATTTCTACATCATATCACTTATATCTAGAAAAATATATATATATTAGAAAAATTGCCAGCATTATCTTCTGGATTATATTATACTTATATAAATCCTATGAAGTCACATGTCATGATAAACCATAAGATAATTGATCCAAAGAGCTTTATTCTTTGGCATGATTGCCTTGGACATCCAGGCGTAATAATGATGAGACAAATTGTTAAGAACTCACATAGGCACTCATTAAAGAATCAAAAGGTACTCTCATCAAATGAATTTTCATGTGTTGCTTGTGCCTAAGGGAAATTGATTATAAGGCCATCTCTAACTAAAATTGATGCTGAAAATCCTGCATTTTTAGAATGAATTCAAGGGAACATATGTGGGCTTATTTTTCCAGCATGTGGACCATTTCGATATTTTATGGTATTAATGCCTCCACACATTGGTCACATGTCTCTCTATTATCCACTTGAAATGTGGCATTTGCAAGACTCCTTGCACAAATAATCCACTTACGTGCACAATTTCTAGATTATCCAATTAAGAAAATTCGTCTTGATAATGTAGGAGAATTTACATCTCAATCTTATAATGATTATTGTACATCAATTGGGATTATAGTTGAGCATTCTATGGCCCACACACATACTAAAAATGGTTTGGCAGAATCTTTTATTAAACACCTATAGTTAATCACTAGACCACTACTTATGAGAACTAAGTTACTTAGTTTTGCTTGAGAACATGCCATATTATATGCTGCAGCACTAGTTCGAATGTAACCAATTGCTTATCATAAATATTCCCCTTTTCAATTAGTTTTTGATCAAGAATTAAATATATCCCATTTAAAATATTTGGTTACACAGTACATGTTCCAATTGCTCCACCACAGTACACGAAAATGAAACCACAAAGTGATGAAATTTAGAGAACTTTCAGAGAAGAAGATATTTTTCATTACTTCAGAATGTTTACAGAACATCTATTTATAGATGTTAGTTACAAGTGAATATTCTAGAATTAATATCATAACTAACTGCTAGGCTGTCATTCTAGCCACTAGCTAATCTAACTAACTATAGCTGGCAAATACTGAATTAACTAACTATAGCTGGCAAATACTGAATTAACTAACTATAGCTGGCAATCACTTAAGTAACCAGACTCTGTATTCTATCATCCCACCTTAAGCTGAAGCTTGGTGCACTAGTGGAAGCTTGTTGCTGAGGTACTAAAACTGAGCAATAGACAAAGGTTTCGTAAAGATTTCTGCAACCTGCTTTGAGAATGGTGAATAGGAGATAACCAGTTTTTTTTAAGCCACCAACTCCCTAACATAGTGATAGTCTAATTCAATATGTTTTGACCTGCCATGAAAAACTAGATTTGACGCTAAAGCCAAAGCTGAGACATTGTCACATTACAGAGTAAGTGGAACAACTGGAATATGTAATGACTTTAAGATATATGTTAGCCAGGTGAGTTCTGCTGATGTTTGAGCCATTGCTCTATATTCAGCTTCTATGGAACTTCCAGACACAGTAGGTTATTTTTTTGAGCTCCAAGAAATGAGAGTAGGACCCAAGAAAACACAAAAACCTGTAGTAGATCTTCTATCTATGATGTCAGAAGCCCAATCACTATCAGAATAAGCATGTAAGGCAAGATTTCCTGGCTTGAATAAAAGACATTTATTTAGAGTGCCTCTGATAAATCTTAAGATTCTCTTCAAGGCAGTGTAGTCCCTGTTTGTTGGAGCATGCATCTTTTGGGAAATGGCATTAATTGCGTATTGTAAATCTGGCCTAGTCATGATAATGTACTGAAGAGCTCCTACCAGACTTCTAAACTGTGTAAGGTTAGCATATGGTGTGCAGTCTTGAGTAGATGAAACTTCCTATTTTGATGCCATTAGTGTAAGAGCTAGTTTACAATCAGATAGCCCTGCCTTTTTAAGTAAATCATGAGCATACTTGGTTTGATTAAGAACTAGACCCTCAGAAATTGATGTAACCTCAATGCCCCAAAAATATGAGAGCAGACCAAGATATTTCATTGCAAAACATGATTGTATTTGAGAGATAAATTGTTCAATAGCTATTTTCGAGCTACCTGTGAGGATTATGTCATCAACATAGACCAGGAGAACTAGAACATGAGTTAGAGTCTTTTGTAGAAAGAGTGAAGCGTCTGCAGCTGTATTCGTAAAACCACTTTGTAATAAAAAAGTGGATAGTTTTGAGAACCAAGCTCTTGGAGCTTGCTTCAGTCCATATAAGGACTTGTTTAGCTTGCAGAGATATTGAGGATGTAACTGACTGATAAAACCTTGAGGTTGTGTCATGTAAATTTCTTCCTAAAGATCTCCATACAGAAAAGCATTTGAAACATCTAATTGATGAAGTGCCCAACCTGCATGAAGTGCAAGAGATAGAACAGTCCTAATGGTTTGAGATTTCACCATAAGACTGAAAGTTTTTGAGTAATCAAGACCTGGTTCTTGATGAAATCCTTTGGCCAATAACTTGGCCTTGTACCTAGAAATGGTCCTATCTGCATTCCTCTTAATTCTATAAACCCATTTACAACCAATAGCCTGCCTGTTAGAAGGAAGAGGCGCAAGAGTTCATGTTTTCTGAACCTGTAAGGCATTGTATTCATCCTACATTGCCTTTTGCCAACATGAATGTTTTGAAGCCTCTTTAAAAGTAGTAGGTTCACTGTCAGTTGGTGTTAGAGCTATATTGTGCAGAGAATAAAGAGGAGGTGGGAGAGAATCTGTCTTACTTCTAGTTAACATTGGATGTGTATTGACAGGTCCTGTGGAAAATGGAATAGATACAAGAGAAGATGAGTTAGGATGAATAGCAATAGAGCTGGAAGTGGAAGAAGAGGATGTAGAGGGATTAGGAATATTATTAATAGAGGGTTCAGGTTCAATAAATGATTGGATTGAGGGAATTGAACTAGAGAATGATGGACCTGCTGAATCACTTGGAAGTTGATCAATAGATTCTAGAATAACAGTGGACTGATTACTAAAATTTGAGAGATAGGCACAGATGCACTATTATGTGAGAATAATGGATAATGATTCAGAAACTAAGAATTAAATTGTGAAGGATGGAGTGAAGTGAAAGATTGTGTGGCAAAAGAAAAAGTAGTTTCAACAAACTTAACATGTCTAGACAAATATAGTTTATTAGTTGTTATATCTAAACACTTGTAACCCTTTGAGGTGGAAGAATAGCCAAGAAGTACACATGTTAGTGATTTATTTTGTAGTTTATGTGTTGTATAAGGTCTAAGCAAAGGAAAACATAGACAACCAAACACACTTAGTGAATCATAGTTAGGTTGCTCTTTGTCAAGACACTGATATGGTGATTTATTGTTAGTAGCAAGAGCCTCCAACCAATATTTAGTTGGCAATTTGCTGTGGTTAAGAAAAGCTAGAGTTATTTCAATTAAGTGAAGATGTTTCCTTTCCACTATGCCATTTTGTTCAAGAGTATGAGGACATGTAGTCTAATGTAAAGTATCATTATTTTGAAGAAACAATTCAAATTGTTTAGAAGTATATTCACTACCATTATTTGTCCTGAATATTTTGATAGTGGTGTTAAATTGAGTATGAACCATAGCACAAAAACTTTTAAAAACATCCAGAGAATCAGATTTCTTATGCATAGGATAAATCCATGAAAACTTGGTACAATCATCCAAGAAAATGATATAATACTTGTAGTTCATACAACTAGAAATAGAAGTAGGGCCCCACACATCAGAATGCACTAATTGAAAAGGTGCAGTGGTTTTATTTTGTGATCTAGAAAAGGGTTTCTTATGTGCCTTAACAACAAAACAGTCTAAACAATTCATAGTAGAGTAGCCTAATTGTCTATGTATGATAGAAGAGATAGCACTGCAAGCTTGCTGAGCATGGTGTCCAAGCCTCAGATGCCAAATTCTTGCTTTAGAGAATACAGGATTTATGCAGGTACAATGTAGAACTGAAGGTGAAGTGGAAGAAGATAGAGGCAAGCTTGATGGAACAGCATAAAGACCATCTTCATAGGGCCCTTGGAACAGAACAAAATTGGTTTTGTTGTCCAGGATTGTCACACCCTTAGAAGTGAAGATGGCAGTGCAATAATTGTCGTGTGTCAATTCGAAAATAGACAACAGGTTAGATGAAAGAGATGGAACATAAAGCAAATTAGAAATATGAAAAGAAGTGTTTGGTGTGTGCAAGATACCAGTCCCAGTTTGGTGAATTGCAAGTGTAGCTCTATTACCAATTGACACAAACTCTGTTTCAATAAACGGCTTTGGATGCTGCAGTTGAGTGACATTATTTGTCATATGAATGGAAGCACTACTATTCAAAAACCAGTTGGATTGAGAAGAAGAGGCCGCAGATGTATGAGCAGCCAAGGTAGTTTGATTTTTTGCAAGTGGTTGCTCATAGTAGTAATTGACTCCATCAAATCTGTGCCAACATTGCAAAGCATTGTGGTTAGGTTTACCACAGATTTGATAGATAATAATAGGACTGAAGGAATTCCCTGGAGTTTGAGACTGAGTGTTCCCTTGTCTTTGTTGAAAACCTCCTCTCTGTTGTCCTCTTTGTTCTCTTCCACCTCTCTGTGATACATTTCTTCGTCTGTCTCTACCTCTTTGAGGATTATTAGAAGCATATAAGGTAGTGTGAACCTCATTAGAGGAAGATTGATTAGTATCAGAGATGGTCAGGCCAGTTTTAAAAGATAAATTCAGCTCTTTATTCAACAGAAGACTAGTTAGAGCTAGAATAGTGATTGGAGTGTCTCTTACCCTTATAGATGTTATAAGAGAATCATAAGATGGAGGCAATCCTTTTAGAATATAGAAAATCATCTTTTCTTCCTTTAGTCCTTCTTCAGCTACAGCTAGGTTTTCTCCAAGCATCTTAACCTCATCCAGATATTGTTGCATAGTTTTGGAGCCTTTAGTGAGATTAAGCAGCCTCTGCCTGATTTGATAGATGTAGGACCTACTAGAAGTTTCGAATCTCTATTCTAGTAAAGTCCAAATATCTGCTATAGTACGAAGATTAGAAATGTGTTGAAGAATAGATAGAGTAACAGCAGCATAGAAACATGTTTTAAGACACTCATCAATGGTGTTCCAAGTTGCATATTCTGGATTTGGTGTAACTGAACCATCAGAATGAGAAATTACATTAGGAGGACAAGGACTTTTTCCTAGAACATGATCTAGCATTCTACTAGCTTTCAGCAAGGACTGAAATTGTGTTCTTCAAGGTAAATAGTTGTTGTTTTCCAGCTTTAGATTGACTAGAGCAAGAAAATGATGAAAAAGGGTCTTCAAACCACTTGGCAAAGCTTGATCAAAAGGTAAAGCCATTGGAGATTTTGAGATTTTGTTGACCAATCGATAACTGCAAAATAAACCAATAGAAAGGCTCGTAAGAAGCTTAGGAAGATGAATCTGAGGTTAATTTGTTGAAATTCTTTCAATTTTTACAGTAATTGAAGAATTTTGATGTGCCTAAAACCTAATTTTGGATCACAAAACAGAACAAATTGAGAACTGAGAAATAAACTGATAGAAAGGCTCGCAATAAGCTCAGGAAGAAGAATCTAAGATTGATTAGTTGAAATTCCTTCAATATTTGTAGTAATTGAAGAATTTTGATGTGTGAAAACCCTAATTTTTTGTTATCATAGTGCAGAATTTTAATAAATCTCTAGTTATTGAGAGATCAGCTCACGAAGCTTGTGCAGCTATGGGAAGCAAAGATTGAAGCTGAATTTGTAAAGTGCTAAAAAAAATGGCGCAAAACCTTGTTGGCTCTAGATACCATGATGAAATTTAGAGAACTTTCAAAGAAGAAGATATTTTCATTACTTCATAGTGTTTACAGAACATTTTTTTTTATAGAAGTTAGTTACAAGTGAATATTCTAGAATTAATATCATAATTAACTGCCAGGCTGTTATTCTAGCCACTAGCTAATCTAACTAACTATAGCTGGCAAATACTGAAATAACTAACTATAGCTGGCAATCACTTATGTAACCAGACTCTGTATTCTATCACAAAGAAGATTGGGAATATATGTTGGTTTTGAATCTCCACCAATCATTAAATATCTTGAATCCTTAATTGAAGATCTTTTTACAATATGTTTTGCTGATTGAAAGTTTGACAAAATAATATTCCCAGCATTATGGGGAGAAAACAATAGCTGAAAAAGCAAGAAATTACATAAAATGCATCGTCTATGACTCATTTTGATCCTTTCACAAATATATCTGAACAAGAGGTTCAGAAAATTATTTATTTACAAAGGATTGCTCATCAATTGCCAGATCCATTCATTGATACAAAGAGAGTGACTAAGTCACATGTTCCAACTCGAAATGTTCCTGCAAGAATTGATATTTCAAAAGAACAATTTGATACTCTAGCACATGAGTCTACAACATGTCAAAAACATGGTAGACCAATCGGTTCCAAAGATAAAAATCCTTGAAAAAGGAGGGAGCCGAATAAGCAAGTTGGCATTTTCGAAGTTCTTAATGATCCTGTAGATGTTGTAGAAATTGTTGGAAAGGCAACTCTAGTAGAGAATCAGGTACCTGACTATGAGAAAAATAGTGACAATATTGGAAATGAAGAGATCTTAATTAATTATATCTCTATAGGAAAAAGATGAAACCAAAATAAAATTATTGTTGATGAAAAATTTTCATTTACAGTAGCTATTGAATTAATGATAGAAAGCAAGGATTATGAACCAAAATCCATTCAAGAATGTCGACATAGAAACGATTGGCCTAAATGAAAAAAATGCAATGGAGGCTAAATTAAATTCACTTGCAAAGTGTGAAGTTTTTGAACCTATCATCCAAACGCCTAAAAATATAAGGCTTGTAGGTTACAAGTGGGTATTCGTGCGAAAACAAACTGAAAATAATGAAATTGTGAGATATAAAGCATGACTTGTAGCACAAGGTTTTTCACAAAGGCCTGGAATTGATTATGAGGAAACATATTCTCCCGTGGTGGACACAATTATATTTAGATATTTAATCAGCTTAGTAATTTGTGAAGGATTTCATGTGCACCTTATGGATATAGTGACAATATATTTATATGGGTCACTTGATAATGATATTTATATGAAAGTTCCTGAAGGACTGAATATGCTTGAAGCATATAAGTCAAATCCTTGAGAGATGTATTCCATTAAATTGCAAAGATCTTTATATAGGTTAAAACAATTTGGACGAATGTGGTACAATTGTCTGAGTAAATACCTTCTAAAGGAAGAATATGTTAATAGTCCCATAAGCCTATGCATTTTTATCAAGAAATCAAGAAAAGGATTTGTTATCATTGCTGTATATGTTGATGATTTAAATATCATAGGGACTATTGAAGAGCTTAAAGTAGCAGCTACATATTTGTGTAAAGAATTTGAGATGAAAGATCTAGGCAAAACTGAATTTTGTCTCGGTCTGCAGATTGAGCATTTGTCAAGTGGAATTTTAATCCACCAAAAGACTTATACTGAAATAGTTTTGAAGAGATTTAATATGGACAAAGCTCATCCATTGAGTACCCTAATAGTTGTTCGATCTCTTAATATAAAAAAGGACCTTTTTCATCCTCGAGAAGATAACAAAGAAGTACTTGGCCCTAAAGTACCATATCTTAGTGCGGTTGGCGCATTGATGTATCTTGCTAACAATACACGCCCATATATTGCATTTTTTATAAATCTATTAGCAAGGTTTAGTGATGCACCAACATGAAGGCATTGGGCTGGTATCAAACATGTATTTCGTTATCTTCGTGGAACAATTGATATAGGCTTATTATATTCAAAGCATAAACAACTTGCATTGATATGGTAAGCAGATGTTGGGTATTTATTTAACCTGCATAAAAGACGATCCCAAACTGAATATCTCTTCATATATGGTGGTACAGCTATCTCCTAATGCTCAACAAAACTAACTACTGTTGCCACTTCTTCAAATCATGCTAAAATACTTGCACTACATGAGGCGAGTTGAGAATGTGTATGGTTAAGATCTTTAACTCAATATATTAAAGGAGAATGCATCATTCAACTTGCAAAAGAGGACCAACCATACAATATGAAGATAATGCTGCTTGTATTGCTCAAGTTAAAGGAGACTACATTACGAGTGACAGAACTAAGCATATTTCACCAAAGTTTTTCTTTACACTTGAACTCCTAAAGAAAGGTGAGATTGATGTTTGCCAAATTTGCTCAAGTGAGAATTTAGCAGACTTGTTCACAAAAGCATTATCTGTAACAACATTGGAGAAATTGGTGCATAAGATTGGCATGTAACGACTCAGAGATTGCTCCTGATTGCCTTCGTGAGGGAGAGAATTATACGTGCTATACTTTTTTCCCCTTGGCCTAGGTTTTGTCCCACTAGGTTTTTCTGACATGGTTTTTAATGAGGCAGCATGAAGTGTATAACAAGAATATTGTACTCTTTTCTTTTACTAGGTTTTTTTTCAACTGGGTTTTTCCTAGTAAAATTTTAACGAGACATATTCTTGTGATGAATGTCTAAGAAGGAGTGTTGTCAAATGGACATTCACAAGTTGCAAAATTAATTTTGCTAAAAGTCAATATATGATGACTATAAAGTGCTTAGGAAATTGTCATAGCATGAAAAGAATGAAAAACTTAGAGACTTTCTTACAACTTATGCAACAAGTTGAAGATGTCCAAATCCACTCATTTAATGCAAAGTCTCCTCATCTTTGGCTATAAAAGGAGTTGGAATGATAGAAGCTTATGCAGAAGAAGTAGAGAAAGAGCAGAAGTAGAGAGAATTAGAGAGAAACAAGAGTGATATCATATTGTATTATAAAGAGATTTTATTATTCAAGTTATTCTATACCATATTATATTTAAGTTATTTTATAGCTATTTTTTAATTTTTTTGGAATATATACTTTTATTATAATTGTTATATCAATGAAAAATTTTTAATTTAGCCGTTAAAATTTATTATACCACTTTAAAAACTAAAGTCCAAATCTCTTCAAAGACACTTTGCAAATGTTTTTGTATTAGATTTATTTATGTGTTATTAGTACATAGGTTTTAACAAATAGAGGTTTTAACCTAATTTTACTAGTAGTCTCGCGTCGTTTTAACAAATAGGGATTTTAATCTAATTTTGCCAGGGGCTTGGGATAAACTTTTTGCATATGATAAGGGTAGGGATAGGGTCAGGTGTTTATCCCAGTTGAAAGATAACAGTAAGGGTAAAGGTTTTCTACCATATATGAAGTAGGGGTTAGCAAATTCCACTCTTACCTCACTTCATTGCCAATAATGCTAGTAAAGTACCATAAACTATATTATTTAATATTATTGTGATACAATACTTACAATATAAAATAAATATTTATTGAAAAATAACTGATATTGTAAGAAGTAAGGAAAGCTATACTTGTGTTACACATTTGAAAAATTAAAACCAAAAAAAGTGCTAATGTATGGAGTTGCTATTTTGAAAAATTGGTGGTGAGTCTAATTAGAGGAGCGGAAAAAAATTTGTGAAATCTGAGACATGGGTAAATGCAAAGGTGAAATGTTAGCAAGATGTATGTTTTGATGATGTGTTACTAATTGTTGATGATTGATAATTAAAATGCTAATTCTGCGGACTTTAAAGTATTAAATGCTAAATAGCAAAGCAAGATTGCAAGGAGAGGTAATTTGGAGCTGCATTGGAGACATGCCCTCTCGTTTCAAGTTTTGGAGCGCTTCAAAACTACTTAAAACCCAACTTAAGATAATAGATGCATTTTTTCTAATAAAAAAGTGCTCTGTTAAGTGGCTTTAAGCATATCTCCAATAGCTCCCCTATCTTTTCCCTTATATTTAACTATTTTGAATCACCTTTTTAAATTTGAGGATCCCTTATTTTTAATTCTATTTTAACAGTTCCCTTATTTTTTGTTAAACACTCAGTTTAAGAAATTCCTATTTTAGTTTCACTTCAGTACTTCCACTATTATAGGGGCCCTATATTTTTATTTTGCTCTTAAACACATTATTATTTTAATTAAACACATTATTTGGTATATTTATTATTTATTATTTATTTTTATAATAGTATTAGATTTTTAATTATTAATATTTTTATTGTTTACATTAAAAATATATTTTAACTACTTAACATTTTTCGTTAATAAATAAAGATGTTATATTTTAAAATACTAAATTTATTTTTTAAATTTTCATTAACATTATTTTTTATCTTGTATAATTCTTGACCATGTTATATTGTTTATTTTATTTTATTTTATTCTTTTAAATTAGTCATTTTTAGTCAATACAAGCTTTATTTTAATCGGTCATTTCTTTTACGTCTTGTTTTTGCCAATGAGAGCTTTATGTTCAATCGATCAAATAATAATAATAATAATAATAATAATAATAATAATAATAATAATAATAATAATAATAAATATATTCTTATTATTATTATTGTCATTATTATTATTATTATTATTATTATTATTATTATTATTATTATTATTATTATTAATATAAACTGCAATTAATAGTATAATGTACATTCTTGTAAAAACATTATAACTAGAAACACTAAAAAAAATAATTAAAAATCAAATAATAAATAAAGTTTAAAGTTTAAAACTGTAATTAAAAAAGTATATGAATGTAATTGTAATAAAAAAATAGTGGTCTAAAATTATAATTAATATACTAACTAAACTTAATATAATCTTAAAAGAATGCCTATATATATATAACCTAAACCTAATCTAAGCACTCCTTTTCAGTCCATTCGTGCCTCCATCAACAATCATTCCCTCCCACTCCTCCATCGATCAGAAGCAAAAACAAAACAAAAATTATTTTCTTCCTCTTCTTCTCCTTTCTCTCCTCCTCCACCGTTTTCTTCTCCCCTCCCCCACAATTTCTTTTCCTTTCTCTTCTCCTCCTTCTTTCTCCCTCCTCCCCGACTAGAGAAAAAAAAAAATTTATTCCCACCCTATCCCTCTTTTTTCTCCATTCCCTTTTTCTACCCATTTTTCTTGATAAAAATAGATAATATCTTGAGATTTTTGTATGTTTTTGGATTTTTTTTGGATCTTTTAGTTTTTCTTTTTCTGGCTTTTACTTCTCAAACTGATTCAAATATTTTTGATGTGTATGGAATGGGAGAAGGTTGGCTTATATACATATCAACACTAATGGTAAAAAATTTGCCCCTTTGTAATTTTTGTTTTTTTAGGCCATAAATTTATTTATTTTTTTGTTCAGTGACTGTTCTGATAATATATCCATTGCTGTTTTCATCTCAGTGACCGTTGGAGCTTTCTTATTTTTTTTTTATTTTGTAGATATGGGAGATGAGTTTGGATGTTGGTTTTGGGGATGAATAAACCTCTATATATTGGTGTTTTGTTTCGGGATTCAGAAAACATGTAAATTTTGAGAATGAGATAGAGGAATTGTTGAAGTACATTAGTACCAACCATTCCCCTAAATATGGGGGTTTTTGATGTTTGGGTGAGCTATTGGAGATAGCCTAAGCAAGGAAAAAGGACTCCTTACTGCCATCTTTAACTTTTTATGGCTTTAAACATTTTAAAAAAGACAAGTTTGACCAAATTTATTTTGTCCTTACTTTTTTATTTCTATTCCTAAACTATCCTTAAAAAAAAAACTAGAAATATCAACTTACGAACATCTATAATCTTTTAGGAATTTCTTTTCACGTTTTCATCTTCTAGGGTTCATCCAACACATTAGGTAAACAATAATAACTTTTCTTCATATTTTTCTTTTGATTAACATTTCACATTTTTGTATTAGAACATGCCACGAGTTTGGTTTAGAAGCTTTTTCTTGTTCCAATAGTATTGAAATTATTTGCTTATAGTTGGCCTTCTTTTTATGGCATATGTTACGTTTTTTATATCAGCATGAAGTTTCAATTTCTTTTATATTTCAGTCGAAGATTACTTGCAAATGGAACATAATTGATCCTTTTCTTACCATACTCAAATAGCTTTGACGTCAGAATTTTACAGTGGGAAACAACTTAATTATCTTTTTAGCACTAAATGACTCATCTGCAATAGAAATTTTCTTTTTTTTTGATATAACAGTTTTACAAAGCTAGAGTTAATGGATTACATAGTAAAGTGGCAATATGGAACATGCATGTTACATCTAGCATACTTAAATAGTTTTATAATATAAGATTTACCATGAGAACTAAGCTCCACTTAGTACAATTTGTATAATCTATTACACCATATGAATTGCGTGGAAGAAATTATTTCCGAGAAGGGCCTTGATTCTAGCTATATCTTTGAAGCCATGAAAATTAAGGGGAATTGAAGTAAAAATAATATCAAATGACAAGTTAGAATATATAAATGTAGTTGATCATGGAATTAGATCTTTATTTACCTCTAGATATCGTTAAAATGTTCAATAGTAAGTTAGTAGACAAATAAATTTAGATCAATAACTCTTGCTGATTTCCATATTTGACTATAAAAGATTGTGCGAATAATAGTTGTGCAAAATAGTCCTATAATTATCATGATGTATATGCCAAGATGTAATCACGAGAGTGCTCTATGCATGGTTGGTAGATTTGCAAATCACATGGTGCTTTATGTTAGTAGAGTCTCATTAAAAAAATTTTGAATTTGAGACGAAAAATTTCTGTCTCAAACTTATAAAATTCTGTCTCAAAATGAATTTGACACGGAATTTGAGATGTAAATTTTTTGTCTCAAAAACTCACACCTCAAATTTTGAGACAAAAAATTTCATCTCTAATTGAGACAAAAAAATTTCCATCTCAAATATCCGTCTCAAATTCTGTTTCAAATTTGTATTAACTTATTAGAAAATTTAGTCCAACGTTTCCATCTAAATCCATCTCAAATTGAGATGGAAAATTTCCGTCTCAAATTTTCTATGTCAAATTGAACAATTTCTAGTAGCGTGTAACCTTTTAAGTGATCGAGCCACTTGTGCTCAATTTTGGTGATTGGTCATATACCTTTTTATATTGTCCATGTTGTATGTTGTGTATTCAGCGAGACATGCTTCATGACATTTTGCTTCTTGTATTTAGAGTATGCTTGCAAACTGATTTTCTGGAATTGTTATTTTTTGTATATACTAGCAGATTACTGGATAGTAGTAACAAAAGATGCATGTTAAGTGAAATGATTTAGCTCATATAGCATTCATTGAACTTCATTAGGAAGAGATTGGGAAGGGACATAAATCATGCCAATCTTTTAAAATACAAGGTTGGGAAATTTTGGTTAAGACATTCAATGAACATATTAAAAGAAAATATGACAAGAAGCAAATGAAACATCATTGGGATTCTATATGAAGAAAGAGTGGCAACTTTTTAAACAGCTTATAAGAGGCGAAATCAGACTGGTTGGGACGGAACAAAGAAGACTATTATTGCATCTAAGGAGTGATGGGGAGGAGAAAATTAAGGTACTACCTTTAACGCCTTTTGTTCTCAATATTACTTTATTTATTTAGTAATACTCTTATAATGTGTCTTCAAATATCTGTAAGTAAAAGATTACAAAAAGCTCAAGAACAAAGATTTATCATTAATATACTTCTGCTATGACGCTTTATTTTCTAAGACTGCTTCAACTAGTGATAAAGATCGAGCACCATGTCAATTATATATAACTAATTAAGAGTATAGTATAGAGGACGACTCAGTGGACATTAATATGGATGATAATGAAAATGCAGATTATGTTGTTGTAGACAATAATGAAGGTGGTGGTGACAATGATACTGTGGAGCACAATGTTTGAATAGGTACTAGTGTTGCTGTTGACTCTACCCTATCTGTGACAACCAAGAAAAGAATGAGTGGAAAGGGAAGCACAAGTAGGCAAAGAAAAAAGCCAATCAAATTAGCACAAGCTTCTATTGAAGAGGATATTAGTAATCGTTTGAAAGCAGTTTCTAACATGAGTAATGTTACATCACCTTCCATAGGTGCACCTGACCCAAAGATTGAAGATTGTATCAAAATAAGCAAGTTGTTTGGAATGGATATTTGAAGCTTTTTAATGTTCTATCATATTAATTAATGACCAAGATAGAAACGCGATGAGCATTTATGGAATTACCAAGTAATGAAAGCCGACTTGCTTGGTTAGAGTATAACTACCATAAGGATTTACAAAAGAACCCATCTCGAAACGAGTGAAAGGGAGTTCAAATAGGATACCTAAGTTACCTAAAAATCTAGAATTTGCATTCATAATCATCATCATATTTTAAATATATTGGGATTGTTAACGATGAAACTTTTCTTTCATGGAGCTTATGTATGAATATTTTTATATTATTATATGATTGATTATATTTATGTTCTACTTATTATGTTAGAAACATGGAGTTTGGGATGTTGGTGATGTTGTGGATGACATCTATAATCATGATCATGATGGTAATGAATAGGTAGAAGATAAGAGACATTTTTCAAACATAAGGTACCTTCATAACCAATTATTGCAAATAACTAGTAACTGTATAGCTATATACTATTCAAGTGAATACTTATGCAAAACATATGGCGTACATCAATTAGCTAAGACCATATATTCATTCATGAGATTTTAGAAAGAAATGAATCTCAATGTTACCAAGATTTTTAGTTATCTAAACAAGTTTTCATGGACTTATGTCATGATTTAGTTGAAAGATATGATTTGAGATATACAATGGCATTTTTTTGTTGACTTATGGTCTAAGTGGCTAGAAATTTGTGATACAAGATGTTGAATATATTGGGTTTAATATATTAATTTACTGGTGTTAACTACACTATGATGATGCCATAAATGTGTTTTTACTCTCTAATTGCAACTACTTTTAGCATATTCAATGTCTTGTATAGTAGCATGCTTGAGCAAAGAAAAGAGATGGAGCATGGTTATGGAGTATGGTCAATGAAGTTTGTGTACCTTATAGCTATATTGTAGTTATAGCCCTTTTCCTCTTTATTAGTCTTATGTTAAGTTGGTCTTAGTACATAAACAAAATAATAAGAGCTCAATAACTTTGTACACTACATGCATTCTTCATGCATCTTGCTCATAAGTCTTGATTCTTTTATACTTGATCATCTTTTCTCCTTAATACATATTTATATATTTTTTCTATTCGCTTATTCTTATCATTATAAGTATATATATGCTTAAAGCTACATTTAAATAACTTTTCCTACAGAAAATACAACTTTGAAGTCCATATCTTTGCATTTTGAAAGTTGCATGTACTGTAGCATACATTACTTATTATTTTGCATATTATGTATGCTTATATGTATGTATACATGTATATACTTGCATGACTTTGTAGTAAAAGTGCATATATAGGCTTTATACTACAGATATTTTAGCTATCTTATAATATATATATATATATATATACATATATATATATATGTATATGTATATGTATTTATAGGTAAACAACTAGCACATACCTTTTCCCCATGTAAAATCTATAAAAAATCTTGATTGAGTGCAAGTTTTAGCTTTGCATTTAATATTTTTGCAAGTTGGTTGATGTTGCATTAATGAGATTAGATATAAGTTATATTAGTAGGTGTCTTGAGCTTCCAAAATTCTGCAGAAAAATGCTTCTACTGTTGATTTGATGTGTAGTAGCTTTTTGGTAAAAGGAAAATAATTTTTTCAGCTTTTTTTTGCAACTACCGGCCTACACGGGTAGTTGACCGGCTCTGTGCTCTGATAAAAATAGTGAGCATTATTGCTCTACTGAAAGAGCCTACTGGTCGACCGATAGAATGTTCCTGTATGGCTCTTTTTCCTACTAGAACTATCGGCACACCTAGGGGGTCGATCGGTAGAGTATTCCGGTAGTTCTCTGAGTTGTTTTTAAAATTTAACCATTGGGAGACTTACTTTTTGGGCTTATAAATATAGCCTTCTCCTCCCAACTTAGATTTAACTTTATCAAAACATATTCACAAGCTCTCTAGCATTCAATACACTCTCCTTTCTGTAATCTTGCTTCATTTATTACTATCTTCGTTGATTGCATATTATTGACATTCATTGATCAAGTTCTCGAGCTCATAAATTTCTTATCTACTTATAGCAACATGGGAAGGTTTAAATACCTTTGTACACTTACTCACAAGAAGTTCTTGTACTCCAAACTTTCCACTATTACATTGGGTGTGAGTTTTTTACTCTTGAGTACCATAGTTGTGAGGAACTTCTCTCAAGAGCGAAAGGTTGAAATCCTCAAGTATTGAATTAATACTTATGGTCCTTATGGTGAAGCAAGGTTGTGACCATTGTTCTATGCTTCTACAACGTACTAAGAAAGAAGCCGATTCACTAATGAAGTTTCCAAAACCCTAAGGGAAGACCTTAGGTAGTGGACTAGGCCCTCAGGAGTTCGAACCACTCTAAATTGCTACGTTTGATCTTCTTGACACTATACTCTTTATATTTTAATTACTTATTTTGAATTGTATTTGTGCTTTTGCTTGAAATACTTGTTAAAAGTTTTAAGTGCTAATTTGTCCCAATAATCCAATTCACCCCCTCTCTTGGATTCATTCTCTAGGCAATACAAGAGATGTTTGACTACTAAGGGGAAACAACTTCTTGACATTTCCATAATGTTTTTACAAGCAATACATTATTGACAAGAGATATAATAAAACTACATTTCAATTTCAAGATGGAGCAGGATTTCACAAACCACAAAATGACCGATATAGACCTTATTTCAATGCAAGTTTGTTTTTTTATGATCATACATGTATAACTTATATTATTATATATGTGTGGAAGTAATAATTTTTTGACAACCTTTTCACCCTAAATAGGATGTATTGGTGCACTTGATGGTATTCATGTAAGGGATTGGCCTTTGCATGGACAAGAGATATATTGGCATAAAAGTTATCCTGATCAAAACGTCCTTGTGGATTTTAATATGTGTTTCACTTTTGCATGGGCTGGATGGGAAGGAGTTGGTCCTGATAATAGAATTTTCCAACAGGTCAAATGTTTATTTAGTAAATGCAGGGTGTCCATATACAAAAAGATACATGGCTCCTTATAAAAGTGAAAATATTAGATATCACTTTCAAGATTTTCATTGGCTAGGAGAAGACAATTACATGAACCTAATTGAACAAAGGTAAAATTCAATTTATTACATTTTTCATGTAGAAATGTTGTAGAAAGATCATTTGGTGTTCGAAAGGCACAATGGGCTATTTTAAGAGACATCCCTGCTTATGATCTTAATGTACAAAGGGATATTATGCTTGATACAATGACAACTCACAACTACATTAGGTAATTTTTTTTTCCAGATAATGCATTTCAAGTAGCTAAGAATGAAGGTTAAATCCACACCTTGGATGAATTTGGTTCTTCTTCCACTAATCATGATGATGAAGGTTATGACAAAACGAAAGCCGCATAGACATTTATTGGATGGCTATATGTGATGAAATTGGTCACTTAATTACTATGAATGTATGAATTTACTAATATTATATGTAAGATGGACTTTCTTGTCAATTTCGAGTAATAATGTGGGATGTTTTGTTTTCACATCCGACGGGTCAAACGTATTATCTAGTGAATGTAGGGTATCCACATATAAAATGATACATGACTCCTTATAAAGGTGAAAAAATTAGATATCACTTCCAAGATTTTCATCGACTAGGAGAAGACAATTATGTGAACCTAATTGAGCGAAAGTAAAATTCAATTTATTACATTTTTCATGTAGAAATGTTGTAGAAAGATCATTTGGTGTTTGGAAGGCACAATGGGCTATTTTAAGGGACATCCCGCTTATGATCATCTCACTTATGATCTTAATGTACAAAGGGATATTGTGCTTGATACAATGGCAATTCACAACTACATTAGGTAAAATTTTTTTTTGGGTAATGCATTTCAAGTGGCTGAGAATGAAATAAAATCCACACCTTGGATAAATTTGGTTCTTCTTCCACTAATCATGATAATGAAGGTTATGCAAAACAAATTGGTCACTTAATTACTATGAATGTATGAATTTACTAATATTATATGTAAGATGGACTTTCTTGTCAATGTCGAGTAATAATATGGGATGTTTTGTTTCATAAACTGATATAAAAATGGGGATGAGATATAAGTTTTTAGTTTGCAATTAATATTTTCATATAAACTTTTATGAAACTTGTTTATGGTGTATTTAAAAATTTATATACTTTATTATAAATGTCACAAATTAAGTTACAAGATTTTAGTAGCGTACTTTTACAAAATTAAATAATGTTTGTATTGTTTATTATCTAATCTTTTGTTTATATCCTTAATGGTCATTTTGAGATATAAAGTTAGATATTAGCATTAGTTAACCAAGCAAGTAAATGATTATTTTGACAACTAAAACTTCCCTCCAAAAAGTTAACTACTTATACCTAAAATTAATAAAAGAAAAAAGTTACTTAAAGCCAAAATTGTTTTAAGTAGCTTTTTTTTAAAGCCAGACAAAACACCCTCTAGGTTGAGTTTTTACTTTGCATATTTAGACCTTTTCCATGTAACATAGCAAGTTTTCTGCTCAAACACCTCATGTGTTTAGGCCTAATGTCACTAGTAACACTTATATTATTGGAATAGGCTTAAAACACCCTTGTGTTTTTAGAAAAATTGCGAACGCACCCCAGTACCCTTTTTCCCTTAAGTCACTAATGGAACTAGTGAAATGACCTCTTTTCCCCACCAACAACTTAAAATATTAAATATTCTCACCTTAAAAGTGACTTACATAAAGATGCTAAAAATTTTTAAAAATTAAAAATTAATTTTAAAAAAAAAAGTAGATAAGGTGACCATTTTCCTCAAGAAAACCCCTAAAAAAAACATCTATCAAGCCATAATCCCTTGGATGTTGTCCTTATCACTTTAGAATTGAGGCAATCAAATGTGGCTTATTACTTGAGATGTATTCTAGATATAAAATTAGGCTTATTTTTGTATATATGCTATATATATATGTATATATATGTATGTATGTACAGATATATGTATATATATGTATGTATGTACAGATACATATGATACAGGATCGAGCGGAGCCCCCGACCTTATTTGGATTCCCCTAATAAGGTCTCCCTGAGGCAAGCTCAACCGATCATCCAAGAATAGTTCCCGATCAGGCCCATGGGGTCCTATGACCAATTGTAAGAACAAGATAAGGTGACACATGTCCCTTCCCCCAAACTACAAATAGTCGACCGCTGGCTATTGATGGAGTTTGATAGTGAACCGATCCAGCCATCTTTTCCTCTTAACTCTTCCTCCTTCTCCTCGACTCCTCGACATGCTGAGTCCTTAGGTGCTACAACTCAAAGAGGTGCTGCGTTCAAGCATTCTCTCTAGACGTCTTTAATTTTTCAATCTCTTTTAGGAGCCTTTCTATTTCGGCTACATCAGCAGCATCCAGAGAGCGGTTAGCTAGCTTATTTACCATATAGGTTGAAGAGTTGATCAGCTTCAGGGCCTTCGATAAAAGATCTCCCAAGTAAAACAAGAAAGGAGACAAGTAAATAATAATAAAAAAAAAGAACAAGGTAAAAGTTAAGTAAGCAAAGACAGAAAACAGATAAAGGGACTTACCTTATTATTTGCGGTGCCTAGTGAACAGAAGAGATTGAAGTAGAGGTAACCACGATGGAGATGTTCTGACCCGGTATCTTTACGTTGATTATTAGGATCTCCTACGATCCTGATCGAGGAATGTTGGCGGCAGTAGTTAGCAGTGGAGGGAGAAGGGGCCGAAGATGGTGAAAATAAGCTTGCATTGTGGGGAGTGAATGAAGTGGAGGGAGATTCAAAACTTGAAGGGGATGCCATTGAAAGTTGTACAGAGTGAGTACCTTTAAGAGTGCACCTAATAGCTATCCTATGGCTTGGTTGGAAAGAGTGATTGAAAAGGGATGTTGATATGAGTGCCCCTTACTTGATTGGTTCTTTTTGATATGTCTTAGTCTTTCTTTTTCTTTTCTTTTTGTTGTGTAATGCAATACAAAAATGCAAAAAAATTCAAAAAAAATGAAAAAGGCAAAAGCTACAAAAAGATAAAAAAGATTGAAAAATAATTAAAAAAAAGTAACAAGAAGAAAAAGCCAAAAGCACCAAAAAGCACCAAAAAGTTCAATGAATAAGAGTTTAAGTAATGCAATATCATTTTAGCTCAAGTTATTTCCTTCATTCTTTCATTGTAATATGAATAAGGCTCTTATGTCATTTTGTGAGCCATTATGTTTGTATATTCTTTCTCTCCTTCTCTTAAGGCTATGTGTATATTAGGGAGGCCATGTTAGTTGAAGGGGCATGAAATATCAACATCTTGCGTGTGCGTAAGATTCATGAGCTTGTGGTGGTTTAGCTACTTGAGAATTTCTCACGAGGTATGAGACCCTTTATGAATAAGGGAAGAATCTAAAAAGGCTGGGGAACCTCTCTACAATAAGAATGACTCCCTTCATGCTCCTTGGATTTCACCAAGATAGAGAGTCAATCCCTTAGACAACCTTTTTTTTATCACCCTTGAGATAGACTTAGGTTTCGACTTGTTTAGGGACAAGCAAGGAGAAGGTTTGAGGGTGTTGATGTACTTTGATTTGGTATGTGTTTGTATTGTATTTTCCCTATATTTTAGAGATGTTATGTGCATATATAGTGGCATTAGTGTAGTACATTTGTTACAGATAGGCTTAAGCAAAGATAATTGTACATAGTTGAGTTTTAAAGATAAATGCTACACTATAGTTGAGTTTTAAAGATATACACTACATTAATGGCCCCTTTTTGATGAATTAGGGGAGTTTTGGGTCAATGCCGAAGCTTTCAAAATGATGGGTGATGAAGATAAAAGGTGTATGGGTCGTGGGAAAGAGGCCGGAGGCAAAGAAGATGAAGATTGAAACAAAAAGAAGGAACTGGCCGACCCTCAAAGGCTACCGCTGACCGGTAGGGTCAGCTGGCAAATCTATAAAACAAAACAGCCAGTAATTCTAGTGAGCCACTTGGAGAATAGGTCGACCCTCCCATCTATAGGCCAGTAGATAGGGTCGACTAGTAGCGCCATTGATTATAAATAGAACCTAATTTTCAGTATTTACTACCATCAATTCACATACACTTCACTCCTACTTTTCACACACACCAAACCCTAAGTCACCCATCTCACACACATCTTTTCACACATACTTCCTACTTGGATTCAAGCTTGTTTACAGAGATTTAACAACTTTGGAGTGAGGATTTGTTCAAATTTTGTACAAGGATAGCTAGGATGGAAGGAAAGTTCCATATTCTCTCTTTCATCCTATTTTATATTATGCTCGAGTAGACCTGATTAGGGTGATTTAGCTTGTGTAATAGGTTGATTTAACACTCTTATGTTATGGGATTTGGCTGTTTAGTATACATATACATACTTTGTTTTTCTTGTCCAATGGCTTTTATTCAACTCATGTTTAGATGTTTGATAAAATGCCTATATGAGTAGTATGTATAAATTGGAGTTTATTTTTCACTAAACATGTCTAATCTATTCTATAATCATGTCTATGTGTCTATGTGTGGATTTAATGAAGTGGGTGTTGCTTTTATTCATGTCTATTTGCATGATAGCATGCCTAGTAGTGAATATAACTTCAATAATGCCTACATGTCGGTGCCCAATTGCTATTGATGATGTAATCCAAGCATGACGATATTTGGTAGTCGACTAAGTCTACATATTTACAAACACCATAGGCTAGAACTTGTAGGATTGCGCACATAGGCCAAATCCCTCTTTAATGACCCCAGAATGACAGGGCACAATTTAGAACTAGCCTAGCTTGAGTCTCCTTTAGCTTTAAATCCAGCTAATAAGAGTTTAGGTTGGTTTCGTCAACCTTAGGAACCCTAAGTCTTGGCTTTAAATCCAACCAATGGTTTAGGAACTAAGATAGGTTTGTTCTAGGTCACCTAGAAAGCTATTTAGTCTCTCTTATGGCCCTAAGTCATAAGGACCATGCCGTAGCTCTAGAAGTATATGCATAGAGATGGACTTGCACCAAGTCCTAGGGATAAATTATGACACTAGTTAGCAAATTAGTTAAAGAGTTTCCATAGCTAAGCCATTTTCCATAATCCCATGGCATAAGAGTCTAGAATCACCCATTAGTGAGCAAAAGTCATTTTAACCCATTCTAATTGTCAATTTCCCTCTATCTTAGTTTGTTTTCTCGTCTTCCATTCCCATTTCTTGCAGAGTAGTTCTAGTTTCCTTCTCTTGAGCTGCCATATATCCAAAAAGCACAAAAAAATATGGTTAGTTTATGCTTTCTTTTTAGGCACTTTCTAGGACACACACATATGATCCTTCCCACAATATAGCCTCCTTGTGGTTCGACACCCGTTCTCGCACACATTACACTGCATCAATTTGTGGGCTTGCAAGTCTTTAGGGCTTGCATCTCTAGAGAGACATCAAGTTCTTGGAGCCGTTGCCGAGGAGGCACGGTGATTTGATTCTTTTGCTTGTCTGCATTAGATAATTTCTTGCTTTATTCATTCTTTTTGCTTTATTTATCTTTCTTGCTTTATTGTATTAGTTTGACTCCATAGTTTCTTGTTCTGCTAGTTTGTTATCTTGTATTTACTTTTCTTTCTTAGTATAGCATGTTTATTTCATTTACTTATTTTTAGTTTGCTTTTGCTTTTTGTTTTTAGTAGACTCTATAGGTTTGTGGCTTTATTGCTGTAGATTTAGGAAAATTGTGGAAGTTTTAGGGGTTGAAGTGGTTGGAGTTAGGATAGTGTTGCATGTTTGGTAGGCGATCACCTAGGAATCCTCTAATTCCATTTAATCTCGAACCCAAGAAGATTGTACGACACTTTAGGAATTTAGGAGATTTTCTTAAGGGGATGGCCAATCCCAATAATCTTTCTATTTCTCCTCCCTTTCCCCCTGTGAATCCCATTTCACCACATAATTACCATGGGATTCTACAAGTCTAAGATCATTTTGGATAAGAGTCTCTTAGGCTGGACCCATCCGTAGATGATGAGCCCATGCTTAGGCAATTCTTCTTCCCCAATATCTTCGAGCCTAATTTGGCTATAAATGTTTCGAGGTTGGGGGAAGTGAATTTTGAGATTAAGCCTAGCATGTTGGGTATGTTCTCTTCTTTCTATGGGAGGAGCAATAAGAGTCCCTTAGACCACATCACCAATTTTGTAGAGGTGAGTTCTACCCTTCACTTCTCTAATGTGTCTCAAGAGGTCATTCGCCTTAAGTTATTCCTATTTTCCCTTAAGGATAAGGCTAAGTCTTGGTATCACTTTTTACCTAGTGGTTGCATCATATCATGGGATGAGTTTCAATCTAGATTCTACCAAAAATTCTTGCCCATGGCCAAGACAACCAACTTTAGAGCATCCATTATGACTTTTTCCCATTACGATCTAGAGTCCTTTCATGATGCTTCGAAGAGGTTCAACAAACTTCTTAGGCAGTGTCCACACCATATGGTGTTCATGACCTTTTCCAGTATTTTTTGAGGTTTGAATCAATAAAATAAGATGATGGTCAATGCTGCCTCTAATGATGGATTTTACAATTTGAGACCGAGTCAATGTTGTCTCTGATGATAGATTTTACAATTTGAGATCGAGTGAGGCATGCGAGAAAATGAATTTGTCGGCCGAGAACTCTTTCTAAAACTCCTCTATGAATAGGTCCAGTTGATAAGTGAATAGAAGCGTGTCCATGAGGTTGGAGTTTCTTTAGATTTACCCGCTAATGTAGAAGCCCTTATGAACAAGCTAAATCAATTCATCGCATTGACTCTTTCCTCCCAAAGACGTAAAGCTAGTTCCATGGGTTTGTCTTCCACCCTATCGGTAGTTGAAATGTATGCCTTATGTTCCAAGTCATCTCACGAGACTGTAGCTTGTTCCCTAGCATCTAGTTTCACAATTTTATACAGGAGCAATTGTGTACTACCCAGGGCTATTCCTACGAGTATAACCTATATTCAAATACTTACAACCCAGGTTAGAGGGATAACCCTAAATTCTCTTAGATACAGGGTCAGTGTGAATTCTTCCATTCCCAGGCCCAAGCCCTACTTCAGTAGCAACCCCATCTTGCAAACCCCCCAGGGTTCTATAATGTCAATCAACCTAGGCTTACTAGTACTCTTCAGCCCCAGGCATTACCTGCTCCTTCTAGTAGCCAGTCTCCTAACAATGATATGATGAAAATGATACAGTTCACTCAGAATCAGCAGTAGGCATTAGCTAGTCAGTAATAGGAGTTAGTAGAAAATTGATAAGAGCTAGGCAATTATAAGCAGCACAAAGCTAGAATAGAGGCACAGTTAGGGCAGTTAGCCAGTCAATTGAGCATTAGAGACCTCGGGAAGTTGCCTTATCAACCAAAGGTGAACCCTAAAGTTTAGTCCTATTCCTCCACCGATACTCTTAATAGTAGCCCTGTTGAAAAAGATCATAGAGATAGACCTGCAAAGAGAATAGAGCTTGTGAGAGACCATTGTGAGTGTAGTACTTCCTACCCACATAGGAAGGGAAAGTAGCCCATTGTAGATTCGCACAAGTCTAAAGATGTTGCACCTAAAGTTCCCTACCCATCCGTCATAGAGAGGCCATCACCTAGTAAGTATACTAGGTTTCTCAAAGTCCTAGAGCATCTTAAAGATCTTAAGGTCAATCTTCCCTTGATAAATGCAGTTTGTTCTATTCCCTTCAATTCTAAATCTTTCAGGATCTTTGCATGAGGAAATGTAGAGCCTTGACTATGCCTAAGAAAGTGAAGCTTATGGAAAAAGTGAGAATCATTTGTACATCAGGCCTTCTACCCAAGTTGAGTGACCTTGAAGCCTTCACCATTCCTTGTAGGATTAGAGAGACTCGAATAGATCATGCCTTGCTAGATTTTGGGTCTAGTGGTGAACCTCATTCCTTATTCAATCTACCAACAGCTAGGTCTAAGAGACTTGTCATCCACGCACGTTACTCTTCAGCTGGCTAATAGATCCGAGCGTAGACCTAAGGTGTAGTAAAAGATGTGCTAGTTCAGGTAGGATAGTTCGTGTATCACGTAGACTTCATAGTGATAGATATGGATTCAAGTCACGATTCTAGGCATTTTACAGTTGTCCTCTTAGGTTGCCCCTTCCTTGCTACTGCAAATGCCATCATTCATTGTAGGCCGGGGTTATTAGAGATAGAGTTTGGGAATTTAAGGTCCACTATGAAGGTTGTAGAGGTAGTGAATAGAGCTAGTGTAGGAGGAGATAAGAATGAAGAAGAGTGCTTTAGGATTGATGTCATTGATTCATGTGTTAAGGACTTTGTAGAGAAGACCATGATCGACAGTGAGGATTTGAGGAAGTTTGCGGATTTGTTATCTAGCTTTGATTTGGAGACCTTAGACAGAAACTTGTAGCTTTCACCTCCTTAATTGAGGATTTTTTTTTATTAAGAAGTTGCTTGAGGTTAATTATTCCGTCTATTCTTGATTCTAGTGTTGTCCATGATGATGATGTTGATGTAGATTCCCTCTTGGTTAAGCCTAGTTTGTCCTTAAACCTCAAACCCCTTTCTGAGCACTTGAAATATGCTTTCATAGGCCCAAATGAGACCCTTACAATTGTTGTAGCTTTCGACTTCTCTAATAAGCATGAAGAGCATCTCTTAGGAGTTCTTAGGAACCATAGGAAGGCTCTAGGGTGGAAGATAAATGATTTGAGAGGCATAGACCCTTCTATATGCATGCATAGAATATTCACCTTAAAGATGGAGCCGTTTCTTCTAAGGAAATGCAAAGGAGGCTAAACCCACACACGAGCGAAGTAGTTATGAAGGAGATCATTAAGCTTTTACATACATGCACTACCTATCCAATTTCCACTAGTAAGTGGGTTAGTTAGGTTTAAGTTGTCCCTAAGTAGTCCGGGATCACGGTTGTAGAGAATGAGAGAGTAGAGCTTATCCCTACATGTACTCCCACGGGATGGAGAGTTTGTATTGACTGTAAAAAACTGAACTTGACAACTAAGAAGAATCATTTCCCGTTGCCTTTTCTAGACCAAATCTTAGATAGAGTAGTTGGGCATAGCAACTAGTGTTTTCTAGATGGATATTTCAGATGCAATCATATCCCCATGTTTCTTGAGGGCCAAGAGAAGACCACCTTTACTTGTCCTTATGGCACTTTTGCCTATAGGAGGATACCCTTCAGTCTATGTAATGCACCAACGACGTTTCAGAGGTGTATGATGGCCATTTTTAGCGATATGATTGAGAAACACATAAAGATATTCATGGATGATTTCTCATTCTTCGGCAATAGCTTTGATAAGTGCCTCAGCCACCTCTCTTTAGTCTTAGACCGTTGTGTGGAGAAGAATCTAATGTTGAGTTAGGAGAAGTCCCAGTTCATGGTACAAAGAAGGATAGTCTTGGGTTATGTAGTTTTCTCTAGTGGAATCCAAGTTGACCGTGCTAAAGTAGAATTGATTGAGAAGTTCCCTGTCTCTAAGTGTGTCAATGATGTTAGATCTTTTCTAGGGCATGCAGGATTTTACCGTAGGTTTATTAAGATTTTAGCCATATAGCATGTCCCTTGTCTAGGCTTTTAGTAAAGAGTGTTCCTTTCGAGTTCAATGATGAGTGTGTTAGAGCTTTTAATAGGCTTAAATACTTATCATCTTCCTTCTTGATCATCCAACTGCCTGACCACAGTCTCTTATTTGAGGTTAGGCGTGATGCATTCAACTTTCCAATAAGAGCTATTTTAGCCCAAAGGAAAGATAAGTTGCCCTATGTAGTGTATTATACTAGTAAGACTCTTGATAAGGCTTAAAAGAATTACACCACTATGGAAAAAGAGCTTTTAGCGGTTGTCTTCTACCTTGACAAGTTTAGGTCATACATCCTAGGGTCCAAGGTGATTGTCTAACTCGATCATGCGGCGTTGGGGTATTTGTTAGCTAACAACGGGTCTAAGCTCTGCTTGATTAGGTGGATGCTCCTTCTTCAAGAGTTTGATGTTGAAATTAGGGACAAGATGGGTAGTGAGAACTTAGTTGTAGATCATTTTTCCCGTCTTGTTAGTGAGTCTTCTAGTGATTCTTCCCCTTTTCATGATTCCTTTTTCGACGAGCAATTATTTGCCATCTCACATCACTCACTGTGGTTTGCTCCTATAGTCAATTATCTTGCCCTAGGAAGGTTTCCTCCCTCCTGATTGGCAATCCTTGCCCAAAGTAAAAAAATCGGCAGGCTCGCTATTTTGGGCCATCTTGCCATCTTCGACGACCCGATCCTCGAGAGAAGGAATTTCTAAGTTCTCAACTACCTTCCCAAGCATGGTGGTATGATCATAACCCATGGCAAATATAGGAACATTCAGAAAGAACCTCTGACTTGGTAAATCTAGGACAAAATCCTTCCCGAAACTCAAAGCCAAAGCCTTCTTGAGAATAGTGGGGCTAGTAGGGACAAAAGTATCAAAAGTCCTTAAATTGTCAAAAATACTTGAAAACCCCAGAGAAACCTTAACCCTATGGTCGTCGGAATTGGACACGGATGGTAAAGGGTCCTCTCTATTATTCCTAGACAAACTAGGGGATTTGGACATTAAATGTGTAAAAAGGAATAAGGATACAGGGAAGAAAGAACAAGTACACGAGAATCAATTGAATAAGTAAAATAAGCAAGTGAAAGAAGAAAGGTATAGAATGAAACGTACCTATGAAAGAGAGAGATGAAGGAAGCTTTGAAATAGAGGAGACAAGTGGAACAGAGAAGACACCCAAGATATCCTTGGCAGCAATGATGTGCAACTATCAGAGGTATAAGATGAAGGATTATAGCACAGGAAAGCAAAGAAATTTTACTAAGCAATAATGAAGAATAAAAAGGTGTAAAATGAAACTCGAAAAATGAAATAGGTATTTATACTTCTCATAATACGATTTGAAATTAAAAAATAAGCCCAAAATGCTGATTAGGCAAAAGGTCGCATCTGAGGAGGCAGCTTTGTCACGCATTTGCAAGGAAGCAACATAATTGCAGATAAGTGCATTAGTTCGTATGATTCACGCGCGCACAGGAAAGCCAAATGACTCTCTGTCACGCGTCAAAAGCCCAGGAAATGCTTCAGTGAAAGATTTGATGATTAGAAGCATTTGGCGACGTCTCAATGCGGCATGACCTCAAACGGGGGCTAATGATACAGGATCGGGCAGAGCCCCCGACTTTATCAAGATTCCCCGATAAGATCTCCCCAAGGCAGGCTCAATTGATCATCCACAAATACTTCCCGATCAAGCCCACAGGGTCTGACGACTAATTGTACGAATAAGATAAGTTAACATGTGTCCCTTCTCCCAAACTATAAATAGCACCTCTTGGTTCCAAATAAGTTAATTCTTGGATACTTACTCACTTCCTTACATTTACTCTAAAGAAAAAAAATGACTTAGGCAACGGAGGCTCTTTGGTCGGTACCACACTGGTGCCTAGTTTTATTTTTTTGTAGGTTATATCTCTTGAAATAAGATTTGGAATAGATTATCTAGTTTTTCACAGGATCGCTATATATATTGTGTGTGATGCACTGTTCATTGCTCTTTTTTCTTGTGTAATGCACAATTTATTGCAGAATCTCACAACGCCCAAAACCCCGCAAAGTAGCCAGTCACGTAAGAGCTTATGTTTTGACACATTGGAAGAGCTAGAAGCTTAATTATCCACTAAACCAACTGAGTTGGAAAATACTAAGTCAATGGATTGAAGAAGCTTGACTTAGTAAAGCCAGAGTTGAGAAATCTCTTCTTTGTTGTGTTTTTTGGGGGTACTTTACAAGAAAACGATATTATTGGTGACGCTTAAAGTTTGATGATTTCATAACCATTAGTAAAAATAAATTGGATGGTTTCTTTTCCTAGTGATTTAAGAAAGTGTCTCTTTTTTACTGTCAATATTGGGTAAAATCAAGTCAGCGCGAAATGAGGTTCTTTATTTTTGACACTTGCATATGAATCGTTAGCTTTAAGTCTTGAAAATCAAAACCCTTATAGTTGTATATCAATCGTCAACATTTAATTAAATAAAATTGCTAATGATTATGTTAAAGCGCTGGCATAAATTTTTTAATATTACTATCACTGACAGTGAGGCTAATTCATCATATTTGATGACTTTTAATTTTATTATTACTGACAATGCTCATTTATCGTAAGCAACCAAAATAAAAATAAGACCATTAAATTTACTTATAATATTATAAATTAAATATTAACAAAAAGATCTCTTAATATACAGATAAAAATAATTATTAAAAATTAAATTAAATTAAGAAAAAACCAAAAGTTTAAAATTTAAAATTTGAATAAATTAAATAAAATTACACCGTTGCTCGGGCCTGTCATTGCGACCCCTTTGTGAGGAGGCACTCCTTCTCCTGAAGTGACAAGGCTATTTTGCCAAGTTCCTTAGAGAGAGTTGTGTTATGCATATTAGTATTCTTTACCTACCCGCCTGTGTTAGTTTCGGGTACAGGTACCTATTTGTTCATAGTTTTTTGAGCTTTTCTTGTGAGTATGGCATGGGTTACTTCAGCACCGTAGCGCCTAATACTTGAACACTGGCTCGACGCATTTTCTTTACCTCTTTTTACCCTGAAAAAGCAAGGACAATAAAAATGTTTTCCAAGTTTTTCAGCATTTCGTAACACAAGAAAATAAGTGAAGAGGAAAACATTTTCCGGTCAAAGAAAAATTCTAAGTGGCCAAGAAGAAGAAAAGATTTCTCCATTAGTAACTCCCTCCCCAATCCCCCACCTTACCTAAGGGCAAAGCTACATGGAGAAGAAAAGGGGCAATTGCCTATAAGAAATTATTAAAAAACTTGAAAATCCAAAATTTTCTTCTTATAAAATAAGGGTTAAAAGGCACATTGTCCCTCTTTCCTTCTTTTTAAACAACGATCAGAATAACTGTTTTACTCTTCCATCTCTCTGACATGTAATTTAGTCCCTTCCTTTCAAAGTCTAGCTTTGTCCCGACCCCATCCACTCCCTTATTCCCATCCTATTTCCTAGCCCCCCCTTTCCTCGACCCTGAGCTCCTAAAAAATAAAAATTTTAAAATTAAAAAATTAATAATTTAAAATTTAAAGACTAAAATCAAAATATTGAAATTAAAAATAAATATTTTAATAAAAAAATAAAAATATTATTTGGAAATTATAGAAAATCTAAAAATTTTAAAATTAAAAATTAAATAAAATTAAAATTCAATGAAAATATTTTCAATGCTTTTTGGTTTTTGGCAACATAAAAAAAGTCAATAGAAAAATATTTTTTGGTCAAAACAAAAAATACTTGTTCAAAATAGAGAAAAAAATATATTTCAGTCGCCAAGAAGAAGAAAATATTTTACCCAATAGTAACTCTCTCCCCCATCACTCACTCTATGCCCCACCCTTACCCTTGCCCCGACCTTGTCCTCGTAAAATTAAAAAATTAAAATTAAAATTATAACTAAAAATAAAAATTTTAAAATTTAAAATTAAAAGCCATATGAATTTAATAATTAAATATTAAAATAAAAAATTGTAAACATTAAAAATGAAAATTTTAAATCTCAAAAATAAAAAAAGAAATATGAATCGGAATTCATCAAAAATCTAAAATATAAATAAAAAATTAAAAATTTAAAAATTAACTAAAAATTAATAAAATAAATAAAATAGAATTCAATAACAAAAAATTTTCATGTTTTTTAGTGTTTTGTAACATAGGAAGATAAGTCAAGCTAAGAAGAAGAAAATATTTTTCAAATAGTAATTCTTCCCCTATCCCCCACCCCACCCCCACCCTACCCTCACCTTGACATAAAATTTAAAATATTTAAAATAATAAATAAGAAATTATAAATTAAAATAAAAACAATAAAAATTTAAAGTTTAAAATTGAAAATTTTAAAATTGAAATTTAAAAAACTATATTACAAATTGGAAATTTCAAAAAATCTAAAAATAAAAAAATTAAATAAATTAAATAAAATGGCAATTCAATGTTTGCTAGACATTATAACTAACTTAAGAGATTTTTAACAAAATTTAATTGAAAAAATTAACTCCATTTTGCTTGATAAAAATTGTCACTATTGGCAACATTTTAAAAACTGTAATATACCTCAGGTTGTTAAATGCCAAAAGATAGACCAAAACATTTTTTTTTTCATGAGAAACAAAATTAATGCAAAAAACTTCAAGTTCTCACCTATATCAAAATTGTTGTCGCAATATGCAAACTTTACCAAAGTTAGGAGTCTAGTCTCCACCATTTACCATTCTTAATCCTAATCTCTATCCAAAATTTAAGGATACACATACACAGCTTTCATCAAATAAAACTTTCCTATTTCACAAAGCTATTCACGTTCTTGTCAAATTAGGTAAACCTTTCATCTAACAATGCACCAAAGTCGGTGGATTTGTACCTATAGACAAATCTGGTCCCGAACATGATTGTGGTCGTCTCCTTCGACTCAGTAGGTGTTGACTCAAAACATAGAATGATGTGGATAATCTTTAATCTTCATGCAGAAGGAGATAGTGAAGGTTTACCTCGTCATCGATTTCGAAATATGGCTATAATGATGAAGGTTATGCTCAGCCATACATGGTTTCATCTATGCACCATTTTCTTACTCACTTTCACCACCTCCATGTACTTCTGGTTCATCGTGTACGACAACTTTGTAGATTCAACATCCAGCCATGGCGGCCAATAGGTTCACAAATGAGTCATTTCTTCATCGTGTCTACTTTAATATTAATTAATTACGCTTTAAGTTTGTTGGGGAAAAACATGCAAACACGAAGAATACGAGAAGAAATAACGAACACAAGAATTACGTGGTTCGGCTTTAAAGCCTACGTCCACGGGCAGCAAAGAATAATTCTATTATTGATCACAAATGCTACAAGGCTCTCACTTTGGTTTCTCTCTCACACATAACATAATGAGTATTGCCACATATTTATAATGCAAAGGTTTCTGAAACCTATTAAGCAGAAAAAGCAACTAATTAATTATGTGCTACAAAAAGTAACAAGCGAATAAGGTAATATGCTAATAAGGAAATCTGCTATTCTTGTTGCCCAAGAATATGGACCATATTCAACAAATCTCCACTTTGGCACGTATTCGCTCCAATCAATACACCATCATCCCTGCAGCCAACTGCCTCTAAGAGCTCAATGCTCCGCATCGCAAATAGCAACCAAGTCCAAGCAATACTTAAACTTGCTGACTGGACCACCTTAGTCATCATATCTGCTGGATTCTCATGGGTAGATATCTTCTGCACCGATATGATTCCTTGTGATACAACATCTCTGATAAAATGATATCTGATATCAATGTGTTTAGTCCTCTCATGATACATCTGATTCTTCGTCAGATGGATTGCACTCTGGCTATCACAAAAGACTGCACTTGTATCTTGCTGCAGTCCAAGATCACGAACCAGGCCTTGTAACCACATGGCCTCCTTCACAGCTTCTGCAATTGCCATGTACTTCGCTTCAGTAGTTGACAATGCCACAGTAGACTATAATATCGCTTTCCAACTGATAGCACATCCAGAGAGAGTAAACACGTAACCCGTTAGAGATCTTCTCTTATCAAGGTCACCCGCAAAGTCTGAATCACAATAACCCACCAACCTCGCGCAATCTCCAGTCATCTTGTTAAACAGTAAACCTACATTTGCAGTGCCACGCATATATCTCATTATCCATTTCACCGTTTCCCAGTGTGCTTTCCCAGGTGATGCCATATACCTGCTCACAACACTAACTGCATGTGAAATGTCAGGACGAGTGCACACCATAGCATACATCAAGCTACCAACAGCACTTGAGCATGGAACATGAGACATATGCTCCACCTCCTCCTCAGTTTTAGGTGACAAATCTGTAGACAATTTGAAATGAGCAGCAAGCGGCACACTCACAGGCTTAGCTTTAAGCATCCCGAAACGCTCCAGCACCTTATCAATATAACTCTGTTGAGATAAGAACAGCTTCCCAGCATTTCTATATCTGTGAATCTCCATGCCAAGAATCTTCTTCGCTGCTCCAAGATCCTTCATCTCAAACTCATTACCTAGCTGCTTCTTTAATTCTTCGATTGCAGACATGCTTTTAGCAGCAATAAGCATATCATCGACATACAACAACAAGTACATAAACGAACTATCTGGAAGCTTCTTGAGATATACACAGCTGTTGTAGGCACTCCTTGTGTATCCAGCACCTACCATGAATGTGTCAAATCTCTTGTACCATTGCCGAGGCGACTGCTTCAACCCATATAAAGACTTTTTCAGTTTGCAAACATGGTTCTCCTTACCAGGAACTACATACCTCTCCGGTTGACTCATGTAAATTTGCTCTTCAAGATCACCATGCAAAAACGCCGTTTTCATATCTAGCTGCTCAAGCTAAGTCATGAAGAGCAACCAAGGCAAGTAAAACCCTGATGGAACTATGCTTCACAACCGGAGAGAACACTTCGTTGAAGTCAACACCCTCCCTTTCTGTATAGCCTTTTGCCACCAACCGTGCCTTGTATCGAGGACCGTCAACACCTGGAGTACCTTCCTTTTTCTTGTAAACCCATTTGCAACCGACTACTCGCTGTCCCTTAGGCAATTCAACAAGCTCCCATGTTTGATTCTTATAAAGAGACTCAATCTCCTCACTCATGGCACTCACCCATTGAGCATAATCTTTCCCAGATATGGCCTCTTTGTATGAATTCGGCTCATTTCCTTCAATTGTTTCGGCAATAGTCAAAGCATAAGCAACAAGATCAGCGTATCCGTACCTTTGAGGCTCTCTAATCTGTCTCCTTTCTTGCCCAGTGGCAATGCTGTACTTCTGTTGTTCAGGGACATTTTGATCATGCACCTCAGTTGGTTGAGTCGACTGAATTTGGCTGCTAGATGGAACATTTGGAACATCAGCAAATACCTCCACCTGCTCTTTGACACCGTGGTCTAACCAGCTACCACTTTCTCCTTTTCTTGGTCTAATAAAGCAGACTCATTGAATATGACATCCCTGCTGATGAGGAAACCTGGAGACTTTGGATCTATGCACCACAACCTGTAACCTTTCCTCTCGGACGCATAGCCTAGAAATATGCATTTCTTTGCCCTCAGCTCCAACTTTCCATCCTTCACGTGAGCGCATGCAGGGCAACCGAACACCCTCAATCGAGAGTAGTCAGCAGGCTTACCAGACCATAACTCAAAAGGAGTTTTCAATTCAATAGCTTTGGATGGAGACCTATTCACCAAGTAGCATGCCGTATTGACGGCTTCAGCCCAAAAGTCTTGATTCAAACTAGATTGGGAGAGCATACAACGAGCTCTCTCCACCAGAGTTCTATTCATGCGTTCTGCAACTCTATTCTGTTATGGTGTCCTTACACATATGCGGTGTCTCACAATGCCATGTTTCCTGCAGAACTCATGAAACTCTTTATTGCAATATTTCAACCCATTGTCAGTCCTAAGACGCTTAATTTGTTTACCAGTCTGCTTCTCAATCAACGTTTTCCACTCGACAAATGTTGGAAATGCCTCATCTTTAGTTTTCAAGAAGTATACCCACACCATCTGAGAGTATGCATTAATGAAAGTGATGTAATACCTGGCACCTTTCTTGGAAGGAACTTTATTAGGACCCCAAAGATCAGAATGAATATAATCAAGTGTACCTTTGGTGTTCTCTTGTCCCTTGCTGAACTTCACCCTGGTTTGCTTTCCAAAGACACAATACTCGCAGAATTCAAGCTTTCCAGTTCTTTGTCCACAAAGCAAATCCCTCTTACTCAGCTCGGTCAGTCCTCTCTCGCTCATATGGCCCAACCTTTTGTGCCACAACTGCGTAGTGTCATTATCACTCTCCTCGAATGTAACAACTGCAACACTTGTAACTGTACTACCTTGAAGGACATATAGGTCGCCAGTCAAGTTCCCTTTCAAGAGCACAATTGCACCTTTGGTCACCTTTAAGACACCATTCTCACTTCGGAATTTGTATCCATGAGAATCCAAACGCCCAAGAGAAATCAAGTTTTTCTTTAGCTCCGGTACATGCCAACACTCGAGAGATCTTGTAATACCATCAAACATCTTGATATTTACGATGCCCATTCCCTCCACCTTCAACGAAAGATCATTGCCTAGAAAGACTTTCCCTTCTCTTTTGGAATAAGAAGAGAACCAGTCGCGCCTAGGACATATATGGAACGTTGCACCAGTATCAAGAATCTATTGATTATGCCACTGTGATCCACTCACAGTCAAAACTTCCCCGGTACTATTCGAGTTATCTCCATCACTGTCAGCACTCTCTACCACATTAGCTGAATTCTCTACCTTTTTCTTTCCCTTTTTCAGTTTTGGACATTCTTTCTTAATGTGACCCTTTTCACCACACTCGAAACAGCGTAGCTTCCTTACTTTTGATTTTGACCTTGACTTGCTTTTCTTTCTACTCGAAGATCCCCCTCTATTCTCCGATCTCCCTCTGCTCACTAAACCTTCCCCATGAACTTCTTCCCTATGTCCCGGGATATATGTTTGAAGATCCTTCGATTTTAATGAAGCAATCACATCTTCAAACGTAATTTTATCCCTCCCGTACAACATAGTGTCCACAAAGTTCATATATGAAGGCGGTAAGGAGCATAATACGATCATAGCTAAGTCTTCGTCATCAATTTTAACACCCACATCCTTCAAAGCAATAAAACAAGAGGTAAACTCATCAAGGTGTTACTTTAGTGACGTACCTTCTTTCATTATAAGATGATACAATTGCTTCTTCAAGTAGAGGTGATTGGTGAGAGATTTAGATGCATACAATTCCACCAAAGTATTCCAAGCCTCAACTGCTGTCGTCTTCTCAGCAATCTCCAGCAATACTTCATTTGTCACAGACATATGTATTGCACTCAAGGCTTTCGCTTCGAGTTCTTCCTCGCTACTAGTTCCGTCTTTTCCGGGATCACTTCTTCAATGACTTTCCAAAGTCTTTGCATTGTCATAAATGCCTTGAATCTGATCCTCCATAGACTGAAACTCATTCTCCCATCAAACTTCTCGATTTCAATCTTTCCACCTGTGGAAGACATCTTTGTTTGCACAAAACTCGCACTTTAGGATAGAATTTGGCTCAACAGACCGCAAAAACAGATTCAGCACGTCGTTAAACCTTAGGAACACCCCTGGTCAACTTTGGTCAACACTGGTCAAAGTCAAACCTGTTGGTCAAAGTCAACACTATCCCTAAACACGTACTTCGGAGTAGAATCTTGAAAAACAGAGCCCAAAAACGGACTCAACACGTCGAAAAACGTGGGGTAAGGCTTTGGTCAAACTCGGTCAACCCTCGGTTAATGGTCAACGGTCAAAGTCAACCCCGATCAAACCCTGGTCAACGCGGTCAAACTGGTCAAACTGGCCAGAAATTTTTTTTCTCTGGACTCAACACCAAGGCCTAAAGGAAATAAATATTTTTTTCTTTGGTCTTAAAATAAAAGCTCAACCCAAAAATATTTTCCTTTTACCTTTTGATTCAACTAAGCCTAAAAAAAAAAAAAATTTCAAAGCCCAAGACCCAAGACCCAAAAGACCTAACCAAATCTGGACAAGGCCTCTACCCAGGACCGATCCAAAAAACCCAGACCCAAAGCCCACTAACCCTAAACCTGCTTTACAAACTTGAACCAATTCCTAAAAAAAAAATTCCTGAATACCCAAAAAACTAACCTCAAGAGTACGCAAACTCCACCTTCTTCGCTTGTTCTTCAAACCCAAAAACGAACCACGACCCGCCAATACAAGCTTCCACTCCAGCCACCAACGCTCAACGTAGACAACACCGGAGCACTCCTCGCCGAATAAAGACTTTTGTTTGGTTAGACACTGTTTGGTTTGAGAAATTTTGGTTTCACAGTGAGTTTTGATTTTTCCTTTTTCCCTCAACAGCGGATTAAAACCTGGCTCTGATACCAGTTTGTTGGGAAAAAACATGCAAACACGAAGAATACGAGAAGAAATAACGGACACAAGAATTATGTGGTTCGGCTTTAAAGTCTACGTCCACGGACAGCAGAGAAGAATTTTATTATTGATCACAAATGCTACAAGGCTCTCACTTTGGTTCCTCTCTCACACATAACATAATGAGTATTGCCACATATTTATAGTGCAAAGGTTTCTGAAACCTATTAAGCAGAAAAGGCAACTAATTAATTATGTGCTACAAAAGGTAACAAGCGAATAAGGTAATATGCTAACAAGGAAATCTGCTATTCTTGTTGCCTAAGAATACGGGCCACATTCAACAAAATTCATTTACTCTTATTATGATTATGTATATCTTTTGGCTTTAGTTTTGCTTAAACTTGTGTTTAGAGCAAAAACATGCATGAAAAAGCACTTAAAAGAAACTGGCTCGCTAAATGTTAGTAGATAATATTTTATGCAGACTATCGATACACATATATATAGTGGTTTATCGCACAAGTACATCTAATATTCGTTTGAAGTTTTACTTTTATCTTTAAAAAAAAAGAGAAAAAAAATTGATTTTGTCCATTGTATCTAGCTGGTTCATTCATCTATTATAGATGTTGAAGATTAAATGTATATAATCTTATACAAAAACAATTAAATAAAAAACATGCCCAAGATAACATATGTACTTGTATTATTAATAGAGGTAGATACTAAAAAATACCACAATCTCCACAGCCTAAAAGCCTTCCATTGCAGTAATTTGATGTTCTTATTTTAGAGAACAGAAGAGTAGAGAGTGTACAAAGAACAATTTTGAGAGAGAGTATATTTTGAAAAGAAGATGATGGTTTTTCTTTTTATTTGTCAATTGTATATTCAAATATAACTTTTACTAATTGTCTTAAGCAGTTACTATATTTTATTTTCTCTTGGTCGAGTTAATCCATCATTAGCAGCCTGACCTGAAATCCAATATGTCCCACTTGCCCATGATGGGTTCAATATAACTTGCTTTTCTCTATACCGCAATGTTCATACAGACTAATAAGTCATGCGATCAGCATAGTTTGAGAGCTCCAATGTTATCTATCTGTAAGGAATATATAACCGCTCATGTAATAGGACATGTCAATAGAGTAGTTCACATATGGCATACCCTAGATCATCAAGTCAAAGTTGCATATCACGCAGATCTGATCAAATCATTGTATTGTGAATAAGGCTCTTTACGTCAAAATCTAAGTCATTGTGATGTATTATTCTTTTCCTTATATCTTTGGGGGTTAAGCATATGTTGGGAGGCCATGTTAGTTGATGAGGGCATGAAGTATCAACATTCCGGGTGCGTGTGTTGGAATCCTAGGTTTGTGGTGATTCTAGCTACTTGGTAAGTTCCCAAGAGGTGTGAGAACTCTTTGTGCTTGAGAGGAGGATCTGAAAAAGGTTTGGAGATCCCTTTTATGAAAGAAATGACCCCTTCATACTCCTTATATTCGAAAAGATAGTAATTCAATTCTTTTGGCAACCCTTTTTAGCAAACTGGAGATAAACTTAGTTTTGGTCTTGCTTGGGTACAAACAAGGAGAAGGTTTGGGGGTGTTGATGTGTCTTAGTTTATGTGTATTTGTTCTTCCATTTCTATACTTGTTATGAGGTGTTCTATACTATATAAAGTGCATTAGTGTAGCTTTGTACCATAGTTGTGCATACTAGGGTTCAATTGTTCATAGTTGAGTTTAAAGAGTAAACATTACACTAAAGTACACTTATCTTCTGTTTCAAGTGAGATTTGAGGAATTGTATGAGCCTTGAATGAAGATGTGGATGGCTTGGGCAAAATTTGAAGAGCCATTTGAGGATGAAAAGTGGAAGAGAAACGAGTTTGTAAGCTCTCGGAAGTAAGATCAAAGCAACCGGAAGCGAAATGAATCGAAACAGAGCCAATTTGAGCATGACTTGAAAAATTGGCTAAGCAAGCATCAGAGAACTGGTTGACCGGTTATCTCAGCCGCCTAAACCAGTAGCTACTTATTTTTTGACGGCTTAGAGGCTTTAGGGAGCTGGTTGACTCGTTGGCTCAATTGGTAATATACGATTTTGGCTATAAAAGTTCACTTTTGGCCATTTTATTAGAATTTTTTCATCAACCCATCACACCCGCTTCATCCCATTAAAACTCTAGCCCTCCATCACTTTCACCCACCTCATACACACTCATCTATACCTATCTACACTTAGAATCAAGCTCTTTTTGGGATTCAAACACTTGGAATCAAAGATTGGTGCAAGTTTGGTGAAAAAAAAAAAAAGAGCTAGGAATAGAAAGGAAGAATCTCTTTCTCCTTTTCTACTTAATTTCTTCTATGGTTGAGTAGATATTTAGAGGTTGATTGACACTTGTATTATGGGATAATTTATTACTTTATTATTGCGAGATATTTGATGGATTAATGTATATGGTTGTTTTTATGGTTTTTCAATGCCTACCTTCTTACATCTCTATGTGTTTGATGATATGTCTCAATGAAATATCATGTATATTTGGATGCTTGCTTGGTAGTAATCATTTCCATATCTTTATTTCACAATGTCTATGTGTTTGCATAAAGAATTTATAGAGTGGGTTATATAGTCATCCATGTCTATGTGTGTGTCTATATGCCTTAATAGCAAAGCATACTTCAATAGTTTATATGTTGGTTCTCTATTAGTCATATGGTGTAACTTAAACATGTCTATGTGTTTAGTAGTTGGATAGATCTATGTGTTCAACAAGTGCCAAGCTTAAGAACATGTATTGATGAGTGATTAAAAGCTTGACCCACTATTATGATACATTGGTTGATGGCATGCAATTCATGATTGGACTTAGTTGAGTTTCCTTTAACCTTAAATCCAACTAATAGGATTTTAGCTTACTTTAATCTACCTTAGATAGACTAGGTCTTCACTTTAGACCTAGCCAATGGTTTAGACACTAGGGCATACTTAATCAACATCACCTATGAGCCAAATTAACCAGTCTAAAAACCCTAGGTTATAAGGACCATGCTATACTCTATGTTGAGCTCACTTAAGGATAGACCCATACAGGCTTAAAGGATAATAAGATAATTAATTAAAATTCTAGACTAGAGCAATCTTAAAATCAAATCTATCAAATAGTCCCTTTGTTAGGATGTAAATAATCTTAAAAGGGCGTGAATTAAGATTATGCTATTTTTGTGGAAATTAATTTAATTCAATGCCAATTAAAAGTAATTCATAGCAAGCAATCTTTATTAGACAAATTATCGAGCATTTAGCAAGAAATATATGAAAATAAATACAGAGCAAGTAAAGAATATAGAAAGACACCTGATTTTTAGGTGGTTTGGCTTCGCCTACACCCACCGCCTAAGGATACTCCTCTTAGAATTTGACAATACCTCCACTAGATGTCAATGCTTATTCAAATGTTGGTGAAGTACAAACCAACTTTGTTTACAAATCTTTGAAGCTTTCTTTCTAAAGAACCCAAGTGTTCCCCATACTAAAGAATTCCTCACACTCTTGCTAATCAAGTTTTCATACAACTATTCTAGAAGAGTGTGTAAAAATAATACAATAATATTTAAATGTATCAAGCTATTTCTAATCACTCAAAGAAAACTAAAAATGAAAGCTCTTGTAGAGCTCAAGAATGAAAGATTATAGCTCAATAATTTTGCTTGAATTACTTCTTGTACCTTGTAATGCTTGTTAAAATCAAAGGCTTAAAAGAGTTTAAATAGTTGTAGAAAGAAGCCTAAGGTAGCAACAATTTGAAATCATTTAGATGCTACGAAAATCTTGTCCAGAATAAGTTAAAACAACTAGTCTTATAATGTTCTTATGGCTGCTGGTCGGTGGGTTGGGTCAACCAGATGCCCTGCCGGCTGAGGTAGTGAATAAAAGATAATTTAGCTCACTGCTCCGATTCACCTGGCAAGCATGCTCCTTCCGGTCAACTGGGTAGACTAGAAAATCCAATTTTTCTACTCATAACATTTTCTTTTTCAAATCAGTGTGAATGCAAGCTTTTTCAGACACTTCAAAGATTGTTTGACTTAAAAATCTTGATATAGAAATATTCTAATCTTTAAGAAAGTTTTGAAAAACTTTCCACATGATTCAAAGATTCAAAATCATTTGAAAATCTTTAAAAAATATGTTTTTCAAAATTTTTTTTTGAGAAATCAAGAAAAGCCTTTTTGAAAAAAATATTAAACTATAGAATTTATTCAAGGCACAACACATGAGAGCAAGATCCAGTACCCCTTATGTCACCTTTATATCTCCTTTCTTGTATCTCCTCTTGTCTTGATCTTTTATGGATGCTATGAATAGATTTGATCTTCATAAAGCTTTTTCATCTTCCTATCATTGCCAAACAAGGTATATAAAAGGAAATCCAATTCCAACAATATAATTCAAATATAATTAAGTCATAAAATATCAAACCATAATCAATTATCCATAATCAATCAAATTCCAAATATCTCTATTCTGTTCATATATATCTCAATAAATATTTCAATCACATTCATTCATAATCAATAAACATTTTGATCAAATATAATCATCACATTATTTTCATCATCAAAACATTAATAAAAGACAGATAGAGCTAACAATCTCCCCTTTTTTTTATTATGACAAATAATATTGCAAAAATCATAATTTTTATTACTCCCCCTAAATCGATTCATATATGACTCCCCCTTAATAAAGCATGTATATCAATTTAATCATATCCAGAGTTATTAAACAAAGAAAAGTATTAAAACCATAAAATTTATAAAAGTCATAATACTAGATAGGAGTCATAAATCATAGTCTTAGAGGGATATTTTCTCCCCTTTTTACATCATCAAAACATAAAGAAGTCATAAAGGCATAAATAGAAAAGTTTAAACCATGGAATATAATGAAAAAATCTTGAATGCAAGAGAAAAATCATAAAATAAAAAGTTTTTGGAAATAAGGAGCAGGTGGATCAAGGATTGCACTCCTGGTACTCTTTGAAGAAAGTATTCATCTCATTTCTCATGTCGGCCATATTTGACCTAACCCTTCCAACTCTATCGTCCAAACGAGACCAATTTGTGTTAATAAGCTCTACTTGTTCTAAGAGTCTCTCTATAACAAACAGCTCATGAGATTGAGTCCTAGTACTTGAACTCGCACCACAGCGTATTTCTTCTTCCCTTATTCTTTGTTATGCCAATTACTCTCTTGACTCATGCATAACTCACTGAACTTGCCTTTCTTCTTCATTTAGGTTCTCATCCTCTTCATCATCCATAGAAGTCTCAACATTTGTAGCTTGATTAAGTGCAGCTTGTACCTCATCACCATGATTAATCATGACGGGATTTGTGAAGGCTGTGTGATCCTTGGCCCTTTTCTTAATCAATTCCTTAATGTGCCTGGGGAGAGCTAGAAATTGAGCACGATTGATGGGATTTCCATTATACTAGTAAATTCCTATAGAATGGATATAGGGATGTCAAGGTTCCATCTAAATAGTCCTTTCCTCGTGAGAGGCACCTTAAAGTATTTAAAAATGCGAGTGAGTGCCATTCCATATGCAAGACTATTTCTGGATCCATCTGGTTCATCCATTCCAACTACATATATCATATGGGGCAACATGATGTATGGAAATGCAATCTTTTTCTTTTCATAGATACGATACATGTGATAAGCATCAAGATAGTTAATTATATCATTTCTTATAATCCTTGGCATGATCACTTCATTGATAACCTTTAGCATTATTCTCTTTTCTGCACTCAATCTAGAGTTTTGAGGAGTATTTTGCCAATATGAAACTCATCAATACCTTCCCAAATAAAATTCACGGTCTCATTCACAAGACTATCCTTCTTTTTAGGCCATCCCTTTTGGTAGTATTCACCTTCATCCTCAATAGGTATATTGAAAATTCTTCTTAATGTGTCTTGATCCAAACAAATTTCAACACGATTTAGAGTAGACCTTACTTCTAATGTGGATATCGTTAATCCAGTAAGATTTCTATAAAATTCTTGAATCATGTCATCATAAGCTTCATATTTCAAGTGAATAAACGTATTCCAACCATGTTCTTGCAGAAAAGAAACAGTAGGAGTACCTGCCAAATCAATATCAATAAGATATTTTCCATAGATGATTGTCTTTCCTGGCATATATCTGTCCTTTGGTGGTAGAGGAGAGCTATCCATTCTTGATCTCTAGGGAGGTTGCTTTGATGTAGCTTTGTCTTTTCCGCTTCTTGTGCCTCCCATTTTTTAGAGAAGATTTGAGGAAAAGAAGATTTTTGTGATATTGTTAGAGTGAATGTATGAGAAATTTTTTAGAGATTTTTGGGAAATTTTGAGTTGTAAAGATGGGGAGTGATACTTAAGGGTTAGGGTATAGAAAAGGTAAGGAGTTTGAGAGATGAGAGAAGTTTAAAAGATTCACAATGTGGCGCAATCTGGTCGGTCGGGTAGTCTATTGATCGATTGAAACAAAATGCAAAATGTCAGAACCTGCTTAACCTGGTCAGGTCAAAAGATCTACCGGTCGGCTGGATACCCCTACGGGCTAACCCAGAATGTTTAAAAATAATTTTTCAAGATGAAAACATGTTTTATTCAATGATAACATGAATATCACATACTTTGCATGCAAATTTCTATACAAATCTTAAAAATTTGATCTTCATTCAAAGGTTGAGTAAAAATATCAGCAAGTTGATGCACAGAATCAACAAATTCAAGTACAATATCACCTTTTTGAACGTGATCTCTAATAAAATGGTCCATAATCTCAATGTGCTTAGTTCTTGAACATTGAATGAGGTTCTTTGTGAGATTAATGGCACTAATGTTGTCACAATAAATGGCAATATGATCATAAGACAATTCATAATCAGGTAAATTTTGTTTCATCCATAATATTTGAGCAACATAACTACCCGAGGTAGTATATTTAGCTTTAGTTGTGGATGAAGCAACACTATTTTATTTCTTACTAGACCAAGATATCAAGGAATTACCCAAAAATTGACAAGTACCACTAGTGGTTTTCGATTTACTTTACGTCCAGCAAAATTATTATCAGAAAAACCATATAGATCAAAAGAAGTACCTTTAGGATACCACAAACCAAAATTGCAAATTCCTTTCAAGTATCTAATTATTCGTTTTACAGCAATTAAGTGGGATTCCTTGGAATTGGATTGAAATCTCACACATAGACAAACGGAAAACATTATACAGGTCTAGAAGCAATTAAGTATAAAAGGCACTAATCATACCTCGAAAAAGTTTCTCATCAACCTACTTACCGTTCTTATCCTTATCAAGCTTAATTAAGGGGCTCATGGGAGTCTCAATCTCTTTTACTTTCTCCATTCCAAAATTTTGGATTATTTCTTTTGTAAATTTTTCTTGGTTAATGAAAATTCCTTCTTTTGTTTGTCTAATTTGTAGCCCGAGAAAAAATGTTAACTCGCCCATAATGCTTATTTCAAATTCCCTGTGCATACATTTAGAAAAACTATCACATAGAGCGGCATTAGTAACACCAAATATGATATCGTCTACATAGATTTGAACAAGTAAGATATCATTTTTATCTATTTTGGAAAACAAAGTTGAGTCCAATCTACCTATTTTAAAACCATTTTCAATTAAAAAAAAAACCACTAAGTATTTCCTACCAAGCTCAAGGGGCTTGTTTTAAATCACATAAAACTTTTTGAAGTTTGAAAACATGATTTGAAAATTTAGTATCTTCAAAACCTAGAGGTTGCTCAATGTAAACCTCTTCTTCAATAAATCCATTTAGAAAAGCACTTTTTACATCCATTTGATATAATTTGAAATCCATAATACATGCAAGTGTAAATGACATACAGATGGACTCTAATCTAGCAATAAGAGCATAAGTTTCATCATAATCTATATCTTTTTCTTGATTATAACCTTGTGCAACAAGTCTAGCTTTGTTTCTAGTTACATTACCGAATTCATCTAGCTTGTTTCTAAACACCTATTTAGTGCCAATTACAGGATGATTTTTAGGCCTTTCAACTAATTTCCAAACCTTATTCCTAGAAAATTGATTTAGTTCTTCTTGCATAGCTAATATATAATTTTCATCAAGTTATGCTTCTTTAACATTTTTGGGTTCTATATGAGAGATAAATGCAATATGTTCACAATAAACATTAATGTTATCTCTAATCATTACACCTTTAGATGGATCACCAATTATTTGATCTTTGGGATGATTCCTTAAGAATTTCCAGCTTTTGGGTAGATCCAGATGTGTCTCTTCTTTTTTCTTCATGATGTTGTTTTGTTTTTGCTCTTGATCCTCTTCTTTCTTGTTTTGATAATCTCTTTCTTGACTATCACCATTTTGGTCCTTTGGAGATTCTTCTTCATTTGTGGGTTTATCTTCAAATGATGGTTTCTTCAATAGATTACCTATATCAACAACATCCATTCTCAGTGCAAGTTGGTTAGGTTAATCAAATGTGACATGAATAGATTCTTTCATAACAAGAGTTCTTTTATTATACACACGATAAGCTTTGTTTTTAGTTAAATAACCAAGAAAAATATCTTTATCAGTTTTAGCATCAAATTTATGCAAATGATCTTTAATATTTAGAATAAAACATTTTCACCCTAACACTTTGAAGTAAGAAATATTGGGAGTTTTGCCATGCCAAAGTTCGTGGGCAGTTTTATTCAAAATAGGTCGAATTAAAACTCTATTTTGCACATAACAAGTAGTGTTTATAGCTTCACCCCAAAAGTATGCAGGTAAGTGTGCTCTTTAAATATTGTTCTTGCCATTTCTTCTAAGGGTCAATTTTTCCTCTCTACTATCTCATTTTGTTGAGAAGTTTGAGGTGACGAAAAGTTATGCTCAATTCCATATTTATCATAGAAATGCAAAAAGGGAGAATTAACATATTCAGTTTCATTTTTATTATGTATGCATGTTATAAAATAGCCGTTCTCACTTTTCACTTTTCTACACAATCTTACAAATTCATTAAAAATACCTATTGTAAGTATTCAAAAGTAAATTTATTTTCTTATTCACAAGACTAGGAGAAACTAGAAAAACTAGGGGAAGAACTTACCTCATTTTCATTTGTCATGAGACATACAAGGTTTGCTATTTCATGTTTTTCTTTGCTTTCCTCTTCACTATTAGAGGAATCCCATGTGACTTCGAGAGCTTTTCCTTCCTTGTGCTTTGCAAGATTTGAATAATTTGCTTTTATGCGTCCCGATTTGTTGCAATGAAAACATTTTGGTTCTTCATTCGTCACCTTTGATCTTTTTGTTTTTTTGCCCTTCTTGTTCCAGTTGTTGGAGTAATATCCTTTTCTTCATTTCTTGTATTTTATGAATTTTTTGAAGTTTCTTGCAAGCAACGCCATATCTTCATCTAAATCTTCATCATTATTATCATCACTTAAGGCATATTTTGAAGCAGCAAGAGATATGAACTTCTTCATCTTTTTGTCTTTTTATTCATGAACCTTTAACTCAAGTTCATTAGTCATAAATGACCCAATCAACTCAGTTAATGTTATGCATTAAGATCCTTTGATTCCTTTACAGCAGTCACTTTTGGTTGCAATGATAATAGTAGACTTTTTAGCACTTTTCTCACCATGTTTGTGTTAAATATTCCTTTTCAAGTGCCTTAAAACCATTAGCAATTTCGAAGAATTTAGAATACATTTTCTCAATATTTTCACTTTGTTCTATTTTGAACATTTCATATTTTTAAACAAGCAAGTTGATTTCAAAATCCTTTACTGGGCTAGTTTCTTTATAAGTTATTTCATGTTGATCCCATATTTCTTTAGCCAAAGTACATCCCATAAATCTAGCAAATTCAACAACATTCAAACGATCATACAAGGTATACAAAGCTTTAGAATTCAATTCAACAAGTTTATAATCCTTTTCATCCCATTCATCTTTAGTTTTCAAAATATTTTTGTCTCCTACTATTTTCATGGGATATTGGGGTGCATTTGCAATAAATTTCCAGGCTTTATAATCATGTGATTAAACAAAAACTTTCATTCTCATTTTCCAAAAAATTGTCATTGAAGCCATCAAATATAAGAGCTTTATTAATCAACAAACCTTCAATGGAAGTAGAGTTAACATTATTTGCCATATTAATTCTATTAGTTATTAAACTATATGTAAAACCCTAATTTTGATACAACTTGTTAGGAGGCAAATAATCTTAAGTAGGAGGGGTGAATTAAGATTATGCTACTATTACAAAAATTAATTTAATTCAATGCCAATTAAAATTAATTCATAGCAAGAAATCTTTTTTAGACAAATTATCAAGCACTTAGCGGGCAATATATGAAAATAAATACAGAGCAAGTAAAGAGTAGAGAAAGACACTCGATTTTTAGGTGGGTTGGCTTTACCTACTTCCATCGCCCAATAATCCTCCTCTTAGGACTTCGTAACACCTCTACTAGATGTTAATGCTTATTCAAATGTTGGTGAAGCACAAACCAACTTTGTTTACAAATCTTTGAAACTTTCTCTCCAAAAAGCTCAAATTTTCCCCACATTCTTGCTAATCAAGTTTTCACACAATTATTCTAGCCTAAGAGTGTGTAAAAATAATAATATGAATATTTAAATGTATCAAGCTATTTCTAATCACTCAAAGAAAACTGAAAGTGAAAGCTCTTATAGTGCTCAAGAATGGAAGGTTATAACTCAATGATTTTGCTTGAATTATTTCTTGTAACTTGTAGTGCTTGTTATTGAAATCAAAGGCTCAAAAGAGTTTAAATAGTTGTAAAAATGAGCCTAAGGTAGCAGTAATTCAAAATCATTTAGAGGATATGAAAAATCTTGCCGAAAATATGTTAAAACGACTAGTTTTATAATGTTCTTATGCTTGCCAATCAGTGCGTCCGGTCGACCGAATGCCCTGCCTGCTGAGCCAGTTGATAAAAAATAATTTAGGTCGCTGTTCTGATGTACTCGATAGGCCTACTTCTTTAGTCAGTCGACCAGTTGGGGCAATCGAGTGGACCAGAAAATCCAATTTTTGTGCGCAAAACATTTTTTTTCAAATGAATGCTAATACAAACTTTTTAAGAGATTTCAAATATTGTTTGACTTCAAAATCTTGACATAGAAATATTCCAAGCTTTAAGGAATTTTTGAGAAAACTACCCAAATAATTCAAAGATTCAAGATCATGTTTAAATCTCTAAGAAATATATTTTTCAATTTTTTTGAGAAAAATATTAGCTATAGAATTTATTTAAGGTACAACACGTTAGAGCAAGATTTAGTACCCTTTATGTCACCTTTACATCTTTTTACTTGTATCTCCCCTTGTCTTGATCTTTCATGGATGCTATGAATAGATTTGATCTTCATAAAGCTTCCCTTATCTTCCCATCATCGCCAAACAAGGTATATAAAAGAAAATCCAATTCCAACAATATAATTCAACTATAATTAACTCATGAAAATATCAAACCATAATCAATCATCCATAATCAATCTAATTCCAAATATCTCCATTCCATTCATATATATCTCAATAAATATTTCGATCATATTCATTCATAATCAATAAATCAATAAAAATTATGATCAAATATAATCATCACATTATTTTTATCATTAAAATATTAATATAAGATATATAGAGCTAACACTCTTAATAAGAGAGTAGTAGGTCCCCTGTAATCAAGTGGAAGTCACCCCTAATCCCCATTTCTATTGTTTGTTTTCCCATATTTAGCTTGTTTCTCCTAATTCCCTTTTTATTCCTTTAGTTTAGTTTCTTTTAGATTGGGTTTAAATTCCGAGCTCGACTCAATCTAAAAAGCACAAAAAAATTAGTACATTAGTCTCTTTTTAGTAGCTTCCTAGGAAACATAGCTTAGAGCCATTCCCTATTTTTGCCTCCCTATGGAATAAGACCTTGTATTTGCATGTTAGGCTACAGAAAACATGTATTTGTGGGCTAATTTTAAGACTTGTGCTTTAGAGTAGCATCATCCCAACTTGGATCAAGTTGTGGCAAATTTTGTGATAGGAATTGCGACTCTTGTGAAGTCAGTTCCTTATTTCGCAGATTGCTCCCACTGATATTAGGAGTGGTTAGAAGATCCAGATCCAGAGTTTCATATAGAGAAAAATCAAGACCTATCTCACCCTTACTAGGAAACTCATTCTCCAAGAATGTGGCATCTTGTGATTCTAATATTGTAACACACTCGTTCTTGCTCACCTATAAACTCATATCCTTTGGAATGTTTTGAGCATCTGATGAAAATATTCTTTTTTCCTAGAGCCCCCAATTTTCCATATTTATGGGTAGGATCGTGAGTACAAGCAACACATACCCAAGGTTTTAAAAAATTTAAATTTGGGCTTTTACCAGTTTATAACTCATATGGAGTTGTAGTGATTGATTTAGAAGGCACTCAGTTAAGTATATAGGGAGCATTAAGCAAAGCATTATCCCGAAAATTGATTCATAGCTTTGCTAATGCCATCATAGATATAACGATTTCTAGTAGAGTTCTATTCCTCCTTTCCACAACATCATTTTTGTTGTGTAGTGCTACGAATAGTCAACTGTTTGTCTGTTCCTTTTCCATCACATAATTGTCTAAACTGATTAGACAAATACTCACGGTCTCGATCAATTCTAAAAGCTCTCACTTTCTTGTCTAGTTAATTTTCAACCAAATTTATGTATCTTTTAAAACAATTTAATGCTTCAGATTTATGAGAAATCAAATAAACATAGCCGTGCGAGTATAATCATCAATAAGTGTAATGAAATACATAGCTCTATGTCTCTCTCTCATATCTATAGGACCACATATGTTATTGTGAATTAGTTGCAATGAAACCTCAGTTCTAGTCCCTTTTCCAAATGATTTTCGTGTTGTCTTACCAGTTAGGCAATGTTCACAAACAGGTAATTCAACATTAATGATATTACCTAACAAGCCTGCTTTAGCTAGTATTTGCATTCTTTGTTGGCCTATATGGCCAAGTCTAACATACCACACATTGACATCACATTCATCATTGCAAGAAGAAATAAACATATTTTAACTAATATTACTTCTAGTATTGCATAAGTCTAATTCACAACAAAACTATCTAAAAAGTATCTAGAACCATAGTAGGTAGTAATTAAATACAAAGACATACCAAATTCACAAAAGTTTAGACTAAAACCTAATTTAACAAGAACCAACACAGAGACAAAATTTCGGCGAATAATCTAGAGCATACAACATATCATGGAGGAATAATGCACGACTAGATTACATGTTCATATGATAGGTACCTATACCTTTCTCCTCCACTTTGGAATTATTTCCAATATAAATATATTTTGTTTCATGTGCAATTCACCGAAATTCCACGAAGGCATCACGATCATTTGCTACATGATTTGTGGCTCTTGAGTTTACAATACACAAAGGATAAGATTCAATTAGGAGAACAAAACTAGACACGTAGATAGCATTATCAAGTGTATAAAGGATATTTACCTTTTTAGCCTTACGGCAGTCGTGAGCAAAATGACCCTTTTTGTCACAGTTATAACACTTGATCTTTTTCATGTTTTTCTTGAAAGGACATGTCCTTTCCCTTGTTGATTAATTTTAGGTTTCTTACCACCTTGAACCTTATCCTTACCCTTGCATTTTCCTTTCTAATGTCCACCTTATGCTTATTCTTGGAGCCCAAAGCTCTCTATAAATTAGAAGCCATGAACATATTTCCTTTAAAATTGTTCACCAAGAAGTGATCTTCCTCTAGTTTAAGACGGCACATAGCATCTTGAAAAATTTTGTTAACCTTATTGTGAGTAAGATGGCCTTCTTGTGCTCCAAACTTTGAGGCAAGGAACATATGATAGCTTGCACCTGTTACTTATCAATAAGAACATGATAGCCTTCTTTAACTCACTTATCAAATTAGACATATGTCTCAAATGCTATCTCATATTTTGCTTATGAACATCTTCAAAAATTTGTTTCCAAGTCCCTAAAAGAGTATTTTTTAAAGTGTCATGTTTTTTGATATCGCTCATGACCTAACCATTTCAAATAACTTCTTGTTGAATGAGATAATATGAGCTATCATATTTAAACTTCCATTGCAATAAATCAAAGCTAAAGCCCTTTTTGAAAATTCAAGTTTTTCCCTTTGAATTGGTATTCTTGCAGCAACAAGAGTTCTAATCAGAATTGGGCATTGTTTCTGTAACAAATAGAAAAATTCTCTTGGATATAAAAAATGCAATAATTGACAAATTATTGCTTCTAATAGAATAAATCACATAAAAGAATTTTAGGAAAAAAAATTATTTTAGGATCCAAATGTAATTTTTAAAAATTTAGGGATCAAAACATAATTTTTGAAAAATTTAAGGGTCAAAGTATAATTTGAGGTCAAAATGTAATTCTAGAAAATATTGAGGTCAAAATGTAATTCTGGAAAATATTGAGATCAAAAAATAATTTTCAAAAAAATTAATGGCCAAAATATAATTTCTTGAAAGATTTGGGGCTAAAATATAATTCCATTAAAAAAGGCCACGTCATTGCCATGTGTTACCACATGGCAAACATGAGGCCCAACAAAAATGTGCCAAGTAGTGCAAAGCCAAATCTCTTCTTTCCCGGAATAGTGTGCAAACAAATTTCACCCAATTACAGAAATTCTCCAATTGCAAAAATTCGAATTCGAATGATTTTAAACCAAATTTTGATCCTCTCTCTTCTTCTTCTTCTTCTTCTTCTTCTTCTTCTTCTTCTTCCTCTCTCTCTCTCTCTCTTCTCCTTTCATTTTCCTTTTTCTCCTCATATATGCTGATCTCCCAGCTCTGGTTGAAGGTTTCTTGGCCACCTGTGTCTAGTTTTTTCTGTGGTGTTCCAACTTTTGGCAAAAGCTTCCACTTTTTCTCTCTCCCTTTCTTTATTTTTCTTATTTTAGTTAAGTTTTGGTGTAAATATCTTTATTTTCGTGATGATGTTTTGGGCTATGGACATATTCCTTGCCTTATGATGCTGGTGCTATTTCCCACTGTTGTCACCGCCACGTTTTCCACCCTAGTGTGGTGTTGGAGGATTTAGGTGGACTATATCTTCACTGTCGATGGCCGAAGCTTCTCGTTGCCTTTGGTTAGTTCCCTTCGCTGAGGTTGTGCATCATCTTTTACGCACTTTTTCTTTGTTCACTATTGATGAGCACCTTATCGTTTCTCTGGCGACTTTATTGAGTGTTGCTGAGCGTGATTTCTGTTGTTGGTTCATAAGGAATGGTGCAGTTGGTTGCTTTTGGTGGTGGTGCATTAGTTTTCTAGATCTACAATACAAGTTTTGGTTGGTTTTTGAAAGTGGCTTCCAGCCTATGATTTCTAAATTGGTGGTTTTGGTTTTGGCAAACATGGTGTGTTGTTGTGCTATATATGTTATTGTTTATTGGTGTGTTAATGTACTGTTGTGATGTTGTTGCTACACTTCAGCTATTTGTTGGGTTTATGTTTAGCTTATATAATTTTTTTTTGTATTTTCATTTTTCTTTTGTGTTGCACTTCTTTGTATATGTAATGAGCCTACTTTATGTAAATTTTTAGTTTGTTAACAATATTTATTTCTTAACCAAAAAAAAAAAAAGAAACCAAACCTTGATCATTTATAACTCTTGTTGTACTAGGCTAAAAAGCACATATAAGATATCTATGGAAAGCCAAAAACCCACAGTTTCTAATGATATAAAAATCTACTCCAAATTCAAACTACACAGAAAGATATTTGCATGCAAATGTAGCTCAAAGCAATATTACAAAGTTTAAATTTTTGTTCAGTTTATTGCATCAAATTTAAACACATATCTCTCTCATTTTAAATCCAAATTAAGCACATAATACACCATTTGAAATCCCTTTGAATGATCTTTCCATACTAAAAAGATTGCAAGCCATTGCATAACAGTAAGAGAAATAAAAATTACACACAAATGCCCCAAAAGCATGAAACTCATAATTTCTCAAAATTTAATAAGTCAAAAAAGAACAGGAATCAATCACTAATTTCATGTTAATGACTATAGAAATGCTTCATAAACATTAGAATACAAGTATTATAGGTTTTGATACCATATGTTAGAGAATATACGTATATAAATCTCATAAAAGCAATTAAATAAAAAACATGCCCAATATAATATATGTACTTGTATTACCAATAGAAGTAAATAATGAATAAATACCTCGATTTCCACAGCCTAAAAGTCTTCTGTTGTAGTAATTTGATGTTCTTATTTTGAGAGAACAGTTGAGAAGAGAGCATACAAAGAAAAACTTTTAGAGAAAGTATATTTTGAAAAGAAGACTAATGTGTTAGTTTTGTGTGTTCTTGTGCATTGCATTATATACTTGTTTTGAGTTGTTTTGTGCTTCTATGGTGTATTAGTATAGCATTTGGGTTATACTTGTACATATTAGAGTTTACATGTTCATAATTTAGCTTAGGACTTAAATGCTACACTAATGCACATTTGTTGCTTGTTTTAGGTGAGATTCAGAGAGATGATTTAAGCTTGATTGATTGTAATTGGGATTTAGATAAAAGACAAAGGTGTTCTGGATGCAAATAAATGAATAAAAGTGCATTTGGAAGTGACCGAGCAAAGATCAAAGCACCTGATAAGAAATCGGCCCGCGAGGAGCAAAAATTGGCCAAGGAACTAACCTAGCCAGTCGACCTCCTCCCTAGGCCAGTCGACGGGCCTCATCCCCCGACCAAGTCAGAGAATAAGGCCATTTGGCCAGTCGACCAAGCCCCAAGGCCGGTCGACCTGCCTAGTTTCCCGGCCTTGCGTCATTTTAGCTTTATTTAAGCCACTTTTTAGCCAATTTTGGAAGGGGCACACCAACTTTTGCACATACCCATTTGCCTAAACCCTAAATCCACCTAAACTCAGCTCACACACTCACTTCTAAACACATTTAACACTAGGAATCAAGGATCCAAGAGGATTAAACACTAGGATTTGGGCATAGCTCATGGATTGTAAAGCTTGGCTATGGATATAAGGGTATCTCTCTTTTATCCTAAGTCTAATTATGTTTGGTTAGAGCTATGTAGGGTGATTTACTCTTATATTTATAGATTGATTGCTACTTTTTATTAATAGGAACTAGATGGATTTTTATATGTATATGCTTTGTGCTTAGGCTTTCAAAGGCCACTTTACATACATATCTATGTGTTTGTTGAAATGCCTTAATAATGTTGCATATGTATATTGAAGTCTATTTTGCAATTAACCATTTCTAAATCATTGTACTAGCATGTCTATGTGTTTGTGTGGTGATTACATAAAGTGGGTATGCCTATATACATGTCTATGTATGTGTTAGCATATTTAATAGCATAAATAGCTTCTATTGCATACATGTCGGGTGTTATTACTTAAATTGGTGTAATCTAAGTATGTCAATGTGCTTAGTAGTAGGATAGGCCGATATCTCCTTGAATGCCATGCCCTAGATGTGTATGTTTTGCGCGTAACCGTTAATTTTCACTATTATGATGATGATCGATGGTGCACAACTAATGGCTAGCCTAGGTCGAGTCTCCCTTAGCTTTAAATCCAGCTAACGGGTTTCAGGGTAGGTTAGTCGACCTTAGACGGACTAGGTCTTGGCTTTAAATCCAGCAAACAGTTTAGACGCTAGGGTTAGATCGATTTAAGTCACCTAGTACCTTGATTAATTAGCCCTAATGCCTATGTCATAAGGACCACGCCGTAGCTCTAGCTAGACATGCCTAGGAATGAACCCCCACCGAGTCCCAGGGGTTCTATTATGAGATTAATTAGAGGTCTAGACGAAAGCGCATAAGTATGATCCATCAAACATCCCTAGATAGATGTAGTAATCACCTATAGGCAAGTCATAATCACCCTAGTCTCTATTTTCACGTGTTAGATTCCTATTTCACACACATACACACCTCTTTTATTTCCTTGTCCTTAGCTTAGATTTATCTTTTCCAAGCTCCCTTCAATCCCAAAAACCTAAAAACATAGTAGTTAGGACCCCAACACGTAGCTCTTTAGGACGCACATGACTTAGGACATCATACACGTTAAGCCTCTTCGTGAAATTGACCCCGTACTTACACATACTGTGCTACACATGACCCGTGCACTTGTAGGCTATTTAGGCTTGTTCTGAGAAATAGTATATCAAGTTCTTGGGGTCGAGTCCAGGGAGGCAACAGTTGTTTGGTTTCTTCATTTTTGTGTGTCTTAGCTTGCTACGTGTTGTTTTATCTTTTTTTCATGTTTTCTTTATTTTGAATAATAAAAGAAAAATTCAAAAAAAATTATTGTTGTGCTTTGTGAATAGAATTACTTGTGCTTGATTGAATATGAGTGACCCTAATGTGTTGGTATCTTCTTCCCCACCACCCAAACGTGTTCATAATGCTTGTTGCTTGTGTGGAAGTCGTTGGCATAGCACTATTTGTTGTCCCCATAACAATCCCTAATATAGGGCTAGTACTAACTATGACCCCTATAGTTATGCATCATCTCATACATTTTCATTTAGAAATCATGACTATAGGGATGCATCTTCTTATTATTGTAATCTATATGGAAGCCATGCTCACGATTCCAATGCTTGTGCTACCTTCCACCCTTATTCCTGATTACATGTAACGCCAATACCCCCTATAATCATGTGCCGATGCATGCATCTTCATCTTATCATCATGATCCTAGGAAGCAATATCATGCATTTACATATTAGGGTCAAGATGACTCTTCATTTGGTCCACCTCCTCGCATTGAGAGAACATCCTTCACACTATCTTATCCCACTTACCCTTCTTCCAAGTATTGTAATGGTTCTGGTTATAATGTTACCGATTAAGAGGTCCACTATTCCTACTCGGTCGAGCCCTCTTCTTTTAAGTTGTCCTTAAGTTATGATGAAAAGATTGACTATCTCCTGTCCTTTATCCAATCTAACCAAGAGCAACTAGAGAGTTTGAAACAAGATACCAAATCTCTAAGTGAGTGAAGAAAGCGATTAAGAACGTGCAACTCATGAGCAAGAATGCTGAGATACCTTTAGAGCGAATTGAAGAGATAGGAGAGAGACCTAGAGATGAGGGAAATAGTGGTGAAAATGATGATGTGTTGGAGAGGAAATTAGAAAGAGAGGTTGATAGAGAGTTCACATCTTGTAATAAGGATAAGGATGAGCTTGATGATAGTTTGGTTCTTGATGACTCTTATGGTTATGTTTTAGAGGAAATAGTATGCTACCCTCCTAAGCTTTCAACGCCTTTCATTGGGTCGTGTGAGCCTTTTCTTTCTCCTCATCCCACACATTCCACATACTTGGAAGTTGAGTCTCATGATCGTAGCACTTATTTGCATTTCGAGTCTACATTTAGGGAGTCTAAGGTACACACCTCCATCGAGCATTCATGTCTACATGATCTGAAATCTTTCGAGTCCCCGTTGTCCTCTTCATGTGTGCCAACCCCTTGTGAGATCTGTGATAGTGAGATGACACCTACTAGCGATAAATGTAAGAATGGATTTAATGAGACTTTAGCTAGTGAAGGCTTAGAGTCATCCATTAGGGAGAATGAGACATCATTTTAGAGTTTTTAGATGAGAAGTCTCTTGGAGTTAAGAATCATTATGTTGAGAAGAATAGCCACTCCAAGAAGACACTTAGGGATGAAATTGATGAGCCTGAAATTGTGATTCTATGGGTCTTTGGGTATGTTTGATGAATTATTATTGATACCTTTTTCTACCCTCGCCACTAAGGAATTGATTGATGAGGTTAAGCACTTTTTAAATGAACATTAGCCTTCTTTTAGTGTGAGTGAACCCATTAGGACCAAGTCCACCCCATGTGAGGAGTTAGAGCAACCTAGGCTTGATAATGACATATCTTGTGGAGAAGAAGAGTATAGTACATCTACTCCCTTTATCATTGCTCCTCCTTCTCCAAATGTCATTCCTACCCCCTTTCTCTTTCTTATTTCGTTGAGCCTCCCTCTTTGGAGCTCAAGTTTATGTCTTCATGCATAGAACATTTTCATCTAGGGCTAGAAAGCACTTCTCCCATGTTGCATGCATTAGACCTATCACTGACCTGTGGGGAGGACGCGTTCCTACCCCTTGACTACGAAAAGAAGGCCATGCGGTGGTTAGTCAAAGAGTAAGTGGGGCATGATCTTTCACGTTTATGCATAACCACTTCCACGCTTGTGCACACGTTTTCATTTGATGGTTCGAGGTAGGAGTTAGAAAAAGAGTACATTGTATATTCGTGGCCCCATCATATATTACATAACCCTTTCCCTTCTTCTATCTATGCATGGTTGAATGTCCGGCAACTTATTGCTCTTAATTTTAAACATGATTTGCTCTAACATTGGCGTCCAATGGGAGCCGTTAAATCCAACGCTACTAGGAGACACTGAGACATGTGTATACCTTTCTTGTTTTCCTTGTCTTTTACTTTTTTCATTTTTCTTGTTTTTACTTGTTATACTTGTTTTCTTGTTTACTTTCCTTGATTTTCATTTTTCTTTTCATTTGTTTTCTTTCCACCCTCTCAAGTGTTAATCTTCACTTTTATCATTTTCCCTTTGTTTGCACCTTGTTTATCATTCGATGATGCCAATGCAAGCTCACATGGCACTGTTACTAATCGTGCGCTTTGAGTGTTTGTAATTTGTTGAGAAACAGGGATTAGTAGTTGAATCATTATCCATTGGCATCAAAGAGATTCAAAAAGAACACAAGGTTGTATCTATTCTTTTTCCACTTGTCCCTTATATCTACCCTGTTTCCACCATCCTTACTTGCTTTGTGTTACCAATTTACTTGTTAAGTAGTATTGTTCTAGTTGCTTGAGGACAAACAAAGTTTAAGTTTGAGGGTATGGGAGTTTGGTTTTATTGTTTTATACTTTGATTAGGGTAGATGTGCATTATGTGCTTAAAATAGTATAAATTTTTCTATTTTGATGCATTGTCTCTTGGTTGATAAGAGTGTTGAATCTTATGATTGATTTAAATGATTGGTGGATATAGGGTTGTATTGTGGGAAGTGATTGGAGTGGAGGAGGAACCGAGACTTGGAAAAGATGCCCTTGAAAGTTGTGGGGAGTGAATGGCTTTGAGAATGCACCTTGTAGCTATCCTATGGCTTGGTTGGAAGAAGAATGGAAAAAGGTGTTTTGATATGAGCACCCCTTCCTTGATTAGTTCTTTTTTATGTGTCTTAGCCTTTCTTTTTCTTTTCTTTTTGTTTATGCTAAATATTGGTGAAAAAATAAAAAAAAGGAAAAATACAAAAGCTTGAAAAGCAAAAAAAATGAAAAAAAATTGTGAAAAAGGGTCAAAAGGGAACAAAAATATGAAAAAAGTGAAGTCCATTGAATAAATGCTTAAGTGACACAATGTCGACTTAGCACAAGTTATCTTTTTGTTCTTTTGATGTGTTGTGAATAAGGCTCTTACGTCCTTTGTGAACCATTGTGATTGTACATTCTTCTGTCTTCTTGTATCTTTGAGGCTATATGTATATTGGGGAAGCCATGTTAGTTGAGGAGGCACGAAGTATCAACATCTCGTATGTGCATTAAAATCTCGGGCTTGTGGAGGCAAAGTTACTTGGGAACTTCTTGGAGGTGCGAGATCCCTTATGAGTAAGGGGAGGATCCGAAAAGGCTCACCAACTCCTCTATGAAAGAAATGACCCCTCCATACTTCTTAGATTCACCAAGATAGCAAGTCAATCCTCTAGGCAACCTTCTTTGTCAACTTTGAGATAGACTTAGGCTTAGGCTTGCTTGGGGACAAACACGGAGAAGATTTGGGGTTTTGATGTGTTAGTTTTTTATGTACTTGTGTATTACATGTATATACTTGTTTCAAGGCATTTTTTGTTTCATATGGTGTATTAGTATAGCATTTAGGTCATACTTGTACATATTAGGTTTACATGTTCATAGTTTCGCTTAGGACTTAAATGTTACACTAATGCATGTTTGTTGCTTGTTTAGGTGAGATTCGAAGAGACAATTTGGGCTTGATTGATGGCAATTGAGATGTGGATCAAAGAAAAATGAATTTCAGACACAAAGGAATGAAGAAAAGTGCATTTGGCAGTGGCCGGGTAAAGATTGAAGCACCCAAGAAGAAATTGGCTCTCGAGGTGCGAAAATTGGCCAAGGCACTGACCTAGCCGGTCGACCTCCTCCCTAGGCCAGCCAAATCAGAGAATAAGGCCATTTGGCCGGTCGACCAAGCCCCAAGGCCAGTCAACCGGCTTGGTCCCCGGCCCCGTGTGATTTCAACTTTATTTAAGTCACTTTTTAACCATTTTTGGAAAAGGGACATAAACGTTTTCACACACCCATTTGCCTAAAGCCTAAACCCACCTCACAAACTCACTTCTAAACACATTTAATACTAGAAATCAAGGATCCAAGAGGATCAAACACTAGGATTTGGGCATAGCTCATGGATTGTAAAGCTTGGCTATGGATAGAAGGGTATCTCTCTTTTATCTTAAGTCAAATTATGTTTGATTAAAGCTATGTAGGGTGATTCACTCTTGCATTTATGGATTGATTACTACTTTTTATTAATGGAAACTTGAGGATTTTTATATATATGCTTTTTACTTAGGGTTTCAAAGGATATTTTACATACATGTCTATGTGTTTGTTGAAATGCCTCAATGATGTCGCGTATGTGTCTATTTTGCTATTAACCATTTCTAAATAATTGTACTAGCATGTCTATGTATGTGGTGATTACATGAAGTGGGTATGCCTATTGATGTGTTGTGTTTTTGTGTGTGTTTGCATTGTCATTTACCTATATTTAAGAGGTGTTGAGTGCTCATAATGATGCATTAGTGTAGTGCTTTTGATAAGAATAGACTTAAGCGTAGGCAATTGTATATATTGAGTTTAAGAGACAAATTGCTACATTAATTGCTTGTTTTTAATGATTTAGGTGAACTTTGAGTTAAGATCGAGATTGGACGATGAAAGGTGATGAAGATGGGCAATGCAAGGGTCTAAGAGAGAAGACCAGAGGCCGAAAAGACAAAGAATAGAGGAAGAAAGTCAGCCGGACGACGAAGGAAAAAGAGCCGATCGACCGGCCACTCCAGAGAGGTGTCAAAAATAGCCGGACAACCACCCCTCCAGAGCATCATCAAAAAGCCGGTCGAGCTAGGTCTAGAAGCCAATCGACCGTCTAGGTCGACCGGTAATGTGTTAAGAACAAATAAATAGGGCCCGATTCTGCAAAAAAAAAAAGCAAGACTTTTTGGAAGATTAACACGCAGTTCACACCTAAAATTCTCACACACTTAACCCTAGATTCCACCCACCTCACACACATTTTTCACACATTCCTCATTTACATGTTTTGAATTTTCTTGTTCAAATGGGTATTTTCTTATTCATGTCTAAGTGTTTGATAAAATGCCTAGATGAGTAACATGTGTATAAATTGAAGTTTGTTTGTTACTAAACACATCTAATCCATGTTATAATCATGTCTATGTGTTGATATGTGGATGCTATGAAGTGGATAATGCTTTTATTCATGTCTAAATGTATATTTGCATGCCTAGTAGTGATACGACTTCAATAATGCATACATGTCGGTTGTTAATTGCTTCTTATGGTGTAATCCGATCATGACGATGTTTGGTAGTCGAATAAGTCCCTTATTCACGAGCACCTTGGCCTTGAACATGTATTAACACACTAGCAAGTCAAATCCTGTTGTAGTGACTTTAGAATGACGAAGCGTAATTTAGGGCTAGTCTAGACCGAGTCTCCTTTGGCTTTAAATCCAGCCAATAAGCTTTCAAATAGTTTTAGTTGACCTTAGCAACACTAGGTCATGGCTTTAAATCCAGCCAATGATTTAGGTACTAGGGTAGGTTTATTCTAAGTCACCTAGAAAGTTAGTTAGTCACTCTTAAGGCCCTAGGTCATAAGGACCACGCCGTAGCTCTAAGAGGCGCCGCCTAGAGACGGACCCGCACCAAGTCCTAGGGGGAAATTAGGACACTAACTAGCAACCTAGTTAAGAACACTCATAATAGTTAGCCATTATCCCTTAATCCCATAGCATTTGAGTATAGAATTACCTATTCATAAGTCGAAGTCACCCTAATCCCTTCTCAATTGTTAGTTCCCTCTTGACCAACTTGTGTTCCCATTTTTCATATTCATAGTTTAGTTTTATTTCTTTTACCTAGAGCTCCCGATAATCCAAAACCCCAAAAAAATATGTCTAGTTTAGATCTTTCTTTTTGGCACCTTCTAGAGCACCAAGCATAGAATTCACCCACCTTATTCACGCCTCCCTGTGGTTTGACACCCGCACTTGTACACACTATATTGCACGATCCGTACACTTGCGGGTCTTTTAGAGCTTGCAGTCGAAAGACGCATCACCTATATACATGTCTATCTGTATATTAGCATACCTAATAGCATAAATAGCTTCTATTGCATACATGTCAGGTGCTATTGCTTAAATTGGTGTAATATAAGTATGTCTATCTGCTTAGTAGTAGGATAGGCCAATATCTCCTCGAATGCCATGACCTAGATGTGTATGTTTTGCACATAATTGTTAATTTCTGCTATTGTGATGATGATCGATGGTGCACAACTAATGGCTAGCCTAGGTCGAGTCTCCTTTAGCTTTAAATCAAGATAACAGGTTTCAGGGTAGGTTAATCGACCTTAGCCAAACTAGGTTTTGGCTTGAAACCCAGCCAACATTTTAGATGCTTGGGTTACATTGATTTGAATCACCAAATACCTTGATTAACTACCCCTAATGCCTAGGTCACAAGGACCACCCCATAGCTTTGGGTAGACGTGCCTAGGGACGGATCCGCACCAAGTCTTAGGGGTTCTATTAGGAGGTTAATTAAAGGTCTAGACGAGAGCACATAAGTATGATCTATAAAGCATCCTTAGATAAACGTAGTAATCACCCATAGGCAAGTCATAATCACCCTAGTCCTTATTTCCATGGGTTGAATTCCCCTTATATCGCTTGATTCCCTCATTTTACACATACACACTCTCCTTTTATTTTCTTTTCCTTAGCTTAGATTTATCTTTTCCAAGCTCCCTTTAATCCCAAAAACCTAAAAATATAGTAGTTAGGACCCCAACATGTAACTCTTTATGACACAAATAGCTTAGGACACCATACACATTAGGCCTCCTCTAGATTCGACCCTGCACTTGCACACACTGTGCTATACGCGATCCGTGCGCTTGCGGGCTATTTAGGCTTGTGCTCACAAATAACATATAAAAAATGATGGTTTTTCTCTTTCTTTGTCAGTTGTACATTCAAATACAACTTCTTCTAACTGCTCTTTAGAAGTTATTATTTATTTCATTTTATCTAAGTAGGGTTAACCCATAATAGGCGACCCGACCTGAAATCCAATAATAGGTAATAATATTTATTATGAAGAGATTTTATTTATATGAACTCTTATGATATTTATTATGAAGATATTTGTAATTGATTTTATATTTGTTTTATATTTATTAGGCAACAAGTTGAGAAGTTTTTACGTGCTTAAAATTGTAAAAAAAAAAATTCTTTATTACTTAATGTTCATAAAAATTATCCACAAAATATTTAAGACCGAATTGTAATACTTACTAAGAAAGCGTTGGCAAAGCCACAATGTGAACAACAATGTTACATGTGAATTGTCTGCAATAATTGAGACCAAATCATAATGCTTGGCTTTTTACCATCAGCAATAGCTCAACCAAATAACTCACTTAAATAGCAAATTGTCAATGATAACATTTTGTCAACAACAACGACCTAAAATGAATCATCTCAAAATCATGAAATCTAATATAAAGGCTTTTCTTCAAGCATTGTCTATTCCTATTTGCCTACGTTAATGATTTATTATAATCGTCATCAATTACATATGAAATAGATGATATGAATCATCGAGAAATTATGCCATTTCCAACACCTTGTAAGCTGTTAGGATAACTAATAAATGATGGCTTCTTAGGTGAAGCCTAGAAATCATTGAAAAGGAAAATAGCACTGCACAAAATTGTCTTAAAAAACTAAAATGCATCGGGAAAGCGATTTTTTTGTAGTGGTATTTATAATAGTTAAATTCCTTTGCAAAACCTACTTTGATTTGGTAACTATTGACTCAATTTTTATCCTATTAATTGACTAGCATTTTTTTTATCATTTATAAGTCAAATTTGGGTCAAGCCCAAAACATAAAAGTTGCAGGCCTATGAAGTAGCTTCCTATAGCCTCAAGAATCACGTAATTTGAATCTCCAGCATTTTGACCATTTTTAAAGTAGATCTGGTCCAAACCATAAAGGTTGTAAGCCTATGAATATCTTTCTATAGCCACAAGAATTACTTGGACTTCTGTAGTGAGAGTTATGCCTAAAATATTTTAATGTGTCTAGCAAGTAATGGGAATTTCATGAACAAGTTGTGACTGATTTTTCGTTATGATCCCTTTTAAATTTAGAAAAGTGGTGAATATAAGAATTGTAGCCATGTCTTTTAGGAGTCCAATGACTCAAGAATTATGTTATTTTGACTTTCACAGGGAGACTTATGAGCAAAATTCTAAAACTAGTCTAGGAGAAGAGCCAAAAGATAATACCAAGACCACTTGTCATGTTCAATCCACCAACTTTCTTTCCAAGAAAGACCAAGAGTTCTTTGTTTTTTTTCTTTTTCGAAAAATTGGTGCTTGATCCATGTACTTGAGCCTAATACTTTTTCATTAAACTAGCCCAACTGATATTATGATCAAAGTCCATTGCCTATAATTTCTTGAAAATTGCTCTTGAAGGCTTGTCAAATATATCTCCTTCACTCAAATGAGAAGCATATCACTTCAATCACTTTGACATATGTAATTCATGCAAAATAAACATCAATAAAGAGCATATCATCTTGATAAGGAGAAGTGAGAAAAATAAAGAGCAAATCATTTTAATCAGAAAGGGAAAGGAAAAAATAGAATAGATGTAAAGCTATCTGACTAAATTGTTTTTCTGCACTAAATATTCAAAATTTTGAATCTAAAAATCCAAACTCATTAATTCCACCCCTAATTGGATTGGGTTTTATGATTTTTTTTTCTTTCTGCTATGTAAGCGAGCTTTTATTAATCAATTATATACAAATCATATTACAAAGAATGTACTCTATCTAATGAGTACCCAACGTGCCTAATCCAAACAGTTGTGTCAATTCTCTAGTTCCTACAAATTGCTCTATTTAGCCTGCTATTTCTACACTTCCCTATCCTCCAAACTTTAGTCCTAATGACAAACTTAATATGTTGGAAATTACATTCCTCAGAAGTGGCCATTTTCTAATGCAGCTACACATTCCTCTCCTTCCACACAAAGAAAATCAGCATTAAAAAACAAGAGCCTAAGCACAAGTGACTGCATAGAGTTTTAAAAGCCAATCAAATAGTTTTTTTGGCTCTCAAAAATTAAAAGATTCAAAATGAATTCCCAGCCCTAGGTGAAAGTAGAAATGCATGATCAATAGAGAAATAGAAAAAGAGAAAACAAATTATTTTAGTTAGGAATGACAAAAAAATTGAGTAAATATAAAATTATAATTTTGTCACATGATAAAAATAAAATTACAACATTGATTAGAACACTTTATGAATAATTCCATTGACAGCCATGCCTCTTTTAATTTTGCCACGATAAACATGATAATAGAGTAAAGACATTTAGGTCTTCTTTTTAAGATATTAGATTAAACCAATACCGAAGTCCTTTTATCCTTCCAAGAGCCTTTGTTAGTTAAAGTTAATAAAAAAAAAGTTAGTTACTTTATTATAATACTATTTATGTCCTTAATTATGTAAATATCCAAATGGCACTACAGAAACTTAATATTCCTTTTTTTCTCTTTTGCATAATTCTTTTACAATTTTGGAAGGGAAAAAAGTAAAATCTTCCCAGCGATACGTGATCGTTTGAAAAGTTTCAAAAACATTTTTTCTAAAAAAATTTAAATTTCTAATACAAATCATATTTTTACCATGCCTTATGGATTTTTTTTTAAAGAATATACATTTATATCATTTTTCATTTTTGACTATGCAGTTTACAAGCATTCGTCGTTAATTTTATTATAATTAATTAAGGGAAATAAGAGCATTTTTAAAATAATTACAAATATTTATTGGTCTTTATTTAAAGAAAAAAAACTTTAAAACTTTTTAAATTAACTATCAAATGACTCTTGGATAAGTTTTGAATTTTGTATTTTTTTCACCTATCAAAGTAGTGAATGAATCATTAAAAAAAAAAAGAAATAAAAACTTGTTATATCATTTGTGTCACTAAGGACATATATGGTGTTTTGTGAAAATAGTTAATCTTTCCGCAATAATTGATTGAGAGACCTAAGAAGAGAAAGGAAAGAGTTGAGAAACCTGGTTTGGTCTAATACTTGAAAAAAAAAGAGACCTAATTGTCTTTCCCTTTCCTTTTCCAAATATGATTTGATGAAAGAAAAAGAAAAGAAAAGAAAAAAAAAGAGCTTGTATTGTTGCTGCAATTTGAAGAAGATTTTTTTTTCCTTTTTGTCATAAAATTCAAATTTATTAATATATCAAAAGATTTGCAATAATTACCCAAAAAGAGACAGCTTAGATGTGTTTTGGAGCTTCCATATGAAGATGTGTAGATGATTAGGGTGTTTGGTTTTGCTCATTTAGGTGTTCATAAATATCTTAAAAAATGTACCCTCTTACGTACTTTTTACTATTTTATTGCTTATAAGCACGCAAAGCCAAACACCCTCGATATTCTATACTATGTAGAAAAAGCATTTTGGTATTAAATTGTCTTTTGAGTCTTGACATGCCTTTGTTGTATTACATACACAACTTCGTTAACTTGGGCCAAAAATTAAAAGAAAGAAGTTATGGTAGATCATTTAAGTAAAAAAATAGAGTTATTAGCAAATTTTTAAAGTACATAATTTCAAGAGCAATGTCTATAGAACACCATTTATGTTCAAATTAAAGCATACCACTGGATTTCCATTGGAAAGTCACTTTAGTATTGGCAGGCAAGACTACTATCAAGCATGATTAACATCCACTTTTGAAGTGGTTCTGATCATTTTCTAGCTATAACACAGTCAAGCACACTACTGAATGACATGAGAATAGCAGCATGGTGAATTCTCAACAACGTAGAAAGGGCATTCTATCAGTTTTCTTTTTTTTCATTTTTTTTAGACTTTGGCCACATATCAGGCGCAGACCTAAGGTGGTGGTAGAGCACGATAATGGCCGCACTCTTCGGTTTTAATTTTTATAAGTTGAAGTGCTAAATATTTATATTTTCCCCATCCCTATTTAATAAGGATGCTTTAAGTTAGATTAATTGTTGTTAGTTTAACTTTATAATCTTGCTTGAAGTTAAGGTTGTGAGTAGGGGTGGGAATATCCGTTCCCTATCCAAATCTGAATCTGTATTTGAATTCGATCACATAGAATAATTATAAAAATTTCAGATACGAATATATTTGAATCCGGTATCCAGTAAAAATACTGGATATCGGATGGAAGATTGGATAGTTTTGTTACTATCCGAATCCGATCCAAAAATAAAAAACACACATAAAAATATATTAATTCTATGTTTAGGGCTTGATTGTTCAAAGATGGTTCAACAAACTTTTAACTGTCTTTCAAATATTTTAATTCTATGCCATGTATTGGGATGTTTTTATTTGTTTTTGGTACAAACAAAAATATTTGATCACTTATTGTGGACTATGAAATGTGAAGACTTCATATTTAGTGTTGACTATGGTTTTTGTGGCATATTAGTGTAGATCATGATTTGTCCTAGACATATATTGGTCATTGTCAATTAATGTTTTATGTGACATATCAAACAACTATAGTCTATGGTAACCTTCATATTTAGTAAGATATGCTAATTTTTTCTTTTTCTTGTTCAATGTAACTTAATATTATTGTAATTTGTAGTAGTATTAATTTTATGTTATTATAAAGTTTTTTTGTCTAATATATTATTGTAATGTTGTTTAGTAGTAAAATATTTAATGAATAATTTGATATTTTTAGTTTGCTAAAGAAATCCGAAAATCCAACTATCTGAATTCGAAAATATTTGATATTCAAACATCCTATATTCAGTCGAATATGTACTTATCAACTATCATATCGGATAGCTGATTTCTCAATTCAATATCCAACTATCTAGTATCTTAATATCCGACAATCCAGTTATCCATTCCAATTCCTAGTTGTGAGTTTAACTCCCTTTAACAATACTTCCACCTTTTTTGTTTTCCTTTTAGTTTTGGCACTTCCTATGACAGTTCCTGCACTTTTTTTTTCCCCTACTATTTCTGTTTTAGATTTTTTTAGTTCTCATAATCCATTCTTCTTTCTCAGTTTAAATTCTTGTAAACCACACTTTTTTTTGGTTTTAATTCTCATAGACCTTTATTAGTTGAGGTTGTGAGTTCAATTCCCTTTAACAATAAATGCACTCTTCCTTTTTTTTTTTATATATAGTTTTGGCACTTCCTGTCATAGTTTCTGCATTTTTTTTTCCTACTATTTTGTTTTAGATTTTTTTTTAATTCTCATAAACCACTATTTTTCTAAGTTTTCTTATAAACGTCTCTTTTTTTTTTTTGGTTTTAATTCTCATAAACCTTCTTTTTCTTTTTTTTTTTGGTTTTTCAAACCCTAACCTGATGTGAACTTCTTTTTTTTTTTTTTGGTATTCTTTATTAAAATTCTAGGTTTGCCACTTACTATGATGTTCTTTGGCTTTGATGATGATGTTCTTACAATAAGTTACTTGTGCCAATACTTTCTTTATATTCTAAGTGTGATGCTTCTTGACGATTGGTATGCAAGAATTACATGGAATGGAATGGTTATTCTAACTCCTGATTCATTTTCTTTTGTTTGGTAGGACTAAAGCGTTGTTCGGCAACAATGTTCTTACCAGTATTGAATGTTTTGATTAAGTCAAAACACTATCTCTTCCAATTTTTGTATGTTCAGTGAAATGGTATTTTATTTAGTATTTCTATTTTAAACAGGGCTTGAAGTAGTATTTATAAAACAATTAATAACTTTTCCAGTAGGATGTAATGTTTTTATATTTTTTTTGACAATCCTACCATTTATTCAATATTTTTTTGATAATTCTACCCACTCTACAATCTGTTTCTAAATTTTTACATTTTCTTTACAAATATAAATATAAAATAACACAAAAATCAATTTTAAATTCTATCCATCTTAAAATATACTAAAAAAGTGTAAGTCTTATTCATACATTTATTATTTTTCTTTTACAAAATAAATTTTTGATCAATTAAAAAAATTCTATAATGAAAAATATTTTTTTGTAGGATTAATAAAACTTATTTATCAAAAAAAATAACTTTGTTATCCTTTAATAAAAAAACATTATTATAAGAAACATATATCTAATTTGTAAAATAAATCATCTTATCTTAATAACAGTAATAATAAATATACTTATCATAACAACAATTACGTAATACCACTATCTTTTGAGATCATTTTGCATTCATAAGCTAATCTAATAGCTAATTTTATCAAATACATTTTATTCAACTAGCTAATCAAACAACTATTTACTAATAACTAAAATACAATAGTTATCAACTACCTAAATCGCTAGTTATTCTAGTAGCTAATTTTACCAAACAAGGCGTAATTGAAGTTAGAAAGCACATTCCCTTATGGCCTATTTGGTATAGTGGAATGGACTGGAAAGAATGGTATTCAAGACATAGTAGAATTCAAGACAAAATGTCCATAGAATATTATTTTTTTTCTTATGTTTGGTCAAAGTTAGAATGACTATTTTATTTCACGTGTTTGGTAAAATTATTTTAACAAATTAAAAAAGAACAAAAATCAATTTAATTAACCAAAATATGCTTGTTCTTTGATTTGACACAAATTTAGGCTTAGACATTACTATTTCTATACAATATTAAAATGAACTAAAATACTCTTCACAGTTTTTTGATCAGCAATAAGACATAGTATTACTTATTCAATTATTTTTGACTTAGTCACCTTGTTTTATTTTATTTAACTTCTCAATATAATTGAGAGAGAAAAGTTAACTATCTAATAAAAACTACACATGTTTTATGGGTAGAAAATACTTCAAAATGAAAGAAAAATGTGCATTTTTTAATTTTTTAATTGTTTAGCTATTTAACTTTTTACTTTTCAATTTTTAATTTTCTCAATTTTTATTTTTTATTTATTTGATAACGATTGAAAGTTTGTGAGAGTGTAAATGGGGAATAAATTATTTTTTTGGTTTTACTTTATTTTTTACGTTTTCTATTTAAGTTGGAGTATTCATTCATTGAGTTTGACTAATGAAAGATTTTTCCAACTCTTTTTATTTTAGTTTAATTTTTTTATGGTTTTAACCAAACATACACACACATACACAAAGAAAAGTAACATTCTACATTCAATGACCATATATTTTCAAACCATTTATCATACCAAATAGGCCACAAACATTCATTTATCTTGAAGTACAAAATTTCTGCAAATCAAGAAGAGTGAAAATCCACATGACGTCATAATATAAATAATATATTATGATGTCATGATATAAATAATGGTCTAAATTACTCCATTAGAACGTTATGAGCAACCTTTAGAATTTCTGAATCTTATTTATAATATTATGACATTTTAAATAGATATATTTTTATGAATAAAACGGCTTTTGCTTCACAAAATAAAAATAAAGGTTACAAAACAAAAGCAAAAAACTCTGCATTCCTTTCCTTTTCTTTTTCCTTCTTTTGTCTGGAAATCTGCATAGGGCAGCCATGAATTGAAAACGAATCTAATTTCTTGGTGGCTCGCAATTAAACACAAGAACCAAAATTGGTGCAATACTACCATTTGGAGTTTTCCAAAAGAGATAATGATAGAGAGTATCCAGCCTCACCCATGCCCAACCAATCACATCCCACCATTATATTTTTCCCGATGCCCTGTTCCATTTCACTCTTCACTCGTTCCTTATCTCCCCTTCGTACTCCCACGTTTTTCATTCTCCTGCCAGCCCCCCCCCCCCCCCCACAAACACACACACAAAAACACTCGCAGAGAAAGCACACAAGCCTTCTGTCATTCTTGCCATGGCCACCAATTACTACAAGGCCATTCACCACCATCACCATTCTCTAAGAAGGCGCCATTCAATAAGCAGTCCACCCTCCTCTTATACTTTCTCAGCATCTTCTTTCTACCCCAGAAAACCGAGCACAAGTAGCAACCCTTTACAGGCGCAGCTCATCACTTGCTCAATCTCTCCCACCACCGCCACGTCTTCTACGCCGACCAGCTCCTCCACCTCGGAAGCCGTCTCTTTCGACCTTCTGGAGGAGCATCTTTCGGCGAAGAACTTCCGCCAGGCCGATGAGGAGACCCGGCGTCTCCTCATAGTCCTGGCGGGCGAAGCCGCCAGGAAGCGCGGCTACGTGTTCTTCTCCGAGGTGCAGTTCATATCGGAAGACGATCTGAAAACCATAGACCAACTGTGGAGGAAATACAGCGGTGAAAAATTCGGCTACAGCGTGCAAAGGAGGATATGGACCAAAGTGAGCCAGGATTTCACCAAGTTTTTCATCAAGGTTGGGTGGATGAAGAAGCTGGATACTGAGGTTGAGCAGTATAACTACAGGTCTTTCCCAACAGAATTCATCTGGGAATTGAATGATGACACACCTGAGGGTCACTTGCCTCTGACAAACGCGCTTCGGGGTACGCAATTGCTTAACTGCATTTTAAACCATCCAGCTTTTAAAGAAGGTGAAGATGAGGAAGACGATGGTGATGATGAAGTTGCTGAAGACAAGGGTGGTGACAAGAATAGTTCTAAGCCACTCAGCAAGAGAGTGTTCAAAACTGATTACAGCTTTTGAATTTTATTTTATTTTATTTGTTTGTAATGCGTGACAAGTAATCATTACACAGCAACAAAAACAAAGTTTCATTTGTACTTAAATGTTTAATTGAGTATCATATATATGCATTGATAAACGTTGATTTCTTGGAATATTCTTCTTATTTTTGACCTACTAAATAATGCCTCTTGTTTTAATCTTTTTTTAACTTTTCTCCTGGGCATTTTGTGAAGACTCCTTCAGTTTATGTGTTGGATTGTTCCTCCGGAACAATTTGGATGAGGACAATTATTTGGTATTTTCTTACAAAAAATATTTTTTTTTGAAAATTTTATATTATTTTTATAATAATTATTTAAGTTAGTTTTCAAATAAATTAAAACTTAAAAAAATTGAAATATAACTTTTTAAAAAATAAAATTTTTAAATTTTTTAAAAAATATTTTTTTAAAAATAATAAAAAAAAATTAAAAAAATCAATTGAAACAAACCCTAAAGATCCCGACACGTGCAGAGAGAAACCATCGGCTCTAATACCTTCTCGGTGTTAGGTAACACACTAGCACATGGAGCGTCTTATAGTGTCCTAAGATAATTCCACCAACAATATGGTATGACTTTTGGCTAACAAAATAAAGTAATCTTGTTGTTAGTCTTTTGGCTTCTTTTATTAAATGTCCTCTTTTGTTTAGACAATGGAATTCTCTATCACTTCTGTAACTCATAATTAACTGATGGATGAGGTAGAAAATAAGGCAATAAGCGAATTTAGACAAGCTGCATCAATGTCAAGCGTTGAAAGCTCAACTAAGGATACAATATAAGGCTGTCTCCAACGATTTTTTTTATTTTTTTATTTTGTTCAAATTGAAGTGATTTTAGACTTTTTCTCATATTTTAGGACTTTTTATTTTTAGTTATACTCTCACAGCTCCTATAGTTTTTACCAATTTCACTCCAACAATTCCCTTATTTTTTAAAACCTTTGTGGCTATTTCTATTACAGCTATGCGGGATGACTTTGGAGATGAAAAAAAAACCTTATATGTGGGTGTTTTAGTTTGGGTTCGAAAAAGTACCCAAAATTTAGGAAATTAAATAGGAGAATAATTGAAACACATTAGCACCAACAATTCCCCTAAATATAAAATTTTTTATTGTTTAATGGCTTTTTTGGAGTTAGCCTAAAAAGTGGCAAACTGAGCCACTGAAAATAGATGCTTCGCTATGTGAGGAACAATGCAGACATTATAGCATACGGTAAGACGATGAGACAAGCCAAAACCCATATATTCAGTGATAGCGTTGATTTATTGAATATTCTCTTATGTTTAACCTATTAGCACTCTTGTTTTAATCTTTGAAACTTTTTCCTGGGCACTATTCGAACACATCTTTGCTACTTGGTTTATGTGTTGGATTGTTCCTCCATGCAGTTTGGATGAGGACAACAGTAGGTCCCAGAGGTGAGAGGGAAACTATCGGTGATAATGACTTTTGGTGCAAGGTTGTTAGTAAATATATAAATGGAACAGAAATATATAAATAGAATAGAATAGAAATAGAAATCGTGAAATACTTAGTGATTGAAATTGGAAAAGGAACAAACAAAAATGAACAGATTTAGTCGAGGCTCAAGAAACTTGATCTTTATAAGGGATTTATGCCCCTCCACTTGGTGTTAAAGGCTATGGTGTATCCCTCCCAAAATACAACGACTATACCTCTTGATTATGGTAGCATACGAATGCAAGAGCCAGCAAACGGGAAGCGTAAGAGACTCTCTGTATGATGAGATAAAACTGGCAGAATGTTATGGAAGATATGTAGTATACTAATATAAGAATTGTGTATACAACACCTTATGGACTCAGCTATATATAGAGGAGCAAAGATGAGTAGCCAAATAAAATCCATTTACGAGAGGTAATAAAGCTATTCCTTCAACAGTAAAAAAACGCCTAAAAAATAAGCTGACCTAACTAGGTAACAACCAAAACATGTTGGAGTTTAAATCCCGAGTTTTAATGTATCAATACATTCTCTTCAAATTCTTCAGATGTTTGAGCATTTTTTCCAAAAAGAACAATCTGGAGCGAAAACCCGGGCCATACTCACATAGTGCCACGTCCCCAGACCCGGGGTGCACACTCGCCCGTGTGTGGTGGGTTTAAGCACCATGCCCACCATGTATAGTCTTCCTTCCATATGCCTTGTTGGCACATCTCATAAAGGAATCTATATATAAAGTTAGCAAAAGTTTATTGGTTTTCTTATGTGGGATACAAACCCATACATAACCAAATTAAACAATCAAACTAGTAATGCACTCAATTTTGGTTGCTAATTTCACCTTTAATCCATTTCTAACATGTAAATATACCATGTTAACTTACTCGAAACAAGGAACGTAAAGATACCAACAACTGACCCTTTTGATGTATGGGACTCATCTCAAATTTGAGTCAATATTGCTTTAACCTTATGTCAAAACACTCCAAACTAGCATTCCCCCACATGAATGAAAATTAGCTGACCATTATGCAAATATGCAAATGCAAGAGATAGTCCAAAAAGAGATACTGCCTCAGGATAGGTAGCTTTTGGCTTTGATCCTTCCTTTGTAAATACCATCGGATTTACTCGCTGACCAGTGGACTAGATGTCTTAAATTGTTCAACTTTAGTGTAAACCAAGACAACATCATATATACAACATCTCTTAATATAATTCTATTTCTCACTGTTGTGTTCATTTCGCCCCTAAATAACTTCCGGTATTCATGAGTACTCAGAGAATTCAGCCTACAATTCTCTAGGGAGCTGCCCCTCCTTACTCACATATGCGATTTTTCGTGAAGAATATCCTATTATACCCCACTTAGTCTTCCTAAGCTACGAGGATCATTAAAAGCTAAGCTTATTCTACACCACATAGGCTACACTATCTGCTTGCCGTAGTAATGGGTAAAGGAGGCTTATAACCCCACAATGCTTGAATAGGGTTACAAATAATCTTGTTTCCCCTTTAAACCAAAATTTAGGGATCTCTTGTAAGCAAGGTAAGATTGACAATTATAATGACCCTTTAGTTAGTTTATAGGCTTAAGACCAATCCCACTCGACAACTTAAGAACTTGCTCTCTATTTATACCCTTGGTGAGCGGATCCACAATGTTATCCTTAGACTTTACAGACTTTACATAATCTAAAGTGATAACCCCGTTAAAGAGCAACTGCTTAACAATGTGATATCTATGGCGTATATGCCTAGACTTACCGTTATACCTGACACTTTGTGCCCTGCCAAACGCTGATTGACTATCACAGTGAATATTGACAGTAGCTACAAGCTTAGGCCAACATGGAACATCCTCTAAAAATTGTTGAAGCCATTCTACTTCTTCCCCAACTTTGTCCAAAGCTATAAATTTAGAATCCATAGTAGATTTGGCTATACATGTCTACTTTGTGGATTTCCATGACACAGCTGCACCTGTTAAGGTAAAGACGTATCCACTTGTAGATCTTGAGTCTTTTGTGTCAGATATCCAATTTACATCACTATACCTTTCTAACATTACTGGAAACCTAGTATAGTGTAACACATATTTCATGGTGCGTCTCAAGAATCTTAAGACCCTGATTAGTACAACCCAATGTTCTTGATTTGGATTACTAGTGTATCTACTTAGCCTATTCGTAGAATAACCTATGTTGGGTCTTATACAGTTCATTATATACATTAGACTCCCTATTATCTGGGAATACTCTAATTGAGATACCTCTTCATCCGTATATTTCCTTAGATGTACACTTACAACTAAAGGAGTCTTTGCAATCCCAGTGTCACTGTTATTATGCTTGCTTAGTAGTTTCTCAATGTAATGAGACTGAGACAAGACTAGACTTTTAGGTGTCTTAATAATTTTTATGCCTAGGATTACATCTACAACACCTATGTCTTTCATTTCAAAATTTCAGGAAAACATCTTCTTTGTAGACACAATCGCTTCATTATTCTTTCCTACAATAAGCATGTCGTCTACATAAAGGCAAACAATGACAAAATTCTTATCTGTTCCTTTCTAATAAACACACTTATCACACTCGTTAATTTTGAATCCATTTGCGAGCATGACTTGATCAAATTTCTCACACCATTGCTTAGGTGCAAGTTTTAATCCGTAAAGAGATTTCACAAGCTTACAAACTTTTTTCTCTTGACCTGGAACTATAAACCCTTTGGGCTATTTCATATAAATCTCCTCTTTTATATCTCCATTCAAGAAAGCCGTTTTTACATCCATTTAATGTATCTCCAAACTATATATAGCTGCAATAGCTATCAATATTCAGATAGATGTAATTCTTGTTACCAGTGAATTCGTGTCAAAACAATCTAAACCCTTCTTTTGACTATAGCCTTTTATAACTAACCGGACATCATATTTGTCTATTGATCCATCCACCTTCGTTTTCCTCTTGAAAATCCATTTGCACCCTAAAGTTTATTTCCAAGAGGTAGATCCACCAATTCCCATGTATGATTGTGCATAATGGACTCAATCTCACTATTCACTGCCTTTTGCCAAAAAGGTGCCTCAGGAGTAGACATAGTTTCCTTGAAGGTTCTGAGCTCACTTTCTAACATAAACGTTATAAAGTCAGGCCTAAAAAATGTAGACGTCTTCTCCTTTTTACTACGCCTGGGGTTGTCAGCTGTAGCTTCTTTATCTATATTTGAATGGTCAAGAGCCCTCTTAGATAAATAGGGTTTGGAAGGATTTGGTTCTTTTGACCCTTTGTATGGAAATGTCGTCTAAAAAACTCAGCATTTCGATATTCAATCATTATATTCTCATGAATGTTAGAATTTTTTAATTTGTGTACGAGAAATCTATACACAGCACTATTCTGCACTTATCCAATGAAAACACAATCAACTGTTTTTGGTCCTTTCTGACCATTTTAGGAGTTGGAACTTCTTCCTTAGCTAGACAGCCCCATACACTCAAATATTTGTAAGAAGGTGGTCTGCCTTTCCACAAATCATACAGTGTCTTTCCAATTTCTTGTGGGATACTTTATTCAAAATATGATTTGCAGTCAAAACTGCTTCCCCCCACAAGTTCTGAGGTAAGCCAAAATTTATCAACAAGGTGTTCATAATTTCTTTGAGAGTTCTATTTTTGCATTCAACAACCCCATTTTGTTAGAGAATAAGGAATTGTTGTTTGGTGTATTATCCCTTGTTCAACACAATAAGTGTCAAAAGGATATACATATTCTCCACCCCTATCACTTCTCAAAGTCTTGATCTTCTTACCTAATTGATTTTCTACCTTAGCTTGGTATTGTTTAAAAACCTTCAAAGCCTCATCTTTGGATCTAACCAAGTATACATAACAATACCTTGTGCAGTCATCAAAAAACGTGATAAAATATTTTTTTACTGTCCCTTGTTTGTACAAATTTTAGATCACAAATATCACTATGAATCAACTCAAGAGGTTCTGTGATCTTTTCTACAGATTTGAAAGAAGTTCTAGTTAATTTTAATTCTACACAAACTTCACATTTTTTATGATTAGAAAAATCTACTCTCTGGATTAGTCCCATTTTTACAAGTTCATTTAAAGAATCAAAATTTATATGTCCCAACCTTTCATGCCATAAAGTAAAAGACTCAAAGAAGTAAGCAGAAGGAACAATCTTATTTATCTCATTCTAGCCAGAAGGCCCAGCAGTTACATTTCTTTTGGGACTTGGGCTCTAACACTCAACTTATATGTTTCCTCATGGAGATAGCCTTACCCACAAAGTCATATCCCTTCTTGATTACAACTTTATCAGCAGTAAATAGCATAGAAAGCCCGGCTTTGCCTAACAAAAAACCGAACACTAAATTCTTTCTAATCTTAGGAACATGCAAAATATTCTTAAGTGTCAGCTTAACATTAGAGGTCATCTTTAGAACCATACTTCCTGTACCTTCCACTTGAGAAGATGTAGAATTTCCCATGTACAAGACTTCTTTCCCGAAGTTAGCTATGTAGAAAGACAATAGCCTTTTCTCAGAACAAACGTGTCTGGTTACCCTTATGTTAATGAACCATTGTTTAGGATTACCCACCATGTTCATTTCTAATACCACTGCTGAAATATTTAGATCAGACACGTCATCCCCTAGGTCTCCATGGCATTTGCTAAGGCCTTTCTTTTACGCAACCTGCAGTCTGTCACCTTGTGACCAATTTTGTCACAGATATAACATATCGCATTGAACTGCTTCTTGTCTGCCTTGGGTTTCCCAACAATTGCCTTTCCCTTTTGCCCACGATTAGCTTGACTAGTGAACTTCCTATTTTTGTTGGGATTAGGACCACATGGGCCTTGGAGTTCATTTCACCATGGATGCCCCATTCGCCAGTTGAACAATTCTCTTCCTCAATCCTAAGACATATGATTAAGTTTTTCATCGTCATCTCCTATTACTTGTGCTTGAGGTGATTTTTTAACTCACTCCATCCAGGGGGCAATTTAATATTAAGGCAACCACCTAGAATTATTCAACTTGAGGCATCCCTTCAGCATGAAGCTCTTGGATGATTAAATAGTATTTTTGCACCAATGACATCACCAGTTTAGAATTTGTCATAGCAAATTCTAGAAATTTTGTCACCACAAATTTCTTTGTGCTTGCACTTTCTAGCTCATACTTATCCTCTAATGACATTCACACTTCCTTAGCTGTTTTACATTTAGCATGTATATTATACAAAGAACTTTCTAAACAATTCAAAATGTAATTCTAGCAAAGGAAATCGCTATGCTTCTAAGCATCCACTGCCGCCATTGTCTGCACATCTGGGTTGTCTCCTAATGATGGAGGTTCTTGCTGCACATACATGAACAACCCCAAAGTTGTAAGATAAAACTCCATTTGGAGCTGCCACATCTTAAAATCTTTTTCAAAAAACTTTTCTATCTTCTCGACATGTGGTGGTGGAGGTGCATAGTTGGTTATCCCAAATATGGGTCCGCCTTCAAATACATTGCTTAGACCAGCAATATTTGTAGCTCCCCCAAAGCCATTGCTTGAACCAGCAACATTGTTGGCTTGACCAAACAAGCTAAAGGCTGATCCAGTCGCGGCTCTAAAATTGCTAAATCCCTGCACAGTCACAGGAACCTGCACAGTCATATTAGTTGTTAGAGTAATTCCAACATTCTTAGTCATGGTACTCCAACTGGGGTGTTAGAGACCCCAATCACACTTGTTCCAGCAATCCAAATTTGGGTGTTTTCCACAAATTGGACTTCCTTATTATTCCTAGTTTGAGTTTGATTTTTGTTATTTCCAAACATGATTGAAAGCTAAGACGATAAGATTTTCTACACTCAACCAATCAAAAGTTAGTAAACTAGTATAACAAATAATATAAACCAATAGTTGACAGAAAATAAAATTCTAGTTTCTGTTCAAACCAAATTTGAAAACTCTAAGCAATCGATTTATACAATTCACCGTACCTGTAGAAATTTAGAATAATATTTAAATCCCTTAAAACACTTAATAAATATATAATGGAACATAAATATATAAATAGAACAAAACAGAAATAGAAATCGCGAAATACTTAGAGACTAGAACTGGAAAACGAACAAATGAAAATGAACATATTAGTCGAGGCTTGAGAAACTCGGTCTCCTTACGGAATTTACACCCTTTCACTCGGTGCTAAAGAGAGGATACAACGATTATACCTCTTGATTGTGGTAGCATACCAATGCAAGAGCCAGTGACTGGGAAGCATAAGACTCTATCTGTATGATGAGATAAAACTGGCAGAATGCCAAACAAGATATACAATATGCTAATATGAGAATTTTGTATATGGCACCTTCTGGACTCAGCTATATATGGAGGAGCAAAGATGAGCAACCAAACAAAATCTATTTATGGGGGTAACAAAACTGTCCCTTCAATAGTAAAAAACACCTAAAAAATAAGTTGACTTGACCAGGTAACAAATAAGTATAGGAGTTTAAATCCCAAGCTTTAATATATCAGCTACGTTCTCTCCAAATTCTTCAATTCGGAGCAAAAACCCAGGCCACATCCACGTCGCGCTACACCCCCAGACCCGGTGCGCACGTGTGTGTAATGGGTTTAAGCACCATGCCCACTATGTATAGCCTTCCTTCCATATGCCTTGTTGGCACACCATATAAAGGAATCTATATATAAAGTGAGCAAAAGTTTATTGGTTTTCCTATGTAGGATACAAACCCATGCACAATCAAATCAAATAATCAAACTAGATTGTAATTTCTTATTCACCTTTAATTTGTTTCTAACATGTAGATATACCATGTTAACCTACTCGAAACAAGGAACGTAATGGTACCAACAACCGACCCTTTTGACGTGTAAGATCTAGCTCAATTGAGTCAATGTTGTTTTGACCTCATGTCAAAACACTCCAAACTAACATTAAGCAAATACACTAGTAATCCGAGTCAAGAACATTGGGTTGGACTAGTGAGGGTCTTAAGATACTTGAGATACACCATGAAATACGCGTTACATTATATAGGTTTCCAGCAGTGTTAGAAGGGTATAGTAATGCAAATTGGATATTTGGCATGAAAGACTCAAGATCCACAAGTGGATACATCTTTATCCTAGCAGGTGTAGTTGTGTCATGGAAATCCACTAAGCAGACATGTATAGCCAGATCTACTATGAAATCTGAATTTATAGCTTTGGACAAAGCTGAGGAAGAAGCAGAATGGCTTCGACAATTCTTAGTGGATGTTCCACGTTGGCCTAAGCCTGTAGCTACTGTCATTATTCACTGTGATAATCAATCAGCAATTGGCAAGGCACAAAGTGTCATGTATAACGATAAGTCTAGGCATATACACCATAGCATTAGACTATTAAGCAGTTGCTCTCTAATGGGGTAAAATAGTAGCGCACATAGCAGCCAACATAGTATAATTTTTGGCTAATAAAATGAATAGTAAAATGCATTATTTTTATCCCTTCTATTTTTTGTTTAAGTTGCATAAAATCCTATGTGGTCTTAAAACTTACTAATACCTCTTATGCTATTAAATTGTTGCTAGCACCCCTTATGCTATAAAGGATATTACAAAATCATCTTAAAAATGAGGATTTTGTGCAACATCTTTATAACAAAGGGGATAAGAGAGGGCAGGGAAATTAATATTAGATTTCGGGTCAGATTTCCCATGATAGTTCAACCCAACCCAGATAAAAAATAAAGTTAATAACTGCTTACAGTAGTTAAGCGCAGTTGTATTTAACAGTTGTATCATATTATACAACTGACACGAGAAAATATGTCATATCTTTTCAAACTATACTTCTAACTCTCTCTAAAATTTTTTTGCATACATTCTCTACTCCCTGTAAAAAGCACATATCACCGGAAAATTACTGCAATACAGGAAGGCTTTTAGGCTGTGGAAATCAAAGTATTTATTAACTATCTATCTCTTATCAATAATACAAGTAGAATATTATTTTTGGGCATGTTTTCTTATTTTATTTATTTATATTTGAGATTATATGCGATTGATATCTAACATTTGATATCTGAGCCTAAAATACTTGTATTCTAATGTTTATGAAACATTTCCATAGTAATTAACATGAATTAGTGATTAGTTTCTATTTTTATGAATTATTAATTTTCTAAAAATTTTGAGTTTAATGCTTTCAGGACATTTTTGCATAATTTTATTGCTCTTTCTACTATACAATGGTTTGGAACCTATATATGTATGGAAAGATTATTCAGAGAGCTCTCAAACGATATATTATGTGCTTAATTTGAATATGAAGTGAGAAATTTACATGGATTTAAAGTTGATGCAATGAAATGAACAAAAATTTGAGATTTGTAATGTTGTTTTCGAGCAATATTCACATGCAAATATCTCACTGTATAATTCAACTCTCTAGTTGATGTTTATATTGTTAGAAACTACATACTTTAGGCTTTTTGTAGATATATTATATGCAAATTTTGGCCTAGTATAGTAAACATTATAAGTCGCAATTGAATTTTAGTCGTATTGTCTGCGTCATAACAGCGTTTTGGGAAATCATATTTTAGGTAGGGCTACATAGCAATTTTTAATGGGGTCATATGTCTACCATGTGGAAATGATGGTGTAGCCACGTGGCACCACGTGGCGATGATGTGGCTTCATTTAATGAAATGTATTTTAGCCCCAATTTTTTAAAAAAATTATATGTTGACCTCATATTTTTCAAAAATTACATTTGGCCCCCAAAACTTTTCAAATTTTGTACTTTGACCCTTAATTTTTTTAAAAAATTATGTTTTGGCCTTAAATTTTTTTAGAATTTACATTTTAGACCACAAAATGTTTTTTTTCTAAGATTTGTTTGTATGATTTTTTCTATTAGAAGTAATAATTTGTCAATTGTTGCATTGTTTATATCTAATAGAATTTCTGTATTAGTTATAAAAACGATGTCAATTTTAATTAGAACTCCTATTGCTATTGGACGAGTTTTCGCTTTGAGTTATTGGGATAAGAGTTTAAAATGATAGATCATACTCTCTCAGGTAACAAGAAGATAGAAGAAGTAAATTGGAATGGCTGGGTCATGAACAATATCCAAAAACTTGGTGGTTTCAAAACATGAGTGATATCCAAAAATTTGATGGTTTTAAAAATACTCTTCCAATGATTTGGAGACAAATTTTTGCAAACGTTTGTAGAAATGTACGTGTTTTTACATATAATAGGGTTATAAAAGTATTGTTGAAGATATATATTCAAAAGGGGCCTATAAAGACATCTAAGTTGCTACAAAATTTCAATTAGTCTTTTCTAGTAACCACGTTGATATATTAGTTGCCACTTTATATACTTGTAATGAAAAATGTTATATGTACATTTGTTAAAATATATAAGTGTTTATTATTGTATTTTTTTGTTATTATTTCATGCTTTAATTTTTGTATTATTACATGATATATATGACAATGTATGGGAATTAGAGACAGATATTGCAGTCTCAAGTTTCCATTTTGATAAATAGAAAGTTCTATTAAATTTGTGTAATTTTTTAGAAAATAATTTTGTATATAATTAATTATACAAATTGTTCCTTCACATTAAAATTTTGAATGTTGATTGGAAACTTAGTGAATTTTCGACTATAAGATTAATGAAAAACTATAAATTAATATAATTAATTATATCAAAATAGATGCATGTAATCAAAAGGTATTAATATAGTGCATAATTGTCTCTATAGACTTAGCTCACAAACCATATGACTTCCGCATCTAGGGACATTATCGCCAAACTGAATAAAGGTAAAAAATCAGTTTCAAAATTTTGGTTATTCAACTAATTCAGTTCAATTTCAATTACTAAAATTTTCAAAATTTAGTTTTAAGTTATTTCATCTTTCGATTATAACCAAATGCTTAGTCCTACAAATAATGTATATAGTATTAAAAGTAATTGCGAACATAAACTTTGGTTTTTCGTGGGGAACGATATCTGGATTCTTTTGTCTTATTCTATTGATACGACTAATGAACTTGCTAGTGTCGGTCAAAATGCATCAATAGAGTTAGACAATTTGGAAATAGGCATGTTTAGAAGACATTGCATATAATTTCCATGCTACACATCCAACTTGATCTATGTCATTTGGTTTTGTTAATATTTGTGACTATGGATTTAATTATGATAATGTAACAGAAGTTGCATTGATCCTAATGTTAACATAATTAATGGATTAGATTATTCAAAGATGGTCATGATAGCAAAGATTTTGTCCTAATTAGGTTATACATATTTAAAAGAAAGCACATGCGCCCATGTGGGATATTGTTGAAAAATAATTTTTTGTATGGGCCTACATGTGTAATCTAATGTGTAGTGAAAGTTATTTTGAAGTTAAGCCCAACTAAAATGGTCTTATTAAAGTTAAAGTTATTGTGCTTTAGGCATATAATTCGTATGGATCTTTTATATGTAGAAACCTTATTTCTCAATATCTGTTTTGTGGTGGGTCAAAACTGAAACTAGGAATATAAGGCATATATTAGAGTTTTGGTCCCTTAAAAGTGTGTTAACATATTATTCTTATTTTCTTTGATATTCCATCATCGAAAAGGATACATACAGAAAACACAACATCTTGGAGGATTTTACACTCATAACTATCTTATTCTCCATGGCTTAAGGTTTGCTTCCATCTTTATTTTATTTCTTGATGATTTAACATTGAAATAGATCTTGGTGTGATGAGGTTTTTATTAATAAATTTTTCTAACATGTGCGACTCATGCCTTAGAGCCTCTTTGGCTTTGCTTGTTTTTATATGCTAATAAGCAGCTGGTACTTATAAGAGTGTTTGATGTTTATAAACAAGTGATATATAACTAGAGGAGTGTATAGGTAGTATGTGCTTAAAAATTAATGATATGTTTAATAATTATGTGCTTAATTATAAGTAACAATGTCAGTTAAATGACTAAATAGGACCTTCATTAATTAATGTTATAAAACTATATAAGAACTTGTTTGGCTTGGCTTTTTCTTTTTTCATAAAGACGCTTTTTTATGACTTTTGAAAAAACTATTTTTTTGAGAAGCTAACATTTCTTACTTTTGAAAAAAGCAAAAAATTAGCCTTTTCTAGAGTTTCAGTTTTTTTTTCTTAAAATTGAATTCAAACTAAGGGTGAACATGAGTTGGTAAAATCGATCAAATCAACTGAAAAGTTAGAGTTTGTTTGGTTATTTTATATGGTTAAAAACCAACTGATTACTTTCAAATGAAAATCAATTGGTTTGGTTTGGTTTGAAGTAGATTTCCAAACCAAACCAAATCAATCTGAAGTATTCTTATCCTTAATTTTACGTATATATTCATTCCAAGTGTCATGTATTTTTAGGAGTTGAACCCCTTAACCTTAAAACTATATTTTCAAACTTTAACCACCAAGCTATAGCTTCACTTGTCTTTTGTTTTAATAGTGAAATTCTATGACATTAAATTAGTAATATAAATAGTTAATTTTTTAATATAATTTTATTATGAAATTCGGGTTTTTTTTAATTCTTTTTAAAGCCGAAAACCAAACCAACATATGTATGTTGGTTTGGTTTGTCTATATACATGATTAAAAACCATTTGGTTTCTTTTAAATATAAACCAACTAGTTTTTATTTGGTTTGAAATGTGGTCAAAATTGAATAAAATCGAACCATGTACACTCCTATTTTAAAGACTAATTGCCAAAAAGATTTACCCTTTTTAAGAAGAAATGTAATTTTCTATGAAAAAACCAATCCAGAGAGACTCTAAAACTTTGAGGATAAAAAGCCTCGTCTTTTTTTTTTCAAACAATTAGTGTTTATAAGCTATTACAAAATAGTTGGGACACTTGCTTATTTTTTACCTACTTAAAAGTTGAGCTCAGCTAAATATGTAAAACATATTTTTTGGCTTATAAACTAGTTTGACTAGCTTATAAGCTTAAGCTTAGCCAAACACCTTCATAAATGGGTTCTCTATTTATAAGCTTCAGCCTACTCAAATTTGGTAGGCTTAGTAAAGGTTATTCTGGACAAAGATTTTGTAAACTAAATTTAGATTATCCTTCTCATTCTAAATTACACAACCCCAATACTGATAGTATATGGCTTAGAATCTATTTGATCCACCTTTTGGATATCCAAGAGTATTTTATATGAGTTTAAAAATTAAAACTTACATAAACTTTGGCTTATTTAAGAAGAGCTTTTATATGAAAGCTAAAGTTTAAAAAAGTTGAAAACTAAACGCAAATTAGAGCTTTTTGAAAAAATCTTTGGAAAAATTATTTTTATATCAAGTCAGGAATTGTTTTACTTCTTTTTTTTTCCAAACGATATTACTCCACATTTTTCTAAAATCCAATATTGCCCTCAAAATAGTTGAATTTTAACTCCTAAAATTAGGGACAAATAATTAACAACTTTTGTTAAATAGCACTTTTACTCAAAGCTCTATTGCTAAAAACTATACAATTCAACAACTAAAATCTCATAGTTAGGCTAAACAAAGCCTTACTTGTTCTCTAAGCAAATATCCATTAAGCTCGATTCATGGATAGACTAATAGGTATAATTGTAATAAATTCAACTAACATTGGATGAAGGGTAATGGAACTTGTACTGTGCACTGTATACACTATGCTCCTCATTAGCACTATACTCCTCATTGTGTGTGAAGAATACATGCATTCACAACTTTTTGTTATTTACAAATCTCATATTATATATTCACAATTTTGATATTTTATTTTCAAGACATTTAATTGTTCACAATTTTTATATGGCATGTTTATAAGTTTATTATTCACTATTCTTATAATATATGTTCAAAAGTTTTTAACTTTAATGGAGGAATAGGCGAGCTTCATAAACTATACACAATATATTTACAAACTTTAATGGAGGAATAGGACTCATCTAATATTTTGGGTGGCGATGAGTTTCGAACCTCATAATGTTTGGTTATTAGGCTCTAATACCATATTGAAATTAGCACCTTATCTAAAAGATTAATCTTGTAAAGTAGATATTAGTTTATTTATTTATTGTGCTTAACATATATACAACTTCAACAACAACACAATAACAATCATAAGAGCATCAACAACAATACAATAGCAACAATAAAGCATGACAACAATGCATATATGTGTGTGCATGTGAAACAACTATTTTGCAAAAAGAAAATAAAATGGAGAGGGACATACGAGAGAAAGGAGAAAAATAGAGAACAGAAGATGCACTAGAGAGGAAAAGCATAGATGTAGATCTAGTTTTTTTTCCTCTTCTTCTTTAACAAAGCGAGCATGGTACTTTGAGGGAACATGATAAAATTTGCCTAAAATTAATTGAATTAGGGGATGTTGTTAAGCAATAGATAATTATAAATGTAAATACACAAATTACACACACTGTCCAAATAGGAAAGCATCTTTCACATATCTTTTCTTACATTTCTTGTATAAGTCAACACAAGATATTAGGCATTTGATTAGAGACTGATTGAAGGATTTCTTGTATATAAGAATGTAAATTTGTTCTGAATAATCATGGTGAAATCATTTATCTTGCATGGTATCATGAGTCTAGGTTCAGAAAAATCACATCAAGTACCCTTTTTCAACTATGGCTTCTTTCCCTGAAGACAACTCTTCTTTAACAAATTCACAACTATCAACCGACCTATCTTCCCTTCCCAAAGTTGATCACATTCACTAGGAAATATCCTTGAAACTTAGCACTGATAATTTTATCCCATAGAAGATGCAAATCTACCCAATTCTGCGTGCTCATAGGTTACTTGGTTTTGTTGATGGAAGTATTTCTCCACCAAATGAGACTTGCTCCAACTATACTGATTGGCTTCGCCTTGATCAACTTGTCCTTGGGTGGCTGTTGGTGTCTCTCTCTCACACCATTCTCTTTCATGTTGTGGACAGATATATTTTACGTGATGTATGGATCACACTTGAGACTGTTTTTGCATTCGTTCACGAGCAAGGATTCAACAACTCAAGACAGAACTTCAAAACTTGACAAAAGGCTCTATGTCTATCCAAGAATACGTACGTCAGTCAAAACATTGTCTTTTCACCTTGCAAGCACCAGTAAGCCACTTGATGATAATGATATGATACTATGGTTACTTCGTGGATTGGGATTGGAGTTCATCCCGTCGTTGCAATGACTTAACTCTAGATTAACATGTCTTATCTTTAAGGAACGTTATGGCCTTTTGCTTGATTATGATCTTCGCTTGGCCTCCTCTCCTACTATGATGAACAAAATTGTTATCTTTGTTGCTCAAGAAAACACATCTCGAACTCTTATTCACACTTAGTAGACTTTACAAGGCACCAATATTGCGTCCCAAACTCTATCTGCTTCCTCTGGTCGTAAGACAAACAATGGTTGATGAGGACAAGGTAGACGCATGGGATGAGGCAAAGGTCGTGTAAACTCTTCTGCGGTATGCTATAGGTGTGCTTACCTATATCACAAAGCCAACAACTGTTGGGCTCCTGATGAGGTTATTCAAAACTCTGCTAAAGCCCTTAATGTCATGACACATGCAGATCCTCAACACCAAGCCTAGTATGTTAACACTGGTGCAATACATACCATGACGCCTGATGCCACTCAACTCAGATAAGACTCCTTATGATGGGGTGATCATGTGAAATCATAGCCTATCTATTTCACAAACTGGGTACTCTACATTAAATTTGTCACAAGGTTATTCTTTGTCATGCCCAACTATACATGTGCCATTATTAACAAAGGTTTACTCTCTGTTGCTCAACTGACTAAAGATCATAATTGTTCTTTTGTATTTACCTCTGATGGCTATTTGATAAAAGACTGAGAAACTTCTCTGCAAAGGGATGCTTGATGATGGCTTATACTTCTTTGTTCGTACTTGCAAGCGATTATTTTCAACAAATAAAATTAGTAAAGTTAGTCGAGATCTTTGGCACACGAGATTAGGGCATCCGTCTACCAAAGTTCTTTAGCTATTGAATGATGTTTTGCACCTTCCACCTTTGACTGAGAATAATAAAGTCTGCAATAGATGTCAAAAGAGTAAGAGTTCGAGACCTCCATTTCGATACACTATTACATATCCTATTACCCTTTAAACATCATTCATTGAGATATATGAGGGCTAGCATCTATTGCTTCCTTAGAGGGTTTTTGCTACTATCTTGTCTTCGTAGATGACTATAGCAGATTTTCATGGTTTTACCCTTTTGTACCAAAATCATATGTTGTAGTTATATTTCCTATTTTTACTCGAATGGTTGAAAACCTATGTAATGCAAAAATAAAGCATACTCAATCTAATTCAGAAGGTGAGTTTCTTAATCATTCTATTACAAATTTCTTGCATGAACTTGGTATAATGTGTTGGTAAAGCTATTTAGGTACTGACATAAAATGGTGTTGCAGTGTAAGCATTAGTATATTGTTGAGATGGGTCTCACTTTATTAGCTTATAGTCAGTTGGATGTATCTTCTTGGTCTTATACCTTTGCTACAACAATTTATTTAACAAAACGATTGCTTGTCTCATTGCTCAACAACAAGATACCCTATAAACCTGTTTTTGGCGAAAACCGATTATCACATGCTAAAGGTATTTGGATCAATTTGTTACCCCTATCTAAGCCTTTTTGGTTGCACAATTGAGCTTAAAAAGTTGTCCATGCATTTTCATTGGGTATAAGAATCATAAGGGATTAAAATGTTATAATCCATAGCTGTGAAGATATTAATCGTGACATGTAGTTTTTCATGAGCATAGATTTGCTTTTTCATTGCATAACAACATCACTTTATCTTCTCAGCCATCATTCATTCAATTTTGGGTAACTCCTTGCCTATCACTTTTTTACCGCATTCTAGTTCAGATAGTTCTGCCATGTCCTCACAGCCCCACACTTTATCTCTCTTTCTTTCCCTACCTCCTCATATAAACAATGACTTTCTCTTAACTGACAGAGACGCACCTGCGCCTTTGCTTAATCATGACCTTACCTCTAGTTTGGCCCAACTAAACCTATGTCATACAATGACACCTCTATGTCTTCCCCACTTACGCCAACCGTACCTCACGACTCCCTTAATGAATCTATCCTCACCTATTTGGCTACACTTGCCATATGGTGAGAACAGTGGATTGCACTCGACGTCTAAAATTGTATTTTGCCATTCAATACCCCTTACCAATATGTCTTTTAATTAATCTAGACTCCCTACCTCCTGAACCTACTTGTTTTACTCAAGACAACAGATGTGTGCAATTGCATCATGTATTGGAAGAGGAATTCAATGCTCTATTGAAAAATAAAACATGGTCATTTGTTCCCCGAACATCTAAAATGCATATGATAGGGAGCAAATGGGTTTATCGAGTAAAACAACATTTTGATGGTTCCCTTTCGAGATATAAGGCTCGTCTTGTTACAAAAGGCTACAATCCCCAATCAAGTATGGATTTTGATGAGACTTTTAGCCCTGGAGTTCGACTAGGTACCATTTGACTTGTACTTACTCTTACTGTATCAAATAATTGAGTTTTGCATCAACTGGATGTTAAAATGTCTTTTTGCATGGCACTCTTTCTAAAATTGTGTACATGACTCAAACACAAGGCTTTTGTTGATTTTGCTCATCTAGATTCCATTTGCAAAATTCACAAATCTTTGTATGGACTCAAGCAGGCACCGAGAGCTTGGTACCAAACCTTTACCAATTTCTTACTTCGATGCAAGTTTGAATAGTATCATCATGATGCATCTATGTTTGCTCGAATTTTAGATGGGCACATAATCATTTTGCGCCTTTATGTTGACGATATCAAAATTACAAGGGATTCTCAAGATAATATTTCTATCTTTCTTAATGAATAGTCTCAGCAGTTTGACATAAATGATCTAGGCCCACTTCACTATTTGCTTGGGATGGAGGTCGTGTAGAATGGGTTGATTATATCTCAAACAAAATATTCCTATGATTTACTGAAGCAATATAATCCTGAAGGGGTCAAATCGGTCTCGACACCAATGGCAGGCACATGCTTGATTGAAAATGATGGGGAACTCCTTCCGAATCCTCCTGCATATCGCAAATTGGTGGGCTCATTACAATACTTGACTATGATAAGGTTGGATATATCTTATGCAATCAATACAATATGCCAATTTCTGCACTCACCTCATACCTTGCATATGGTAGCAACTAAAAGAATCTTGAGGTTTACTAAGGGTAACATTCAAAATGGCTTAATTATTTCTCCATCGAATGATATGGCCATCCATGGATATAGCGCTGCTGACTAGATGTGTGTGTGCATGTGAAACAACTATTTTGCAAAAAGAAAATAAAATGGAGAGGGACATACGAGAGAAAGGAGAAAAATAGAGAACAGAAGATGCACTAGAGAGGAAAAGCATAGATGTAGATCTAGTTTTTTTTCCTCTTCTTCTTTAACAAAGCGAGCATGGTACTTTGAGGAACATGATAAAATTTGCCTAAAATTAATTGAATTAGGGGATGTTGTTAAGCAATAGATAATTATAAATGTAAATACACAAATTACACACTGTCCAAATAGGAAAGCATCTTTCACATATCTTTTCTTACATTTCTTGTATAAGTCAACACAAGATATTAGGCATTTGATTAGAGACTGATTGAAGGATTTCTTGTATATAAGAATGTAAATTTGTTCTGAATAATCATGGTGAAATCATTTATCTTGCATGGTATCATGAGTCTAGGTTCAGAAAAATCACATCAAGTACCCTTTTTCAACTATGGCTTCTTTCCCTGATGACAACTCTTCTTTAACAAATTCACAACTATCAACCGACCTATCTTCCCTTCCCAAAGTTGATCACATTCACTAGGAAATATCCTTGAAACTTAGCACTGATAATTTTATCCCATAGAAGATGCAAATCTACCCAATTCTGCGTGCTCATAGGTTACTTGGTTTTGTTGATGGAAGTATTTCTCCACCAAATGAGACTTGCTCCAACTATACTGATTGGCTTCGCCTTGATCAACTTGTCCTTGGGTGGCTGTTGGTGTCTCTCTCTCACACCATTCTCTTTCATGTTGTGGACAGATATATTTTACGTGATGTATGGATCACACTTGAGACTGTTTTTGCATTCGTTCACGAGCAAGGATTCAACAACTCAAGACAGAACTTCAAAACTTGACAAAAGGCTCTATGTCTATCCAAGAATACGTACGTCGGTCAAAACATTGTCTTTTCACCTTGCAAGCACCAATAAGCCACTTGATGATAATGATATGATACTATGGTTACTTCGTGGATTGGGATTGGAGTTCATCCCGTCGTTGCAATGACTTAACTCTAGATTAACATGTCTTATCTTTAAGGAACGTTATGGCCTTTTGCTTGATTATGATCTTCGCTGGCCTCCTCTCCTACTATGATGAACAAAATTGTTATCTTTGTTGCTCAAGAAAACACATCTCGAACTCTTATTCACACTTAGTAGACTTTACAAGGCACCAATATTGCGTCCCAAACTCTATCCGCTTCCTCCGGTCGTAAGACAAACAATGGTTGATGAGGACAAGGTAGACGCATGGGATGAGGCAAAGGTCGTGTAAACTCTTCTGCGGTATGCTATAGGTGTGCTTACCTATATCACAAAGCCAACAACGGTTGGGCTCCTGATGAGGTTATTCAAAACTCTGCTAAAGCCCTTAATGTCATGACACATGCAGATCCTCAACACCAAGCCTAGTATGTTAACACTGGTGCAATACATACCATGACGCCTGATGCCACTCAACTCAGCGATAAGACTCCTTATGATGGGGGCTGATCATGTGAAATCATAGCCTATCTATTTCACAAACTGGGTACTCTACATTAAATTTGTCACAAGGTTATTCTTTGTCATGCCCAACTATACATGTGCCATTATTAACAAAAGGTTTACTCTCTGTTGCTCAACTGACTAAAGATCATAATTGTTCTTTTGTATTTACCTCTGATGGCTATTTGATAAAAGACTGAGAAACTTCTCTGCAAAGGGATGCTTGATGATGGCTTATACTTCTTTGTTCGTACTTGCAAGCAGTTATTTTCAACAAATAAAATTAGTAAAGTTAGTCGAGATCTTTGGCACACGAGATTAGGGCATCCGTCTACCAAAGTTCTTTAGCTATTGAATGATGTTTTGCACCTTCCACCTTTGACTGAGAATAATAAAGTCTGCAATAGATGTCAAAAGAGTAAGAGTTCGAGACCTCCATTTCGATACACTATTACATATCCTATTACCCTTTAAACATCATTCATTGAGATATATGAGGGCTAGCATCTATTGCTTCCTTAGAGGGTTTTTGCTACTATCTTGTCTTCGTAGATGACTATAGCGATTTTCATGGTTTTACCCTTTTGTACCAAAATCATATGTTGTAGTTATATTTCCTATTTTTACTCGAATGGTTGAAAACCTATGTAATGCAAAAATAAAGCATACTCAATCTAATTCAGAAGGTGAGTTTCTTAATCATTCTATTACAAATTTACTGCATGAACTTGGTATAATGTGTTGGTAAAGCTATTTAGGTACCCAAAGATAAAATGGTGTTGCCGAGTGTAAGCATTAGTATATTGTTGAGATGGGTCTCACTTTATTAGCTTATAGTCGGTTGGATGTATCTTCTTGGTCTTATACCTTTGCTACAACAATTTATTTAACAAAACGATTGCTTGTCTCATTGCTCAACAACAAGATACCCTATAAACCTGTTTTTGGCAGAAAACCAGATTATCACATGCTAAAGGTATTTGGATCAATTTGTTACCCCTATCTAAGCCTTTTTGGTTGCACAATTGAGCTTAAAAAGTTGTCCATGCATTTTCATTGGGTATAACAGTAATCATAAGGGATTAAAATGTTATAATCCGCAAACTGTGAAGATATTAATCTGACAGCATGTAGTTTTTCATGAGCATAGATTTGCTTTTTCATTGCATAACAACATCACTTTATCTTCTCAGCCATCATTCATTCAATTTTGGGTAACTCCCTTGCCTATCACTTTTTTACCGCATTCTAGTTCGAGATAGTTACGCCATGTCCTCACACCCCACACTTTATCTCTCTTTCTTTCCCTACCTCCTCATATAAACAATGACTTTCTCTTAATCGTGAGACGCACCTGCGCCTTTGCTTAATCATGACCTTACCTCTAGTTTGGCCCAACTAAACCTATGTCATACAATGACACCTCTATGTCTTCCCCACTTACGCCAACCGTACCTCACGACTCCCTTAATGAATCTATCCTCACCTATTTGGCTACACTTGCCATATGGTGAGAACAGTGGATTGCACTCGACGTCTAAAATTGTATTTTGCCATTCAATACCCCTTACCAATATGTCTTTTAATTAATCTAGACTCCCTACCTCCTGAACCTACTTGTTTTACTCAAGACAACAGATGTGTGCAATTGCATCATGTATTGGAAGAGGAATTCAATGCTCTATTGAAAAATAAAACATGGTCATTTGTTCCCCGAACATCTAAAATGCATATGATAGGGAGCAAATGGGTTTATCGAGTAAAACAACATTTTGATGGTTCCCTTTCGAGATATAAGGCTCGTCTTGTTACAAAAGGCTACAATCCCCAATCAAGTATGGATTTTGATGAGACTTTTAGCCCTGGAGTTCGACTAGGTACCATTTGACTTGTACTTACTTCTTCAGTATCAAATAATTGAGTTTTGCATCAACTGGATGTTAAAATGTCTTTTTGCATGGCACTCTTTCTAAAATTGTGTACATGACTCAAACACAAGGCTTTTGTTGATTTTGCTCATCTAGATTCCATTTGCAAAATTCACAAATCTTTGTATGGACTCAAGCAGGCACCGAGAGCTTGGTACCAAACCTTTACCAATTTCTTACTTCGATGCAAGTTTGAATAGTATCATCATGATGCATCTATGTTTGCTCGAATTTTAGATGGGCACATAATCATTTTGCGCCTTTATGTTGTGATATCAAAATTACAAGGGATTCTCAAGATAATATTTCTATCTTTCTTAATGAATAGTCTCGTGATTTGACATAAATGATCTAGGCCCACTTCACTATTTGCTTGGGATGGAGGTCGTGTAGAATGGGTTGATTATATCTCAAACAAAATATTCCTATGATTTCTTGAAGCAATATAATCTGAAGGGGTCAAATCGGTCTCGACACCAATGGCAGCACATGCTTGATTGAAAATGATGGGAACTCCTTCCGAATCCTCCCGCATATCGCAAATTGGTGGGCTCATTACAATACTTGACTATGATAAGGTTGGATATATCTTATGCAATCAATACAATATGCCAATTTCTGCACTCACCTCATACCTTGCATATGGTAGCAACTAAAAGAATCTTGAGGTTTACTAAGGGTAACATTCAAAATGGCTTAATTATTTCTCCATCGAATGATATGGCCATCCATGGATATAGCGCTGCTGACTAGATGTGTGTGTGCATGTGAAACAACTATTTTGCAAAAAGAAAATAAAATGGAGAGGGACATACGAGAGAAAGGAGAAAAATAGAGAACAGAAGATGCACTAGAGAGGAAAAGCATAGATGTAGATCTAGTTTTTTTTCCTCTTCTTCTTTAACAAAGCGAGCATGGTACTTTGAGGGAACATGATAAAATTTGCCTAAAATTAATTGAATTAGGGGATGTTGTTAAGCAATAGATAATTATAAATGTAAATACACAAATTACACACACTGTCCAAATAGGAAAGCATCTTTCACATATCTTTTCTTACATTTCTTGTATAAGTCAACACAAGATATTAGGCATTTGATTAGAGACTGATTGAAGGATTTCTTGTATATAAGAATGTAAATTTGTTCTGAATAATCATGGTGAAATCATTTATCTTGCATGGTATCATGAGTCTAGGTTCAAAAATCACATCAAGTACCCTTTTTCAACTATGGCTTCTTTCCCTGATGACAACTCTTCTTTAACAAATTCACAACTATCAACCGACCTATCTTCCCTTCCCAAAGTTGATCACATTCACTAGGAAATATCCTTGAAACTTAGCACTGATAATTTTATCCCATAGAAGATGCAAATCTACCCAATTCTGCGTGCTCATAGGTTACTTGGTTTTGTTGATGGAAGTATTTCTCCACCAAATGAGACTTGCTCCAACTATACTGATTGGCTTCGCCTTGATCAACTTGTCCTTGGGTGGTGTTGGTGTCTCTCTCTCACACCATTCTCTTTCATGTTGTGGACAGATATATTTTACGTGATGTATGGATCACACTTGAGACTGTTTTTGCATTCGTTCACGAGCAAGGATTCAACAACTCAAGACAGAACTTCAAAACTTGACAAAAGGCTCTATGTCTATCCAAGAATACGTACGTCAGTCAAAACATTGTCTTTTCACCTTGCAAGCACCAGTAAGCCACTTGATGATAATGATATGATACTATGGTTACTTCGTGGATTGGGATTGGAGTTCATCCCGTCGTTGCAATGACTTAACTCTAGATTAACATGTCTTATCTTTAAGGAACATTATGGCTTTTTGCTTGATTATGATCTTCGCAGCCTCCTCTCCTACTATGATGAACAAAATTGTTATCTTTGTTGCTCAAGAAAACACATCTCGAACTCTTATTCACACTTAGTAGACTTTACAAGGCACCAATATTGCGTCCCAAACTCTATCCGCTTCCTCGGTCGTAAGACAAACAATGGTTGATGAGGACAAGGTAGACGCATGGGATGAGGCAAAGGTCGTGTAAACTCTTCTGCGGTATGCTATAGGTGTGCTTACCTATATCACAAAGCCAACAACTGTTGGGCTCCTGATGAGGTTATTCAAAACTCTGCTAAAGCCCTTAATGTCATGACACATGCAGATCCTCAACACCAAGCCTAGTATGTTAACACTGGTGCAATACATACCATGACGCCTGATGCCACTCAACTCAGCGATAAGACTCCTTATGATGGGGGCTGATCATGTGAAATCATAGCCTATCTATTTCACAACCGGGTACTCTACATTAAATTTGTCACAAGGTTATTCTTTGTCATGCCCAACTATACATGTGCCATTATTAACAAAAGGTTTACTCTCTGTTGCTCAACTGACTAAAGATCATAATTGTTCTTTTGTATTTACCTCTGATGGCTATTTGATAAAAGACTGAGAAACTTCTCTGCAAAGGGATGCTTGATGATGGCTTATACTTCTTTGTTCGTACTTGCAAGCGATTATTTTCAACAAATAAAATTAGTAAAGTTAGTCGAGATCTTTGGCACACGAGATTAGGGCATCCGTCTACCAAAGTTCTTTAGCTATTGAATGATGTTTTGCACCTTCCACCTTTGGTGAGAATAATAAAGTCTGCAATAGATGTCAAAAGAGTAAGAGTTCGAGACCTCCATTTCGATACACTATTACATATCCTATTACCCTTTAAACATCATTCATTGAGATATATGAGGGCTAGCATCTATTGCTTCCTTAGAGGGTTTTTGCTACTATCTTGTCTTCGTAGATGACTATAGCGATTTTCATGGTTTTACCCTTTTGTACCAAAATCATATGTTGTAGTTATATTTCCTATTTTTACTCGAATGGTTGAAAACCTATGTAATGCAAAAATAAAGCATACTCAATCTAATTCAGAAGGTGAGTTTCTTAATCATTCTATTACAAATTTACTGCATGAACTTGGTATAATGTGTTGGTAAAGCTATTTAGGTACCCCAGCATAAAATGGTGTTGCCGAGTGTAAGCATTAGTATATTGTTGAGATGGGTCTCACTTTATTAGCTTATAGTCAGTTGGATGTATCTTCTTGGTCTTATACCTTTGCTACAACAATTTATTTAACAAAACGATTGCTTGTCTCATTGCTCAACAACAAGATACCCTATAAACCTGTTTTTGGCAGAAAACCAGATTATCACATGCTAAAGGTATTTGGATCAATTTGTTACCCCTATCTAAGCCTTTTTGGTTGCACAATTGAGCTTAAAAAGTTGTCCATGCATTTTCATTGGGTATAACAGTAATCATAAGGGATTAAAATGTTATAATCCGCAAACTGTGAAGATATTAATCTGACAGCATGTAGTTTTTCATGAGCATAGATTTGCTTTTTCATTGCATAACAACATCACTTTATCTTCTCAGCCATCATTCATTCAATTTTGGGTAACTCCCTTGCCTATCACTTTTTTACCGCATTCTAGTTCAGATAGTTCTGCCATGTCCTCACAGCCCCACACTTTATCTCTCTTTCTTTCCCTACCTCCTCATATAAACAATGACTTTCTCTTAACTGACAGAGACGCACCTGCGCCTTTGCTTAATCATGACCTTACCTCTAGTTTGGCCCAACTAAACCTATGTCATACAATGACACCTCTATGTCTTCCCCACTTACGCCAACCGTACCTCACGACTCCCTTAATGAATCTATCCTCACCTATTTGGCTACACTTGCCATATGGTGAGAACAGTGGATTGCACTCGACGTCTAAAATTGTATTTTGCCATTCAATACCCCTTACCAATATGTCTTTTAATTAATCTAGACTCCCTACCTCCGAACCTACTTGTTTTACTCAAGACAACCGATGTGTGCAATTGCATCATGTATTGGAAGAGGAATTCAATGCTCTATTGAAAAATAAAACATGGTCATTTGTTCCCCGAACATCTAAAATGCATATGATAGGGAGCAAATGGGTTTATCGAGTAAAACAACATTTTGATGGTTCCCTTTCGAGATATAAGGCTCGTCTTGTTACAAAAGGCTACAATCCCCAATCAAGTATGGATTTTGATGAGACTTTTAGCCCGAGTTCGACTAGGTACCATTTGACTTGTACTTACTTCATTGTATCAAATAATTGAGTTTTGCATCAACTGGATGTTAAAATGTCTTTTTGCATGGCACTCTTTCTAAAATTGTGTACATGACTCAAACACAAGGCTTTTGTTGATTTTGCTCATCTAGATTCCATTTGCAAAATTCACAAATCTTTGTATGGACTCAAGCAGGCACCGAGAGCTTGGTACCAAACCTTTACCAATTTCTTACTTCGATGCAAGTTTGAATAGTATCATCATGATGCATCTATGTTTGCTCGAATTTTAGATGGGCACATAATCATTTTGCGCCTTTATGTTGTGATATCAAAATTACAAGGGATTCTCAAGATAATATTTCTATCTTTCTTAATGAATAGTCTCAGCAGTTTGACATAAATGATCTAGGCCCACTTCACTATTTGCTTGGGATGGAGGTCGTGTAGAATGGGTTGATTATATCTCAAACAAAATATTCCTATGATTTACTGAAGCAATATAATCCTGAAGGGGTCAAATCGGTCTCGACACCAATGGCAGGCACATGCTTGATTGAAAATGATGGGGAACTCCTTCCGAATCCTCCTGCATATCGCAAATTGGTGGGCTCATTACAATACTTGACTATGATAAGGTTGGATATATCTTATGCAATCAATACAATATGCCAATTTCTGCACTCACCTCATACCTTGCATATGGTAGCAACTAAAAGAATCTTGAGGTTTACTAAGGGTAACATTCAAAATGGCTTAATTATTTCTCCATCGAATGATATGGCCATCCATGGATATAGCGCTGCTGACTAGGCTGGACGTCCTACAATAAGAAACTCTCAAATTGGATTTTGCTATTTATGTTGGGTTAACCTTGATCTCATGTAGTTCCAAGAAACAAAAAAGGGTATCCAAATCTATCACAGAGGCAAAATACTATGCCCTAGCATCTTTAGCCTCTAGAAGTGTGTGGTTACTTGATATATTCAAATTTCTTCATATTCCACAGGCACAACACCTATCTTATACTGAGATAATATAAACTCCACTTACATGGCGACAAACCCAATTGTCCATCACAAAAGCAACCATATCGAGATTGATATACATTTTGTTCATAAAAGGGTTGTAGATAGAACTATACGCTTTTAGTTAGTTAGCTCAACAGATCAAGTAGTAGATATTTTCACCAAACCTTTGTACAAACCGTAGTTTCTCAAGCTTCATGACAAGCTTCAAGTGTACAACCCTTCATCAACTTGCAAGAGGGTGTTAAGCAATAGATAATTGTAAATGTAAACACTAATTACACACACTGTACAAATAGGAAAACATCTTTTACATATCTTTTCTTACCTTTATTGTGTAAGTCAACCGAAGATATTAGGCATTTGATTAGAGACGGATTGAAGGATTTCTTATATATAAGAATGTAAACTAATTCTGAATAAGAGCTCATTTGGATTGATTTTTTTAGAAGCGTTTTTTCTAACCGTTTTTTAAAGAAGGGTTTTTTTTCAAAAGTTAAAAATTATGATATTTTAGCTTTTTGGGAAGCCAACCAAATAATTATTACAAAAATAAAACATTTTTTCTAAAAAAAATATTTTTTCTTAAAAAAATCAATTTAAACAGACTTATCCATAATGAAATCGCTTGTCCTACCGAAATAAGCCAGAAGTTGACTCAGCCCATCGTAAATAATGTCCCTTAGATTACTACTCTTTTATTGGGTGAATTCATCAATACTAAACCGAATGTTTAGTATGGCGTAGACAGAGTAGTAGGATTTGGGCAACCAAAACGGGATCTTTGCGACATCTTAAAGAAATGCACCACGTTAATTAGAAAAACCGTCGTACTTATTAATACACACAGATAATGTGGTGTGCGTGTTAAGAAGCTCAAATAAGAATCCATCAAGGACCGACACCCCCCCCCCTCCCCCCTCCTCTGTATCTTCAGTTTCGCGCATTGACTTCAAAGCCATTCCCGCATCAGTAGCTTCTTTTAAAATCAGGAAAAAAAAAACTCGTAGTAAAAAGAAGAAGCAGCAGCCAAAGAAAAACACATAGACACGCTTTTGCACAAAAAGAAGAAGAGCTGGAGTCGGTACAGGAGAACCCGACTTCTTCACAACCCCTGAAACCATCAGCGGGCTCCAACGGTCAGATCCGTTACCGATCTCCCTCCGCCGCCGAGCTCTTAGCGGCCTCCGATCCCACCGCCGCTTCTTCATCACTACCTCCCTCCGCCGCGCAGCCGCCCGACCCTCACCACCACCACCACCACTCGACGGTTATGGAGAAGGCCTACTTGAAGAGGAACCGCGACACGTTCTCCGACAAGATCCAGCGGTACCGCGGCGTCCTCATTGTGATCTCCGTGCCTCTCTTGATCGTCACTTTCCTCCTCTTCGTAATGCCGTCTAATTCTCCATCTCCTGATTCGTTCAACCGCAAGTTCTCCCCCGACTTCCTGTCTAATGGCGGCGGCGGCAATCGCTACGCCGTTATCTTTGACGCCGGCAGTTCCGGTAGTCGGGTCCACGTTTTCTGCTTCGACAAGAACTTAGATCTCGTCCCCATCGGTCACGATCTCGAGCTTTTCGTACAGGTACATTTTGTGTTTAATTAATTTTTTAAGAATTATACTCGCTGCGCTTTCCTTTTTCTTCTTCCAAATTTAGTTTTATTTTTTGTGTGACTGATCTTCTTTTGGATGCTTTACATTTATGCACATTTTGGTGTATTGTCAATTAGTTGGGTTAATTTCAGCACTAAATTCTCAAGGTTTACTCGGATCTTCAAAACAGTTACCAAGATTGTGAATCTTCGATGTTTGTTTTAAGTGTTTCTAGTAGTCTACCGTTACATTAGTTAATTTATAATTGATATGCACGGTTTTTTACTTTTTCTGAAAAATTTTTGTGTTACTGATTTTGTTTTGGATGCTTTACATTTATGTACATTTTCATTAATTGTTAATTAGTTGAGTTAATTTGATTTCTAATTCTTAATGCTCAGTTGAATTTTCGGAACAGTTGCCAATGTGGCAAAAGTGATTGTGAATCTTCAATGCTTGTTTTAATTATTTATGGTAGTCCGTACCATTATGTTAATTAGTTTATATTATTTTTGTTGCTCTTTACTCTTTTGTTTTTTCCATTATTTAATCTAGCTGTTTCTTTTTTTTTTTTCGATGCTTTAGATTTATGTACATTTCCTTGAATTTTTAACTAATAGTAATGCTGTCTTTTGTGGTTTTGTATCTGTAAGGGAAAATTTTACCAGTAGGCCTGATGTTTACTTGGATTTTCAACCATGTAATTTACTTGAATTTTCAAATTAGTTTGTGATATTACAAAAGTGATATTATGAGTATGTTTCCTAAAAGTCATTGTGAAGTTAGCCATTTTTGTAAGGTTTTGCATCCAATTTGAACTGAGAATACAAAATTATCTTTATACAATGGAAATTACTTTTTTGAATATTCATGTCGGCCTCGAATATTTAGTCAAAATTTTAAGTTAACCCATAATAACTGTTTTTTTTTTTTTGGTCACTTTCCATATATTGAGACTACTCTGAACACTTGTAGTTATACGGGGACTCGTGTTATGACTTTTGGGACATTGGAAACTACTAGTGATAGTTGCCCCATTTATTATGTTAAATTTATTTCTAACCATTTTATGGTTTTACATGTGGCATAAGACTAGATAATTGTTCGGTAGGTTTTTGCTTTCCTAATAATTCTCTTTCTGGCTTTAGAAAAAACCAGGATTGAGTGCATATGCTAGTGATCCTGCTGCTGCTGCGGAATCTTTATGGTCCCTTTTAGAGAAAGCTGAAGGGGTAGTTCCACAGGACTTGCGGTACAAAACACCAGTTAGAGTTGGGGTAAGTATTGCACTTTATTCAAGATTGCTTCAATAACTATTCTTTTGCTCCTATCAAGTCGTAATTTTGTTTCTTGCATATTGGTGCCTAAAAGTGTTTAGTACTGTCCATACAGGCCACTGCAGGCTTAAGGCAATTGGAAGGTGATGCATCTGATAGGATTTTGCAAGCGGTAAACTTGGTTAATTAGATACTGCTTCTTGTGATATTGGAGTCTATTAGTGATATTCATGTTTTTTAATATTTGTTGCTGAAGGTGAGGGACTTTTTGAAGACTAAGAGCAACTTCAAGTCTAAGGCTGATTGGGTCACTGTTTTGGATGGCAATCAGGAAGGTGCATATCAGTGGGTATGTTCTTATCAATCATATTTTGGTTTCATTGGTTAATATGCAAATATTCAGGATAAGTTGAATAATTATTTAATAAATAAAATGCTCGGGTTATTCAGAGTCTGAGAATCTCAGGGATTGGAAATAAGCTAGATAATGTTGCATTAGTAACTGTAATAATCAAGGATGTAGATAAAATATCATGTAAGTTGATAATTTTTTGTCTCCAGTTCGTTAGCTATTTCCATTTGATAATTTCATTTGGTTCCTGTTTTCATCCAAAGTGATTGCATGCCTGGAAGACCTGGAAATGAAGCAAGTGTAATGAGTCTACCGAAGTCTTTTATGTGCCTATGATCATGCAAACAAGAAGAAAGCAACATAATGACAATATATATTTCAATTGAAAGAATTAAAGCCACACAGAACATTACTCTGGTACCAGGAGACTTATATAATCATAGCCATTAACTTAAGAACATGCATTTTGAAGATAGATCAAAGTGACATACAAAGTTAGGTTCATCATGGGTAGCAATGACAACTTTACACATTCTGGGTTGCATATGAATCAGGAAGAAGACCGCTGCTTAAAGGTTTGTTGCTTGAGTCCATGCATTTGAAACTCAAAACTCAAAAGGCAATAGAGGATGAAGAACTTGATTCTCAAAGGATTATCCTTTTAAAGATTTTGGTTTTTATGGACCAAAGATAAAAAAGGAAAAAGATGCCTGCACTTGCAATGTCTCAAGAAATTTTCATTTAATAAAAATAAACACCTAACTATCAAAAATAAATGTGAAGATTAAGTATTCCCATTAGGTTTTGAGGAACATAGAAATGCTTCTTTAGCATTCTGAGACTGTTAGGATTGAGTTTGGATCTTGTAGGTTTCCTGTGTTAGGGATTTCCATGATACAAAAGTGACAACATAAGTTGTACTTTCATAAGTCTTAGAGAATCTATAGCTGCTAAGAAAGGAGGATGAACTTCTTCCTGTCAGGCAAGCTTTGCCAAGGCGTACTTTTTTAAGTCTCAGGAGGCCAGAGTGAAATAGCAGATGAAATGATGGACTTCTGGAGGTTGAAATTTGAGGATTTGGACAACCTAGGTGATGTTGTAGAAACTCAGTTTGATGGAATGAAATTTGGGCATGTGAACATCGGAATTCTGAGTCAGCTGGGAGTTGTTTGATAGAACTTCAATAGTACTTCTATTGCAGAAGTGATGGTGACAGAAAAAGAAGATGATTATAAAGGGGGTGCTAAAGTATGTAGTCAGAAGTATAGAAGTGCTGGGCATAATTCTGACCTGTGCTAAATGCCAGCTGTAATGTTGGTTATAAGTGCTGAGCTGTTATGTTAGTTAGAAGATGTATTATGTAAAGCTTCTAGAAGAATCATAGCTCAGCTACAAGTGCAACAGTAAATAGTTATAGATATGTACAGAATCATTATTGGTAAATAAAAATATCTGATGCTTTCTAAAGTTCTCTCAAACTTCATTAAGGGGCTAGAAGACAAGCCTATGAAGTGGAAGAAAAAAGAGAAGCATGTTTTACCTTTTCTAAGAAGAAGAAAAATGTCTTGTCATAAAGAGAAGGGCTAGAGTATAATGCATGAGAAGACAAAGGGACAGGGGCAAGGAGAAGAAAGAGAATCATATTTCGCCATCATAGTTGTAATGATATTAATTGGCATCCAGTCTTGAAAGTGTTGTTCTTTATTAAGTTTACTATGAATATTAGATCTATCTCTGCAAAAACCCAGAATTATTTGTCTTACCTTTCTTTCTTCCCTTTTAGGGGAGAGGAGAATTAGGCAAAATGTGGTTGGCAAGTGACACTAAATTTTGCTGGTGTCACTTGAAATGTCACTTCATGCTAGTATCTGAGGTTATGTTTTGTATGTGGAATGGCATGGAATGGAATGGTCATTCCAACTTTTTATTCTTTTTCTTTTGTTTGGTAGAACTAATTGAAGTTAGAAAACCCATTCCTTTTGAATGACCTTTGTAAGAAAAAGTCAGAAAACTTATTCCTTAACCAAACCCAAGGAATGAGTATTCCAACTTAAATAGGAATCATAAAAAATAAAGTAAAATGAAAAATAACTTATCTCCTACTTACACTCTCTGGAGTCTCTGTTGTTATTAAACAAATAAAAAAATTAAAAAATTTTAAAAATTTAAAAATAAAAATTAAAAAAATTCATTTTATTTCTTTTTTACTTAGAAAACATGTGTAATTTTATTGGATAGTTTACTTTTATCTCTCAATTATGTTAAAAAAAAAAAATTAAAATTTAGTGTTAAAACAAAAAAATGAGTAAACAAGTAATGCTACATTTTAACGTGGAGCAAAAGACTGTAAAGAGTACTTTTGTATATATTAATATTGTATGAAAATAATTGTCATGCATAAGCCTAAATTTATACCAAATCAAAAAACAAGTGTATTTTGGTTAATTGAATTGATTTTCATTCTAGTCTAACTTGTTAAAATAATTTTACTAAACATATTAAATAAAATAATCATTTCATTCTAACTTTTTTAAAGTTTTAACCAAACTCAAGAAAAAGAATAAGTATTCCATGGTCATTTTGCCTTGAATTCCATTTTGCCCTGAATGGTTATTACTTTCCTAACCATTTCATCATACCAAATGGGCCATTAGTGTAATCTTAATTTGCAAGAATTATATAATATTTATTAAAAATAAGTATTTGCTTGTGCAGGTAACGATCAATTACCTATTAGGGAATTTGGGGAAGAAATATTCTGATACTGTTGGGGTTGTTGATCTTGGAGGTGGATCTGTACAGATGGCATATGCCATCTCAGAGTCAGATGTTGCCAATGCTCCTAAAGTAAAAGATGGAGAGGATACCTATGTGCAGGAAATGTATTTGAAGGGGAGAAAATATTACCTTTATGTTCACAGGTTCTTACATACCCTATAAGAATGTTTATTTCTTTTTCAGGTGTTAAAAAGTTCGGTGTTTATAGGACCTCTTAGCTGCTTTGACCTACTGCCTGTGTTTGAATTTTTTGAGCTTCATATTTGTATTTGATAAAATTCTCTCTCTCTCTCTCTCTCTGTGTGGTCAGAACTTGTTATGATAAATACTCAACGTCATTAAATGCTAATAATTTTATTTTATGCCTCTTTGTCTCCAGTTATTTGCATTATGGGTTATTAGCGGCTCGAGCTGAAATTTTGAAAGTTACTGAAGGATCTGGTAGTCCATGTGTCTTGGCAGGTTATAATGGTATGTCCAACTGTTCCTTTAAGGTCTGACATTTTATGGAAGCAGTGTCAATTTCATTTTTCCATGCACAAAATACTGTTTATGTCACTTTTTTTTTTCCCAATCCATAAAGCAACTAATGAATGAAACCCAGAAAATTGTGTTTATGTTATATCTTTTCTATCGAGCAACTCACCAATGAAACCATTACATAAAAGGTATAGGATACTTTTTCCTGGCTCCATATTAATAATTTTATATATATATAAAATCTACCTTGGTGGGAATCTATATATATACCTTTAGGATGCTTCATAATATTCACCGTTGACTTGAGTCCTCAAAATAATAAATTTCCTGCATATGGGGGGTCAACAAGTTATAGGCCGTCTTCTGGCTGAAACCCAACCAGTAGTATACACACATGCACCCAGTTTCTCCTCCTCCCTCTGACATTCCCTCACCTCTCTCTCCTGTTCCCTTCCTCCCTCCTGTCTTTGACACTCATTTGGATGATTTGTACTAGCATAAAAGTGTGGGAAAATTGCCCTTGTCGATCATGATTGTGTTGATTCTTCTACTGTTCACATGCAGTTAGTCAGTTATACGTGTGAACATCCAGTATACAGGTTTCTGTCTTCATATGGAGGATGGCATAATCAAAGAGCCATTTTTGATGTTGGACTCATAATAATCCAATAATATCTAGGCTATAACTTACAAATATTAACAAGGACTAAACAAGTTTTAGGAAAATTCAGATATTTCAGGAGCTCTGTTGAAGGCTATACTTCTGTAAGAATAAGATATCTGGAGTTATAAGGTTTTGTGGATTCTACCACTGAAGAAATGATGAATGTGAGAGTACTTGGCCTCTCGTGTCTGTTGAATTGAGCTAAGATGTCATCGAGTTTACTCCTTCAATACTTCGTTTATTGCATGATAACATTCTCTCGTAGTGTCTTGGCTAGTTTCTGGTAAAAGCTGCTCTTATTTGAAATCCATTTATATCTGTTTTTGGGAAATGGCAACCAGATGTTCCATTCAAAGACAACCTTATAAGTCACTCTGTCGATTATTACCCATTTTTGGGTATTTAGAAGTATATTTAAGATGTCAGTTAACCCTAAAGTTATAGTTTCTCATTCATGTGGGATAGTTGTCTGACCTAAGTAATACGTGATACTCAATCATCTATTATATGTAGTGGTAGGATTAGGGGATAGCTCAAGTGGTTGAGATTATCTCCCCCCCCCCGTGGAGGATGGGGTGGGATGGGGGTGGGGGGATTTTTTTTTAAAAGAAATTATTATAGGTAGTGGTAAAAAGTTCATAATTTTGTATCAGTTATTGAAGATATATTTTAATACTTTGTCTTCTTAAACTGTACCTATATATTTAATTGCCACCTTGAATTCTTAGGTGTAGTTGGATGTCAAAATGAAATATAAGAAATATACATGTAATCACTGAAAAGATATACTTCTCCATCGAAATTGGAAAAGCTTTCCTAGTCTTGTCTTAGCAAGATGACACTTGGCGAAACTTATGCTATTGTTCTGACTGTAGTATTGGCATACTATTTACTGAATATCACATTTAACAAGTAGCCAACATTTTCTGGAAATCAGACGGCCAGATAATTATTTCCCTGCAAACTTTTGTTAATAAAACATGTTGAGGAAAACAAATTTCTTTTTCTTAACCTCCCTTTCTCTCACTTTCTTCTTGGAAGTGTTTCTTGTATGACTCTTCTGTCTTTCTTTGAAGCCTGAGAGGCTAAAATATGCTGCAGCTTGGATGCTGGGTTGGAATTCTTCTTACTTTTCCCTCTTTAGACTATATTCCTATCAGAAATCAGTATTCTAGATTGAGTTATTGAGGTTGATGTATTCTCTCTCTTTTCCCTAGGATCCTATAAATATGGAGGAGTGACTTATGAAGCATCAGCTTCAGCATCCGGTTCAACAGTGGACAGATGTAGGGAAGTAGCTGTAGAGGCTCTCAAAGTTAATGAATCAACATGTACCCACATGAAATGTACGTTTGGTGGTGTCTGGAATGGTGGTGGAGGGGATGGCCAGAGGAATCTGTTTGTTGCTTCATTCTTCTTCGACAGAGCTGCAGAGGTGTCGTTTCTCTTTGCATATAGATAATTATAGAAAATTTGGCCAAAAATTCCAATATTTGCTTTAATTCTAAGGGCAAAAAGTGGTTAGAATGTTCTAGTGACATGATACTGTTTTTTCCCTATACAGGCGGGTTTTATTGATTCAACTCTACCAGTTGCAAGTATTTGTCCAGCTGATTTTGAGACTGCTGCTAAGAAAGCATGTGAAACTGCACTCGGGGATGCCAAAGCTAAATATCCTCACGTGGATCCTGACAACTTACCATACTTGTGTATGGATCTTGTCTATCAGTTCACACTACTTGTTGATGGATTTGGTAAGTGATGCTAAATTTATCTAATTCTTCCAGTTAGAAAACTGTCACTTGAGATTATCGACTGCCATATTTTGTTAAACAGGCCTTGATCCGCAGCAAGAGATTACATTGGTAAAGAAAGTGAAGTATCAAAATTCCCTAGTTGAGGCAGCGTGGCCTCTAGGCAGTGCCATTGAAGTTGCATCATCGACAAAGTAAATGGATTTTTGTGATCGCATTGTGCCATCAGTGACTTAAGCTGCTTGTAGTTATTGTGCATCAGCATTAAGTGATTCACAAGTGCAGCTAGGCGAGACAATTCAATAATGCGCCAGAGTCTAGCAGAATATCCATCTTAGAGCGGCACCAAATTCGATCAGAAATCAATTTTTTGGGTGATATAACAGAATAATGACGATTGCATTCTTAATTATTTAATGATTTATGGTTACATCACACAGGAATCCTGATTTGTATCTTCTGATAAACCAGCTCTCGTGATTAGTATATATTTTTGTTGGAAAATGGTGGTATACTATTACCACCCTTCTACTCCTCCCTGGATGGATTTTGTATCCACCTATGAGTTTACGTATCACTTCCAGATTTACTTGAATTTACAGCTAGCAATCTCTTTCGTTCCCCTCCTCGCTGTTCCCTTTTTTTATTTTTTTTAAACTACATAAGAAAGTGATTTCATTGATAAACGAAAAATATGTAAAACTGTCCCTTAGGAATACAATAGGAGTCTAGGCCAAAGTATTACATTCAAGTCCTTACAAATGGGCCCTTTTCAAACAACTATTCTTGTATTTCAATCCCTTATCCAATCTATGTTTCACGTCAAAATAATATCTAGAAAAGTTGTTCCTCGTTGAGAGTTGAGCATTTGTCGGTTCTACGATTTCTTCCTCCCCAAATATGATAAATGATTGTCACAAAAAATAGCCTAACCTGTAACTTGCGTAGGCTTTCCAGCATATCTACTAACCAGCCAACGGCACACTCCATCCTAGTTGCTGAACCAATACACGCCCCTAATCTTCTTCATTCCTTATCTCAAGATTTTCTGCAGTCGAAGTAGAGATATGCTTTTAATGCATTGGTGACAAAAAGGCGAAGATGATCAATTGAGAGACCTCAAGAGACCTCAGGAGGGCCTAATAGAGGCCAAAATCGACAAACCAAACACAAGTGGACCAAAGCCCAACAAACACAAAGCCCTAACCAAGAACCATAAAAGCCATTCTAAAACGAAATTTGCGAACTATTCAACACAGGTGAAGAGACCCTTACCGGAGATAGTCTTAATAGAGCTGTGGATTTCCACCCATTCTTACAAAAAGTTGATCCACATCTCAGCATGGTTAGCAAGCACACGCATAGTAAAGCCTCAAAAGCCTTTGAACAAGCTGCTAGACACAATATCAAGCAGAGAAAACCAAACAATAACAGAGTACTAGACGGGGAACTCCAAACCCGACAAGAGATTGGGGTCGAGAAGGTTTAGCATCCAATGCTCAAAACCTTGGAGTCCCAAGCTTGAACAAGTAGTAGACAAAGCCACCTATCACTTTAAGGCAAACCACCAACAACAGTGAAGCAAACAGGCAAAGGCAAATGCCAACACACTTGTAGCAAAGATGCTAGAATTTGGCAAGGAAGGGGAGAAATGACGGAGAACCAACTATAAGAGAAAATCAACAAACAAGGACCCAAGCCAAAACAGAAAAGGGAAGGCAAATTAGGCCAAGCAAAACATAGATCTGGAGAGCAAAGCACAAGATTTCCATCTGGAGGTTCATCTTGGGGGATGAACAGAAAAATTAGCCCAAGGCCATGCTGGGAAAATAGGGATAAAAAGGGAAGACCTTTGAAAGGAGAGATGAAGAGAATGGTGCACACCGCTATAAAGCAACAGCGGCAGAAGATGGATAAGGTTGAAAAACCCTAAGGGAGTATCTCTTAGTTATAGAGAGAAAAAGGGGAGAACGAACTCTGAAGTTCAGGCAAGATCAAACTGCAAAATTATCTCTAATTTGGCGACCATTCTTTGCTTTGTAGGGTTGCTATTAATCCATGTGATCCAAGTACTTAAAGAGTGTTTGGAATGGAATTCTTGGGCCATCTACATGCCATTCCATTGAAAGATGTCTGATGTGTGCGTGTGTTTATTGATGTTATTTGCATATATTTTTAGAGGCGTTTGAGCTTATTAAAGTGCATTTAATGTGTCATTTGTGCATGATTATTAATATGTTTGCATGATAACTTTATATGCATAAAATGATGCATTAATGTCATATTTCATAATGTAGATGGGTGTCGAGACGAGGATGCTCGAGAATGGAGAAGATAGGACTTATAGAATGAAGACCGGGCAAAAAGGGCATCAAGAGAGCAACATGCAAATGTTGCGGATCACCCTTGCTGGTCAACCGGCAGAGGTGACATGCAACACCAGAGAACAGAAGAGAAAAAGGTGTTGTTGCTCGTTGGGTCAAGTATTCTACCGGTTGACCAGTAAACCCCGATGACAGCTATTTAAAGCCCATTTTTGCCGATTTTGAGGAATTTCAATTTCTTAAAACCCTAACTTATCCACTTCACCCACACTTGTATACACCATCTTTCGCCTATTCCACATTAGGATTGATGATTGTAATGCAAAATTGGAGAGATTTGTGTAAATTTGAGCAAGAATTTGGGGGAGTTTCCTTTTCTCTAATTTATTCTTATACTTATTATGATAGATTATATTAGATTTAGGGTTGATTGTGTATTGTAATATAGGTTAAGATTATAAATACTTCTTTTGTGATATTGATGGTATTAATATATGCTTTGATTCTTTTCTTTTCTTTTCTTTTCTTTTTTTTTGCTAGGCTGCTTTGATTCTTGTTTTTTGGCTTATTATTGGATATATCTATGTGTTTGGTAAAATGCCTCAATGAGTATACATGTGTTATTTTGCACTTGTATGCTAATAGTAGATGGTCTCACCTTGGTCTTAATCCATACTAATAGTTGCAACTATATTTGTGTTGATTAATAGGGCTTTATTTATCATGAAGTGTATTGGGGGTTAGTCTTTGGTCTAAAACAAAATCAATAGGTTAATCACTAATACAAGCGGGTCGTCCAGTAGGTATTAATCTTTAATCTGAAACAAAATTAATAGGTTACCCACTAGCATTCGTTAATTTTGGGAGGCCAAACCTTTAGTCTGAAACTGATGGGCATCGAATCCACAAAAAATAAACATCCTACTGTTACCTCACTGTTAGGAATAGTGGTGAGAAGGGTGAACCCACAGGGATCGATTTACAAAATATATTTTTTTATGCCGAGACAGAAGAACAAGCAAAATACAAGAAGGGGAGGGGGTTGAAAATTAAAATTAAATGAGTAGTAAATAGAAAATTAAATAGAAAAACTAATTAACTGGTTAAAAATAATGCAAGACAATTAAAAGAGAAGTTCAATGGTAAACGACCTAGCCTAGGATGTAAATCTCTGTTTAAGCCTACAAATTTGATCCTAGGTATAGAGGTGACTTTTGCCTATCTCGATAAACCAGTTATAGTTGTTGACACGGCCTAACAATCTCATATTCCTTTTTGTGTCAATAATGATTGGAAATGTCCGCAACTTCTCTCCAATTATTTCCTTTACCTATTAGATGATCTAATCCTCGGAAATACTTGCAGGGTCTATCTAAAAGTAGCACTATAAAGCTTTAGGAGGACCTAATCTTAAAAGTCAACTCTCTCACAGAAATTGCTCAATTACATTATATATTTTTACAGGAAACCTGGGTTTTATTTCACATTAATTAGAAAATTATTTTGACAGGCTACCTATCACCTAGCAATCAAACAATCATGCCCTAATTGCACAATTACACAGTAGTATTAATTCTCAAAGTAGAAAATGTATAAATACCAAAATAAAATGAAAGGAGAAAAATCAATTAGATCTCATAGATTTTAGAACCATAAATTTCAATGCATCCTTGGCTAGAAATAATTGTTTCGCACTCCATGCATGCAAAGAGGCGTGTTGAATATATTGATTTGCTTATGTTTATTATATTTTGATGATCCGTGTACTTGTGGATTAAAACTTGATTTGCATTTGGGATTAATTTTCACACGCTAAGGGTCTATTTGGATGATACCAGTGTAATTACTAGTCAGTGTAATTACTAAGATAATAATTATACAACCTAATAATTAGATAGTAATTTAAATCACAAGGCGTGTTTGGTTACCATAGCATAATTACACATAAATTGTATATGACATGTTTAGTAGCACAGATGTTAATTATAGACTTAAATAATTTAATTTGAAAATAATATGTATTTTAAAATTTATATTAATACTAACAAATGTTTTAAAATGTTATTTGCTAAAAATATTTAAAACAAAATTTAATTCATTACAAAATAAATATAACTTAGTAAAAATATATGAATTATGAACATAAATATATGAAACTAAAAATTATCAACTACTAATATTTTTAAATTTAAATACTATTTAGCAAAAACATAATAAGATTTAATTATAAATAATACTATTAAAATTAAATAAATTTTATATTGTTAAAAATTATTTATTTTATATTTATATTAATTTATATTTTTATTTATTACTTATTTATTTGATTTTATTTATTTTTATTATTTTATTTATTTATTTATATTTAAAATATGCCAAAAATAAAAAGGATAAAAGATTAACAAAAGTTATAGAAAATAATTACACTGTGTAATTACACAAATTCACACATCCTCCAATGAGAATTGGAAAGTATAATTGAGGAGGTTCAATTACACTCAATTCACCTCTAACTAAGTAATTTACTTGGTTTAACAAATATGCCTAACTGTGTAATTACTTCCAATTACATCTAATTCCAATTAAAAGGTGGCTTTTCAAACGTGCCCTAAATCAGAATGCATCAAGTTTTTGGAATGGAATGGAATTCTTCAGCCAAACCACTAGACGCCATTGCATTGAAAGATGTCTTATCTCTAAGCATATCCCAAGCTTACCAAGACGAGAACACCCCTTGAGGGTTTGCAAGCCAGATGACAGTATGTACCCTAGTCCTATTTAGGCAAATATTACCTAGGTTGCGAATGATTGGTTGAAATAAGCTTCATGGACGCCTCGTCCAATTGTTGTCAATAAGCCGAGTGACTCGATTTGCGTTTCGCTTGCTTTCACTTTATGGATGACTTTTCTTTTCCAAGACACTTTCTCAATCCCAGCAATTATCTTGTGTGATGGTCCGTAGTGAAGTTATGCGCTAAAATAGAACTCTCATCAACAATACATTTAGGAAATCTAGAGGATGCCAGTAATCAATCAAACACAAAGTATTACAACCCACAACTTGCTCTATTGAAACAAAAGTTTCTGAGGTCACGAATCTTCAAGAGCTTTTTCCAGTACCAAGCTATATCAGGGGGAGTATTCACCTCCGACAAGTTGCGGCTCCCCAAATCTATACGCTTTGATCCATTTAACCCAGATAGAGGGTTAGTCACCGATGATATTCCAGGTATGTGATATTAGTATCATCAAGATGCCTAAAGGTCGTCACTGATGATGTTCCCAATATGAGACATGTTGGCCACAATGTAGTATCCTCAAGATGCCTAAAGGCGCAAACCACCCCTTTCCTTGCTCCTACAAACAACATCACAGGATACTTTCGCTTTCTTTACATTTCCATCCTTTCCAAACCAAAGAAACTAGAGTTTCCTCTCAATCTCCATAAGAGTGCCTCTAGGCAAGACAAACATGGGAGCCAAAAAGAGTGAAAATTAGAGAGCACTGAATCAATGAGCCATTTTCTACCTGCAAAGGGCAACCAACGAAGAGTCCAACTCTTAATCCTTGCAGTGATGCAATTAGTAAGTTCAAGACTATCCTGGATGCCAAACTTGCCGTCACCAACGAAACATCGAGACCGCGCACAGGGAGCTGGCCTTTTTTAAAACCCAAGAATTTCATAATCTGATCCATTGTAGCGGAACTACCACGCCCAAAATACACTTGACATTTCTCCACACTGACTTGCAACGCCGAAATTTGTTCAAACAAAGTGAGGCCATAGTCCAACTAGGCCCTAGAGAAAATGAGAATGTTATCCATGAAGAAGATGCGACTCAACTTGACTCTTTTACATTTTGGGATGAAACTCAATTTTCTTGCACTGAACTTTTTTCTCAAGGATATCAAACAGAACTTGCATACTGATAACAGAAAGGTATGATGCATACCGATAACAAAAAGGTATGATGAAATGGGATCATTTGCTTGAGGCCTCTCAAAGGAGAGAGGAAACCAAAAGTCTACTATCCACATCAATGGAAAATTTAGGACTGATGATACAACTTTTAATCCAGTTAATGAATTTCTGCAGGAGCACGAAAACCTTGAGAGTCTAGAGGATAAAATTGCAGTCCACTGTGTCATTGCTCATAACCAATTCCTAGGCTAAATGGATGTTACCAAAGATGCTCTTCCCTTTAACAAAGGCCGACTGAGGCGCATTTGGATTGACTTTTTTCAAAAGTAATTTTTTTAACAGTTTTTTAAATATAACTTTTTCTGAGAAGCAGAAAATTCTGGCTCCTAAAAATGACTGTATTTGAGCTTTTTGCAAAGTTTCAACTTTTTTGGAAGTCAAATTAAATAGTTATTACAAATTTAATGTAACTTTTTTAAAGACAAAAACAAAAAACTTTTTTTTTTCTAAAAAAAGCCAATCCAAATAAGCCCTGAGAATCAGATATGATTTTTCCCCTAACTGGTTGCGTTATGCTAGCAAGAATCTTGGCAATGCACATGTAGATGGTGTTGCAGTAGGCAATGTCTAAAAATTTTAATCTAGTTAATTGCCACGTGTTGCATGCGCGTTATGCTTGGATGGGCAATTAATAAAAACTCCTTATCTACGGTTTTAATTTTAATTTAGAGTCAGATACTACATATATGATATTATTAATGAATATGGCATTGAAATGGTGAAAAGGATCTCTATAAGACATAGAAAGATGTTATTGATATATCAGAAAACACAATTGCAATAGACTTACTCTGATATCATGTTAAAAGATCTCTAAAAGTATACGACGTACAGCTAAACTCAAGTTAGAATTATGTGTAAAATTCATTAGTTTAGAGGTGTGATTTTTGAATTCTAAGGCAAGTTTTTCATGTTTTTTCGTTTACATTTCATTAATAAAATTTAGTTGATAAATATTATTGATATTTTTGATTGTTAATTAATCAAAATTGTTTTATCCAAATAACTTTCTAGTACTATTTAAAAATAAGTACCACAAAATTTGGAATCAATAGTAAAAATATATTAAAACCCATGTGTAACACGAGAATAATTGCTAGTACCTTCTAATTGGCACATTAAAAAGAATTTTTATTTAGTAAAGCAACTAAACATATACATATAAGAGATCATCTTTAATAATAATTAAAATGATATCTAAGATTAATCTTTGCGGTAACTTGTGAATAATGGCAAATACATAGGCTCGCTCACATGTGAATGTAGAAAAATTATGTTAAGATGGCCTCTACTGAGATATCCATATTCATGGAGATGTCTCTAACAGATTACCGTGATGAGTGTACTTAAAGTTGCATGTTCAATTGTCCAAAGAGACAAGGATCGTCTTGGTCGGTAAAGGGGCAAACAGTTAATGGAACAAAAAAGTATAAGCTTAAATTTGAAACCTTCTAATTACACAAATCACTACTGAATCATTTCACCCAACTATTCATAGGCACATCTTGTTGGCGTTACATTTAGACTAAACAATCATTTTCTTCACAGTTCACACACCATGGATGTAACAAGGTACACTTTTGAACGTGAGAGCTTTTCAATTAATTATAAGTCATTACTCGACCATTCTAGCTCTTAAAAGGCACATCCTCGTGTTACTTCTATTAGCCATCATCTTCTTCACACATTATGCTTACGCTATCCAAAATTTGAGTCTTGCTAGAATAAGTGATCTAGTACAAGGCAGGAAATTAAAAGCTATTTTTCCTCTAAAAATCTTACAAGATTAACATCACGCAGACAGAAAAGCATATGATCAATGAGCAAACTCGCACAAAAATTTCACATAGTAGAAGGAAAGTTCATGTAAATGACATCAAAAGAGACGTGCTATTTTTGAACAACAAACTCCGGCTAGTGTGAGTGGAAAGATGCACAAAGCAGTTAGGAGATGCAGAGTTCAAGAGAAAATAATGGAAACTAGACCTCAAAACACAAATACATTTGCAGCAGACGACTAAAAAGACGAGGAGAAAATTTAAATTGAAAAATTCGATCTTCTGATGTGTACTAACACTATATCGGAATTCTTTTATACTTTACAGAGTCCACTCTCGTTAATGTTGTCTTTCAACTACATCAAAATGAGAACAGAAACAAAATGTACAAAAGCAAGGAGAATTATGTTCTTGTCCCTCAATATTCATAGAACTTCTGGTGCTCTTAACTTCCTTGGGAACAACGTATAATGAAGCGCAGACTTTAGAAACTAGAAAGAGAAGACAAGGAAGAAGAGAAGAGAGGCATTTACAGGTACATGATGGTAAATGAGCAAAAGAAATTCTTTGGGAATAGTGTTGATAAAGAGAATTCCCAGGTTCAAAAGCAAAAAGAGAGAGGAAAGTCTCATGTTAAATGTTTGCTACCTGGCAAGAATTCTTCCACATTTTCCTAGATGTTATAGAAATATAATGGTTCACCTTCTAACTATATGGAGACAACGACGCAGATGCTAGTGATTTATTAAAGCCATATGTGGGATGGCTAGCAAACATACACGTTGTTCTCTGCAGGAAATGGTAAGTGGATTCTCTTTCAGCTTCTCAAATATTCTAAAATTTCTTAACGCCCACCAGATGATCATATAAGCATTAAGCGTGTTTAGTATAGGAGTTATCCCTAGACCATATGTGGTGTGTGTTTTCTTTCTGTGTGTATGAAAAGGAGTGGAAGCAAGTAAAAAGACTAGAGCTATGGAGAAAAGGAGTGAATTCCAACAGAGTCAATGGAACAAGGGCAATATACCCCATTGATGCAAAAATCCTTCTCCAGTGGTCACTTCCAGGACAAGCAGAACAAGCACTGCCAGCATTGCTGCTCTTCCATTCCATGTCTCAGCACTTTTTGTCCAACCCCATTCCCAGACTGTCACAGGTGGTGGTAGTTCCTTTCGTTTTGTATCATAGGCAGCTAACAACTCTTCTACACTACCCAGTGGAACTAAAGACTGCAAAATTTATCTATTAGATTTCAGTGTAATAGTAGAGAAAGCAAGCATAACTGTAAACCAGAAAAACAAATGAGTCAACTAAATTCACGTTACACTGAACATTACCCATATAAGATCACAGTCACTTCTCTTGTTTCCCAGGAATTTTGGTGTATAACAATTTAAGTAGGGAACATTATCTCTACTGAAACCAATAGAAGAGTATTTTTCATTTGTTAATAGTTGACCGGGAAAACAAAAACTAAAATTTCTACATACAAATCCAGAACCTCAAGGACATCGATATATGAAAATAAAATCTCTCAGCAAATAACTTGATGGCATCAACTGCTTGAGTTTCCAAAAACAGATTAGAACAATAACCAGTACACAGTGTGCTATTCTACCAATCATTTGAAGTTCGACTTTTCTCAGTTTAATTGTTTAGCATTAACAACTTTGGGGGCTTAACTATTTGGCACTAGATGAGAACAAAGCGGCACTCGAAGTTTCAGTGACAATGGCTCAGGGGCAAGAGGGAGCAGGAGCTTTTTTCATAGTGCCGAAAGGCAGTCAGTGTTCGTATTAACGTTTATGGTTTGGAGACACAAAATCACCGGCTGCTTCACTATGATGTGGCCTCTCTTGAGAAGCTTCATCAAGATTGAACATGGCATACAGGAAGACTTCGGGATTGCAGTTTAGTTGAACTGAAGGTATAAGTTTGGACATAATTAACCTAGGAGATCAGGGTGCGCAGTGACAATGTGGATGCTCGAGCAGGATTGTTGTGGGGATGTGGTTTTGTTGTGGAGGTTCTTATGATGTGAAGGGATTTAGAATCTATGTAATTCAGATCATCTTTGTTGTCGTATTTATGGTATCCATTATCCTGTTGTAACTAGTATGGATTAGGGACAGCATTTTTTTGATAGCTTTCGTCTTATTAAGCAGTTTTCAGAAGGCTCTTTAGAGCACCCATAACAACTATTAAAGCTTACCATACTCAACCTCAAATTTTAGTAATCTTTGTCACACCTTTACATAACAAAAAGCTTGATCATTCCAAAAATGCCAAAATTACATGATAAGCACTTAATCATTCCCAAGCCTTGCTCTATTGGTATCATCCTCATAGCAAGAAGTACTTAGAGAATATAGAAATTTCTTTGGCCTACTTTTTTTGACAGGAATAAATATAAAGGTCACAAAAGATCAATAGCTAAACTAAGCCAATGTAAAGAACATCTATGCGACAATATTTCACTATTATTGTAATGACCTATTATCAGCTTTTTCTCTTCCTATTAGCTGCTACAGGATCAACTATATGTCAGATTTCCATACCGTTAATATACAAACCATTTGATTGCTTATTTTCATCAGCTATTTTCTATTTCTATTCAAGAGGATATCTGAATAACTTAAGTCTACTTCACAATTCCAATTGCAGAATTCAGGTTTTACCTGCCGAGCTTCAAGGTTTGAGACTGCCATTGCTCCTACATATGGAAGACTTTCAATCACAGCATCTGCCAAATCTGAAATAAAGGTGGGTTCACAACCTAGAGCAGGAACACGTCCCCAGTTCTCTATACCCGATTCCAGAGCTAACTCCTTGTATTCAACATCAATTTCCTCTAACGTTTCAATATGTTCACTAACAAAACTGTAGCCAAAACAAAGACATTAGGTACTGAGCAAGAGATTGGGAAAATAGTTCAGAAGTAAAAACATTGTTAAATAACTAGGTAATAAATATTTACCTAATAGGTACAGCAAGAAGACTCTTTACTCCCTTCTTCCCAAGCTCAACAATGATCTCATCTGTGTAGGGTTTCAGCCATTCCACAGGTCCAACCCTACTCTGCATCAGAACGACCAAGTTACTGCAATAAACTAGATTGTCAAACTATTAACAGAGGGTGATTTACATTACATATACAAATACTGGAAATGTTGAATTTTCATGCTAAAACTTACAGAGAAGCTCCCAATAAAGAAGACGTACAAATGTTCTATAAAAATAGCAGACAAACAGATCACACTTTGATGCTTAGATTTAAATGGAAAAACTAAACAATCAACATACAACCATGCATATTGAGGACACAACACTCGACCATCCAAGTTATGTTAAAAAACAAACTCTGGCAGACGAGCAGAAATTCTGCTCATGGGATTTAACAGTAAAAGACACCAACATGCAGAGCAAAGCAAGCAACAATTAGAACTCAGCAGAAAGTTGATAAATCTTCTTGGCCATGGGTTAAGATGAACATGGGATTTTAGCTTGTAACTAGTATTTGACATAGATGCTACTTGTCTTATTCATCACCAGTGTCCTTCAATATGTACACGTGTTCTGCAAAGAGCATGGCTGAGAAAAATTTGGACGGCTCCTGTGGTTTTAAAAATAAGAATGATACAAGGAAGCATTCAAGTAAAGATATTGACTCTCACAACCTCTTGGTCTCTGCACAAACACAGAAACCAGAAACATATTTCCTCAAGAGCTATCAACTTTCTTGCTGACATGCAGATCATAGTTAACAGTCATGAAACCTTGAAAAGAAATGAGGAAGTTGCAACCTTCATCTTTGATACAGGCACAAATTTCCTATAATTAGTAGCAAAAGATTTGGTTATATTGTTTTCCTTTCTCTGACAATAAACACTTATCTTATAACACTTTATATAAGGCAACCAGTATGCACTAGATACCATGCAGCCTGCAGGGCCAACTTACTTCTAAATATTTATTTGTGGTGCCAAAGGTTTCCTGTTAATATTAAGCGTCAATCCATAAAGTAGTGCTGAGGCTAAGAAAGAAATTACATATGAAATATGTCAAGCATTTAAAATTGTTCCAGAAAGGATAAATTTCTGCAGCCAACAACCAATGTTTGGGGTTTAACCACATGGTAAGCAACACTACTTCATAAAACAAAAGGATTGTTTGACAAAGTCTTCCTGGCTCTTTCATTTGACTTGCCGCATGGTTCTTGTAAAATAATCAAATTCAGTAAGTGGCGCAAAAACCCATGGTTGTAATAAGTTTGATACTAAACAAAAAAAGGAAAAAGAAAAATGAACAAACCACACAAAACGATTTGCTCCACAATACAAAATAGATAATGAACAGGTATATCGATGTTATTAAGAAATTTGACCTTGTAAGGAATCTTTCAAATTGACTATAAATAAAAGGAAATGCTAAGAAGCAATTCAAACATCATTAAAAATACTTCCTCCACCAAAAGTAATGTTTGTATTCCCAGTTACAGATTCTCCTGATCCACCTTTTCTTAAAAGGAATATTTCCCAATTGAACAAGGTTATACAGCTAGACAATAGATATTATACTGCTAAACCAGAGACAGGGCAAAAAAGTAAATACGAGATTATTGTTTGGTGAAATACAAGATATGCAAAAATGTTGTATAAAATCAGAACGAACATAGGAGATATTCAATATTCTTGAAAAATTATTTTTTCTAGTTGAAAATAGCGAACTGATAGAAATTTGAGTCTTACAAAGCCTTCAATGGCTAATTAGGATCAGTACCAGGCCCACAAACAACTCCTTTTATCACATCATCTAAAGTCTGGACCCTGACCAGTATCAACCTTGCCTCTCCCTCCTTCCCTCTCGGCTGATTCAGGAATATGAAGGTGTAAAATCATAAGAGGCTACTGCCCAACATAACAGGCATCTGAATATGCTGGCGTGACCAGCTTGCCTTGAGCAGCACCCAGCAAAGCCTATTAACATTTAACACTCAGAGAAAGGCATACATCCAACTTAATATCAACTTTAGGTTACCTCTAGAGTTTGAACTCTAACTCAAGATGGACGCTTATTATGGGATATGGAGACAGAAACTAAGTTATACAACCATGAAATCAAGTTCACAAGATGAGCACCTGATAAGCAAGTGTATAAGCATTTAATATCCTTCTCGTTTCCAATTCTTCCATGATTAAGTCCACACATTCCTCCATCTCGGCCTTGTATGGATCACCTGCTTCCTCCACATAAGCTACTGGTACTCCATGAGCACTAAAAAATATCATAACCTGTAATATAAACAATGAAGCTGTAGAAATTAATAAGAGAAAACAAATAATCAAATCATGTGAAGGTTTCCCCCCCTTGTGTTGCCATTAACAACACTGCCAAAAGCCATGTTCAAAATGAATAGGACAAATTTGGAACTCCTTACTTTCTTTAGTTAAGATGCAGCAAATATATAGAGCTCAGGTTTTGAAAATGTTGAAATACAATCAAGAAGTGAAAAATCAATAGAAATCCATCACATTATGGGAGCCACCAATAGTTAACATTGGCATACTCCTCATGGTAATTATTGAAGCAGAAAGCAAGAGTAAAGCAATTTTAGAGGAAGGTTCCCGAAGCTCCTCAGAAGGATGGTTAACTAGAGATGATAATTAGTGAAAGCAAATTGGCTCTGTTAAGCATAGAAGAATCTAATGTTCTGAGCACAAAAACAACTGAGATTGCAAATGAGATATCAGATGGGTACAAGTATTTCCTAGATGCCTCAAAGTGACTCTGCTAACCCATGAGGATGATCCAAATGATAGAGTTAAGGTTGGATGAAAGAGGCTGTAGGTAATAGAAGGCACAGATTGAATGATCTAGATAAAAATGTATCAGGTAGAATCCTGTTCTAATAAAGTTTGTGGCCCAAAATGAGAAGGAAGCAAAGAGGATGAAAGCTTGACATCAGTCCCCAAATCCCACAAGGCACACATTGAACCATTAATGCATCAACTTAATCCTTTCCCAAGCATGGATCAGACATCTGAGATAACATGTTCTTTTCATCTTTCTTACATATAAAAGTCATACAGGTCGTGCAAATTATACTTAACAGTGAAAACAACTTGAAATTATCAGAAAGTAATATCTCCGAAGGAGGAATAAAAAATGGTATACAAACCAGTATATCATGCTAGATATAGTCCATTCAAATATTGCACTAGGAAACCAGAATTAAACTAGATTAGAGAGAAGAAGATAATAGAACTTCTCCAAACAAGGAAGAACAGAATTATGTGTAGCCGTGTCATACAAAAAAATTGCTTACAAGCTCGGAACTCTTACAAATTAACCAAACAAATGATACATTGAGATTCACAAAAGATTAAGCATTCTATAGAAAATAAATCACTTCTCATATAATAGTTACTAAACATTTGCCTGAGGATGTTACCTTCTCAGGGCTGTCAAATTTTCTTAACTCCTTTTCAATCAAATCTGCCATGGCTTTAATGTATCCTTCGCGCTGATACCAGGAAGGAATCACTGTATGTTGCATGTTGACCAGATACTCGTCCTCCCTGCAGTTTAAATATGTATCTCAACATATAAGTATCCAGAAATGACATAGAACATTTATTTCTTCTCTTTTCTATATAGAGACATACATGTTTCTTTATGTTAGACTCAATACCTAAATATACTCTCCAATAGCCGAAGGCTTGAACCACTAGTTGATATTGAGAACTGAGGATAAAGGGGAAGCACCACAAGTTTCATGATTTCATCTCTTTTGATCTAGCAAGTAAAAACAAGTTAGGCATTTAATCATTAGTGACAATCAAGTCTAAGAATGATGAGTTGAATCACAAGCAACGAAGCATACAACGGAGAAGCATAAGGGTTATTGTAAAAGAAGACAAAACTGAAACTATACATCCCAAGGAAGCCCAGACAATTCAAAATTGCATACAGATTCTTCTGATAAATTCTTCTTTTTTGATCTTCAACATGTTCCCACCACTCCACTAATGCATTGACACTTTGGACAGAGTTAGAAAATGATTCTAGTACTCTCTTGACACAGGAAAAGAATTACTTCATCAACGGTTCTCTTCTAATTTCATTCATTTTGTACTCTCTTGACACGGGAAAAGAATTACTTCATCAACTGTTCTCTTCTAATTTCATTCATTTTTTAAACTTTTTTCACTTGTCTTAGTTTTCTGAAACTATTAGGCAGATGCCAATAAACCGATTAATTGAAAACGAAAGCATATTTACTGTGTAATGAGCATCTTTTACGTGCATATGTATTAGATTAATAGTAAAGTCTTGAGAAAAAATAATTTTGCACAAGATTTCTAGCCCATTTAATTCTTTTTCTATCTGATTGTAAATATGCCTATAAAATTATATTACCTTAATAAAGGTCATACCTAATACAAAGACTTCCACAAAGGACAATTTGAGAAAAGTAGATATATTGAGCCTTAGACCGTCGGTAGATAGGCCGCTTTTAGGACTAAAGTCATGACCAAGTATTCAATAAGTAGGCATTAGTGACGGCACCAAACTCAAACAACTATACTAACTTAATTTTTATAAATATATCATTATTTTCACATAATTGTATTAGCTTAATATCAACAAATAGTATAATACTTCTCTCATTATTTCATCCCTTTCATGTTGTATCCAAAATTTTAGAAAGTTTTCATGTACACACGGATATGTCAAGTGGTGTGATTTATCTTTTGGTCAGACATGTTAAGTCTTGCTGGGTCATATGACCGTGTCTGTACATCATAGAAAATTAAAATTTCAGACTCTTAATTTATTTTTCTTTCCTTCATATGAAGAGAAACTGTATAAGCAATAAGGTGGGTCAGAACTATATTGGAAAATTTCCATGATCTAAAGCTATTAGTAGCTTGTCCCAAAGAGATCAGGCTAACAGTAAACTGACCCCAAACCAGTACACAAAAGTTGCAATCAACTTATCAATGTAAGTCATTTTCCTCTCTCCACAGCAAAGGGTTACACACTTACACCTAGTGGTATGTCTTGATTATGTGGAGACCTTGTTGCCATTGCTCACATGACCATGGCACTGTCATTGCCATTGCTTCTCTTCATCATCAGGACTTACATCAAATGATTGTCAAAAATGCCTTTCTATATGGCAATCTTTATGAGGAAGCTTATATTAACCTACTTATATATTCAAATTCTGCATGATAAATTCAATTCCACCAAGTTCTAGCAAGGATTTTTGCCCCCGCCTTTACACACTCAAAAGTGCTCTCTGTGAATTTAAATGTTGAAATTCACCTGTTTGGCTAATTTTCATAAGTGCTTTTATATAAAAGCCAAAGCTTAAAAAAGCTAAAAAATAAAAAAATCTCCAAATTGGAGCTTTCTAACAAAAGCTTGTAAGAAGTTGCTTTTACATCATGCCAGAAATTTTCTTTTCCCTCTTTTTTTTCCTCAAAAGCAGTACCACATAATTTTGAAAGTCTAATATTACCCTCAAAATAGCTAAAAGTTCAACTTCTAAAGGCCAAACAATCAAAGGATTTTATTCCTCAGCACTTTTACCCAATGCTCTACTACTAAAACTTCTAAAACTCAACAGCTACAATATCACAACTACGCTAAATAGAGCTTAAATCTTGTTACATCAAGTAGTGGAGATGTCAATGAAAGAATAGAGATGGATGAAACTAGAAATGAGGCAATTACATGATAGATCATATTCCATGGGTATCTTCTATATTGCAAAAATGAACAACATTCCAACATATTAATCAATCGATAATGGCTATAAGAAAAAGGATTACAAGAACTAGAGTGTCTACATAAATAGAACCAAGCTCATCATTGATAAATTTTAGTTTTTCAACTTTGATAAGTTAAAAATGTTAGTACTAACTTTAGGGCTAACATCTTAGTTCATGGTCAAAGCCCAATGCCAAATAAAATTTTAGCCATGTTACCTGGTCAATGGCCTCTTCAGTGAATGGATGCCAATAACGCATCCCAACATACACTTTTGCTGGGACATTCTTTTCAAACAAAGCTTTTCTCAACTCTTCAGCCTATGCATTCAATGTTCCAAATCAAACCAGGAAAAAGGATAACAAAATGAAAAGGAAGTATGAAACCAGAGAATATATCATATTAACATTGTTTCTGCACAAAAAACTGAGATGAACAACAACAATGACCAGCTCTAAACATGTCTAGGCAGTCATGCTTCACCTCAGTTTCCCCAAAATAACTCACATGCTCAAACCAGGCATAAAAAAAACAGGTGAGAAAATTGCAACCACATAATCAGAAAAAATATAACAACTTGACACTGTGTCTGCGTGATGATTAAGATAGAACGACAAAAATGACCAACTTTTAATGTGTCTAAAGGATCATGCTTCACCTAAGTTTCCCAAAACTACTCTTTTCACTAAAATATTTGTTTAGAATTGGTACCAAATGAACTCCAAAAGAACTGGTCATTTCTTTACCTGTCTCTCTAAGACCAAAATAATGATGATGATGATGATAATCAACAATAACAATGAGCAAATGGTTAATCAGTTATCTCATTTGGTAGACTAGTTTATAGGCCATGGGTAGCAGATTATTCACAGAGCGGCTGTCAAAGAGTATAAATGTTATCAGTCTGCGTCAAAAAAACAAAAAACCCTGTAGCATGCCTGTCAAGGCCACCTCACCAGAGCAATAAGGCATTGGTTCCATATTGATCGACATCATAAAACACCTTTCCCATGAAAAGGATACATTTATTATCCATATGATTTAGACAGCAATGAGATTTGAAATTTCTTCCATATTTAGTCCTCATTCTGGCTCTAAAGTCGAAAGAAAGCTGGTATACTTGCTGGGTGCACATGCTTTCACAAGATAGATAATGAAGGTTCTTCGTAATGCAACAGAAACTAGCTTATTTGAGTAATCCTGAGGACAAATATTGCTTCACATTGAGCAAAATTGGGTGCCTATATCTCTTCATATGTGGGAAATTTTGATGAGATAGATATAATTCAATAGCTACAGATGAGTGGGAAAGCACCTATAGATGCTCTAAGAAGACCAGAAATGCAAAAATTAGAAACATCCAGTTCTTTTTCTCTCTCCTCTTATTCTCATAAGAACTCCAAACAGAAACTCTATTTTCTTTCTATGGTAGTTGGCGTTCCATCATGCTTGTTCTTTGATTCTAAATTGGGAAACCAGATCAAAAATTTGTTCTAAACTTCAAAATGGATCAAGAAAAGAAAAGTAGAAAGATTAATCTGTTCACATTGCATTGACTGCAACTTATTGTAGATGATAGACAAACTGTGACACTTTTCAGTTAACGTAATAGAATATCAAGTCACATCAACCATCTAAATTTTCTTGAATCGCTAGTTTGAAACCTAACCAAACCAGCCTTTTCCCACAAGTTCAATAATTATGGAATTCCAATATTCACACACTTATTTGAATTAGCACGTTTTCTAGGTAAGGCATGATTATCTTACAAAAAAGTGGGAAAATCCATGTATTTTAGTTCTTTCCAAAACAAAGTAGCAAAATACATAAAGACAAAAGGAATTTTCACATAACATCTCATAGGAGAAAGAACCAAAAAAAAATGGAATAGAGAATTTAAAGGATTGAGTCATAAATCTGCTCCCTTTCTTTTCCCAAGTGATGAAAAAAGTAATAAACATGAGCTGTTAGATTGAATGGTCAATATACCAAACCTGAGCATCAGTAATGCTGCGAAGTGGAGAACCACCACCAATGGAAGCATATCCTTCTTTGCTCTTTGGTGCTCTAACAACAGATATAAATTGTGCCAATGGCTTTTGAAGAAAGCGAAACAACCTTGGCAGCCGAATTATATCCTATTCAAGTTGAAAAGGAAAAAACAAAACAAAACTTATTATATGTGAACACGTAAAGAAAACAAAGAGAGGAAGAAACTCTGATGTCCTAATTAACGCGTTTCACAATATAAATAGAGCGAATTGAATTCACAGTATATGTCTATGTGGATGTACAGATTTTACAAGCAAAATATATCATATGATGATATGACTGCCCAGTGCAGATTCAGCAAAGAAGAAGCATATGATATTGCAATCCCCCACACACACAACACACAATAGACACATAACGGATTACATGTGTATATATAGTTCAGATTCAGCAAAGAAGAAGCACATAGAACACACACACATATAGATATATACTTATTGTAGTCACTTAAGACAGACATTTGATTGCAAACACACATAAAAACGCGCCGCACATCTATACATCTATATGCAGATGTGTGTGTACTCTGTCTGAGTTGTGTATCTCAGTATATATTATAATGAGCATATATGATATACAGCAAATCTAATATATAAACTATGCAGTGAGCTAACAAGAAAAAGCCACCATGCCATGAGAAAATGTGTCTATATACATATATATACATACATATACATATATACATCTATATACTCATATATACATCTATATACACATGTATATACACATGTATATACACATACATACGTACGTATACATATATATACACATACATACATACACGTACGTATACATACACACACATATATATGTATATATATAAGAAAAGGGCGGGCTTACGGGATCGGCAAAGAGGTTGAAGAGAAAAGGCTGGACATCATCGAGAGTCTCAGGGCCGCCAAGGTTAAGCAGCAAAACTCCGATCTTTTCATCACCAACAATGGAGGGCTTCATTGTACTAATTGTCGTGGACGCCACTAACGCTTCTTCTTCTGCTTCTACCACTTGTTCACTTGTGGTAGCATTTGAAAACGATACTGCTCCCCCGATTTCAGTCTTCTTCAAACATCTTAATGGAAAACTACTACTAGTAGACGATGATGATGATGATGGTGATGATGAAGATGGTGTTCTTGAAATCGGGAGAAAAGCGGCGCGCTTTAGCGGGTGGCTAGTGTTGAAGTTTCTGAAATGGGCACGACTTAGTGTGATTCTTCCGTCGATGGACGCCATTTTTTATCAAGAAATGGTGAGAGAGAGAGAGAGAGAGTGGAGACTGTTTATGTTGGTGGTCGCAGGTGCTGTGAAAGGAGAGAGAAGGGAGGCGCGTGTGGATGAAAGAATGGGTACGGAGCGTGGAAGGGGACGTGTCATGCGGATAAGACACGTATACGTGGCTCCCAGCAATTCACATATCCCGCCTATTATCCCCTTTCATTTATTGATATTTTTCTTCTTTGACCAAATATACGCACCATATATGTATACATATTACATAATTAAGGCTAAATTGCATTCGGCTGTACTATAATTTATTATAAATGTATATTATTTTATTATAGTTTAAAAATAGATGTGTGACCCTCATAGTTTTAAAATGTATAACTTATATGCCTTAAAAAATAATCATAAAATTTTGTGATCCTCAAATATATAGCATATATGTATTTGAAATGGACATCTGTGTCTATTTAAAACTTCAAGACAAGTAACATACACCATAAATTATACCATAGTTCTTCATTATGATGCATCTGCAAAGCATCATGCTCCTATAGGTGTGTGATTTTCATGCACTTATTTTAAGAAGACTTAAAGCATGATCTCTCATCTTCTCTCTCCTCTCCTTTCGCTCTTCTCTTTTCTCTCCTTTCTCTCTTCTTCTCTTCTTTACTCCACTAGTGACACCACCGGTCATCTCACATTGGAGAAATACAATCATAAAATTTGCTTTGATCTGTCAATTGTAAAGATATGCACCACATCCAAGAAAACCTTTTAGGTGCTTATCCATCATTAACACCCTTGTCATCTTCTTTCTCATATTGGCAAAGATTCTAGCATCCTATCATAGCCCACAATCTCCAATCTCTTCCTCTCTTCGTCGCGGTTTTAATTATACCTCTCACGTGGCAGTTGGACACTCCAAGCTCAATCCGCCATTAAAGCTTGCCTTCATCTTCAAGTGTGCATACATGCAAGTATGTCTCTGTGTGTTTTGTTTTGTGTGTGTATGTGATTGTATGTATAGGCGTTTGTACGAAAAAATATATATATAGTAGTGAACAAATATATATGTTTGTGTTTGTGTATGAAGGTGATGAATAACTATATATAGAGCGGTGAACAAATAAATATAAAGTTATGAACAAATAAATGTATTTGTGTTTGTGTAGGAGAGTGTGAACAACTATATATAGAATGGTAAACAAATGTATATGTTTATATATGTGTGTTTATGTTGTGTGAGAGTTCTGAACAAATATATGTCAAATGTTGAATAAATATATGTGGAATGGTGAACAAATAAATGTGTTTGTATTTGTGTATGTTGTATGTGTGTATGTGTGTGAGATTGGTAAACAAATATATGTGAAATAGTGAACAAATAAAAGTGTTTGTATTTGTGTGTGTCTGAATGTGAAAGTAGTGAACAAACAAATGTGTGTGGCATTTACGTGTAACTCTGTGTAAAAGTGATTAACAAATATCTGTGAAGAGGCAAACAAATATTTGGTGTGTGAACCATTTTTTTTTTTTTATTGCACGTGGACAATACCGCATAGTGCTCACACATAGTGTGTCACGCTCTAAACTTCTCACATGACATGCTACGAGCCTAAGGGGTATAGCCTCTCAAAACGCTCTAAACTCCTCACATGACATGCTATGAGCCTAAGGGGTATAATCTCTTAAACCCACAAGACATACTACTAACATTCATAACAATTAGAGATACTAAAACTATAAATTATTCGGAAATCTCCGAGGAATTCATGCATTCAATCCACAAAACAATACACTCCAAAAGTAATATCTAGAAGACAAATTCAACCTCCTCAAAATTATTACAAATGTTTTCTAGGTCCTACTCATGGTCTTCCAACAACTAAATTATGAATATGACAATAATTAAACCACAAGTTTCAAAAAAAAAAGTCCAGCTTGCCAAGTCGTAAATATATTTATTTCATATCCTGCTACAGCTAAAACTCATTCCTTCTTAACTGCAAAGAAAGAAGGTAGAGTACAAAGGGTGAGTGAGTGAAAGTTCAGCAAGGGAACTTAACTTGCAACAAACTTTAGATAGAAGAACTCAAAGGAAAAAACTCTGGAAGAGACCAACAGTTGAACGAGTCCAATACCAAAACATGTTAAAAAGGGGGGAAAAAAAAGAAAGCTATTGATACACCAAAAGACAGATAACTTAATAGAAAGATCTTTTGAAGTCATAATTTACGATATATCACATCATAAGATGGAAAGCTATGGTTGCACATAACCCATGTAGCTAAGGTTCATAAATAAAATAAGGCTCCTAAACACACAATAGCCTAATCTACAAATGCAACATAAGAACAAAATTTGTGTTGCGGTACCATATCAGTACTAGTACCATCAGAAGTTTACAACTATAGCCACATCATGAATTACACCATATGAATTAAAAGGATGAATAGGAAGCGATTAAAAGAATTATCTTACTAGTGAACATGGGGAACTCTACACTATACAAGTGGCATAACCGTAAGTTAGCTAAAGTAGTAAATAAGTAAAAGAATTCGAACAAAAAAAAAACTCAAGAACTTATTAATGATTTTTTTTCAAATGTATGAGAGGAATAAAAGAAAAATATATGATCGTTTTAAAATAGTTGAATAGCTAAATAGTTACCAACTCATTATATGAATGTAATTAAGAGGAAATACAGTATATAATAAATAAAATAAAGAATAAAGCTCGATAAACAAGTCTTCAAAATAAAACATGTATGCCAAAGTATGTGTGTGTGTGTATTATATAATGCAGGTATAAAGCATGCCGAGTGAATTCTTTTAATACTCGATAGTTACATTTGGAGTAAATGTATTATATTATAAGAAAATCAATAGCACAAATAGCGAAATCTTCAAAGAGAACCTATTCAATAAGCATTTATATAATATTTTATTAGAAGGTCATGCACTTCAATCAGATTTTCAGAATAAGAATTCCAGTACATGCCTACATAGTCACCATAACCTCTTTGCGTAAATTTCAAACTCGTTTTTAGGAAGAAGTGATTAATAGGATTAGAATTATCTTTGACAAAAGGGTAAAATTCCACTTACCTAATTTCTCCAATTCAGAGTTCTCCAAGAAAGTCAAAAATCTTCTAGTAGTTAACAATTTCAAGTTTACAAGAACCTAATTAAACAACAAATCCATCTTATTATTCTCCATTCCTTCATGGAACATCATGCCAACATACTCTTAATCCAAACCCTCAAATAAATATAGATAACTTACCCCACTTAATTACTCCTCAATCACCCAATGAAGTAGTTGTAGGATCGATATTATTAAGTGTGGGGTATCCTAGTCCATATTTTTTAAATTATAACTAAGAAAACATGCTAGGAAAATAAAATAACCACATTACACACACAAGAACATGCTCAAGAACATATGGAATATAACTAATGCTTGCAAAAATATATAAAGCTAACCTCTTGAAGCGTAGGGCCTTTGATGAAGCTAAAACCGGTTACAAACTTTGTTCTCGTTCACGAACAAGGCCACCAAAATTTGCTATAAGAGTATCACAATAAGCAACTCCCTAGTCTTCTTCCCTATGACTAAAGAGACTTATCTTGAGAGAATAGCCTCTTGTGTGGGAAGAAGCAAAGTAATATGCTCTTGAAAAACTAGAGCAAAAAATCACACAATAAGTGTGTACTATGTGTTGTAGTATTTTCTTGCCAAAAAGGAAGAAATCAACTACCAAGTGGAATACATAAAAGGTGTAGCGTCTTGTCTATTTATAGAAAGAACCTTGGCATCTAAAGTTGCTAAACTTTCAATGTGGGAGAAAATTTCCATGTAGTATTTCCTTTTTGAAACTTGTCAATCTTGTCTTGGAAGACTTGTGCAAGTTGTCCACTTGTTTTTGTAGTATTTTGCAAGTTGTCCACTTGTCTTGGAAGACTTAGGCCAAGCCCATTATCCAAGTCCAACACATAGTCCATAATCCATGTGGAGGCCCAAGCCCAAAAGGAAACCATCCTAGCCCAATTAGGTTATCTTGGACTCTAAAGAAAGCCCAAACCCAATTTCAAGCTTTGGCCCAATAAGGCTACTACCACAATATGGAATTTGCTCTTTCAAGATTACTCTCTCAAAGTCATTTCAACTAGGAAGGGACCAAGAAGACACAATTATCATTGGCTTCCAAAAATAATTAAAAATATCCTTGCCCGATCTAGGCGACATAATAATTATTTTTAACTTCGATCTATTCCACCATAAGATCAAAGTTGCACTCCAAGAATAATTGTCATTACCCAAAAGCTTATCACAAAAGAATGTGAACTTTGTCTTTGACCTACTAAATAACTGACCATAATGCCCCTCTATGTATACCCACAGCTAAGATCGGTCCTTTGGCCCGTGTACTATCACCTCCTTAGTCAGTATCTTTTCCGTTGGGTTTCTTGTCCTATTGCCAACCATCCTTGGTCATGGAATCTCTTGATCTCGAGAGCGACCCTCAAGCCATATGACCAACACACCTATAAAGGTAGTATCACTAGATCTAGATTCGGATGATAAATTTGGACAATCCCAAAGGGGGCACATAGATTCCATTTTGCATATGCATGTTCTAATTAATTAGAACTTAGCACTCAATGCACAAGGCCGTTGATCCTAATAAAATAAGATCTCACCCACAGTGAATCAAAGTACTAAACCCTAACTTCATTAGTTCATCCACATATACTCAAGATTAAGAGCAATGATCATTTAGTAGCAGTGAGTGTCTTGTTTTCTTTCTTTGATAGTACGTCGCTAGAAAAACATACTCACAATGGTCCTATCCAATACGTGACACACGTACTATTGAGACAAATCCAGAAAGTCCTCCAATGACCTAGGTACAAAGAGGAGACTTACTCAATATAACCTTATCAAAGTAGAGTGCCTAACACTACTATTTGGTTATGGATTCAATTTATGACGTGACTAAATCTAGACTTGAACCTACTGTGCGTCTAGCCTCACTGCGCACCCAAGTCATTAGTGCAAGTCAAAGGACCTTCATACATGCATCGATAAAACATAATAGAGATTATATGTAAGAAACTCATAATGCCATTTAACAAAAATATGATTATATATTGTTTCATATCCAAAATGTCATGTACAAGTGAGCTTTAGAGCATACTAATCCTAACAGTAGTAATCTTCTCTTCTTCTCTGCCTTCGTTTCCTATCAGAGAGGATTATAAATATAAGTAGATTTATAAGTCAAATTATTTTTTTTTTTAAAAAAATTGTCATATCCCCTAGTTGATCTCTAAAAGGAGTCTACCATAACCTGGCGCGTTTAAATTTGAATTAAATTCAATTTTTTTTTTCTTTATCCACTAACTTAGTGGTCATAGTGGTACCATAACCCAAAAAAAAAAAAGTGGCGTTACATTGTTCCCCCCTTATACAAAGTTTTATTCTCGAAACTTACCTTAATCTTTAAACATATTGGGGTACTTCGCTCTAGCTTCACTTTCAAGCTCCCAAGTAGTCTTCCTTGAAGTTTGATTTCGCCATCGAATCTTCACCAATGGAATACTATGACATTGTAATACTTGATCCAATTGATCCAAAAATCTCAACAGGTTTATCCTTAAAATTCAGATCTTTATTGATATGCAATTCCTCATGTTGAAACACATGACTTTTGTCATACACATATTTCCTTAGTTGAGACACATGAAATACATTATCAACACTGGTCAATGATGGTGGAAGGGCAAGTCTATAAGCTAATAGGCCTAACCTTTCCAAAATCTCAAATTGCCTTATAAAGTGAGCATTTAATTCCCCTCGCTTTCCAAATCTTACCACTCTTTTCACGAGGACACTTTTAAGAACACATGATCCACAACTTGAAACTCCAAGTCTTTTCTTTTTTTGTCAGCCCAATCCCTTTGACGGTCTTGAGTTGCTCTCAATCTCTTCCAAATCATCTTGATCTTGTATTCAGTTTCTTCTACTAACTGAGGGCCAAACACTTTTCTATCTCCAAGATCCCAATAGAGTGGAGTTCTACACTTTTTTCCATATAAGGCTTCAAATAGTGACATCTGAGTGCTGGCATAAAAACTATTATCATAAGCAAATTCCACGAGAGTGATATACTTTTCCTAATTGTCGCCAAAATCTAGCACATAAACTCATAACATATCCTCTAGTGTCTGAATGGTTCTCTCTGTTTGGCTATCGGTTTATGGGTGATATGCTGTGTTCATCTTTAAGTACCCAAAGCATGCTGAAAGCTTCTCCAAAATCTTGAAACAAATCTAAGATCACAATCGAACACAATTTCCTTAAGCACCTTATGCAATTTCACGATCTCCTTGATATAAAGTTCAACAAACTTCTCCATAGGTGCGTCCAGATGAATGGGCAAAGAATGAGCCGATTTCGTCAATTTATCAACAACGGCCCAAACACTATCATTCTTAGCTTGTGATTTTGATAATCTCACCACAAGATAGATGGAGATGCATTCACATTTTCCTCCACCAAAAGTTCTCAGACTTTCCTTTTCATGTTCCTCTACCAAAAGTTCTCTTGCAGATCTCTATACACTTTTGTTCCCTCAGGAATCATAGTAAAATATGTTTTGATGTGCCTCCAATAAAATCTCTTTCTATAGTTTTTTTTTTTTTTGTCAAGCACACATAGTCTATTCCCAAAACACAATTTACCATCATTATGCAGACGGAGGTAGGATTCCTTCCCATTCTCAACTTCTGTTTGAATTCCTTCCAGATAAGGATCATTATGTTGTGAACTTTTAACTCTCTTAAGTAAAGTAGATTGTAAGGTGATATGTGCCATCACAGTAGTGTCTACTCTCTTAATCACTTCAATTTGTAGGCTTTCCATCGTATAAACCAAGTCCTTCTGTGTAGTAATCAATGATGCCATACTAACTCCAGGTTGCCCACTTAGAGCATCTACCACCTTATTTGCCTTGCTTGGGTGGTAATAAACTGTGATATCATAGTCTTTGATGAGCTCTGACCAATGTCTCTATCTCAAATTCAGCTCTTTCTATGTAAATCGATATTTCAAACTCCGATGATCTGTGTAAACCCTACAAGTAACTCCATATAAGTAATGCTGCCAAATCTTTGATGTAAACACCAAAGCTGCCAATTCCAAATCATGCGTAGGATAATTCCTTTCATAACTTTTTAGCTTTCTAGAGGCATACACAATAATGTTACCATGCTGTATAAGCACATATCTCAATCCAACTCGGGAAGCGTCATCAAATCCCCTAGTCCCCTCAGGTATTACAAGTAGCAGAGATGTTACCAAACATTGCTTAAGCTTTTAAAAATTGTCTTCATATTTAGGAGTCCATTCAAGTTTAATTCCTTTACACATCAATCGAGTCAAAGGTGCTATAATGCTCGAGAATCCCTCAACAAATTTCCTGTAATACCCTACTAGACCCAAGAAGCTGCATATCTCAGTCATACTGATAGGCCTCGGCCAATTGGCAGTTGCTTCAATCTTTTGAGGGTTCATAGAGATACCTTCTTCAGAAATTACATGTCCTAAAAAGGTGACTTTCGTCAACCAAACCTCATACTTTTTAAGTTTGGCATATAGTTGTTTCTCCTTAAAATTTGTAACATTATCCTCAAATACCGCTCATTTTTCTCTACACTTCTTGAACAAACCAAGATATCATCATAAAAACCACCATAAATTGATCTAAGTACTGTTCGAACACATGGTTAATCAAATCCATGAACTTAGCTAGTGTATTCGTCACCGCAAAAGGCATTACGATGAACTCATAATACCTGTATCTAGTTTCGAAAGCTATTTGGGTGCATTTTCTTCTTTAACCTTCAGTAGGTGGTAACATAATCTCAAGTCTATTTTTTAAAAGATTCGAGCTCCCTGCAACTGATCAAATAAATCGTTGGTACGAGGCACTGGATACTTATTCTTCATGACTTTATTCAATTCACGGTAATCAATACTCAATCTCAAACTACCATCTTTCTTCTTCACAAATAGCATATGAGCACCTCAAGGTGACACACTCGGACGAATCTACATCTTATCTAAGAGTTCTTGTAATTTTACCTTCAATTTCAACTTGGCTAGAGCTATGTGGTAAGACGCCCTAGAGATAAGCGTTGTGCTTGGAACAAGATCAATTTCAAATTCAATCTTTCAATTAGGGAAAGCTCAAGAATGTCATCTAAAAGCACATCTAGAAATTATCTCACTACAGAAATGTCTTCCAATTTGTGTTCCTTTTGTTCCGTGTCTAAAATACTGGCTAGGAAACCTGTATGTCCTTTTCTTAACATTTTGTGTGCTTTCAACACTGATATAACTTGAGGATGGAACAGTCTTTTACCAATAAATTCAAATTTATCCTCTCCCGAGATCTCAAACGCTACTCTTTTTTAGAAGCAGTCAACATAGCCATGAAAAGAGGAAAACCTATCTATGCCAAGGATCACATCAAAATCTTTCATTTCTAGTTCTATCAAATCATCAGGCAAATCTCTTTTCTGAATTCTAACTAGACAGTTCCTATATATAATACAGGTTAAAACAAATATACCCAAAGGGGTTTCAACATATACATTATTCGGTAACACTTCAAATTCACAATTCAGAAGGAAAGCAAATCTAAAGGAAATATACAAATAGTTTGAACCCGTATCAAATAAGACATATACATGTTCAATCATAATGGGTATAATACCTGTCATCACATGTTCAATCATAATGGGTATAATACCTGCCATCACCTCCTCATCAGCTCGAGCATCCCCCTAAGTAATAAAGTCTGGTGCGATTTTACGGACCACGGTCATTATACCTATCTTGTCTATCCTATTATGGCTCAACTTCGCTATGGGTAGCCTGATTACCTTGTCTATCTCCATTCTGTAGTTTCTTCTGAACCAATCAATAATCCTAAATTCAGTGATTAATAGACCTACATTGTAGACATGTTCTACTTTTCTACCAATACTGCCCTGCCAAATGTCTCTTCCCACATGTGCCACATTGATCAAATCCAACATTTCTAGCTATTGTCGTTGCAGGTCTTTTTGAGTTGTTTCCTTATTGCTTGTCCTTATCGTAAGAACTATTGGTCTAACCTCTTTTCTTATTTTCACGATTCTGCTGATGTTTCCTTTTGATACCCAATCTCCTCTCAGTTACTAGTATAGTGCCATAAACTTATTGAATGTCTAATGACAAAAACCTCTACTCTCTCAAGTATGTCAAAATGCAAGCCAAACTTAAACATCTTTGCTTTCACTTCCTGACTAGACACTATTTCTGAAGCAAAATGGAACAATTTGTTAAACTTTAACCCATATTCCTTGACTATCATATCATGTTGTTTCAAATTGATGAACTCAGTAATCTTCTAATTTTTGTAAGACTGAAAGTAGAATATAGACTCAAATGCTCCTTTGAACTAAGCCCCTTGCATTTATAGTTGGGCATTTTGTAATCTCTACCAATCTTTTGCTAATCCCTTTAGCAATCGAGTACCAAATTGTACTTTTTTTGTTTTTCCCAACTTTATAGGTATCAAAATTATCTTCCATCTTTGATAACCACACATCTATTACCTGAGGACCACTTTCTCCATTGAGTGTAGGAGGTTTTGTCTGCAAAATTGATCAAAAGCCTACTACTTTATATCTCCCACATACACTGGTAGCACTAGCATAAATTGGGCTAACAAACTGCTGCGGTATAGGAATAAACTGTGATCATTACTAATAAAGATGATATATAGGCTGTGGTACTAATACAAGCTGGGGTACATAAATACATTGTGGCACCAAGGTAGCCTGAAGAACTAGATCACTCTATGTAGTTAGAATAGTATGAGTTATTGGCACTTACTGAGGTACCTAAACATGCTGAACTAGTGGGCCTAATGGAGACAGAGCAGATTGAGTAATTGAAGCTATTTGTGATGTTGCAACAAGTGATTCATATTTGACTTGTGATGGCAGAAAGGTATAATGCGTTGAAATTGATGGCAAAAGGGCAATAAGAGGGATTTGGTTTGACTGAAATGCTAGCACTGTTGATGAAGGAATAGCCTAAGATTGCAAGACAAGTTGTGATGATCCTATTGGCCGGGTTGTATTCCATAGGGTGGTTGCACTTACTGTATTAGCTAGTGCTTGATTAGGAACAACCCGAACCAACTTTAGCGTAAAACATACCCATCCTGGACAAGGTCAACCAATCGAACATTGTCGCCTCGGTTATTATTACTAGAGCTTTCCATTCCTTATCGTACAAGATATAGAACCTTTAGTACAGCAAAGGATTCATAGAAAATCTTACACTTAATCGAGTAGTAATAGTGCTAACATATTCTTACCTATGCATAACACCTTAAGCCAACAAGTCAAACCTGGCTCTGATTCTAACTCTATCATGCCCTAAACTCTTCACGTGACATGTTGCAAGCCTAAGGGTTACAACCCTTCAAACCCACAAGGCGTACTACTAACATTCATAACAATCAGAGCTACTAGAACAATAAATTATCCAAAAATCTCCAAGGAATTCATACATTCAATCAACAAAACAATAAACTCCAAAAGTAATATCCAGAAGACAAATTCAACCTCCTCAAAATTATTACAAATATTCTAGGTCCTACTCACAGTCTTCCAACATAACTACATTGTAACTATGACAGTAATAAAACCACAAGTTTCAAAAAAAAAAAAGTCCAGCTTGCCAAGTCATAAATATATTTATTCCATAACCTGCCATAGTTAAAACTCATTCTTTTTTAACTACAAAGACAACAAGTGAAGTATAAAGGGTGAGCGAATGAAAGCCCAGCAAGGGAACTTAACCCACAATAAACTTTAAATAGAAGAATACTCAAGGAAGAGCTGTGAAAGAGACCACTAGTTGAATGACTCATATACCAAAACATTGTCAAAAAAGAAAGGTATCAATACACCAGAAGATGGATAACTTAATAGAAAGATCTTTTAAAGTCATAATTTACAATATGTCACATCGTAAGATGGAAATCTATGGTTGCATATAACCTGTTCAACTACGATTTAGAAATAAAATAGGGCTCCTAAACACACACAATAGCGGTAACAGAATCCGCAAGTAACATAGTAACAAAATCTGTGGTGTGGTACTATATCAGTATTAGTACCATCAGAAGTTCACAACTATAGCCACATCACAAATTACACCATATGAATTAAAATGATGTATGGGAAATGATTAAAAAAATTATCTTGCTAGTGAAATTGGGGAACTCTACACTATACGAGTGGTATAACTGTAAGTTAACTAAAGTAGTAAATAAGTAAAAGAATTTAAAAAAAATCAAGAACTTATTAATGATCTTTTAATCAATAAAAGAGAAACATATGATCACTTTCAAATAATTGAATAACTAAATAGTCACTCAACTCATTATACGAATGTAACTAAGAGAAATATAATGCATAATATATAAAATAAAGAATAAAGCTCAATAAACAAGTTTTTAAAATAGACCATGTATGCCAATATATATATATATATATATATATATATATATATGGGGGTGAAGCATGCCGGGTGAATTCTTTTAGTACTGGATAGTTGCATTAAGAGTAAATGTATTATATTATAAGAAATCAATAGCACAACTAGTGAAATCTTCAAATCAAAACCTGTTCAATAAGCATTTATATAATATTTTATTGAAAGGTCATGCACCTCAATAAGAGTTTCAAAATAAAACTTCCAGTAAGGCCTAAAAAGTCACTGTAGCCTCTTTACTAACAAATTGTTGGTTGAGGTGGTAACGGCCTCACCACCGTAAGGAGGAGAATACAAGTTTGAATCTCGAAAAACACACTTGTTGGGAGGGCTTTTCTTTAATTACTCCCAACTTAATAGGGATTAATCTTAAGTCTAATGTGTCTTGGGAATACCCCAACTCAAATAAATAAATAAATAAAAGAAAGGTCACCGTAGCCTCTTTACATAAATCTCACACCCATATTTAGGAAGAATTGATTAACATAATTAGAATTATATTTGACAAAGGGATAAAATTTCATTCACCTAATTTCTCCAAATTAGAGTTACCGAAGAAAGTCGAAAAATCTTCCAATAATTAACAATTTTAAGTCTCCAAGAACCTGATTAAATCACAAAATTCCATCTTATTATACTCTAATCCTTCACAGAACATCATACCAAACAATAGTAATCTCCTCGTCTTTTCTGCCTTCATTTTCTATCAGGGAGGATTACGAATATAATTATGTTTATTAGTTAGACTTTTTTTTTAAGAAACTATCGTACCCCAATTAATATCTAAAAAGCGTCCAATATGAACTGGGGTGTTTAAATTTGAATTATATTCAATTTTTTTTTCTCTGTATCCACTAACTTAATGGTCATAGTGGTCCCATAACCCAAAACAAAAATGTGACATTAGACAATAAGAGCAAGTTGCTTCACAGGAACACATAAGTGCAAGACTATGATATAAAGTCCCTAACATGCACTTATATTAATTTTAAGGGGATTTAGTGCAATTTACCCTATAATTAATTTTGAATGATCAAAGTTTGAGATAAAGTTAGGAGCTGTTGGGTTTTGTCATTGTTAAGTTACTTATACAATCATGTAATAAGAATATCATGAGATGATCATCCACTTTTATAGTTACAAACCCAAACAATCAATAAAAGAAAAATAAATTAGAAAAGAAAGGTTTCACTTCTAAACTCCCTTTACTTTTTTAGTTTACTGTGTTTTTTTTTTAAAAAAAAAATAAAGAGGTATGATAAAGATGAGGTTGGTGTAAAAAATTTAATATTCATTAATTCACCATTTTAGGTTTGTTCTTTCTTCGATGGATCTTTAAAACAAAACGGAAAAATAGGAAAGAAACAACTTTTCATTCCCTCACTAAGAGAAGTAAGGTCTTTGGTTGGTCTGTCTTTCATCTTCCTTCACTAAATCATTAGTGCTTGGACATATGTATCAAAAGCTCGGTATGCAATTTGAGTGAAATCTCTTCTCTCTCTTTTTCGTTCCCTTCAACTTCAAATTAGTAATTGAGGTTACTTAAAATTAGAGCTAAAAAGAAAAAGTAATTGATGTTTATACGGATCGACAAAGACAGAAGTATTTGAATAAAACATACTTATAAATTATTGACATGTTTGGCAAATATGTACTTATAAATAATAATGCTACTTCTATTTTTTAAAGGCTAAATTTTTTCTTTTATTTGCTCAAGACTATTACAAGAGATTTGCAATTATTATATTTCATTACAATCGGCAGCCAATTACAAAATTTTAGTTCCGCATTAGTGGAAAATAGATACAAGGACTTCATTTTGCATTATATTACAAAACCATGCCCCCAAGGACATAGGTGAGTTGGTAAGTAGCCAGGTGATTGGGGTGGAAACACTCCGACAACGCGGGTTCGAATCCGTGTGGTGGCAGTTCCCTGCTGAAATATTGTGGGGGCTGCTGCTGGGTTCGTGACCCGTTGGTCTTCTCCCTGGCAGGACTGCCACTCATGCACATCCTTGATTTACATCCCACCTGATCATTTACATCCCACGACTGCCACTCATGCACATCCTTGATTTACATCCCACCTGATCATGGGGCCTCTGGCACAGGTGGGGAAGGGGTTCGCCTTCGGACTAAAAAAACCATGGCACTTTAATCTATGGCCGCATTTGTTGACTCTAGCTACAAATTTTGTTTCTTTAACTTGAAAAACTAGCTAATTTCCACATCTTTGTATCTAGCCTTTACTCCCAAGTTTCTTTGTGGCAAAGACGAAATGGTGAAAACATGGCTAAAGATACATCATTGCGGTGTACAAGGCAGTTCCTTGGTGGGGGCTCTGGGAAAGTTGAAAAAAGAAAGCACTCGTTTTAAGTGTCACTAGTTCGATGTATTCAGCAGCTATTAGTTCCGTACTCAGTTTGCAAAAACTAGTACGCTAGTCGTCCGTATTTTTTCAATTTTCGTAATGGGGAAGGATCCTTTAATGTTGTGAAGTCCTTGTAGTGCTTCATTGCATTCGTAAATCTGCTAATTCCTCTTTGTGATTGAGTTGCGAAGGCAAAATTTAGATGCTATTTGCCTATAGACTAGGGCTCTGTTTGACCTAGTTACGAGATTTTAACCATTAGGTTGTAAAGTTTTAAGTAGTAGAGTTTTTGGGTAAAAGTGATATTAAATAAAAGCAATTGATTGTTTGACATTATATTTTATAAGCTAAACTTTTAGTTATTTTGAAGTTAACATTAGACTTTAAAAAAAATAAGAAATAGTATTTTTGAAAAAAAATAAAAAATAATAAGTTTTGATATAATATAAAAATAGCTTTTTAAAAATTTTTTCTGAAAAACTCCAATTTAGAGTTTTTGATTTTTCAACTTTTTTCGACCTCAATTTTAATGTAAAAGCTCTTTTAAAAATAGATTAAATATATTCTTTTAGAAAAATCACTTTTAAATATTCAAAAGTTAGGCTAAACAAATTCTGAGTTTTCAAAGTGCCCCACCCATCACCATCCTGTTACTTTTGGATTTTGATCTCTCTGGAACTGATTGATTGTGACTCTCTTTTGGTGGAATCATATGCTCCCTTTACCACCCCCCCCCCCCCAAAAAAAAAAAAAAAAAGGGAAAGAAAAGAAAAGAAATAGGGATCCGACTACTTCATGAACATTTTAGACCCTTGCTATCATTTGAACAAAAATCACTTGCTCAATACAACCCCACTAGTTTTGATCTCCATGACCACATAATCTCACTAATCAAATAAACCTAGATTGACTCTTGTTCATGGGACGCTCAAAATAGATTTGTCAGAAAGATTTAGATATAATTTTATCGATCAAGTGGCATTGCAGGAGACAATAAAAAGACCTCATCTCCAGGACTCATCTCACATTGTTGTTTCTCGTCGCCTCCAATAGCATGTCAGATGCATCATCGTTCTAACGCAGTGCTTTCATGTACCGCTCGTCCTGCAAACCTTATGTACATGTTCTAATTGCGAATTCACATATCAGAAAGCTTAAAAGCTATCCGCATGTCACCGGATTATATGGAAAGTACAAGAAGTTGGTTTCAAAGAACTTTCAGCTTTTAACATTTCTGATTCTTTGGAACTTCTGAGATCGACGCTCAAAATCTGACCTCTCGATCGTTATGTAACTTTGGTTTTGTAAAATTTTGCAGGGAGTTTTGCCACATGCATCTTCCAGACATGTTAAGCAATCAACTGATTAACTTTTTAGCATCAGACTTGCCTTATTTAGAGGAAATTCTCCTGTTCGGCAAAACGGCCACCTGGCAATGAGATACAACTGCCGACTTGCGTATCAGAGGGCCGCATTGCCGAATTGTTCAGTGATTGCCACAAACAGTTGATAGACTTGTAAGAAGCGAAGAGGTGTTATATGCTAAAACGCATGTTTTGCGAACACTACCAGAATAAACTCCAGGGGTCATCCGTGAGCACCATTTCAAACAGGGACATCTAGCTCACAACACATGACCAATGGAAAGACGTAGAGAGCGCAACTAAAATCTCACAAATTTAACAGGGGGGACAGAACCTGAATAGCCCAGGCAACTCAAAGCGTTTATAAATATAAAATATACACTCTGTGTAATTATTGAGCTTCAAATTTGATCTTCCATGATCAATAGTCATCACCTCTTGATAGCACCTCTTTGCAAGTTGGGCGAAGTAAGATGGTGTGCTCAAATTGAGATACGTAGCTGCCCTTAATGTCACAGAGAGGAGGATATGGCTGCCCAAAGAATAAATCAAAATGCAGTCAGTTTCGCTGCAATCCAAGCTTAGAAACCGTGCAGGAAGTGCTATGTAATATTTGTAACTTTTGTTATCATAATCAATTAGGCAGAACATCCAGCGTCCTCTTCTAAAGCTTCTTAGTTCTATGAGTTTTTGTGTTATCATTACTATGTTTCAGCTTCAGTATCAAACTGAAAGCTTGTAATGCAATTTAACAAAATCAAGAGAATCAACAATTTCAATAATACAGATGTAATCGTCTCATCAATTTACGATAAGTGGAAGGAAAAGAAGTAACAGAGCTTACAAGAATATTTTGTCAGATAAGTATATTTCAACTTTTTTAAACAATCCCATATGGTTTCAATATAAATAGAGCTCCAGGGGAACATTTTTATATCAGATTGCCCCCAAGAAAGTCTTGCCACATCACAAATTTGAATAGACATGTAAATGGCATATAAACCTGAACAAACACATACCTGAACAATTCCAGCATCACACAAATTTTTAAGTCCCATTAGATATTTGGTTTCCCCAAGGCGGTCCAAGTAGCGCCTACAGAAAGCCAATGTAGAGAAGTTCTTATCTATTGTTGCCAACAGTTGTTTTGCTCTAGTCATCCGTAGAGGAATGTGGCCAACATCAAAATTCTTCATGTAATGGCTGCACTCTAGATCTTCCCTGACATACCCCTTCCCTGCACAGAAGACATAGAAAGCAGACATTGCACAAACTCCACGGGTTGCAAGTTTCAACCAGCTAAGAAATTGTGCATCCCAAACCATTACCTGTTGATCCGAAAGTTTCAATGGCATAAAATTCTCCCTCCTCCATTTTTGTTTGTTCACCTCCCTTCACAATCGGAACAGACTTTCCAGCATGAATTTGATATTGCCCAATACTATGGCCATTCAGATTCCGAATGCTCTTAACTGCCAGCCAATCATAGAGATGAGAGGTCATTCAAGATAAAAGACATCCTCCATGATGTTCACTTATATAAAAGGGAATGAAAATTGTTTCCTTAGTCTTCGAAAAGTACAAACATTTGGTCCAGAATCATGTTCCTATCAGTCAAGTAATGATGAAAATCCCAAAGACTGAAGCTTTGCCTAATACTTTTGACACAATTGGAGGGGAAATAAAACACAAACACAGAATAAATGAAAGGTCAATGAAGCCCTACCAGGGCCTAATCTCAGGTCATACGATAGAATATCAATAACCAAACTAAGCACATACACCTTGATTTTCTAGAAATTAAAACTTAAAACTACTTTAAAGGAAATAGTAAGTACTCAGACATAAAAAGAAGTGTAAAGACGTGTCCTACCCTTCATTTTCTAAAATGCATAATAAGAATGTGAATCATCAAAAGGAAGTTGCACACGCTTTTATTGCTAAAATTTCAACGAAATATCACCTTGGAACACCTTTCCATTAATTTCAACTTCATATGATTCCATGACCTCTTGGATTGCAGCACCCACATCACAGAGTCTCACATCAATTCCAGCTTCCTGGATAACAAAGAAGTAAGTTGTTAATAGCTCCAAAAGGTCGTTTTGCTTTTGTGCTTCAGCATCACAGATGGGTCATATCCACCTTGATTCCTGTATTGGTGGCTTCACGAGATGCCTGAAGCAGTGGATCAAACATAGGATTGAATGCCACAGTGAATGCACAATCTATGATATGGCCTGCAATGAGGAGATGGAATAGAATCAAAGTTACCACTACATTGCAAACTAGATGTGGTGGAAGACAGGATAAGAAGGCTGATAGATTGTGATAATCCCATTGAATGTCAGAGCTAGATTACCATCAATGTGAGTTCCGAAATCCAATTTCATCACATCATCGTACTGGAGGACAGTTTTATCACCAGAATTTGGTGTCCAATGGGCTGCAACCCTAAATCGAGCAGTGCATTAACATCTAGATCAAGATCAAGCTTAACTAGGTTAAATGAAAAAGTAATAACTGTGCTATTTGGAAAGGTACTTTTAAATATTTACAGTGAGCACACACAATTCATTGATTTCTAAAGGTCTGATGAATGTCAAGATGATGCTAGAATCATTTTCCAAAGAGATGCGCTCTTCAAGTTTCAGTACCACAAAAAATTAGTTAACTAAAGTACCAACTTCTTGGTCAAACCAATCATTTTGTCACTCTCCTATTACATGAATGATCAATCCAATTTTCATTTCATCCCAGAAAAGCCAATGACTTGAATGTCATCAGTTTAGGTTCACAGCATATAAATTTCCATCCATATCTCAATTCCATTCATTTAATATCCTTTTGGTGCCATTGACATAACAAATATCTTTCGTAATCTATCTCTTTCTATTTCTTTCTATATCTGTCAAGTTTAAAATCATCATATAATAATCCAGATATTGCAATAGAAAATAAAAAAGGGAGGTTTGTAATGATTTTTCAATCTTTTCTGCTAGGTAATCTAGTATCTCATACATGAAGATAATCAATTCGGTCATTGTGACTAGACTCCACTCTGGATTTCCAACCACATCCTCCATTGGACCCTCTTATCTCTTCCTTCTCCGAGCTTAGATTATGGAAGAACCAACCAAATAGCAACCACTAGTTTAACTACAAGAAGCTCGTGGTGTTCATGTAACTCTATTATGCGTCTGTGTCTAGCCTTGGTCACTTTCTGGAACGAAGGATAGTGCAACAATGCCTAGTCTCTCTGATGACGAGCTTGCTATCAAGCTCAGGAATGCATTGAAAGCAAAGTGATGGTGGAACCTAAAGAAGCGAGAACAATCGGACAACACAAGCATAGATATCCGAACGATCTTGCAGCACTCAACCCTAAGAAAACTAAAAGGCATCATACATGAGCTGCATGTTTCTTAGTGGTTAATCCTGGTGATAATCTTTCTTCCAAGCCTGAATATGACTTAGAGACCCAATCAGTGAAGATTACTCACTACAGATTTTGGCCACCACAATTCTTTCAAACAATCTTAACAGGTTTAAAATTTCACCAACATGTTTAACATTTTTTCTTAACTTATCCAGAGAAAAGAAGAACACGCCTACCAGTTCAATGAACATCCTGTAGGGAATGCAATGCCAGCTTGGAGGCCATTCTCTGATATCAATTTACGGACTGTATTTTCCAAGGTCTCACACAGGTCAATCATCAACATTCCAGGCTTCACAATCTTTTTGATGTATTTACGAACCTGACAAAAGAAGAAATGATTACAAACATTCAGAAACAATCACCTGAATTGGTAGGTTTCCAAACAGAAAACACATATAATCTCTGCTAGAAGGGATGGGAACAAGCAACTGCCACCAAAGAGTTTATAATAACCTGGCGATGGACTTCTGCGGCTTGACGAACTGAATTATAAATTGGTTTCTCCAATCGCTCCAATTCCCTCTTTTCCTCGGATGTAGTCCTCCACAAGTTACTGAGTTTAACCATCAAATCCAAAAATCAATTTCAATGTCTGCTAATATTTAAGCCTAGTTGTTGCTTCCTTTTAAGATAATATATAACAAAAAGATATGCGTATATGTGCAAACTAATGATTTATAGCCTAGGGATTTAGCTATTATACAAACTATGACTAATGTACATACTCATCCTTGTACTGTTGAATTTCACCCTCTGGAAACTCGCCAGATGGGAAAAGTTCAATAACAGGTATGGACGGTGGATCAGATTGCTGTAGTGGCTCCTTCTTCTTCCTGGAAAAGTATGATGATAGAACACGCTAAGACTGATTTCATTGTAATTTTATAAGGCAAAAAAAAAAAAAAAGGAATAATAATAGGATAAGGAGAATTGTCTTACTTGCTTTTATTTTTCTTCTTCTTCTTCTTTGCAGCTTCAGGAAATGAATAAGATGTAACACAGGTACCCAAATGGACATTAAATAAAAGCAGAAAAAACACTTACAGATCAAGAAGGGAGGGAGTATAAAGAACTAACACTTGAAAGCAATTTCAGCAAAAAGATAATATCACAAGATTTACTTAGTGATATCGATTATAAGGAGAAAATGTCGCCCCATTATATCAACCCTTAATCATAAGAGAATGGAATGGCCAACCCCGGTTGAGAAAACAAATTACATGTATTTTCAAATTTATAGCATATAGAGAAACAATCTCTTCAGTAAAAGTCAGTTTCTCTTTATTATAGAATCAGTTTGATGTTTCTTTGACTAAGCAAATAACAAAAATTCTACAACATTGAGAAAGAAAATATGAAAGAGAGAAGTCTGAGGCTGACAGGTTAATCACAACTTTGAATAGCACATGACAAGATATGCATTCGAGCAATTAAACATGATGCTGAACAGGCAAAAGCAAATCTCACATTGTTAAAACTAAACTTTGAACAATATTTAACCACAAAAAGGAAAAGCAGTATGTTGTTGCTGAAGTATTTTTGGAACATCTCTTCTTAATAATAGTACTAGTACGAGATTTAATATGGATCTTTTACATTTTATTTGACACCAGTGCTGTTGGTAAACTTAACATTTAGCTATATCATCTTTGAATTGTCTTCATTAAAGGCGCAGTAATACTAATACAAGGAGGATGAGAAGGCATCAGAGGAGGAGAAGGAAGAGGAGGAAGAGGAGAAGGAGAAGAATGCAAAAAGAAAACGCATAAACATCCAAGAATCATGGAGTCCTTGTGGCAGGCTGAACGCATGGGTCTTTACGGTTAATCAGTTTCAAGTGTGAATTGGTGGTTTAGCAGCTAGGCTCATTCAAATATTCACATGGCAAGATTTTTTTAACCCATAGTCAGAACTGACAAAAAGACCTGGAATTACTGGATAACAGCTATTGATGCTGAGACTTGAAAGACTCATCAGAGAAAAGTTTTCAGGAGCTGGGAGGATCATCCTTCAAAGCTTGTCCAACTAGTTGAACTGGAAAACTAAATAGACGTATTTTAACAAGATCATATGCAAATGAAGCTTGAGCCATGCATTGAGATGTTGAAGGAATGAAGAATTCAAGGGTTTAGGCTTTCAAGTCCTTTTGTATACGTTGGCTTTGGATAACATATTATGGCAAAAATTCACATGATCTTGATGTTGCATTTACTTTAGAAGGTGTATTTAAAGACAACATAGCATTCCAAAAGATCTAGATATTATGCATAAGTGTTCTCAAAGTTATTGTTACTATTGCCCTTGAAAATGCCAAAAGAAATGGAATGCAAGCACAACTCTAAGCTCTACTGAGAGCTCTCCCGAAAGAGGGGGTTGAACAGTTGTTATGACCTTCCTATTGAAAGAGGCCTCGGTCAACCAGCAAGGTCAAATAGCAATTCTAGTACCCACTATAATAGTGATGGAAAAGGCCTGGTTCTACCAACACGTCGATTGGCTGGTAGGTCAGTTAAAACAATAAAACCATTTTAAACCATTGGACTTGCCATATAAAAGCATTTTCCCTCCAATTTTGCATACAACTTAATCTTGCACATAACAAGGTTTCTCTAAGCATTCAAAGCAATTTTAAGCAATTATTAGCTATACTCCTCCATTGTGATTAAGTTTTTTGAGCTATAACTTGTATATCCACTTGAGCAATACAGAACTTACATTGAATATCATCGTCTCTCAACTAGAGGAAAGGCCTATATTGTACTTTTATTGTTACCAACACCCTCTTTAAGAAAGTCCCAACTTATATGGTTGGGTTTAGATGTAAACATTCAAATAAGGCAAGGTATAAGAATCCTGTAGAGCGACCAATAGGTGGTATCAATTTAAGGAGGTTGCTCACTATAAGACGAGTAGAATGAGACCTAAGAATAGTTGGATGGAGACACAAAAATGATATCAAGCATGCATGGAGCTCACCAACGAGATTCCTCTTTATAGGAATGAGTGGCAGCATCTAATTCAGATTGATGACCAAACCAAATAGGATAAGACTTAGTTTGGTTTGTAACATAGTTCAAAACTATGTCAATGATAAGATTCCTTTGCAAACACAGAGCATTGAACAAACATATGGACAAATGGACAATAAGATACAAAATCAAACTTGCCACGGCCTGATTAGAAAATTACCCTGAGGCTCGTCAAGCAACAAATTATCTACCTTCTCCTCAACTTCCATTTGCTCTGAAGAAGTTAGCTGGCTAGCTGCCTCACCATCATTTAGGAGCTTTGATGACCCCGCTTCAGGGGTAACTACAGTAGATAAGTCTTCATTCGCCATTGTCAAGGGCTGCATGAATTATCACGTCAATGTACAAGTGATTACAACAGATTATACCCAAGCTTTTGTCTTTCTAGAATATGTGCAGATAGAATCACTCGTCTATCAACAGCATTGTTCATCATTGTTTCCGTTTAAGTATCGATATGCTAGAAAAGAGCCAGAATGGGCAACACTTAATCAGATATAGGATGCTCAAAACAATTAAGACACATAATTTGACAAAGATAAAAGCAAAGGACCTGAAAATGTCATAATTCCCTAGCCACATATAGTGAAAATGTAGAATCCATTCATTGCAGGGATAAAACCCACATTTTGGTATAACTTCTTTTTTTGTGGGTTTCTTTTTTTTTTTTTTTGTGTTGGGGGGGGGGATGCTCTTCGAGGAACTCGAATTTATGGCTTGCATGGAAACGCTCAATTTAAACATTTTTCAGAGTTCAACTTTCCTTCCACCCAATCCAAACATTTAACTATAAAACACTTTTTTAGGAGGGGAAAGAAAAGAAGCAAACGCAAAGGGGCCCTTATTGAAAAACCAATGCTTGCTAATTTTCCCATGTTCTAAAACTCCTACACAAAAAGGCAAATCTTTCCCCAACAACAAACTAGCTTTGTGATACTGAACAGCCACAAAACAACATTAATAATCTCACAGACCAACATAAAAAGTGCAGCTCACTGCAAGAATTCCAGCTGTTTATAGATTCAGGACCAGGGGGCGGACCACGAAAAACCAACCATGATCAGTTATTATATACTACAAAACTGGTCACAATTTATATTCTTCGTAAATTTTACCATCATTTTCAATACAACGAGAACCAACTTTTACATTGCTCAATTAAAATACCAAAAGAAAAAAAACAAATATTACAAGATTTTAATAGAAAATAGCTACAAACTCAAATTAAAGTACGGAAAGGCAATGATCGATAGAATCAGATGCCGATAGGGCCTAGGGTTTAAGGTGTAAACTAGAATATTAATTGTGCAAACATTCTAAATTCAATTAGAAATGAAGAGAGAGCACTAACCTCTATGTGTGCTCCTGAGTGTGTGTTTGTTGCTGGTTAGGAATAGGGGAAGAGATGAATATGTCTGCAGTCGTTACTCGGTGTTCGTCGTCGCGACAGGGTGGCTAGGGCGGCTATTTATGGAAAGATTTGGTCACTGCTATTCCTTTTTCTTTTTCTTTTTTTTTTTTTCTTCTAAAGAAAAGTAAGCTTAAACATTTTCTTAATTTATTATTTTAAAAATTTTGAAAAGAAAAGTAAAATTCTTTGAACCAGCAACGTGTTTGACCACCCAAGCGGAACCCATGGAGGACCAATCACGGTGAACCGTGTCCACATGCAGGGTTCGTGCATCGTATTTGTAGGGCTTGTTTCAATTAATTTTTTTAAGAAAAAAATATATATTTTTTTTAAAAATAGTATATTTTTGTTTGGAATAATTATTTGACTTAACTTTTAAAAAACTAAAACCCTGAAAAAAATTCAAATATAACTTTTTCTAAAAGTTAAAATTTTTAACTTGTCAAAAAAATTAAGAGTTGTTAAAAAAAACACTTTCAAACAATAATCAATCTAAATAAGCCCATAATAATTTAAGGTAAATGATTAGTTTACAGATTTATCTTCAAAGTCGAAGTTTAAAAATACATAATATAAAAAATTTGTTCTCGTAATCCTTATGCAAATTATTAAAGTAAACATGCGACTATATATATAAAAACAACTATTCCTTTTTTTCCAAAAACACTTATATGTCATTTGTACTAACTTGATTTCGGCACATCTATCATAGCATTTCTGTATTTTTTTTCATTTAAGGCATCATTTCTTTCATCTTTAGCTGAAGCTAACATTGACATGCTTAAACAAAGTCAAATAGTGGTTTTAATAGCAACAAGAGTACAACTTGAAGGTAGATATGATGGAAAAACAGGTAGAGGTTGTGGTGGTTATAGAGGTTATGACAGCTATATAAAAAGTTATCTTAAGTGCTTATTATCTCGGCAGTCTCTCGTCTTTCCCCTTTTTCTTAGTACTCCATCTTCAAAAGTGTCACTTTCTAGTCCCTTGCACTTCAAAATTATGCCACCTTTAGTCTTTTTTTGCACTTTTTGTTAAATTTTGGACGGAAGTAACATGTGCTTGTCAAGTGAGCATATCAAGTAGCATTGTTTTAGGGCAAAATCGTCCTCCGAACCTTTGTAACGTTTAACTATCTTTTTTCTCCCTTATTTTACCTAATCAAAATCTCTAACCGTCATTTTCCCCTAATCCCCAAATCCCTACCCCAAAATGCCAAATTTTACTCTTTAAACATCAACGCACAACCAAATGTTGAAGGAAAATCTCCACTACTATGAAAAGCAATGCAAAGTCACTATGTCATGGACATGGTTTCAACCTGGGGAGATTTTTTTTTTTTTTTCTACGAAAGTTATGGTGCAGATAACGATTGTGGCTTTTTCAATTGGGTTGATCCTTTAATGTGCAAGCGATGTAAAATAGTAATACCTAAGTTGCTTAGGTATTTGGGTAGAAAGGATGATGAATTGACCAAAAAAGAAAAAGAACTGGTTCAATTGCATGAAAATGGAAAGAAAATGAAGCAAAGGTGTTTGCAGCTCCAAGTTGTTTGCATCATGTTGCTGATGAAAATTCTTCTTAGCTGGTTTTTCTAGTGCATTATTGCATGAAGGTCTTTGATGTTAGTCATGAAAAGATCTTCTTTTGTTATAAGGGAATTGTTCTTGTAATTAGCATTAACAGATGTTAAAAGCTTAATATTATACCAATTGACATCTAAGTTTTTGGGCAGTTAGTATCTTTTGTTGTAGCCATCAATTTGTACATTCAGATGGTGTAAATGTATTTGTTTAGTATGAATGAAACTCTACTTATTTTGGCTTTGGCCTTTGAAATGTTTCTCTATCTATTCCTTGAGGGATTTGCCTATTATTAAGTGATTTGTAAATGGTATACATGAAATTAAATCACCTAGTACATTGAACAAACAAAACAATTTTAATAGCAATTATTGTATAAGACATTGAACCAACAAAAACAACTTGATTAAATTTTGCCAATAATAATCTGCTGTAATAGGCATAGTCATAGCCACAACCATAACTATTGTCAAGTCACAAATAAACAAACAACATCAACTAACCATTGGCCATTGTCAAACCGTACATCAAACAACACAATGACATGATCCAAATACATGAACTTAAATTGTCTAAACAAACATCAAACCACAAAATTGTTTTCCAAATGTTTAACTTGTTACAAGATCTAACAAGAACATTAAATTAGGTCGTCTTCTTCTTACTAATTGAACTTAAGGTGTCTTTACTTGAAGTTGCATTGGAGTTTTTTTAGCTACTAACAAGTTCAAGCTCACACATTTTCTTTCTTTCCAAGTGTATGTACTTGGTTTGATCATGGAAGAACAATCTTAATTGGTTTGTCACAAGCTAAAGGTTTTGATTCCCTACACACAACCTTGCTCTAACAGGAAAAAATTGTTGCTTTTGGAGCTACTTGCCGATGTCCTTAGCCCCAGAAACTTGTAAAACCGATGTGGTATTAAAACAAGTGTGTAGTAATGGAATTCAAAGTTAAAAGTCACTAGCTAAATTTTAAATTCAAACCTACTTGGACTTTGAAGATCTAGTAATGGGATTGGGTGGACCAAAGGGACTAGACTTGATTCTTTTTATTGTCTCAGCAGACTTTGTTGGACAAGTTCTCATATTATGGCCTTGCTTCAAGCATACATTATATTGGCATTTTTCTTTCTAGCAATTTCTTCCTAGAAGGCCCAATATTAGTCCCAACATTAGTGCTTTGACTTTGGAAAATTTCAAGATTTAAAACATCCACTTTTACATTGCTTTCACTAGATTGAACTTGCACATTTATGTTGTTGCTAGTGATACTCACATTGCCTTTTATTTTGATCATGACTTGCACTACTTTTAGTTGTAGTAACATTAACTGTGCTCAAATTAGCCACTAGATTAATCTCTCCACCATTGCCTTGTAATAGAACATATCTAGTACTTGCACTTAAATCCATCACAACCTCATTGCTCAAATTCAATTCTTGCTGACGACTTGGTCCATTAATAGAGTTTACATTATCTTAGCTGCTAGTATAACTTCTTTTATTATGTCCTTCTTTATTGTATAATGTGATTGTATTGTTACTCTAGCCAATAGGGAGTTCCTTATAGATTTAGTAAACTTTAACATGAAAGACTTTTATGTAATCCTTGGCATGGACTGACTATCGTGATATCAAGGGCATGTTTGATTGCTTTACAAAAAGGATGGTTCTCTTATTACTTGATAAGCCTGAAAGCATTTTTTAGAGAAGAAAATTTCGTATCCCATACATCTTATCAATGAAGAACGCTCAAACACTATTGGCAAAAGGTTGTGAAGGATTCTTGGATTGGATAGTGAAGTCAAAAGCCACAGAGAAGAGAATTGAAGATATTGCCTTTGTGCAAAAGTTTCGTAGTGTTTTCTTTGAGGAAATTTCGAGGCTCTTTTTGAATCATAATGTAGAATTTAGGATTGAGCTTCTTCTTGGGTTCACACTAATCTTTAACACTCTATTTGGATTGAGGGGAATGGAGGGGAGGGAATGGTTTTGAAGGAATGAAGAAATCTTTTCCTTTGTTTGTTTTGAAAGTTTTGAAGGGGAGATGGTTTTGAGAGAAAAAAAACTTTCCTCTCATTTACTTTATTTTAATCCTTCCAATCTGGGAGAAAAAGGGAGGACAGCGAAGGAAAGTTGTGCAAAGACAATTTTACCCCCTGAGTTTTATTTTAATTACTAAACTTGCTATATAAAGACAAAATAAGAAAAGGGCACAAACGTATATTTACACATAAAATCTATCATTTCTTTCCATTTCCTTTTTAATCCAAACACAAGATACTCATAATCCTTTATGTTCCTTTCCCTCATATAAATATTCTAATCCAAACATAGATTACCCATTTCCTCTTCTTTCCTTTCCTTTCTTTTATTAAAATTGCCCCTCTCTATCCAAACAAGGTGTAAAGCTCCATAACCTATGACCCTAGCTGAGTTAAAGAAGTTGAAAGTGCAACTGCAAGAATTGTTAGATAAAGGTCAAATCCAACTGATGGTTTCTTTGTGGGGTGCTCCTGTTTTATTTGTCAAAAAGAAGGATAGGACTATGCAATTATGTATTGACTACCGAGAGCTAAATAAGATCATAGTGAAGAACAAATATCCTCTACCGAGAATTGATGATTTATTTGATCAGCTCCAGGGAGCTCAAGTCTTCTCCAAAATTGATCTAAGATCTGGCTATCATCATTTGATGATCAAGGTCGAGAACATTCTAAAGACTGCATTTAAAACTAGATATGGACATTATGAGTTTGTAGTGATCATGTGTTCTTAAAATGTCTCCAACATGAGGTGTGGTCTAGTTTTGGCAAATGTGGAAAACTCAAGCTTCGTTTCATTAGACCATGAGAGATTTTAGAGAGAATTGGAAAGGTAGCTTACTGAGTTGCATTATCCCCAGCATTGACAGGGATATATGGTGCATTTGATGTCTTTCAACTCAGATGTTATGTGTATGATTCGAGCCATGTAGTGGAACCTAAGGAGCTGCAAGTTCAGAAAAATCTCAATTTTATATGAGAACCCTTGAAAGTGTGATCATAAGGATCAAGTTTTAAGGCAAAGAATTATTCCTTGCGTAAAGGTTCAATGGCATCATTAAATAAAAAACGGAACTATATGGATGCCAGAAGAAGAAGCATGCACCAAATATCCTACCCTGATTGAGAGTCAAGGTGAGTAAGTTTCGAGTACAGAACTTCTTTTAAGGAGGGAAGATGTGAGGACCAAGTAGTTTAGGTTGTTTCTACCTACTCAGCCACTTAAAACATCACTTAGAAGGAAGTTATTTTAGTAGTGGGACTCTTTCTTTCTCTCTATATACATACATACACATACGTACATACATACATACATACATATATATATATATATACACACACACACATATAATATATATATATATATATACACACACACACACACACATATACACACATATATATATGACCAAACTATTTTTCTTGACTTGGGGTCTTTATATCTCTACACTTTTCACGATTCTATTCATACATTTCTTTCTTCCCAAAAAACAATGAAAAATAGTAGCAAAGAATTAAGTTAGATGTATTTTCCTTTTAGGGCTATTCTCAATGTAAACTATAACTATACTAGTTATTTTGAAATTTTAGGAGTTGAATAGTAGCTTGTTTTTCTTATTAGAAATAACAATAGAGGATTATTTTTTCTATGCACATAGGGTATTTTCAGTGTTAGATTGAAGAATTCCGGAATTTAGGATCTAAGGTAAGTGGTGTCATATTGCATTCCCAATTTCCCCAATCAATATTCGGTGTATTTCTTGATCCTATTAAGATTTACTAATTTGTTTTGAACTTATTAGTTGTTCCTATGTGTTAGAGTTGCATATCGCAAATTCCTGAGAACTAGGTTGCATCCATGTGAATGGAAACACCTAATGTCTTGAACCTTTAGATATCATATTACTTGGATGCCTATTCGACTAAATATTCGTTATAGTCTGTAGCGTGCTTTCTTCTTGTTCGTTCTTTTCCATCTTATCTCCAACTTTGTGCCACAAACACAGGCAAGTAATTCTTGGTTGGCTATGTGAATTTTCTTCCTCAAATGACTAAACAAAATAAAAAGAAAAAAATAAATTTGTTATGCCTCCATTTCCATGCTTCTACATATGCTAGTTGTAGAACTGGGCTATGACCCATTCTTTTTTAATCATAACTTGGTTACTTTAACAAATTATTTTTTGCTATATATCTATTTATTTGTTTTACTATTATTATCATCATCATCATTGCTACTACTTAATAATATTATTATTGTTATTTTTTTCCTTTTTTTTTCTTTTATGACACAACTAATAATTATGTTAAGATTTTTAAACTTAATTTGATGCATATTACTAAAATATTTAGATTGAAAAGATAAATTAATGCACTATTTAAATTACTTATTCTAAATTGTCAACCTATGTATAATTTGACCCCCTAGTTACCATCTGTTTTCGAAATAAAATACTTGCTCAGACAATTCACGCATATCATGATCCAAATCTTTAATTAATACCATGGCTATCATGCTTGATTTGAGTCTCTAGTAATGACTTGGTTCGCTTGCTAGAAAGAGTGCAAATTCTACTTATGCTAAGTAATTCTACCGTTACAAGTTTGAAAGTCAAAATTCCATGTTAGCATATGTGTTTTAAAAAACGGATCAGCTAGCGACCCAGGCACCTTACAGGTTCTTAGGTCAACTGGTCCCACCTGTCAGACCAGGACTAACATCTGCATAACGTCATCTTCATATCTGAGCCTTGTTTGTATCCAATAAAGAGTAAAGGCCAAAGAGTAACATGATTTATATGTATAATGTATATAAACATTTCTAAAAAAAACCTAGATACATGGCAATGTTCAAAAAAATAAGATAAATAGTTGCATAAACATCCTTGACAATTAAATATTCAAAACAAAGCCCTATCTTTAACAAAATAACCAAATTAACCAAAAAACATCTGTTACTTGGGTAAGATTGAAAACAACAAAAAGAACACAATAACTCCTCTAATAAAAAATCAATCACTATCGTTATCACTGGCATAAAGTGTTTCAAGAACCATTAATCTTTTTCATCAGCATCATCTTTATCTTGATCAACATCTACAAAATATTGAAGACATGCCATTTACAAAAGAGGGATGAATTTTTCAAGAAATTTCTAATGTTTATAAGTATTAAATTAAAAATCTAGAGAATTTCTAATGTTTATAAGTATTAAATTAAAAATCTAGAGTACCTTGAGTATGAATATTAGAGCTCGATGCAATAGTTTCTCTTGGTAGTTCCTCTTCAAGCATTTCCTCTAGTTCATCATAATCAAGCTCTACTTCGAACTCTTGCTCCACAATGCAAAACTTAGTTATGTCGTGGACTCATAATCGACCGGATCATATAACCTTTTCTCTTCTTTTACTCTACATAATTACAATGAAAATAAAGTAAAACAAGCAACATGCAATGCAAACTAATAGAGAAGCCAAAGGACAAAAAAGATTATAATAAATATAGATCAAACTTGTTTTTCAACCACAAATTATAATGAATTTAGACAAGATCATTAAGTCCTTTATGTTCCAATTGGTTCCTTCTCTTGGTATGAATTCATTCAAAAACACTCCAATTATGTTCACAACCAAAAGAGGAAGCCATTTGGCTAAAGAGATGAATTGCTAGCTTTTACAAGTTTGGAACGTCATCACCAAATAATCTCCACCATTCATCTACATAAAACTTTAAAAGAAAAAAAATATTGACACTACAAGAGTGAAAATGAAAAGTAGCTATGCTGACAAATAACTGTGCATAAATATAGTATAACTAATATAAATTTTCTAACCTAGTTGAGTAGATTTGTATGTTTGGTAGCAATTCCTCTTCCAAAGCATGGATAGCAATTCTTCTTCCAAAGCTTTTAAGATGCTCTTGGAATAGCCTAATCTCATCCAATGCCTTTCACTTGCTCCCTACACTTTTTGTCTCAATAACATCCAAAAGACCCGATTTAACTTCCAGATTCTTATCACAAACATTCACTGGATCATATTAAAATGATAGGTTCAACCATGACATGGATGTTTTTCCTCAACATATTATCCCATCAATTCTTGATAATGTCGATGTAAGGTTTATATAATCTTTTCTTTCCCCTGTACATGCCTTCATACACATATTCCAAAGCCGGCTTTTCATGGATTCACTAATCCGACAACAACCGTTTAAGAGAAGCCATAATTCTCGCAAACACCAAGCAATTATTCCAAAATTTTTCATCAAGAGCGATTTGCTTAACCTTTATTTCATTTTGTGTTTTCAAGAGCCTCTTGAATTCTTGAGAAGTAACAAAAGCTTTCAAATCATCTTTATGATCATGCAAGCTTTTTAAAGCAATAAGAGTAGTGCCAAATCTAGTAGTTGTTGGTTTAGTGATTTCTCTCCAATTTGGCCTTTTCCTCGACCAATTCAATGCCCATTTGCGATTTATACACAAATATAGTCACTCTTGAAGCAATAGTTGTTATATTTTCCACCTTGGGCATTCCCCCTATGTCACTTATAATCACATTAAAGCAATGGGCTACACAAGGAAACCAATTACTATTTAGATACTTCTTAGAACGCATCCCTCTGGCAGACTTATAATTAGCTACATTATACGTCACCATGTGCACAACATTGGAAGGGCCAATCATATCAACAATTTCGCAAACAAATTACACAAAATAGTAGCATCCATGGAAAAACTTGAAGCATCAACAAACTTAATGAATGAAATTCCCTTAGGACAATAGACTAAGAAATTAATAAATGATCTATGGCTATCATCAAACCAACCATTACCTATGATAGTGCAACCCATATCACTCCATATACTACAAAAAGAATCAACAACCAATTTCACTTAAGACTTAGCATCATTCAACAAATTCACGTGTAAGGCATGATAAGAAGGACCTTTATATCTAAACCCTATTGATACAATATCAATAGCAACTTGATAAAAAGGAGAATTCACTGCATTGAAAGGTATACAAGCATCATAAAACCAAAGACAATGGCCAAATCAGTTTCATGTAACTACTCTTTATTTTGCAAAGCGGCTTTAATGGTAAGCTAGATGAATCCCTTACTCTACCTTTAAAGTAATTCTCTATCCTTGTGGTTGCTTTCCTTTTCATGCCTTAAGAAGATGTCTGAATATCATTTTTGGTACTCTTAGCATCTTGAAGATTTAGCTCATAGCTCTCCAATTGACGTGTACTACGGCCCCCATTAAATCTAAATATCCCCTTCTTCTCGCGAGACTCTTGAATGTTCTCTTCCAATAATTCTTTTAGTTAAAGTTTTTACTTTAGGATAAACTTCCTTACATGTATCCACATTACCCTTTACCCCAGCCAAATGTTGTTTCATTTTGTTAATTCCCCCTCCTTTCAACTTTTTGTTGCGAAAAATACAAATTAAGATTTTGTTTTCCCATTTTCATTATGAGCTTCAATACACTGATCCTATGCTTTATCCTTTTCAATTTAGACATTATAAATGAGGGTTGTAGGGTCCAAAGAATCAGTCTCTAATGAAGTTGTCATTGATTGAGGAAGATCCATTAACTTAAATTATGCATTAGAAAATTTTACAAAAATTTTATATTAAAATCTATTCCATATGGAATATATGAATATTCTAGAACAAACAGGGCTGCTAATCGAGAATAAAAGCTCATATTAAAGGAACTATCATCTTTGATCCAAAAAGAAAGAACTATCATCACATTTTTTTCCCTTGGTTATACTTTCAATATAATAAGTCAAGGTCCAACAAAAAAGTCAATATCACACGTGTGAAAGAAAACATAGCTAAAAAGGCAAAAGTCGAAAACAATCATAAGTTGATTGTATTACTTGGCTTTTATCGACTTCCTTAGATAAGATTAAGGAAAATGATAGTAGACAATTTGAAATTACAAGAAAAGTTCACACATCTCATACACGTCACATATTGCATGATAATAAAAAGATTGAAATCGTGGGATCAAATAAGATGCTTACATAAGATTGCGTGTAAACTTATGCTATGGCTTTTGCTTATGACTTTTTCAGCATTAGAGCAAGTCAAATTCTTCAGAGTATATGAATATTCTAGCTATCTCAAAGAGGAATCTAATGACATCAATAAAACATATATTCGAAGAAGAATATTCTAACAATCTCAAAGTGGAATCTAATGGTATCAAAGGTTATATTTTACTGTAATGTGTTTTGCAATGTACTAGAATGTATGAATATACAAAAATTTCAGTCTGAGATCAATGAAAACAATCAACAATGAAACTAAAAATAGATAAAATACCTGGTTAGCTTTGGAAGAATGCTGTGTATGGACTATTATAGTGCTGTTGAAACATGAACAAACAAGTCAAGACTCGAGAAGGAAAGTAGAAAATGAAAAGTCTATACTAAAATGAAGTATTGACCCCTGATTGCATGAAAATTGCTATAGGTTTTGTTTTCTTTCTCTTTTTCCCCTCTTTTGGTTGTTTTGGGTTGTGGTAATCAACAAGTTAAGCCCAACAAACTAGAATAAATGCAACCCAACAAATTTACAAAAAATTGGGTTTGACCACTTCTAGCCAAGTCAATCGGTTCGCTAGGTCTAACCAGTTTTTTTCTTTTCTTTTTTTTTTTACAGTTTTTGAGTTTTCCAGTTTTTAAGTGCTGCTCGCCCTTGCTTTATTGGTTCCTGGTCGAGCAGGTTCGACCGGCCGATCCAGTTTTTAAAACATTGGTTAGCATTCTTTCTGTACACACTTCATATCAGTGGACTCTTCATTATAATAGTTCTTTTCTTTCATAACATGGGTTACTATGTATTACCAATGCTTTGGGAAAAAAATAATAGTTAATCCTTGTTTTTGTCAGATAATGCTGCTCGAATTCTTTGGATTGTTCCTCAACCATAAGTTAACTTCTTGTCACAATGTTATTGTTTGGTTTGAGACTTACTCAAATAATATAAGTTGTGCTATGATGTAGCATTTATTATCATGACATGACATGACGTGTTATGACTTGATTGGTGAATGTTAGCCTTAACGTGATATGAATTGATTAGTGAATGCTCACCTTATCATGGAGTGATTGCGATCTCATTTCATGTTTGTTTGTGCTTGTGGAGGCCTATACCCCTATCATGTAAGCCTATTGGGGCCTTGTACCCATACCATGTGTGCCAATGTGGGCCTTATACCCACTATTTGATATGATTGTGATTGATTCTTGATTGAGACATAGGAGCCTTGTACCCGTACTGTGATCTTATCATGATTAAATTGCCATAGCATAGTCATAACTTAGTTACATGATACTTAATTTACTTTCTTTATCTAACCTTGTTACATAGAGTTAATTCTTGCTATGATTCACGTAAATTGCTAGTCCCGCACACTTCCATATTTTCGTTGAGTCTTTGGAAGCGTGTTTCTTGTTTTAGTTTTCTTTATCATACCTAAATTCACGTTTTGCTCTATCTTAGGGGCGTACGCTAGCAATAAGGGATGACCTTGTCTTTTCTTTATTAGTGTCTTGAGAATAGATTTTAGTGACGAGACACTATTTAGTTAAAATTTTGGTTTGTGTTAGAAGTGCCGGTTTGGTAATGGCTTATAACAGTTTATTTGGGGTTTTGCTTATTATATTGGATTGCATAGTTTTATTTTAATAATTTGTGGTATATAGTGCCCTGAATAATTTGTTGATGTTTTAGTAGCCTTTTGGTTCGAGGGGTTTATTTCTCTTGATTCATGCTGTGTCACATTTGAATTTCTAGGATTTTATGTGTTCAATACTAACTCTATTTTTCTACTTCCTTGTCCCAATTTTTAGCTTCACTATTTCAATTTTCTATTTCGCGATACCCTTATTACATTTTTCTTTCCTCACAAATATACTTATAACTAGTTATTTTCTAGTTCCAAATGTAGAAGAGTGGAAGAACATCCACCAGAGATAGTGAAAAAACTCCATATCTTTTAAAATTTATTATGATTTGAAAATAACTGCAACCTCGACTCTTAAAAGTACAAGTCCAAATGATAAAACTTTTGATTCACAACTCTTTTACTTAAACTCTCCTATTAAAAGCTCTAAACATCAACAGCTAAAATCAAAAAGTTAAGCCAATTAGGGCCGAAATCATTTATGCAAGACAAAAATTGTGCAGTTTACCTACTTATATGTAAACTTTGACAATACCTTAATACGAAAAACACTACATCACTTACACGTGTTCACACACACACATACACTAGTTAAAAAGTACAAAGTACATACATAGGTAGTTGTTGAGGGATGGATGAAAAGTATGATGTGATAGTCCTCGAAACTTGTCTCAAAGAATGCATTCTCAGCTGTCTCCTCTCTATCGATGGCCTTAAGGTCATTTTCATCTTTTCCCCTTACCCTTTTAATTGATTCCTCAATTTTCTTTGCTTTTTACCCCTTTTAATTGCCATATGAATCTTTTTTACGTGCAGAAATGTGCTATTAAGGGTTCTTTTCATTGTTGGATTTTCACTACGTGCACACACACACGCAAAAAGTATGTGGATACTATATATCTATTTTTTGTTATGATGAATTTATGTTACTTTATATTTCTTTCTTTTTATTTTTTGGCTTGACTTGTGCTCTGTTTGCCATAATCTTATTATAAGATACTTTTTTATATATAAAAATATGGTATGTTTTGAGTTTCATAATATGTTTGTGATAAAATATATCTCTATAATTGTGAAAAGTAAGATAAGATAAAAAGTATAATTTGTTTTGAATTTTTATAGGATGCATGTGATAAGACGTCTTAAATTTTAATAAGATTTTTCTCCATTTTAATAGAATAGGCTTCTTAAAACTAAACACATGATTAGTGTTGGTTGTCTTTGTGATTAAAATTAGAGTATAAAAGTTGAAGAAATGGATTTTTGTAGTTTTTGGGTATTTGTTCCTTTTTTTTCCCGAATAAATGGCTGCAGATCATCTGGAAATATGCTTTGATCTTAGTAAATAAAAGAAAGTTTGTTTGTGCGGATTCTGGAGCACAAGATGCAAGAAAGTGGGTTTATTTCATCTAATCTATTGCAATGCTCAAACTCTGTTAAGACATTGAGTTTTGGTAATTCTGTGAGTCTCAATGTGGATTTATGTATTTGCTCGAAATCTCTTTTTTGACTTTTAGACTTTGAGTTCAGAGGCCCTGGGAACTAATGATGAAAATTGCCTGGCTTGTGGTCACGAGGCTAATTTTGCCACAATGCTATTTCTTGGATCAGTTTCTCTTGATTTCATGATCTAATAGCATATATATTCGCTTCTGGGAGATCAAACAGAGCTTGATTAGTTTTTGCTAGACAAGAAATAAATAACATAATCAATCCAGGGAGCAAGGGATTACCAACCATATCTACTTTTGTGCCATGACAATCACACTTAAATTACGGGGACCTACACCTATTAGTACCGTATTCTGGGGTCCCCGGCCAGAACCAAATGTGCAAGTTTCTTTGGACGTGGCTCGTTCGTTTTGTGTCACTAATGGACTTTCATAGAGCTTTTCGTGTTTCTTTGAGACACCATAGAAATAAGATGGATGAAAAAGTTTATATTTTTATAACCATTTCCTCATAAGCAGTTGTTTGTAAACTTTCTAAAAATTAATGTGTGCTGAGGATAAACATTTAATGACTTTGAAGGTGTTAAAGGAAAGCCAGAGAGGCTTTTGAGAGAAACATTTCTTATTTCCTTGAATCTATAATGTATAGGATACAACTATTTATAGGCAATCGTTCCTGCACTCTAGATCCTATTAGAATTATGACTTTTCACATGGAAGTCAAAGCTACGCTGACTCGGAATTTGGGTCAGGTCCTGCTCATCTAACAGGTTCGATTTTGTTCCAAGTAGATGAGCGTGGTATATTTACATGTAAAAAATGGGCTTCTGGTGAATGAGAAATTAGCAATCAAAGTTGGGTTATTAACTAATTTGGTTGCATAATTTTATTCACCTTATAGGGGTATACATGGAAAAAAACTCGAAATGGTTTGAAATCGAAAGCCATTTAAATTGGATTAAACCCCAGGAGTTATGACAGTGGTGGTTACAAAATTCTCCACTAATGCTAGCATTAATTCCTAGGAATTATGACATATTATGGGAAACGGTTTCAACCGTTACATTTCTTAGCATTAATCCCTGAATTGAATGCTGCTGATCACTCCACCACTCTAAATATATATATATATATATATATATATATGTATATATCCATCCTAGTAAAGCATGGTGGTAAAAGTTTTATACCCTTATTTGTAATAAATTTTACTATTTCTTGTATATCGAATTTAAATCTAACTTGACTACCTTGGGTTAATTTTCCTATAAATGATGTACATAGTAATAAATTTTTTTCCTTCCATTAGAGTCTCATAACCTTTAGTCATAATTTTTATATATCTATATATATCTATATATATATATATATATATATATATATATATCCTCCATTCTAGTAAAGTTATAGAGAAAAAGTTCTAGTAGCATGAGCATTTTCATTTTCATATAGTGCATTTCTATTGGGAGAGTTCATTACTTACCAGTTCGTAAGTCCTTGTCGTAGGAGTGCTACCAACATCAAGAGGTATATAGCCGTTGTATCCTGGGAGGGATACGCCATGCATCATTTTAGCACCAGTTGAGTTGGCGTAAATCTCTTAAGGATATTGTTTACGAGCCTTAACTATTTTCAATTGTTTCTTTTTTTGGATCTTTAATTTAGTTTCTTTATCTGTATTCTGTATTTCCAGGATTTACATACTATTTTCCAACAACTTAAGGGATTTATCTTATTAACATGGTTACTTCTTTGAGTGCAGAAATTTTATTTTCCTTGACTTTTTAAGACAAAATGTCTAGAAACTATGGAAATGAACAAATTGATAAACTTGGAAATAGCCTTCAAATAGTGACTGTTCAACATGAAATTTTGAGAAATTCCCAAATTATTACCCCGACTAGAGTTACGGGAAATGTCGGCATTATGCCAATGATTTGTTCCACTAATGGAGTTAGTGGAAATAATATAACTTCATAGGAATATGGGACTGTGGAGGAATATAGAGACTATTGGATCAGTCTTGACCCATTTGGTGAGCCTACTGGGCCTAGATCTTGGATATTCTCAAGCAAGAGGTTTAGGAGTTGGTAAAATTAGATGTTACGTCATTTAACCTCCTTGGGACTTGTCCTCTACTTGGATGACGAGATATAGAAGCCATAGAGGCATATCTCAAGTGGAAAGATAGTGACTTCGTCAATGTTTGGATGACAAGTTGTATAAAATCTACTCATTACCCGGAGAGAATGTGAGGACCCTATGACTAAAGTTAGATCTTTTTAAAGGATCAAAGTCTCCAGGTCTTGGCCTTTGAGCCAAATTTGTAAGCCCTTGGCTAGTAGATAATATTGTTGAGAATGTTATCTTATTTTTGAAAGAGTAATATTATTGAGAATATTATCTCTACATTAAATAATATTTTTGAGAATATTATTTCAATCAAATGTCATTGTGATTATTTATGATTAAAAATAATATTGTTGAGAATATTATTTTGGTGAGATTATTATCTAAATAATATTATTCATGTGTCTTTTCTAACTGGTTGGTATGAGTTATATTCTCAAGAGCCAAAACTTATTATAGCTTTTGTGAAGCTATAATGTGTGCAACCAGGAAACTCTAGAAAACTTAATATTGAGATTAAGTTTAGAAGGAATGTTTGATTTTTGTTAGCAAGGAGTGCCTATCAAATTAAATATTGGTAAGTGGACTTTGGGACCACTTGGAATAACTAAATTGTGGCACAAATTAATTAATTTTGGGTGAACTCCTAAATTGATATTGGTTCACATATGAGATGTGAAATAAGTCATAATAAGGTTTTTGTCACTCGTTGTGCACACAACTTAGAAGTGACAAATATTTTTTTACTTCTTTTGGAGGTTGTATGAATAATTGAGTCTGTATGATTCTTATGGAAACAAGTGAATTGAGAATGAGAAATTTGATGATAAAGGTGTGTAAAATATATCTTTGGGTGACTATCTTTATCATCATTTTTTTTTGTGAAAAATGTTTGTAACACAAACGTAAAAAGAGCAAAGCCATTACGAGCTTTATTCAATACTATATAAAAGCAATTGATTGCCATAATCATAAGCCCATGATGACCATAATTAATTAAGTAATGATGGCTTGGAGTTATGACTTGTAATTATAATGCATTTATGCCTTATAATTATGAAGGGATAATGACTTACGATTACGGCTTACGAGGGTAGAGACTTGAATAGAAGCAATGTAATGGCTTGCATTACATATGCTATTTTGGCAAGAAGGTTATAAACATTATCATTTCGTACGTCCATCCTTTGGTGTAAAGGACTTTGGTCTCCTCTTTATGGTAAGATTGAGACTTGTATGAATTTTGATTCCTTAAATAGACTTGTGAAAATAGGTCAAATCCATAGAGTGGATTTTTCAATCACCATAATGTGAAGTTTGGGTGGAATCAAAATTAAGTAAAACTACTTTCAAACCAGTAAAGAGGATTGCAAACCCTTGAGTTAATCCACAATGACTTAAAATTTGTGCAAACTATAGACAGTAAAAAGTATTTTATACTTTTATCGATGATTGCTTAAGGCATTGTTATGTGTACTAGTTTAGGACCAAAAATGAAGCTTTTGATGTCTTTAAACAATATCAAGCTGAGGTTTAAAATCAACTAGGCAAGAAGATCAAAATTTTGAGAAGTGATAAGGGTGGAAAATATATACATCCCATAGTATTGTTGTATATAGAAAACAGAACTCTCAAAGAAATGATGAATGCCTTGTTGATAAATTTGAGATTACCTCAGAACTTGTGGAGGAAAGTGGTTTTAACCACAAATCATGGTTTACGTAAAGTACCCCACAAGTAATTGGGAAAGACTTCGTATGAGTCATGAAAAAGGCCTATTGCCTTCTTGCAAATATCTAAGGCTATGGGATGTCTAGCGAAGGGAGGAGTTCCAACTCCTATAATGGTCAAAGAGAACCAAAGATGGTTAACTGGATTTTCATTGGCTATGCATAGAATAATGCTACAGATAGATTTTACGTACACAAGTCAGAAGCATTTGACATTCATGAGAATACAGTCTTTGAGTCCTGAAATGCTGAGTTCTTTGAGACAACATATTTGTATAGAGAGTCACAAGAACCAAGTTCTTCTGAACCAGGAAAACTCTTGACCCTTCACATATAGAGGCTACGCTTGGTGAACCCAGATATTGTAAAAGGACTGGAACTTTTATGTTGTTTGGGTCTGACTTTATAACTTTCATGTAAAAAAATGTGCCCAAGGCTTTCAAGAAAGCTATGTCTATTATTGAGGCATCTCTTTGAATAGAGGTAATGAATAGTGAAATTGTCCATCATATCTAATCATACATGGGAATTGGTAGATCTACCACTTGGAAATAAACCTTTAAGGTGTAAATGGATTTCCAAGAGAAGGGTGCGGCTGATGAATCTTTAAGGCCTAGTTGGTTATAAAAGATTATAGCCAAAAGAGGGGTCCGGATTATTTTGACATCTATCCACCGGTTATGAGAATTACATCCATTTGGATTTTGATAGCTATTGTAGCTATATTCAACTGGGAGATGCGCAAAATGGATGTAAAGACATCTTTCTTAAAGAGGGATCTAAAGGAAGATATCTATATAGAACAACCTGAAGGGTTTGTAGTTCTAGGTCAAGGGAAGAAAGTATTTCAACTTATGAACTCTCTTTGCAAACTAAAGCAAACACCTAAATAGTGGCATGGGAATTTTGATCAAGTCATGCTTGCGAATAGGGTTAAAACAAATGAGTATGATCAGTTGTCTATGGAAAGGCCATGGATCAAAATTCTTGTCATTGTTTGTCTTTATAAAGACGACATGCTTATCACTGGAAGTGATAATGAAGCAAACACATGCTTTCCCAAGTATTATATAATGAAAGACATAGGTATCATAAGGGTGATTTTAGGCACCAAAATTACAAAGACATCTGATGGTCTAGTCTTGTTCTAGTCCTATTATTTGGTGGAAATACTAGACAAGTTCAACAAAAAGAGACAATGGTGGGATTACAAGAACTCCTTTAGATAAAGCTGTACATTTAAGCAATATATGGATCGAAGGATACCTCATTTTGAGTACTCCTGAATTATAGGGAGCTTAATGTACATAATGGATAGTACAGTATATATGTAGCCTACAGCATGGATAGGCTAAGTAGATACACTCTAAGCCTCACAAGTTGGGTTACTGTTCTAAAGGTCCTGATATACTAGAGGTGCACCATAGACTATGGGCCGTATTACATAAGATATCCGTCCATACTAAGAGGTTGATAGTGACATCAACTGGATACTTAAAGACTTGAGATCCATAAGTGGATATATCTTTAGGTTAGCAAGTGCAGTTGTGTCATGGAAGGGACGAAAATTGAATGGCTTCAATGTATTTAGAGGATGTTCTATAAAGTCTATGGCCACTGTTAGTTTTTATTGTGATAACCAGTCTATGATTGGTAAAACATAGAGTATAACGTATGATGGTATATACGTTGTAGATATTATACCATTAAGCAGTTGCTTTCTATTAGGTTATGACTCTGAACTATGGAAAGTCAAAGGATAACATTGCGAATCTGGTCACCAAAAGGGGTAAACAAAGAGCAAGTACTCAAGTTGTCGAGAGGAATGGGTCTTAAGCCTATGAACAAATTAAAGGGTCATCGTAATTAACAACCTTACCTTGTTGACAGGAGATCCCTGAATCATGGTTCAAAGAGGAAACTGGATTATGCATGACTTTACTCAAGCACTGTGGGGGCTTAGATCTCCTTTACCTATTCCTATGTCAAGCAAACAGTGCGACCTGCGTAGTTTAGGATCTTTACTTAAGAATTAATTGTATTCAAAGAAGCTAATTTAGTGATTGATAAGAAATGGTGAGAGCAGACAGTGGGGGGAGCATGGGGGAGGGGTTCGAACTCATTACAAGGTTTCAAGTCCTTATTTTCTTGTCACCTTTACCTATATTTTTGATATAGTCTCTTTGACAACATTTTGCTTTCTCGGATTGTATCCTATTATTTCCACTAATCTCCTACAGTTGTAGATAAATTTAATATCTGGTAAATCTTCTTTGTTTCAACTGATAGAATGTTCAGATTGCATATTGTATATTATATATAATATATAATATTATATCACATTATATAAATATGGAATTATTTTTTTAATTTATTGATTGATAGAGTGATCTGACTAATCTAAATGATCTAAATAATGTAATTTTCTTCTTATGGCTGGTGGGATGATACTAATCTTAATTGGGACCTTTCCATGATGATCAGGGATTTTTTTGCTGCTGATTCCAAATGAATTAGTATAGATAGTAGCCATTTTGGCACCGCTCTTGATAATGGGTGGTGCGTAGATTGGTAATTTAAGAGAATTTTGGTAGTGATGGTCATGGAGGAAATAATTCATCTAGAACAAAAAGTTTTCAGGATTGGTGGAGCTGCCATGATATTTTCTGAAGAAGATTTTCTTGCCTCATGTGTCATCATGGATTTCAAGAAATTTATCGTCAAGGAGAAGTTCCAACTCTTCTTCAATATCCATCATCTCATTTGAACAAGAAGAGTGAGAGCAAAAAAAGAAAGCTGTAGGGGTGGGGGGTGAAATTATGAATTTTTCTTTATTTGTGTGTTGAATTATTAGAGACTTTTCAAGGTGTGTTTACTATATAACTTCAATAAGAGGCAACCCCATGATGTGAGTTTGTGTTTGTATGTATCTGTGTCTTCTTAAGAAATGTTGTGTCTTGAGCGGTTATCCTTCTCAAAGCTGACAGATGAAGGATGGTCTACAGGGTCTCACCAATGCAATCCTCTTTTGATTGGGCTACTTGATATTTTTTTTAAGGGTAAATGAATTTTAGTGTTACTCTCTTATTTTTAAAATGTAATAATTTAGTCATTTGTCTTTATATGTTAGTAACATCGATGGCTTTGAGTTAAAAAAAAGTGTAAAAAAAAAGAATGATCCCTTATCTTTACAATTCATAAAGTTGTCAATTCTTTATCTTCTGATTTATGACATTATTAGTCATATCTTTTTTTGAGTTCAAGACTAAAAATGTCACAAATTGTAAAAAAATATTGAATTGTCACGTTTTGAAAATAAGGGACTGTATTATATAAAGATCAAATATCGAAGTCTAAATGATTTATTTACCTTTCTTTTAATTTCTCAAAGGCCATGACCAAAAGAAAAAGAAAAGAAATTGTTAAAGATATGTTTGATGTTGCTTTGACTATTATATTCTTACTTTTGATGGATCTAAACCATATGGAAAAGTTAGTTTTAATACTGTTTAGGTATATGTAGTAATGGGTTTTTTTCACCATATGACTGCAAATCTCTTTATTAGGTAGGTCTTTTTTTTTTCCAGTACAATGTTATATTATTAGAGGTATATGTATTATTATTGCTTAATCTATTAAAATTAGCTCATATAATTTGTTTGAAACATTAGATGATAAAAAGCTAAATCTTTTTAATATATCAACCTACATATAACACATCCCGTACAATCGCGCAGGTGACATACTAGTTATATTATATAGGAGAACCCTTTGCAATACAATAATGATAAGTGTTTCACAAATAGCATTCTTAAATCTTTTTGCCACGTGACTCTCTTACATTACAATGATATCAACCGCTATATTTGGTGAGTAAATGATTTTGTTTTATTTTAGTAAGATTTACATTAATTACTAATTTATTTTAATATTTATATATTACATTTGAGAATTATGACATACAATCTGGGTTGGTTGAAGATATGTATGGTAACTCTATAATTTGGTTGTTATCAAATCGTTTCCTATTTTAATTGTTTCTATTACTATAATCGAAAATTAATGTAATTTACTTAATATATCATTGTCGTATAATGTTATTAATAGTAATTTAGGTTTTGGTTAATATTGACAAATTGCCTTTCTTATTCATATGGGTTTTATATTCAGATCCTATATTCTATATTATTTTTTTTTAGTAAAACTTTTACCCACGTATGCCATTACACACTGTAGATCTTTCAACTTTTTAATTTTAGTTTGTCCCTTCGGTTAAGTCTTCTTTTGAAACTTCAGTATCGTACTTATACTTTCTTCCAAAACTATATTTTTATTGCAAAATTGGTAGTAGATATTCTTTGATTCCTAGATAGTTTGATGTCCAGATACTTATCTCATCTTAATATTTCGTTTACTTTTTATCTTTCAGAATTTATTTGTGTTTTTTTATGTTTGTGCTTATCTGTAAAACTATTAGTGTTATTATCCACTAATAATAATAAATTTTCTTATGATATGTCTATAGTAATTAAATAGGATACTTAAATTTAGAAAGTAAAAAAAGGAAAATGAAGGTTTTCGTTTGGAAAATGAGAAGACAATCTACATTTATTTAATTTTAACTCATTTGTAGAGGTAAAACTATTATTGAACTAGTATAGCCAGAGCCCGTGCTTCGCACTGGTTTATTTCTTTTTTTCTAATTTATTGACTTATTTTTTTCTATAAGTTCTTATTCATTCTTACATATAAAATTGTTCTACTAAATAACAAATTCAAATCTATATTATTGGTCATTTAAAATTAATATATGAGCAGCCATACAACTTTATCTTCTCTCTTGGTGCATTTGTTGCATGTATAGAAAGTTAAAAGGGTTCAATTATCTAGCAGGATATTATGCTTAATTCCAACACATCATCCTCTCAATTTGGGGTAATTTTCTATTTTTTTTTTGTTTTTTCTCATACTATGATAAAATAATTAATACAAAAAAAAAAGAAATTATATCAACTCTTAATTTTTCAAATGAGATAAATTTGCTCAAAGGAAAAAAAAAACTTTATATTAATTCTGCTTAATTGGCAAAAAGATAGGTGCTGATGTAACACCCTTCTTCAAGCTCCTTTGTATTCAACTTTTATATATAGCTAGATAGATAAATAGATAGATAGATATAGAATTTTATTGTTTTTAAATTTTTAATCATTTTTATTATTTCTAAATATCTATAAAAATTAACTCTAGTAGTTTTTATTCTTATTTTTATTTTTTAATTAGGATATGATGCATAAATTAATTAAAGTAATGAGTTTTTTTTGGACTTTATCACTTTAAACTCATTAAAAAGAAATATATAGGTGGTGCATAAATATAATTAAATATCTTGTAATTCTATTGCAATGGTTAGGAAATGGTGTATAAATGTATTTAAACACTATAATATATAGATTTATAACAATGTATAATATTAAAAATATAATTTATGATGACTTGGCAAATAGATGGGTGCTGATGTGGCACCTTTCTTTGAGCTCTTTGAGATTTAACTTTTATATTTCTAAATATCTATAAAAATTAATTCTATTACTTTTTCATTCTTATTTTTTTATTCTTATTCTTATTTTTTTTTTTAATTAGGATATGATGCATAAATTAATCAAAAAGAAATATATAGACAGTGTATAAATATAATTAAACATCTTGTAACTCCATTGCAATGATGAGGTTAGGAAGTGGTGCATATATGTAATTGAACACTATAATATATAGATTTATAACAATGTAATAATATTAAAAATATAATTTATGCTGACTTGGCAAATAAATAGGTGCTGATGTGACACCCTTCTTTGAGTTTCTTTAGGTTTAACTTATATATATATATATATATATATATATATATATAGATTAGGATAGTTAGTATTAAAATAGAAACATAAATTCTATTTTCCATATGAATCCATGTTTATTTAATTCTTAAAATATAATTTGATAGCAATGCTTAGATTAATATGAAAAACTCTATTTTTTTAGAAAAACCAATCAAATATTTCGCAACCCATGCATGTCACAGGTGTTACACTAATATATATGAAAAACTCTATTGTTTTAGAAAAACCAATCATATATTTCGCAACCCATGCATGTCACGGGTGTTACACTAATATATATATATATCCAATAGACTTCAAAAAGACATACCACATTAGTTTCTATTGAGAGAGTATAAGTTAATGTTATACTCTTGCAAGTAGTAATGTGCAACGTTAAAAAGATCATTAATTTCAAAAATATAAATTATGTTACAAGTCCCTAATATTGTTATTTTTCTCTAACTAAGCTCTTGCTGTTTTCAAATGTTCAAATTGATTTATAATGTTTTACTTCAGGTCAAATTAGTCCCTAAATTAAATAATCAAGTTAGTTTTTATTAGTTAAGAAATTTTATATTGGTCCTTTATATTTAATAAAGTTAGTCAAATTAGTAAAAATACGAGTAAAATAATGAAGACTTTTAAACTATTTAAATTAGTCGATAATATTTTAAAGATATAGTCAAACTAGCTAGTAAACATAGTCAAAATTTTCATTATTTCATTATATTTATATTATTCCTTAATATTTCACACATATTCAAATTAGTCCAATTATATAATATAATATTACATGATATAGATTTTAGAGATATAGTATACTAACAAATGAAGAAATTATATTATAAATACTAGTACTTTTATTAAATTAGTCCCAATTATTTTGAAGATTCAAATAAGAATAATAGTACAAAAATTACAACAGAAAATGAAATGATATTTAGTAATTCTCCTATATAATTATACATTATAGTAGTAGTAGTAATAATAATAATAATGATGATCATGATCATGATTATACTCCATTAAAATTTAAGAGACTGTAGGAGATGTCATGTTATCTTTTAATTAAGTTTTTTTTTATTTATTTCTTTTAAATAATCTTTAATATTAATCAATCTTTATGATCACTACAAGTCCCCGTTATTTCGTTTTATATCGAGTCTTTCTTATTTTGAAATATCCAAATCAATCATGATTTTTGCAAGAAAAATTCAATTTAACTCCCGCCATTAAATATTTATAACTAAAATAACTTTACTAATTTGGTGAACTCAAAGTATTTTTTAATTGTAAATATTTACTAACTAAAATGGTTAAGACATTTCATTGCATTATTCAAGTGAATATAAATAGTCATGACTGATTTTTTAACGTAATGGCATCATATTAATAGGATATTTCAAAAAATAAAAATACAAATAAAAAAGCGCTAGAATTAATTTTTATAGATATTTAAAAATAATAAAAAAAACACACAAAAACCTAAAAATAATTAAAAAAATCACATCTATAAATATTTAAAAAACTAAAAAACACACAAAAAATTTAAATAAACCTATACAAAGTACGGAGATATTAAAGCACAGTATAATCTCAAATACAATCTTAGGAAAGCAAGCAATTAACTCTCCTTAATTTTGTCTTCCAATCCTCTTAATTTGATCCATAGTCTCCGCTCGAAAACTCCTTGTCTTTTTCTTTCCACGCGCTCATCTTCATCAATCCATTTCCATTGTCACTACCAAAATCACACACCACTTCTCTTCTTCTAATTTCCCCACCAAAACTTTGCTTATAAATTATTTTTCCTCTTCCCCCAAAACCCTACCTTTTGTTGCCATAATCAGCAACTCAAAGCTTTCGAAGACCACTCAATTGCCACTGCTAGTGATGGCGCTATTGTTGATGAGCAAGATGACGGCTTCATCCTTGAAGATGTTCCTCACCTCGCAGATTTTCTCTAGGGATCTATTACAAATTTGAAAAAACAGTCAAAAAGAAAAAAAAAAAAAAAAAAGAGAATAGCTAGGAGAGAAGAGAGAAGCAGATGATAGAGAGAAGGAACAGGAGGGAGAAGAAAGGAAAGGAGGAAAGAGGAGGCAACGTTTGCGTCTGATGGCAGTGGTTTTTTTTTTTTTTTTTTGGGTGTTTAAGTTGGGCGCTTATATTACACGCTCTTAAAGGTGTACAATCTTAATAGGATATACAAAAAGTTGGATGCATGGTATATTTTGCCAAAGCCAATGGATAAAAAGAAATTGATAAACTTATTGACTTGTGACAAAAAGAAAAAGGAAAAAAAAAACAAAAGATAGAAGATAAGCATTCATATGGATAATTAAGTAACAAAACAAGCTAAACTCTAGTTGCACATTGATTCTATAGCCAAACCAAATACACATGCAACCCACTCGTTTTTTTTTTCTCTTTTTAACTTTAAGGAAACCCAAAGGTCGATTACAGCATGTATCTGGGAGGAATTGATCCCTAGACCACTCATACTAAAAAGAAAACACATACAATCCACTCATTTTTTATTATTTAATGTTAAAGTATAAAAAACACGAATTCTTTTTCTTTTTTTTTTCCCCCCAAAAGATACACAAGTTTATTTTCAATCAAGTCTTCAGCAAAGTTTTAACCCCAATAATCTTTTACAGTGGTATTAGAGATGGAACACTTCGCTCATTTTTGATGAAATTACCCAGATCAACCTTAGTTTTAACATGGACCAATCTTTTGAAGTTGTCCTTGAAATATTTTCTGCCCCAAATGCTAGCTTGTTGATAGCTTGTGTAGCCAATTATGTTGTTAACTCCAAGATCAAAATCTCTATAATTCAAATAAGTTGCTCTTAGAATTTCGAAATGTAACAAGCCATGTGGTTATAAAATCTCCTTGTCCATCTCAAATACCTACTGGCTTCTAAATTATCTTGCCAAACCACTCCATACTCAACTATGTATAAGTTCCCAGCTCTATGTGGGAATGGTAAATCGAACTCCAGAAAATCATCCAGCCGTCCGCCATGAGCATCAAGCTAGCTGCATATTCTTCGAGAAGCCATTCCCATATATCGTTAAGTCCTTTTCAGAAATTGGTTCTTTCACATAGTCTGACGTCCCTTTGAAATATATACTGCTGAACTTGCTGAGCGGAGTTCTACTCACCAACGATTGACGCGATTCATCAGCCAAGTACGCGAAGTACTGTACAAACTCGATCCAACTCATTTCTGTGCAATCTGCTTCCACCAGGCCCAGTTCAGGGAAGCTCTTTTGCATAAGCTGAAGAAGCTGATTGGTTTCGTTGAGGAACATGGCGGTGAACGCTATGTTTATTGTTTTCTTTCCTCTTCAATCGCCAGAATTTGTGCTCCCAATAAAGAGTCTGATTATAAGATTTTTGTCAATCTTGTTTACAATGTGTTGCCACTGATAGATTAATGGAGTAGCATTTTTCTCCAGTGTCCTACTGATATTGAACACAGTCGCATACTCTGGAATTGAGTAGCATTTTTCTCCAGGCGACGATCACCCAAAAACTAGCCATCCACCACCTCTGATGCCCAGAACAGATCCTCTATGGATTTCCGATCAAGAAATCAACCATTCACGTCAACAATATTGGCATCAATAATGTTATCAGCAGCAAGGCCGAATTTCCGGGCTAGCATGCCGTATCTACCCTCGCTGAATATCCTCCAATGCCGACTGTGGGGCAAACTGCTACACCAAACGTGAGAGTTTGGCTTTTCTCGGCAATCCTATAAGCCAATTCACCTGAGATCGCATCAAATTCGACCCAGGCAGTTTTGTTTTCGTTGTCAACGGAAATCAACCTGAGGTTTCTGAGATCGGATGACAAAAGGGATTTGGGGTGTGTAAGAAAGGCCGTCATAGTCACGTCCATTGCTTTGCCAGAATTTTTACAGATTATGAACATATCATTTACAATTTGTAACCATATGTCAAAGAGTCATAAACACGTAATTTTTCATTATGAATATATGACATAAAATTTTTGAACATATAATATAAGAGTAATGAATAACTAAATTGTGAACAATTAAAAGTTTTGAACATAAAATATAAAATAATAAACATATAACATGTGATATTTGTAAATAATTAAAAGTTCGTGAATATATAGTATAAAAATTGTGAATATATTACATCAAAGTTGTGAACGCGTTACTATGGGATGCACAATATTAGATGAGTATACAATATTTAAGGTGCATAGTATTCAGCCTCTCAAAACATGACATCTCTCTCTTTCTCTCCTCATTCGTGTTCCTCATTTATGACATTAGATCATATATGATCAGAAAAGATTGAAGCATCTTCGGGTCATAGAGGTGGAAACTCAATAATAACCAAAGTAAAATAAACTAAGCAATTTATATCTATATAATCTATATTTATATCTATATAATTTATATATCTATATATATGTCTATACAATTATAGTTATAGTTATAAAGTTATACCTCAAGTTTTAGAATGTCCTAGGGTTTGCCACTTATCATGTCTTACAAGGTGACACATATCATGTTTATGTGCTTTACTTTTGTAAATTACTCTATAAATTAAGTACTATGTACTTAATACTAACAAATGAGAAATATATGCTACAATTTCCTTTTTTTTTTTCTTCTTCTTCTTCTTTTCAAGTTATTCTCATTGTTTTGAAGGATCTAAATCAATTTCTGTTGTCTTACAAAATATTCAATTTAATTCCTAATGTTCAATTTTTATAATATATAATTTAAATAATGTAGCTCAATTATCTTCTTGAATTTTAAATATTTATTAAATAAAATATGTAAAGATTCTCAAGTTATTATTAAAAAAAATTCATATAGAAAATCAAATTTAAATAATTACTAATTTTTGTAGTAAAAAAAGTATTAAAGGTACAAAAAGATTTAATAAATCCATGCACTTTGGAGATTTAACGAGTTTAATATTGTAAGACCTCATCATACGTTTTAGATAGTGGATTACACGTGACTATTTATTATGCCAAAGTTATATCAAAATCTACAAGTCCAAAATATATTATCTAAACGATCTATAATCTATACTATTATATATTTATGTATGTAATATTATATATAAAGTTAAATTTCAAGTGGTATGGAGCTTTTGGGATGCCTCATAAGTCGATATAAGAGAAAATACAAGTTAAAATGTATAATCTCGCAAATATAAATGTCTAAAGTGAAAACGTCATTAATTTTAATTTCAAGCATAAGAAAAAGAAATATCATAACAAGTTAATTATAAAAGAAGTCGATAAAATAATTTATTAATACAAAAACAAAGAGAAAGAGAGAAAAGAAAAAATTACAAAATGTATCTAACTATAAATTCCAAGTAAGACCATCAAGAATATGACAAAATAATTGTTCAATAAAAAAAACTGAAAAATAAAAATACTTTTAGTTCATTATTTTACATATATATTTGGACTTTTATATAACATTTAGTGACAATCTTATTAAATAAAGAGAAAATAAAAGAAAAAAGAACAATTATAAAAGAAGAGTAACCATGATGTCAAATAAACCATTAAAATACAAAAAAATCTAGATGAAAGGGAAAAAAAAGAAAAAAAGTTTGAAAAAAGTAACTACAAATTTTTATTTAAAATCGTTAGGAAAAAGACAACATTTTTTGAAAATTTCTTACCTTTACAAGAAAACCTAAAAAGATTTTAATTTTATATTTTAACTCTAATACAAAATGAAAAATAGTGTATACTTCTCACTTAATTAGAAAATATTTAGCCCGTGCAAAGCATGAGTATTGAAAATACTAGTTTATATTAGAACTTCTATCATACATCAAGTTTTAAGAATGAATATTTCCTTCATTTAGTAAGTTGCTAGTAATATTTTATTGTTTCAAATTATTTGTGCAATATTATCAGACACTAGAGTAGAAATGTCATATACCATCGGCCAGTGCATTTTTTCCAACAATAATAACGTTGAAAAAGTTATAGAAAATCTAAGAAGCCACTAATTAATTAGAAATATGATTTTTACACCAAAAATTGCATTGCGAGTTCATTTTTGTCATTTTTTTTTTTTTCAAAGGGGGAGAATACTCCCAGAACTTTATTAAAATGCAAAGAAAACAATGCTGAAGGTGAGCAATGCACCCACCCTCAAAAAATCCCTATCGTGAACGTTGATAACTCAACTCTACATCAATATGAAAGTACTAAAAAGCTCCAAGCTCCTCAACCCCTAATATTAGGAATCATTTGTTGATCACATATTACAATCCCACGCAATCCAGATACAACCTCTAAGTCTTCAAAAACAAATGATTACATGACCATTTTCTACGCATTATACGTGTGAAAGACATGACAAAAAAATAAGTAATTGAATATATAATCCCAGCTTCTGAAAAAAAAAAAAAAAAGAGTGCATTGACTAAGCTAACCCTGAGTTCACAGTGGATTCGGCAACAAGAAAAGCAAAGACTACCGCGAGTGACCCATAGCTGATCTACGACTCACTAAAGGCTCCATTCTAGTAATAAAATTTAATTCCATAAAGATAAGATCTTCTCATTAAAAAGAATTGAAATTTATTATGCTATTCCCCCACCCCCCGATCAACCCCGCTGCAATCCTAATAACTCCATATCATTCATTATTAAAGCGAAAGCGACAACGTGTCGCCCTAACCAACAAATTGATAAACGGGAATGCGTTACCTAATAATGAGATGACGAGCAATGCTGATAACAGCAAATGGTTCTAACTTCAACAAAATCAGAGGGGTTCAGATTACATATACTTGTGTAATACGTTTTTCCCTATCAAAGTTCAAATGCCCTTTCTTTCCTTCATTCAAAAGGTAAGATCGATCCAATGCTAGAAGGAGCTATAGTACGCCTCTCTCCCTCACCCGAGGTTTAGAAGCTGCCTACGACAGCTGATAGAGTCATATTTACAATTTCAAGATGCTAGAAAGGGGATCCGGTGGTGGATCAAAGCTATATATATTCTTTGGCAGAGAAATATAAAAGAAGAGAAAAAAAGAAAAAAAAAAGCACATGAGAACTATAAGGTAGGAAAAAAAATTGTAAGACATAATGATAGGACAAAAAAAAAAACTAAGATAAGACATTAAAGCTAAGATAAAAAGTAAAAATAACTAAAATGCTACAAAAAACTAATTCGAAACATTAAGATTATCAGCATTTAAAAAAACTAATTGAAACACTAATTCGAGATGTATATTAGGATTCAGTTATTATAATTAAATAGAATCTGGTTATTTTGGTGAAACTTTGAATAACCTTTGATTTTTCTAAAATGCCTGTTATTTCTATTATAATTGACCCAAATAGGAAAAATTTAGTTAAATGATTTTGTTATCAATATAACTCGATTTGGTTTTGGTTATTACTTTTTAAAAATTTAGAAATTCAATTATTAAAATTCGGTTTTGGTTGTGGTTTTGGTTCAGTTAAACTGAATGCTAACCCCTACAAGAGGGTCATTTGACCATTTGACCCCCTTAATCCCCATATATAGCTTAGTCAATATGGACAATATTATATTCTATAAAAATCTTATTTATTTTAATTTCTTAATTAAATACAATACCTTTTTTTTTGGCTAAATTAGCAAGAGCTTTTATAGACAGAATTAATTACAATATTGTTTTAGATGTAGACACCATTTTTTTAGTACGAGAACAAAATTGATTACATATCACATATTATCATTTTTATATGAAGGTCATTAATTTTGAAGGAATAAACTTTGTCTAGGTTCTAATGTTGCCTTGTTTTTTTAGATAGGTCCTTAATATTTCTTTTTTTCTTTTACCCTTCCGCTCATCCTCTCATGAAATTTGAACCTAGGATCTCACTCTTGGAAGAGGTAGTCTATATTGAGTTACCATCTCATCTAAAAGTTTAAGCTTATAGAGAGGATATTAGTTTAATTATTTATTGTGCTTTCTCAATTACTTGAGCTCTATTCCCTAATTCCCTGAAAATAATTTTTAGACTAATTTACAATATTTTACAAAAAGATAAATATCTATACAATACTATTAATAAAACTAGAGTGTATCCCATGTAGTGCATGAGAAAAATGCATAGTTTTAATATTTTGTTCATTATTGATAAACAACTATTACATTTTATTCAAAAATCAAATGCAAATATATTTTTTTAAATTTGAATTCATAGTAAGTTTCCAATGCTAACAATGTTCTCATAAAAAATTTTTAGTAATTGAATAAAATATTTAAACTGAGAATGTAATATAAAAAATGATCTAATATGAGAAAATGCAATAAAAAATGTTTGAATATTATTAATTGGTGATTGAATAAATTTAAATTAGGTAGTAGTTACATATATATATATATGTATGTATGTATGTGTGTGTGTGTGTGTATATATGAAAGGTGAGTTATATGTTTTGTTAGATATAGAAGAGGGCTTATTATTATGACATGCGGCATTATAAAAAGGCATATACCTTCTTTCATATCTATTCTATGTATAAAAGTTATACTTTTTTTAACATTATGAGAGTGTCATCTTTGAGAATTGTGAGAGTGCCATATCAGCGTTTATATGACATGGTTATTATATTTTTAATTATTTTATTTTATATTATTTCTTATTTTTATGAATATATATTATTAGCTTTAATTAAGATGGTAAATGGTCAATTAATTAATCTATACTATATATAAAAGTTATACTTTTTTAAGCATTGTGAGAGTGCCATATTTGAGTATTGTAAGAGTGGCATGTCAGCGCTTACACCACATGATTATTTTATTTTTTATTATTTTGCTTTCTATTATTTTTTATCCTTATGAATATATATTGTTAGCTTTAATTAAGATAGTAAATGGTCAATTAATTAATGTTTAAGATTTAAATTCATTTATAAATTCTAAAAAATTTCTTTCTTGTCTATTATGTATATATATTATTAGCAATAAGAATTTAATTTTCAATCAATTAATTCTTAAAATAATATTCATTTGTGAGCTTGAATGAATAAATCAAAGTAAATTTACGTTTACTATCAAAAAATACTTTTTGAGCATAATAAGAGTATCATATCAGCGCTTATATGGCACTCGATATTTTATTATTAGCTTATACAATAATTTATTATTTATTATTTATCTTATTTATATTATTTTGATCTTTGTGGATGTAATTAAATTATTAGTTTTAATTGAAAAATTAAATAATCAATCAATTAATGCTTAAAATATAATTAATTCATGAATTTCAAAAGGTCACTTACTATCTATTATGGATATACATTCTTAATTTTAATTTAGAAATTTAATTATCAATTAATTAATTTTTAAAATAATATTCATTTGCAAATTTGAAAAGTTCATTTCTCATATATATATATATATATATATATATACATATATATATTATTAGTTTTTAATTTATAAATTTAATTGCTAATTAATTAATGCTTAAAAATAAAGTGTTTCTCATTTGTGAATCATAAAGATTAAGCTTGAGTGAATTTAACATTTATTATTTAAGAAAATCTATGTAGAGCATAGAATATTTATGAGTAAATTCTTCATATGCTATTAAAAATAAATAAATCAACTTAATTTAATATTTTCTATCAAAAAATAAATCCATGCGAAGTACGAATAAAAGTACACTAGTACAAATACATAGATATAGAATTATATCTCAAAAACTCAAGAGAATTTAGAGAAGGTCACATTATTTTTCAAGAAGCCTTGCAAGGTGACTTATCATATTAACTATCTTCTAATATATTCAGAAAGTGTCATTTTGGTCTTTATTATTACAAAAGTAACTAATTTAGTCCCCAATGTTGACAAAAAATGATCTAATTAATCCCTATTTTAGCCATAAAAATGGTCATGTGACCCAATTTTGACCTTAAAAATGGTCATATGATGGTCAAGTAGCCAATTAATGGGATAGAAATTGATATTTTCATGAAAATTGACCTTTTTTTGGCAAATATTAATGACTAAATGAGTTACTTCTGATACAGTAAGGGCAAAATTGACTATTTTTGCAAACATTGAGGACCAAATGGCCAAATGGATCACTTTTGAAACAATAAGAGCTAAACTGACACTTTTTTTGTAAACAATAGGGATTGTTTATAGAATTCTCCCTTTGTTACAGAAATATTTTTAGGGCTCACCCAGTTAAGGTATTCAGCATAAATTTATACATGCTTATAGGGTGTGCAATATGCAAGTTTACCCTCTAATATTACATGAGTGTACAACCAACTCCTTCATATACTAATATGCCCTCTCAATCTAAATGGGGGCCAAATTGTTCTTTAACTCAAGAAAATGGCCAAAGGGTAGCGCATTGGTTAAAATATTTGCAATTTGAGAAACGGAGGGAATAAAACAGACAATAACATCTCTGTGTGCCACTTTTTTGCGAACAAAATGAAAGTCAATTTCCACATGCTTAGTGCCTGCATATTGAACAGGATTAGCAACCACGTATGTGGTGGAGACATTGTCATAGTATAGGACAACTAGAAAAATGTCTTTAATAATGTCATTCATAGAGGTTGCATTCAATCACGTCCATACAAGATTGTCAAGACAGAACCAAGAAATATAGTTAACTAAATCTGAAGGCAGGTAAGACATGGAGCCATTGACAACACCCAAAACATCATAAGTGAAAAGTTCCAGTTCAATTTGAGACCGCCAGAGATGATAATTTGTACCATCAAATTTAATAGTCACTAGAGTTGTGATATTAAGATTGTTTAGACTTGGCCATTACACAATAGGTGATAAAGACGTCAGGGCCTGAGTTGACATGGCACTTACACTAGCCAAACTTGTCATGAAATAAAGACCAATTTTTTTTTCTACCCTTATTTTAGATTTTTATGGCAAAAATACCCTACTTTTTAAATTTGTTTCAAAAACACCTTTTTTCGGTAGGTATCTGTCAGAGCATATCTTGATTAAACGGTAAATGACTTACTATCTGATGCGTTGTCAGTAGGAATCTCGTAGAACGGTAAGCCACCTACTGATCCTTGCTAGCATTACTTGGCTTTGAACGGTAATTCACATACCGCCCCTGAATGGCTTGACCCCTTATATAATCCCCGATTTTTCATTCTCGGAAGGCCCAACATCCCCGATCCAAAATTCTTATTACCTATATATAATCCACCCAGTCTCCTTCATTTTCGAAACGCTCAAAATCTCTCCAATTCTCTTCTACACATACATACTTCTATACTATTCTCTAATATTTTTTAATCAGTCAAAAATATGAATAAAGTCTCTGTTCTTTTACATTACGGTGGGGAAAAAATTAATGGCCCTTACGGTACCAATTATAAAACTACGAAGCCTGTTCGTAAGGTCAAAATAACACATGAAACATTACACAATGAATTTGTTTATAGCGTCTATGAGAAGCTTAATTTGTGTTATGGCATCGACAAGGTTGAGCTATCGCATCGTTTCCAATCGAGGGTCGTACAGTTACAATATCCATATTTTAGCTAGGCGGCAATCAACAACGATAAAGATTTGATGGACGTGTTTCGGATAGCTTGTGATCATAATAACATGAATAATGCTCATGTTATTGTTGAAGTAAAGGAAGACGATGTATACATCCCGCAATGAAGCAATGATTTCCAGCGTGATGGTGCTATTCCTGACTTGAATGCTGAACCAGCACATTACAATGTTGCTGAGTTTGACATAGCAGGGCCATCTCATAGTGTGAGGGTAGACTTGAATATGGACAGATTTCAGTTCGAACCCGACGAAGAAGATGAGGACATGGCCCTGAGCGAGAATGATACCTGGTGCGATGATGATGATGTTTTCTATGGAAATTCAAATCCTAAGAACATTAATGCTGAAAAGGGGCCATTTGGTGGTGCGGGGTCCAGTGGCAGTGCGGTACCGATATCCAGTGTACTTGAAATTGCTTAATTCCATACCATTAGTCAAGAACATTATATGGATAGCATGGAGAAGCACAAAACACACTTATTTTGGGACGAGAATAAGAAGGACTTGGCCAAAGGAATGGTTTTCTTGTCCAAGAAGGACGTGATTCAAGCAGTTCAGATGTACTCAATAAAGGTACAACGTAAATACAAAGTCAAGAAATCTGAACTAGATTTACGGCTTGTTTGTTGCATAAATGCTTCCAATCCTAGAAATTCATGTATGTGGGAATTGCGGGCAATTCAAAAATTCACGCATCGCCAATTTGAAATAACAAAGTATTGAGGCGTGCATAATTGCTTCGGTGATAAACGAAGGTCCGACCATAAAAATGTTACCGTTGCGCTAGTCGAATATATGGTTATGCACTTCGTAAAATAGAAGCCTGATTTTGAGGTGGGTTTTGTACGAGCAGACATTATGGACACCTTTCACATGAACATTTCATACAGGAAAGCATGGCGTGGCCGAAAGAAGGCCATCAAAATGGTGTATGGTGATTGGGATGAGTCGTACCAGTTCCTTCCATAGTTTTTAGAGCTGTCAAGGGAACTAATCTGAGGACAGTTGTAACATACAAGTTCTTCCAAGGGTGGCTGCAAAACAAAATTTTCAATTATGTGTTTTGAGCATTTGCACCATGCATTGCAGCGTGGAAGCATTGTCATCCAGTGCTATCTCTCGATGGTACCCACCTACGTGGTCAATATAAAGGGTATCTTCTAACAGCATTGACAGTTGATGCGAATAAGCTGATCTTATCACTGGCATTTACAGTTGTCGATGCAGAGACAACTGATAGCTAGCCATGGTTTCTTCAACTGGCACAGATGCATTTTCTCCAGACACAAGTAATCCCTATAAAATAGTCATATCCTATAAGGTGATAGTGGCCTCTCCGACGGGCAAGTGGAAGGTGTGTGTCTCTGTCGCCACCTCTCCACGACGACTGTCAATAAAGCATGGTCGAGTTCATGCCAACCTGCCCTATAACACTCGTAGAACCCTGTACGCGCTAACTCTTCCTAAACTGAAAGGTACTCAAGGCTGTGGAACAAGTACCCGTCTCCTCGCTGGGTGCGCAACTCCTTTGACGCGGTGTCCCCCATCAAAATCTACGTCCTATGCTGTGCATAATGTAACAAGAAGGATGCATCCTGAGGTCCAAGGCAGACATCTATGTTGTATCCTATCATCAAACAATTAACATGCGTAAATAATATTAAATTATATAATATCCTAATAAATTATATAATATTCCTAATAAATTACAATCAATTATATTAATTTTCTAATCAAATAAACTTTATTAAGTTCCCAATAAATTATATTAAATTCCTAAGAAAATTTCTTATATTTATTTTCTAATAATTAATATAATTTCCTATTAAATTATATTACTTTTCTAATCAAATAAACTGCATTCAAATCATAATACGTTACACTATATTCCTAATAAATTACAATCAATTGCACCATATTTCTAATAAATTTTCATAAGTTTTTAATGTCAAATCAAAATTTTGATTCTAAAAATTTTCTAAAATCTTTCTATATTTTCTAAATACTATAAATTTCTAACTAAAAAAAGGCTGTACATTACAAAATTATGTTAAATATACTAAAAACAAAATAACAAGATAAATAAATTACTTAACTTACTACAAAATAATAAAATTCAAAGTATATACATATACAATATTCATATACACGTCAAATATAGATATGCATATGCATGTAAAATAAACACATATATATTAAAACACATATAATTATACACATATCAATGTAACGTGCATATACCATATACATACGTACATACTATATACATTACACATATACATATGTATGCATATTAACAACACGTATATACACGTAAAAATCAATATATAACAAATAAAAAGGCGATAATTTAGAAACTTATAAGTAAAAGCAATTTCCTAGGCTTGGAGTATAATTCTTTTTTACAAAAAAATGGGTTGGAAGGGGATTTTTTTCGGCCTAAAACTTAAGGGTCACGGGAGGAGGGGAAGAACAAAGAAAGAAGAAAAAATGGAAGGGAGAAAGGCGGGTATATAAAGGCACATTTCAGTAAGTCACCTACCGTTTCGGTAAGTGACTTATTATTTCATTAAAGCCCTAACTGTTTATAATTTTTAAATTTTTTCAAATTTCGGGATAAATGAACGGTAGGTCACCTACAGAAACGGCAGATGACCTACTGAAAATCATATTTTTGAAACAAATTTAAAAAATAGGGTGTTTTTGCCATAAAAATTTAAAATAAGGGTAGAAAAAAAAATTTCACAAAGACCAAGTGATTGTAGGGCTATAGAGGGCTATCCATAGCATGGCATATTAAGAGAAAAGAAAGGGGCCTGTAAGGTTGTTGTGGCTACCTAAGGAGACAGAAGAGAATGATGGGCCTACATAATGTTGGTGGGAGCAGAGAACGATGCATGGTAAAACTGAGTCATTGTTGTGGCAGCTGAAATTGTATTGCTATTTGTTAGGGCAGACAACATAGAAACATGACTTTACATGGTGTGTGATATAGTAGACGAAGGAAAAGCTGGTTTTTGCACCATGATGGTGTCGACTAGAATAAACAAAGAAGAATTAGAAAAAAGGTGGCGATGCATTTTTTGAACAGTGCGGTGCATGATAGAAGAGGAAATTAAGCTTGAGGGGATCTTAAGTCTTGTGATATCATATAGAAATATTTTGGGCTAGGGTTCACCCAATTTGGGTGTTTACCATATATTTATATATGAATATAGGGTGTGCAATATACAATTTTACCCTCTAATATTACATGAGTGTACAACAAACTCCATTACATACTCATATTTATAAGTTGTGATGGAATTAGATGTCATAATGTGGAGGTACGTTGGTTCTGTTATTTTATTCCATTATTAGATCGTAAAGTTCTTTGTTTTGCTTCTATTGTTTTAAGGCTTGTTCAGCAAAATTAGTAGATTAGGTACTGGATATCTGTTTGAGTAGTAAATAGCAGCTTATGTAGTGGATAGCTATTGTGTTTTAGTAGTTAGCAGATAGTTGTTTCACTAGCGGATTGTTTTAGATGTGTTCGATAAAACTAGCTGTTGGGTTAGCTGGTGAATGTAAAATGACAAAAAAGCATTGGTATCAGGTTATTATTGCTGTGATGATGATGATGATGATGATGATGATGATGATGATGTTGATGATGATGATAATAATAATAATAATATTGTTGTTGTTGTTGTTGTTGTTCTTGTTCTTGTTGTTCTTGTTATTATTTTTACTAAAATAATTAAGATAATTTATTTTATAATTAAATATATTTTTCTTAACATAATATTTTATTAATAAATCATAATAAAATTATTTTTTTAAAAAATAATTTTATTAATATTATAAACAAATATTTTTTATTATAGAAATATTTTAATTGATTAAAAATTTATATTTTCAAAAAAAATAATGAATGGACAAATAAGACCTATACTTTTTAATATATTTTGATATGGATAGAATATCAAATTAATTTTTGTGTTTTTTGTATTTATATTCATAAAAAAATGTAAAAATGTAAACGAAATTGGATATAGAGTACAATTACCAAAAAATTGTTAGAGAAAGGGTAGTATTGCAAAAAAAAAAAAGGGAAATACTAAACTTTACTTTGAAATGGTAATAATATTAGCTTTTCACAAATACTACTTCAAACACTATTTAGAATAAAAATACTATTTAAAATACTGTTTTACAGAACAACCAAAATGGGAGGAAGTAATGTTTTGACTTGATCAAGACACTAAACACTACTTAAAACACTATTGCTGAACAGGGCCTTAGTTTTTATTTTGAGGTACTTTTTGACATGTTTTGTTTAATGGAACACAAGTTAATGCACAAGGAGTTAATATGCATAGGACTCATAGAGTGAATATATGTTGTTGCATGAGGAATTTCGGATAACCACCCTATTGCTTAAGTGGGTTTGTCTCTATCAAATTCAGTAGAGAGAGTCAGAGCCACCATATTGTCTAAGGTGCATTTAGTTAAATCTTCTCCATGTATAGATGCAAAAGAGAATTCAAAGCAAGTCATGTTAACATTTCCCAATTAATTATTGATCTCCTTGAGGTTTGATTGGCCTAAAAATTGTGAAGCCCTATTAATTATATCTTTTAGTTGTTGGCAAAATATCGCACATGCACGTATACGTATTGCACAAGTAATATAATGATGAGAGAGATCTTTCCGTCGAGGAGCGTTAACTAATTTTGATGTTAACCACCAACTGTTACTCTTAATCCTAGTCAAATCGACCCATATTAAAAATTGCAAGAAGTAGATACTCAAAAATCAATAACAAAACAAATAGAAGAAATAACAAAATCAATGGAGAACGCCTAGGACTACAATTTCATCTAATGCCAAGTCAATTGATTTATTCCCATCCCATCTATCCTAACCGAGTTTGATTACTGACTTGGGAAACTATTATTTCTTTAAACCTCTGTTAAGCAATTAAAGAACTAATTCAATATAAAACCAAAGGCTATATGTCTATGCCAAATGATTAAATTAAATTGGTTAAGTTTAGCCCTAATTTGACTACCTAGGGTAATTAGGTATATGTCTATCCTAATTACAAATTAAATTAATCTTATTCACTTAGACTAATATAAAACTAGGCTATTTGATCTAGACCTAAGACCCAATCTCCTTTGTCAATTCAATTAGGTCATGTCAAGTTAATAGGTGGCCAGATTATTAAATAAAAATTCATACAAGAATGAATAAATACTCAAATAATCAATCAAAGATGGAGTGGAAGGAAAATAAAATTTTAATTAAATGACAAAAGAATCCACTATAATCAGAAAAGAGAATTTAGTTCAACATAACAATAGAAAAACGTCCCCCAAGTATTAAAGATTGAACCATAACAATGAAAGAGCAAAAGAGAGAGAAAGAATAAAAAAACTCTATTATATTGCTGCAAGTCCTTCAAAATCTTGATGTTTCTCCTCTCTAAATGCATCCAATCTTGTTCTTTAAGGTGTAGTAGACGTCTCCCAAGGTGTAGAACGCTTCCCCCCTTTAACTAGGTTAAAAGACCCTTAAATAGCTTTAGTTGGACGTATAAAATAAGGTAAAATCAGCCCATTATTGCAGATTTGCGCGTCCTTTATTAGCCCAGTCCCATCTAGATGGCAGATTCTCCCTACCAGATCGGAGGATCTTTGTCTGGCATAATAAGTTCAACTCTGGCAGCCTATCAGATGGGAATTTCTGCCATCCAGATAGGAAGCTTATAGCCAGCACAAGACTTTTTTGCATTTTTGTCCTCTTCTAGCTACTCTAAGTGTGAATCTTCTTTGCTTTAACCATTTTTCTCATGAGTTCGCCCTAAAAATAACCAAAACAATATCGAACTAAGTAAATATGCTTCAAAACTAAACTAAAACTCAAAACTTATGAAATTATTCAAAATAGACTCCAAATTTAATAAAAATAAGACACAAATGCAACATGCAAGAAGACAAATAACTTTCCTATGGAGAGTTATTGGGAGTAATCATAGAGACGAGAGTTAAGTTATTGGGGATTGTAGTTTTAATGTAATTTTTTATCTATAGTCTCCACGATTTTCTGTTTAATGATGGCAAAAATATGGCTTTTTAATTAGATGCTCATTTCCCTTTCATTTAGTTCAGATGGATTAGATTACCATTAGATTACCATTACTTTTCTCCTCCCTTATATTTCATTTTTAAAACCATTTTTATCACTAAATAAGGCAGCACAAATTGTTTTTGAGCTAAATTTTTTTTCTTAAAGGTGAGGGAATTAGCATTTTTAACATTCTTAATCAATCTTTGAGTCTGTTTGGCTCTGCTTATTTTGGGGCTTATAAGTTCCAACAATAATCTCATATGCTTTTTATTGTTAGGGCTTATAAGCCCCGAAATAAGTAGAGCTAAACGGGCTTTTAGTTCTATTTCTTGTGAATAATTTGAAATTCTATCAATTTGCTTAAATATTGCAATCAAATGCAACTGTTGAACCATTTGGATCTTTTGTGTTAAATCTTTTCACAAGATAGGGTGACTTGGATATATACATAGAATTGCCTAATGAGTCCTACATGTCCTTTGCTAAGAAGAAGCACAAGCAAAGTTTACTAGATGTTATGATAGCTGTTTGGGCCTATATAAATATGGCTCTTAATATAGGACCAAAATGCATGTTGGGCTAAGGAGACTATGTACTATCCATGCATGGCAAGCTTGGCTGAAGGCCATAAGGAAATTAATCAATTAAAGAAGCATGTGCCGTATAATTAAAGATATTAGGCTTGGATATGGCAAGTTAACCCTATTCAGATAAGGAATAAAATCAATTAATTCCAATGTGCTTAACTAAAGGGACAGACAAGAGATATGCCAATCAACCTATAATTAAGGATCAGGGACACCTATACAATGGTAGAGGGATTATCATCAAGGACATGGCAAAAAAAGAGCAACCTATACACTAAACCCTAAACCTAATCGCATCAGCTGCTCTACTCCATAAACAAGGGATCTTAGTGTCACGGGATCAAAGTTTTGAGGTCGAAAAACCCAACCACCATGTGACGCTTAGCCAAGTAAAGGACCTAACCAACCACACCTGAGATTACCAGAAATCAGCAACGAAGAGGGGAGTGTTGGAAGCCAGGCACGACCTCAACACTTCACCAAGGAAAAGCCCACAAAATCGGTATTGGCTGTGCAGCAACTGAACTAGCAAAGTGTGGACAACAAATGGAGGCTACAACAAGGTTACCAGGCACAAATAAGGGACTTGCAAGCTTGAAGAATGCTAGTAAAAGGGCAGAGAAGAAACTAAGTGAGAATTGCACTCTATTTCTCTTTGAGAGAGTTTTCTTTACAATTGTGTACGGAGCATCTTCTATTTCTATGTACTCCTATCAATATATCAAATGTACAAATGCAAGTACAAGATATTTTACAAAATAGCAGCTGGTTTTCCCTTCCATTTCCTTGGCCAGCAGCTGGGACATCTTGGATAGCAAGCAAGGGGCTGGGCAGGCAACTAGGAGACAGCTATTTTCCCTCCAAAACTCAAGCACCAACCCTTCTAGAAGGCTGCTCGGATGGGTCTGCACATCCCCCATGAGATTAGCAACAAAAAGGGCCAATGCTTCCACCTAAATTGGCCAACTTAGGCCCAAAACAGGGGCATCATCTTGGCAAGGCAAAAATTGAAGTGCCAAAATGTGCCATGAGTTACATTAGTCTGTCCTAAGGGGGAGAGAGGGCTAAGGTCTTAATTGTAGGGGAAACATCTACAATAGCTATATAAAAGAAAGGAAATCTTTTTTTTTGGGCCACTTAGTTGCTTTACCATTGATTTGCATTAATAGATGATCTTGTCAGGAAGTAGGTGTATTCTTTTATGACCATGGGGGTTCAAGAATCACTTAAGTACGCCTTCTCACTTTTTATGCACTTTGAAATCATTGTTCATATTTGTATGACATTATTGCTATTAACTTTACAGATGACAAATTCAATTTAAGGAATAATTGTCCAATGTTCCACATTATTATGAACTGTCTCTCTACTTTAGCATGCCAGCCTATATGTAATGAAAATAGAAACCTTTAAACTTTTCCTTATTCTACAATCTTCTTAGGGCCATTTGGGATTGACTTTTTTCAAAAGTATTTTTTTAACAACTTTTTTAAACAGCTTTTTTTGAGAAACTGAAAATTCTGATTTCTAAAAGAAAAGCTGTATTTGAACTTTTTTCAGAGTTGTAGTTTTTTTGGAAATCAAATCAAATAGTTATTGCAAATTTAATGTAACTTTTTTGAGAAAAAAGTACTTTTTTCTGAAAAAAAAAAAATCCTAACAGACCCTTACTCTTTTCCTTGAGCTAGTATTTTTCATTTTTACATATTTGATATTGACTAATTAACTCTATTGTGGGGGATCGAGAGGTTTTTGTAACTTAAAATAGTGAAGGAAAGAAACTGAAAAACATGATACTTGGGAAACAACAATAAGAACTTTCGAAAGTTGTGTACTTTTAACTCTATTTCTCACTAAATAAGGCATCTCAAATTGTTTTTATATGTGGCAGAGCAAGAGAGAGTATTATAGGCCACATCTATACTCTTTTGAATTTAGATAACTTTTGATAATGTCTACGCCACTATTTGTGCATTATCTGACTAGATTTTAGGCTGCTAGAGTTTGGGAAAAAGTTATAGTTGGAAGATGCTACTGGAAAAGGTTATGAATTTTAGTTGCTGGCTAGCTAACAATTTATTTCTTTGGGTTTTAGTGTGTAGGTGAAAGAAGGGAAGAGAAAATCTAAAGGCAGAATAATAAATTTTTCTCCTTGAATGTTCATAAACACTCGCTTTTAAATTGGTTTGGTTTCAACGACTCAATAATATCTTTGCTATTAGAAACGGATGAAATCATAGTTGAATAAGAAAATAATCAGGAAAAAAAAAATAGCTAGAAGTTTTATAGCTTTCGATAAAATATTTTCACCTATGAGACTATTGAAATTTTAGGAATAGTGGGAAGGTTTCTATGAGCCAGAAGCTAAGTTTTAATGTTTGTCCTTCCTGCGGAAAGGATTGTCCTCTATCATGATCTTGACATTTTTCCATCATTAGTTGTTATTTGTTATGTTGTATAGTTTTCATTCTATCTTGGTGGTATCTTTTGCTCTGAGGAGAGAACTATAACTAAACAAAATTTATTTTTTTGTGTTGTAATCCATCCACATAAGCTCAATGTTCTTATGTTTCACTTATTAATCCCTTTTCCAAATTGGTTTACAAGCTCATTGACGTAGAGCTTGACAAGTGCAAACTAAGGTATGTTTGAATTGGCTTTTTTTTAGAAAAAAATATTTTTTTTCCTGAAAAAGTTACATTAAATTTACAATAAATATTTAATTTAGTTTCCAAAAAAGCTGAAACTCTTTAAAAAGCTCAAATACAGTTTTTTTTAGAAGTTAGAATTTTCAGCTTCTTAAGAACTGCTGTTTTTCAAAAACTGTTAAAAAAAACGTTTTTGAAAAAGCCAATCCAAACAAGCCCTAATTCTAAAATTTGCAAAATTAGTCATTATATGCTATTTTCTGTTCTCTTTTTTGAGAAAGTTAGTTTGAGAAAATTAAGGTTAAAAACTTTTCGCATTTCAACTTCTAATCGATATTCCTTCATTGGCACATCAGTCCTTGATTTGTACATTCTTTTGTCTATGCATAATGTTGGTTTCCTAATAAGGGATCATGTACATCGGATTTGAGACTTGCGAATCTCTAAGTTATTTTATATTTGTTTTAAATGATGATATGTGGAAGAAGTGGTGTTAGTTTAGAATGCAGGAAGTATGACCGATTTTGAAATTTCTTCTTAATAAGTACATAAGTATTACATTAACTAATTAGATATGAATTTGGTGATTATGCTTATTTTTCAATACAAATAAAGAAAATCTTGTTATTTTGGATTGTCCAAATATAGGTTTTCTTCGGTTTAGATGCGCATATTTGCCTTTATACAAGTGCATATATTAACTAATTACATGTGGATTAGGTGATCTTTGTAGCTGCCAGATGAAAGAGCACGTATGATTTCATTGGCTCTGCATATTCTTTCGTATCATGAGTTATAATTATCATTTCAATGATAATTCTTGCATTTTAATTTTATACCTCGTAGCCTTTGCTTGCAAGACTGTTTGCTCCCAGAGTTCTCTATGGGATGTGGACTGAGGTGGAGGTGTTAACATACTGTGACGATGGTTTCCTTAATAATGCGATAATTTTCAAGAAATTTTAATGGGTTTGTGTTGTACATAGATCACTTCTTTATGCAGATGTTGAATATGACATTTTGTTCTACAAGTTTTCTCTATTTTTTCTTTGTCATTAGGTTATTTCTTTGTTAATAGCTGATATTTTTTCATATAAATTAGTTACCATTTTTGAATATAAAAACCCTTTCCTGATTCTCTTTAATATCCTAGTAAATAGAATATCTGTAATCAAACATTTTGAGCAATTATCACATTAACAGGAACTAATTTATATGAAAAAGGAGGTTTTTGAGTTTCCTCTGTTGAATGCTTCTGCAGTATTGATTACTCTGATTGACACCAGATTGATACGCCCTTTGATGTAGCAATTGGCTACAAACTAATTTTAACAAGCTTTCAAGAAACCACCCATGTATGTGATGTTTAATAAATATTCACAATCATAGTACTCCATGATATTTGATTTCATACATTACGTTATAATTAGAACTTCCCATCATAGTAATTCAAAAATTATAATTTATTATATCAATTACAATATCATGGTTGCTCATATACCCATTTACACCTATCCATAAATATAATAAATGTAACAAAACATTCAATATTAGCTTAAACATTTTATACACTTAGTAACTAAGTAAAAACACTTATATCTTAAAATTGTTGTAATTTATGACCATGTTCCTTTTGCTGCCTCTACGCCCCTTGGGCTAGTTTCGAATGTTTCCTATTTCTTTTTTAGCGTTTTTTTACTTGTTTTTTCCATATCTCTCGTTATTTGGGATCCTATTCACCTCTTTGAACTTCTATTGAATTGAGAAATAGGTTTAATTGTCTATTTCTTTGATATATAAGGCATTCTCCAAGTGCATATCTTTAGATGGTGATAGGACAACTCAAGCACTAATCGAAGTGACCAAAAGGTACTAGGATGAAATGCCATCAGATGAAGAATCTATCTTAATTGTACCAAAGTCTAGAGATCCTGAGAAAATGGAAACCAAAATGTCAAGATCTCAGATGAGGAAACTCTGAGAGAGCCGTCGACTCCAACTACTGTCCATGTATGATCCATACTAGATATGACCAACTGCCCATCCTACCTCCTCATCGATTCTCTCGAGAAGTCACAATTGCCGTGAGCAAATATATTAATGATGAGGAAGACATTTTATTTTTGTTATGCTAGTAATTTGTACTTGCTTCATTATTTTGCCCAAACCTGGCTGAGGAAGAGTTACGAGGCATAAAACAAAAAAATAGGCGAGACTCTGTTCATTTATACATCCTTTCATACAAACAAGTGTCGTACGACTCTTGATTGTATAAGCTATAGTACGCCTTATCTAGGAGGGGGCAATTTTATATGATAAAAATATTCTAACAGAAAATATTTGGATTGGAAAATCATCCATTTTTATCCACCATCATACTTCTTTGTGCTCCCTTATATTTATTCACAATATTAATACTATTTTTTTAAAATATTAATATTATTTGGTCGCAATATTAATACTGTGTGGATTTGTGTATGCAAATGTGTCTTTTTGTGTATATATGTGAGCAAGAATGGCAAACAAACATATATTAAGTGGTAAACTAAAAAATTATGAATAAATAGTAAAAAAAGCAGTGAACAATTTAATTAGCGTGTTTGTTCATTAAATTTTATACTATTTGTTCATAAATTTTACGGTTATTATTCACTAAAAGTACAGAGTACTTAGGTGCACAATTGTTAACGTGCATGGTACGACTTCTCCAAAATTGTGTACTTTTAAAATATTACTAAAAAAAAGAGACTTATAATTACTAATCATTGATATTTACTTATTTTTCACTATGCTTTTTGATATTAATTCCCTCTCTGGTTTAGTGCACCTGTGACAAACAGCATGCGGCGCTATTTACACGAAAACAGGAAGCAAGTGCGCTGTTAACATGGCATTGATCTTAAGAAAACAGCCAACATCGCCAAGAGTTGAGAGCCCAAATTGAAGCAGCTCTAAGATAAGCTTTGATATTGAGTAGAGTGTTTATAATAAGCAGAGAGGTCTTCTCAGTATCAGCCATGGAAGCAGTGGTAGTAGATGCCGGTTCAAAGCTCCTCAAAGCCGGTTTCGGCGTTCCCGATCAGCCTCCTTCCCTGGTATTATTATTATTATTATTATCCGGAGGGGTGAGTGAGATAATTATTATTAATGAAACGCCACATTAGATTATTAGAGTGTACACATTTCGTGCTTCACCACATAATTATAATTATGCCATTTTCTTTTGTGGCTGTTAATTATCTTTTTGAAATCACATTTGCTACATAACATTTGTTTTTGGATGAGGGTTTGTTTTATAGTTGGCGTAGATAGAATAGAAAGGATACGGTAAATTACACCGATCTTATCATAAGTGCATGTTATCCGTTGAAGTTTCAAAATTTCAAAATAGGCACAGATACCCATTTTAGGGGCATATGTATTGCTTGTTTGAGGACTACAAGGGCGTCATGTGCTTATTTTCTGGTGTACATTTTCAGACCACACGAAGGTTCCGCGTTAGTTTGAAATTACAGGGGATAATATGCACTTATAATAAATCATAGGGGTATGGTGCAATTTACCCAAAAAGATATATAGATAACTTAAGTTGCTCGCATAAATAATTTCGGGTTGCTCTTCACCTCCTTGTTGCTTATTAATAAAAGTTCTTTACTTCTTTAAAAAAAATTGTAAAATTAGCCTGCCTGATTAAGACATTTAAAAAATTAGGGAAGAAATATCCAAGTGCTTAACGGCAGCAAGGGGGTGGGAGAATTTAGATGGTTAAAGATTGGTGGTTATACTAAAATGTGATTTTGATTATCAGTTTATAAATGTAATATTGAGTACCAACTCTGTTATTTCACCTTTGCCTGTAGCTGATATCAGATGTCATACAATGTACCTAGCTTATAAGCTCAAAGTTTGTTTTAGACCGTATAAGACGGCTACCTGCAGATTCATATATTTTGACGACTCCAGGACAGAGAAGCTATCCTCTAAACAATATGGTGCTTGCGAATTCTTTGCTTCCTTTAACATGAGTCACCAGCTCTTACTATTTGCTGAATTGCCAGCTCTCTGTTTTCCAAATTTTTATCCAAAAGAAATAAACTCACTCTTTGCCCCTACTTCCTTCTTCCCAGCTACCATGGTTCATGCTGGTTTGTAGAATTTGGACATGATACTTACTAGAATTTTCTGTTCTTGGGATCTAGCTCCCTTCTTATATACATCTTCCGTAGTTGAATTTTGCAGCTTCTCTTCTTTGTGAGTGCATTACTTTTCTCCTCACAAAAGCCACTTTGAATAAACTTTTTGTGTATTTTTAGTTATTAAGAGATTCTTATGCTTGATTTTTGCAGTGTTATTTCTTTACTATTTTAATGGGTTAGATATTTAAGCTAGAGGTTCATGGTATTTTTAGTTTGAATTGCTGTAAGTTCCAGCTCTTGTAGCACAAGGCCAATGTGCAAATATTTTAAGTTTCTGTGATCAGCATTACCAGAAGAAGTTGATCCTCACAGAAATCAATTTTGTCTACAAAGACTACTTTTTAGTTTAACCAATGTTATCTAGAGTTAAAATTGTTGGGAACTATGTCCCAACCCTGACTATCCCAATGGATTTTCTATTTCTGGAACATGTTGGATGGCTCACTTTTGAATTATCATGGTGATTTATATTTCATGTTATCTTGGGGATTTTGACTTAATGGTTTTCTCCATCATCATTAGGTGTCTGAAATGCTTGACGTCATAGTTGGACCTTCTATGAGACTCGAAACATAGTATCTGATCCATGATATAATTGGAGGAACTCATATATGAACAAAATTTTGGGAACATTTTATAAATAAATGCTTTTGGTTTAGACTTTTGGCTAAAACATAGTATCTGATCCTTGATATAGTTGGAGGATCTCATGTATGAACAAAATCTTGGGAATATTTAAAAAATCAAGCTTCCAGTTTAGACTTTTAACTAAGATTGACTGAACCACTTGATTTTTCCGAAGGTTAATTTGTGTATATCCATCATGATCATTTGAAATTAATTTTAAAATAATATCACTAAAGTTTTGAGGACAGTGTTCTTTCTTGAAGCAGTGCCCTAAATAGAGTGAAAAGTGGGAGCCGGTCCACCAAATAAATATGATTATGTACGAATCAGCTTATTGTTTCTAAGATAAGTTACTTACAAACATAATCACCGCAAAATGAAAACCACGCGCTATATAAGAGTAGCTTCAAATTATAATCCTTGAATAACCGAAGGGGTAAATGTAATTGATCAAAGTTTCTTTTGGTTTTGCACATCCGAATTCCAGCTTTTGTATGACTTCGGTCATGTTTCACTTCACTTTGTGTGTGCTTTTTCTTTGCCTACTTGCAAGTTATTCGTTCTATGAAGTGCTTAATAAGTGCTTATGATCTGCTCAATATCTGAGATCTATTCTCGTTTGCAGCATGTAAATAGACAACTTCATGATGTTGATCTATGTGGGTATCAGCTCAACAACCATGAGACTATTTGTGTACTAGTGTTCTTACATTACGATTGTTCACCATGTACATGGCATTGACTTACATATCAAGCCATATGTTCCAATTTTGCTTGGAGCTCTATGCATGTTTGGGTAATTCTGTAATTGAGATCTTCCTTAAATTGTTTCCTCAAGAAGAAAAGTCAAAAAGTTTATTAACCAATTTCATAATGGTTCTCAATTTTCATTTGCTGAGGCACTTGATGCTTAGCACATGGGCATGAAAAATTATTCTAATCTACTTCTTCTACATGTCTTTTTGAGTTCATGGTCATTTAATTGCCTATAATACTACTTAATTAGTTTAATATTTGATTCTTAATTAATTATAAGTGAATCTAGTTCTTCTTTTGAAATGCCTCCATTCCATGAAGCAATCTTCTTTAGTTGTTATGTCATCTTCTGAATCAACATATTTAACTTGTTTCACTTTGTGGTTAAGATAATTCCAACACAAATGAAATGCATACCTGAAGATGGGTCCTTAGCAGATGCTGCCTTGGTTGAGGAAAGTGTTGATCCTGTTGTTCGAGGTTTTGTCAATGATTGGGATGCCATGGAAGATCTATTGCATTATGTTCTTTATACTGGTCTTGGATGGGAAATAGGCAATGAAGGGCAAGTTTTGTTTACAGATCCACTTTCAACTCCTAAGGTTGGGAGAAGTCTTTCCATGCCTCTTTTCTTTTAGTTTGTTCTCTTTTGTCTTTATAATTTAACAGAAGCTAGCAATGCACCCCGCTTACTAGAAGGACTGAGAGAGAAAATGGATCTTGTTGATTAACAAGATTGCTTGTCTAGATAGACCCACACATCACCTTTTGCACACAAATACAAGGATAATCGGAAGATCCATTGCTTTCAGTTATTGGTAGGAATTTGGCTTCTGTTCTCAAGTACTCATGTGAAAATATTAATTGGGAACATCTGGTTGGTTCATGTTCATTTATTGATCTCCCTCCTTTGTTCCCGCCCTGAGAAGATAGCAGTAGGTACTGACTTATTGAGCTTTTGTGTGGACATGGTAAATTGTACATCATTTGTACACAGATTTTCACTTGAGATTATAAGACCTCGTTGCTGCCTGCTGCATCTGGGATTGTATAATCATGATTGTGTAAATAAATTTGAAACTAGAATGACCTAACTTATTAATCGTCATAAATGGTAAATAACTAAATTTTAGCAGCCAAGAACAAATATTGTAAAATTTGTGATTCCATAGTATATATCCCATATCCCGGTCACAATTGCAACCTTTGTTATACTGAAATAGAAGAAGCTGCAAATTTATTGGTTGAGCTTAAAAAAGGAGTATGCACTATTTTATTTCATGTTCCTCTTTCTTTCTGCTATTCTCTTAACAGGCTGTCAGGGAACAGCTGGTGCAAATGATGTTTGAGACCTTTAACATATCAGGCTTTTATGCAACTGAGCAAGCAGTGCTGTCACTTTATGCAGTAGGGCGTATCTCAGGCTGTGCTGTTGATGTTGGTCATGGAAAGTTAGGTATGTGATATGCATTATCACCATTTATTTTTGCCCTGAAGCTTATGAGGTCTTTGTACTACCAACCACATTAATATAATATTTCATATTTTATTGGTTGCTAATTTCCTAGTAATAGAAGTCACTTTCCTGATAATTCACTTTTATCAAATTTTGATATTATCTTGCTCTCTCTGAGTCCAGATTACTTATTCTTACTTTCCTGATATTCTTTTTAACTCTTCCTTCCAACTCTTTCGGTGGGAACATATGGCCTTGTAACTCATGAACCCCATCTAATCACCCCTCACACTCTTGAGCATCAATTCGAACTGCACAAGTTGAAATAAAACCGCTAAGGGACTCTTATGTCCAGAATTCACAATGCTCTCTGTTTGTCTGGAAGTGCAAACAGTCCAAAATGAAGGTGCAGAAATATTCTTTATTGTTCTGGGTGCAGAAATCAGGAAACAGGATGATTCTTTAGTTAAACCATGAATACTGAAGAAATATAGAGAAAGAGAGAAAATATCTTGAAGATCATAATTCTCATTACTTGCAAATGATTACATATTGTGTCTATTTATAGAAGTGTAGCATATGCCACCTAATAATAACTGCCTTACATAATAAACAACTACCACTACTTACTACAGCTGTTAACAACTATAGCTGTCATTTACAGCTCATTTACAGTTATAACTAACTTCTGATTGTGTATCTTAGCATCCCCCTCAAATTGAACTGTGACAGCCAAGGGCAGTTTGTTCTTGAGATAGTTGAATTTAGCTGTTGATAAAGCCTTGGTAAATAGGTCTGCTACTTGTTCTTGAGTTGGAATACAGGCAAGCTTGTGTAGGTTATTGACCACTTGATCCCTCAGAAAATGATAATCAATCTTTATATGTTTAGTTCTAGCATGAAAAATTGGATTAGCTGCTAGAGCCATTGCTGATTGATTATCACAATAAAGTACTAGAATAGAGATCTGAATCCCCAAGTCCTTGAGCAAATATGATAGCCATTTGATTTCAGTGGCTGCAAGAGCCATAGCCCTGTATTCAGCTTCAGTAAAACTTCTAGCCACTGTATGTTGCTTCTTTGAGGCCCAAGAGATAGGATTGGGTCCTAAGAAAATAGAAAAACTTGATGTAGACTTTCTATCATCTGAAGCCCAGTCTGAATCAACATAGCCACAGAGATTGAAATTACCAACAGTAAACTGAAGACCTTGCCAGAGTGTACCCTGGACATGTCTGAGACATCTCTTAAGCCTAGCAAAATCTGCTTGTGTAGGTGAATGCATTTTTTGACATAAGACATTAACTACAAACTGTAAATCAGGCCTAGTGATAGTCAAATACTGCAATGCTTCTACTAGGCTTCTAAATGTAGTAGAATCAGGATAAGAAGAAGTAGCCTCAGCAGATTGAAAACCTTTAAGAACTGTAGGAGTCTGAGCAGGATTAAAATTAAACATGCCTGCTTTTTGCAGAAGATCTGTGGCATACTTGTGTTGATGAAGAACAAGAGACTGACCTGTTCTGACAACCTCTAGACCCAAAAAAATAGGTTAATTCTCCAAGATCCTTAATTGCAAATTGAACACTCATTGACTGAAGAAGCTGAGTGATATAAACAGGTGAACTACCTGTAACAATAATGTCATCCACATATATTAACATGACGGTGAAATCCTGATCAGTCTTGTGAATGAACAAAGAGGAATCAGCCTTGCTATTGTAAAAACTTGCAGCAGAAAAGTAGAGAGCCTTTGAAACCAAGCCCTTGGAGCTTGTTTTAATCCATACAAGGATTTCCTAAGATAACAGACCTTATCAGGATTAGCTTTGTCTACAAAACCAGTTGGTTGAACCATGTAGACAGTTTCCTGTAGAGATCTATGTAGAAAGGCATTTGAAACATCCAACTGTTTGAGTTGCCAATTGTACTGAAGAGCTAAAGCCAACACTATTCTAATTGTTTGTGCTTTGACTACAAGACTAAAAGTCTCTGTGTAATCAATTCCTGCCTCTTGTAGATAGCCTTTAGCCACAAGTCTGGCTTTATACCTTGATATACTACCATCTGCATTTCTTTTGATTCTAAACACCCATTTATTTCCAATAGGAGTTCTACCAGAAGGAAGAGAAACGAGATCCCATGTATGTTGATTTAGCAAAGCTTGATATTCCTCTTGCATTGCCTTAACCCAACACTCATATTTAGTAGCCTCTTTATATGTCACAGGTTCTGTTACTGGAGGAGTAGTAATAAGAGTGTGTAATTGATAGATTGGAGGTAGTAATGAACCTGTTTTAGATCTAGTCTGCATTGGATGGTGATTAAAGTGATGAACATAAAAGGAGCTAGGAGCCTGTATATGAGAGGAACTGGACTGTGTAGAGGTAGATGCAGGATGTGATTGAGAAAAATTGGATGAATTGTCAGACCCAACATCAGTGCGAGGACTAGATGATGAAGTAACCAATGATATGCCAGACTGAGAAGGAAGAGTACTGTCATGATTAAAAGAAGAAGATGCAACAGACAAGGGCATGGCATCTGAAGTAATAGCTGCAGTAGTATCAGAATTAGGAATAATTTATGAAGTTGGAGGTCTGTGAAATTGAGTAAAATAAGACTGAGATGTAGAGGATTCAGTGCTTAGATTGGAACAAGATTGAGAAGCATAAGGGAACTGATCTTCTACAAAGGTTACATGTCTAGAAACATATACATGATTAGTTGTAGGATCAAGACACTTATAACCCTTGGTAGTGGGACAATAACCAATACAAACACAGGGTTTTGATCTGGGTTCAAGCTTATGATGTGTATATGGCTTAAGCCAGGGATAGCATAGACATCTATAGACTTTCAAAGAATGATAATCAGGTAGCTCATTGAAAAGTTTGTAGAATGGTGAGACATGTTTAAGCACAGGAGTAGGCATTCTATTAATGAGAAAATTTGCAGTTGCTAAGGCCTCCATCCATAGAAAAGAAGGTAAAGATGCTTGATGTAATAAAGCTAAAGTTGTTTCTATGAGATGCCTATGCTTTCTTTCTACTCTGCCATTTTGTTGAGGTGTATAAGGGCAAGAAGTTTGATGTATAGTTCCCATTGATTGCAATAAAGCACTGAATTTATGATTTACAAACTCAGTCCCATTATTTGACCTAAGCACCTTTATTTTAGCATGAAACTGTGTAGAAACAAAAGCAGTGAAACCAAGAAAAGCATCAAAGGCTTCTGATTTAGACTTCAAAGGGTACAACCAACAATACCTAGAAAAATCATCAAGAAACAGTATGTAATATCTGTACCCTTTATTAGAAGACAAAGGAGCAGGGCCCCATACATCAGTATGTATCAAGTCAAAAGGAGCCTTAGAAATGCTATTTGATACAGAAAAAGGAAGCCTGTGTGCTTTAGAAGTAGCACAAGCAGAACAATGCTCTTTTATTCTAGAAACGGAAATGCCTAATTGAGATGTCACTTGATGAACAATGGAACTGGAAGGATGACCAAGCCTGGCATGCCATAGCTGAGTTGAATCTGAGAGAGTGAGAGAGGAAAAACACTTGTAGGCATTGGACTGTGAGGAAGATGGTGATACCGCAGCTGTGAGGGAGTAGAGCCCTTGCTTACATGGGGCCTGTAGCAGGACCTGATGTGAAGCATTGTCCACAATTGTGACTCTCTTTGCATCAAACATTAAAGTACAATTATTGTCTTTTGTTAGTTGATGCATTGAAAGTAGATTTGAGGAAATTTGGGGTACATGTAACAGATTAGATAATTGAAATGAAGAAGAGAGAGTGTTTAGAGTTGCATTACCAATATGATGAATGGGCAGTGTTTGACCACTTCTAACAATAACAGTATCTTAACCATTATAAGGCTGTGCTGAGTGAAAGAAAGATACCCCTGAGGTCACATGAGCATTAGCTCCACTACCTAGCACCCATTCAGTTTGTTGAGCAGAGTGTCCGACCTGAGCAGTCATGGCTTGAGGCTGGGATTTCTCCTTGTAATAATTTTGAGTGTCTAGCCTATGCCAGCACTCCAAGGCACAGTGATTAGGCTTGCCACAAATTTGGCAATAAAGCTTATAACCACTGTTATTGCCTTGATAGAAGACCTACTGGGAAGCAGATGTTGTATTAGGTGGAGAAGGACCTAGAATGCCTGATGAATTTCCTTTGCCATTAGATTGTTTGCCTCCTCTGCCACCTCTACCACCTCTGCCTCTAAAGGAGGTATTAACTTGAGGAGAAGTAGTAGTAGTGTGCAAAGCAGTGTGAACCTCAGTAGCAGTGGAAATATGCAGACTTGATGAAGCCTGAAGATGCAGTTCCTCAGAAACAAGAATATGTGTTAACTCTGCCATGGTGGCAGGAACAAACCTCACTCTAAGAGAAGATCTGATAGAGTCATATTGAGAAGGAAGACCTTTCAGAATATAGTACGTCAGATCATCATCTGAGGTCTCCACTGTTACATAAGCTAGTTGATCACACAGAGATTTGGCATGATCCAGATATGCATTCATGGAGAGATTGCCTTTTGTGATATTATGAAGTTGCAGTTTAAGATGCTGCACATGAGCTGTACTCAAGGAAGTATATCTTGTTGCCAAGGTATGCCAAATAGTAGATGTAGTAGTAAGATGATACACTTGAGGATAAACTGCAACTGAAAGTGTTGCAAGAAGACATGACCTGAGGTGCTTATCAACAACAGACCAGATGATATACTCTGGATTGTCCAGTTTAGATCCATCTGGTGCCATGATGAACTTTGATGGACAAGGCTTTTTGCCTGTCACATGATCTAGTAGTTTATTAGGAGAGAGAAGAGCCTCCATTTGTGTCTTCCACATGATATAATTGTTGTTGTCCAGCTTAATAGGAGTAAAAGCTGAAAAATTCTGAAGGAGATGTTTGAGACTAGAAGGTAATTCCACATTACTAGCCATGGAGAGTGGAATCTAGTGAAGAAAGTGAAGAATCACCAGTAAACAATGGAATCTTTGAGCAGAAGCAAAGTTCTGAAGAGATTGAAGAAAGAGAAAACCCTAATTTGAGAATTTAGGGATTCAAAGAGAAAAAAAAATTTGTGAGAATAGTTGGAGAAGTGAATCGAAGGTTCAAAAAACCTTTGCGAGCTGAATTATGAAGACAACAAACTGATTTGAAGACTTGAATGTGGCCTTTGATTGAGAATTGTAGAGTTTTCGAAGAGAGAGAAAGTATGATCGAGGAGAGAGAAAGCACAATCAAAGCTTAAGCAGATGAAGAAAAGTTGATGATCTTACTGTTTGATTGTGACAGCTGAAAAGAAATTAGGAAGCTTGAGAATGATGTAACCGCCATGAAAGCTTCCAAGAAGAAAGTTCCAGAATCTTCCAGCTCTGATTACCATGAAGAAATATAGAGAAAGAGAGAAAATATCTTGAAGATCATAATTCTCGTTACTTGCATATGATTACATATCGTGTCTATTTATAGAAGTGTAGCATATGCCACCTAATCATAACTGCCTTGCATAATAAACAACTACCACAACTTACTACAGCTGTCAACAACTATAGCTATCATTTACAGCTCATTTACAGTTATAACTAACTTCTGATTGTGTATCTTATCAAATACAAAGAAACATGGTAGTCTGGTTAGACAGACTTTACAGTGTAGCCACCATAGACCATCTTCGTCTCGGTTAAGCTTTAGTTTTGTTCTTAGCATTTCCCTTTGAATATGACCTTTTAATTTGATGTTTTTTGTCCAGAGGGAACTTGTCAACAATTGATGTCCATTCAATTTTCTATGTAGCTCTTCCTTGCTATAACATCAAATGAATGTTGATGGAAGCTAATGACCTGTGAACTAGGTGTTAAAATGCTTCAAAATGTATTGATGGCAGAATTTGTTCATGACTACACTATAACCAAGAAATTGAAAATTTAGATTACGAGACCAGAAAACATAAAATGATTGAGGGAGAAAGCTTATGTGAAACATGAAATTGTTAAATGTCGGTATCGTATTCTCGTGATACTAGGCCTTACAGTTTCTAAGTGTGAAGAATCCTAGGGTTCCATCCTAAAAACTAATTGGTTAATTGGAGGAGTAGCCCAAGATCTTATTAAGTGGTCTTAGACTTTGTAATTTTTCCATATGGGAGGAAATACTCTAACACTCCTCCTCATGTGTAACCTAATTTGATAATTGAAGAGGTCACACGTGGACAAATTAGAACGTCACACGTGGATGAAGAAAGGTCACACGTGGACAAATATAATTGGCCCATAAACTGGGCTCTGATACCATGTGAAGTTAACACCTCATCTAAAAGCTTAAGTTTGTAGAGAGAATATTGGTTTATTTATTTATTGTGTTAACACGCCCCTTCACGTGCAGTGTAATTTGTTTAAAACTTGCACATAAACAATTTAAATAAATGGGTGGCAGTAAGGATCGAACCTGTGCCATTTGGCTTCCAAGCTCTGATACCATATTAGAGTTACCATCTTATCTAAGCTTAAGCTTGTAGAGAGGATATTGGTTTATTTATTTATTGTGTTAACACGCCCTTTCACGTGTAGCGTAATTTGTTTAAAATTTTTACGTGGACAATTTAATATTTTTTAAATGAGTAGCAGTAAGGATCGAGCCTGTGTCATTTGGCTTCTAGGCTCTGATACCATGAAAGAGTTACCACCTCATCTAAAAGCTTAAGCTTGTAGAGAGGATATTGGTTTATTTATTTATTGTGTAACACGCCCACGTGTAGCGTAATTTGTTTAAAGTTTGATACCATATGAAGTTAACACCTCATCTAAAACTTAAGCTTGTAGAGAGGATATTGGTTTATTTATTTATTGTGTTAACACACCTTTTCACGTGCAACGTAATTTGTTTAAAGCTTGCACGTAAACAATTTAAATAAATGGGTGGCGGTAAGGATCGAACCTGTGCCATTTGGCTTCCAAGCTTTTATCCTTACCGCCACCCATTTAATTAAATTGTCCACGTGTAAGCTCTAAACAAATCATGCTGCACGTGAGAGGGCGTGTTAACATAACAAATAAATAAACAAATATCCTCTCTACAAGTTTAAGCTTTTAGATGAGGTGGTAATTCTAAGTTGGTATCAAAGCCTGGAAGCCAAACGGCACAGGTTAGATCCTTACTACCATTCATTTAATTAAATTGTCCATGTGCAAGCTCTAAATAAATTATACTGCACGTGAGGGGCGTGTTAACATAACAAATAAATAAACCAATATTCTCTCTACAAGCTTAAGCTTTTAGATGACGTAGTAACTCTAAGATGGTATGAGAGAGAGAGAAAAGAAATATGTGGAATCACTGATTTCATTCTACTTCTATAAATAGCCCTTTGTACTATTCATTTAGAAGTAGAATGAAATCAGTGGTTCCACATATTTCTTTTCTCTCTCCCTGCTCTCTTTTTGGTATCAAAGCCCAGGCACTAATCTTGGTTCTTCTTTTTTTTTTCCCCCTTCCAAACACTTCTCTTAAAGTGTTCTTCCCCAAACTAATTTGGGGTTTCTTGAGAGTGAAAACACCATTAAAACTCATTCATTAAGCTCGCGAGCTTGCTCAAACCTGATCCAAGCTCTTTCTCCATCAATTTCTCGCATTGCTTCAGCTCCTCCTATGGCTTCTTCTTCAAATTCTGCCAACACAGAGAAGTTACCTCTGGGACTGAGAATTCTGATTCAGAATTTAGGTAATCTAGTATCCACTAAGTTGGATAACACAAATTTCATCTCATGGAAATCTCAAATTTAGATTGCCCTAAGAGCTGGTAAGCTATTTGATCATGTTGATGGTAAGGTCAAGTGTCCCAATAAAGAGATTACTGATGCTTCTGGCAACCATATTCCTAATCCTGACTATGAAGTTTGGGCTACTCATGATGATTACCTAAAGTCCTGCCTCTTCAATACTATTACTCCTGCAGGCCAAGCGTAGGTATTTCATCTAGACACTGCAAATGAAGTGTGGACTACACTTCATCATAGATATAATTCCTTGACTAGGTCTCACATATATCAGCTCAAAGTTCAACTACTTCACCCAGTAAAAGGCACAAATACTATGCAGGCCTATCTAGACCATTTCAAAACTATAACAGATGGTCTTGCTAGTGTTAATGAAGTAGTATCTCAAGAAGACTTAGTCATGTATATACTTCGAGGCTTACCCCCTGAATACATTTCTTTTAGAGCCTTCATCAGAGTTAGGCCCACTTCAGTTACTGTTGCAGGGCTGTCCTCTTTGTTGATTTCTGAAGAACTCCATATGAAGTTGGAAACTAATCTGAGCCTAGGAGATACTTCACCTCAAATACTGCATACTGCACTGTTCTCTCACACTCAGCCAAGAAGTGGGCAAGCCAGAGGCAAAGGTAATTATAACCACAGAGGAGGCAGAAATGGGAATGGCAGAGGTAGAGAAAATCCACCTGTGACTTCTTGGATCTCCACCTCAATTTGCTACTTCTCCTCCATCTATGTCACAAGGCCAGCAAACTTCAAATTCAATCAGTAAGGAGATCTGTCAAATTTGTGGGAAACCAAATCACCTTGCCATTAATTGTTGGCATAGGTTTGATAACAACAAATATCAGTCTCAAACAGTTAGCAAACAAGCGTTGGTGGCACAAACTGGGCAACCTTCATCTGGCAGTCCACAATGGGTGTTAGATTCTAGAGCTAATGCTCATGTCACTAATGACATAACTCAACTGCAAACCTATCAGTCTTACAATGGTGCAGATACTATGGCAGTAGGTAATGGCCAGGCTTTGTCTATTCTTGGCACAGGGAATGGTACTCTCGCTCTCCCTTCTAAGCCTTTAATCCTTCCTAATACTTTGTTTGTTCCCACTGTTTCTACAAACCTACTTTCTATTTCAAAACTCACTCATGATAATAATTGTACTATCTTGTTTAATGCAAAGGAGGTGCAAATTCTGGACAATGCAACACAAACAGTTTTGTACAAGGCCCCCTGTGATAGAGGTCTGTACAGTCTCTCTTCCTTTCCATCCTCAGCTTCATCCACCACTTCTTGTTCCAGTTAAAATCTTGACAGCCAGAGCTACATCAGTTGAAGATCTTTTGTGGCACAAAAGGCTTGGACATCCTTCAGCTGTTGCAGCACGGTCCCTTTCTAGAATTCTCAATATTAGATTGCCTACAAATGCAATAAATTGTGAGTCCTGTTGTTTAGCAAAATCTCATAGGTTGCCCTTTCAATTGTCTAGTTCACATTCCTCTGTTCTTTTTCAACTTGTACACATTGATGTGTGGGGCCCTGCCCCTGTTGCTTCCAATAAAAGGTACAAGTATTACATAGCATTTGTTGATGACTGTTCCAGATTTACATGGATTTATCCTCTGACATATAAATCAGAAGTTTTTTCCATCTTTCTTGCTTTCTATCACATGGTTCATACACAGTTTCAGCCTCCAATTCAAATAATAAGAACTGACAATGGGACTGAGTTTGTTAATACCTAATTTCAACAGTTTTTTCCAATCCAAAGGTCTTATTCACCAAACTTCCTGTCCGTATACACCTGAACAAAATGGAAGAGTGGAAAGGAAGCATAGACACTTGGTAGAAACTGCCCTAACCCTGCTACATCAAAGTAAGTTACCCTCTCAATTTTGGTTAGAGGCTGTTTCTATGTCTAACTATCTCATCAATAATTTGCCAACCCCAAATCTCAAAAACAAGTCCCCTTATGAGGTTCTCTATTCCACCTTGCCTAATTATCATGCCTTAAAACCTTTTGGGTGTCTCTGTTACCCTTGGCTTAAACCATATACTCACAATAAACTTGAACTCAGATCTGCACCATGTGTCTTTCTTGGCTTTTGTCCACACACAAAGGGTTGCAAATGTTTAGACATTACTACTCACAAGGTTTATATCTCCAGGCATGTGAGATTTAATGAACACATTTTTCCTTATTCCTTACAAAACGACAACACAGTTTCATTGTCTCAGTTTTTAGACAAATATCCTGAAACTAAACATACCATTAGTTTCCCTCCCTGTCCACCAGTGTTTGTTTTTCCCTCTGGTACCACATCTACTGCAGCTAAAGGTCATGGCTTTCCTGATCCACCTAATCATTCTTCCTCTACATCCAGTCCATGCTCCTTTGGTCCTGCAAGATTAGTCACCCCTCAAAATGCACCTCAGACTTCTTCTGCTTCTCCTATGGCTGGGTTCAGGTTCCTCTTTCCCTTTTGTACAGTTAAATCTAGGCTCTACTAACATTCCTAATTCCTCTGAAACTGATGCATCAACCTCAGCACCACCTCTGAGTCAGAATACTTTCCATCACTCCTCCACTCTAGAATCTTCTTCTACCAGCTCTGGCAATCAATCATCTGATCCACATCATTATCTAGCACCACCAAGCCATCACCCTATGCTAACTAGATCCAAAACTGGCTACTTGCCTCCTCCACTGTATCAACTGCACAATCTTATTTTAACACCTATTGAGCATGAGCCATTCAATTACAAGGAAGCTGCTAAATATAGGTGTTGGGTTCAGGCCATGGAAGAAGAGTTTCAGGCTCTTATAGCTCAAAATACATGGGAATTGGTACCTCTACCACCTGGCAGACATCCTATAGGATCTAAATGGGTGTATAGACAAATACTGATGGGAGTATTGCTAGGTATAAAGCTAGGTTGGTGGCAAAAGGCTACTTGCAGGAACAGGGTATTGATTACCAAGAAACCTTTAGTCCTGTAGTAAAGAGTCAAACCATTAGAATAGTCATTTCATTGGCCTCACATCATCACTGGCAGTTAAGACAGTTGGATGTGTCCAATGCCTTTTTGCATGGCACGTTAGAGGAAGAGGTATATATGCTACAGCCTCAAGGATTTGAGGACAAAACTAAGCCTAATCCTGTCTGCAGGCTCAGAAAATCTCTTTATGGTCTCAAACAGGCCCTAAGGACCGGGTACTTCAAACTGTCCAACTTCTTCTAAGTCAAGGGTTCAAGGCAAGCATAGCTGACACTTCTTTGTTCATACATAGCACTGCTACTGATTTCACCCTGATCCTGGTGTATGTTGATGACATAATTTTGACAGGGAGTTCATCTGCTTACATTTCTCAATTGTTGAAGGCAATGCAGACTCAATTTGCCATGAAGGACCTAGGCACTCTATCCTACTTCTTAGGCATTGAAGTGACCCAAACTCCTACTGGCCTTATCTTGCATCAAACAAAATATGCCAAACAACTTCTCAATCAAGCTGGAATGACTGACTGCTCTTCTATTTCAACTCCAACACTCTATAAACCCTCTCTCAAAGCTGCAGATCAGGAGACTTTATATGCTAATACCACTCAGTTCAGAAGCTTGGTTGGGGCTTTACAATATATCACGATGACTAGGCCTGATTTATAGTTTGCCATAAACTCCTTATGTCAACATATGCACTCCCCCACTCAGGTAGATTTTGCTGCTCTAAAGAGAACACTCAGATACATTAAAGCAACACTAGGGCAGGGGTTATTATTTCAGGTTGGTCCTCTACATTTGCACGCCTTCACTGATTCAGACTGGGCTTCAGACACATTGGACAGGAGGTTTACCTCAGGTTATGCTATATTTTTGGGTCCCAACCTCATTTCTTGGTGTTCAAAGAAGCAGAGTACAGTAGCCAGGTCCTCTACAGAGGCTGAATATAGGGCTATGGCTCATTCAGCATCAGAATTAAAATGGCTCAGCTATTTATTTCAAGATCTCCAAATATCAATCCCTGCCCCAGTCTTATATTGTGATAATGTCTCTGCTATGGCCCTTGCCACCAATCCAGTGTTCCATGCTAGGACAAAACACATAGAGATAGACTATCATTTCATTAGGGAGGCACAGGTTCGATCCTTACCGCCACCCATTTATTTAAATTATTTACGTGCAAGTTTTAAACAAATTACGCTGCACGTGAAGGGGCGTGTTAACACAATAAATAAATAAACCAATATCCTCTCTACAAGCTTAAGCTTTTAGATGAGGTGTTAACTTCACATGGTATTAGAGCCCAGATGAGGTGGTAACTTAATATGGTATCAGAGCTTGGAAGCCAAACGGTACAGGTTCGATTCTTACCGCCACCCATTTAATTAAATTGTTCACGTGTAAGCTCTAAACAAATCACGTTGCACGTGAAGGGGGGTGTTAATATAATAAATTAATAAACCAATATCCTCTCTATAAGCTTAAACTTTTAGATGAGGTGGTAACTCTAATACTAAGCATAACAAATTTACATTCTTTCTTTAAAATGGAGCTTTCTGTTTGCCTGGGTGGCTCAAGGCGAGGGTTTTTAACAAATCAAGGTGGGCCGTATGTGGTAAAAATTTGCTATTTGAAACTTTATAATATGGATCTCAAAGTGAGCTCTAAGATCTGTTTCATAGAAAATCTTCCAAGATGCCATATCTGTACTGATCTGCATCTGCTTTATTGTATTGTGCTCAATGTCGGAAATTATGACATGGAAGAATCCTATCTCATTCAAAGTATGGAACTTTGTTTTGTTCTAAGTAAGGTTTGTGTTATGCTGCAATCAATACTATTGTGATCAGGCCACATTCATCAATTTTAACTTCTTACTTCTACATTAGGTTTCCCTTTCTTCTCTCAGATATAGAGAAGATTGTAAGGCCAAGTATTTGAAACAGTCTTCCTGCTTTAATGAACTTGTGTTTAATCTATGGATCCTCTTGGCAACTTCCTAGATATTGCACCAGTAATTGAGGGTGCAGTTCATCACATAGCTTCAAGAAGATTTGAAATTGGGGGTATGGATTTGACAAGGCTTCTTACAGAGGAACTTGGTAAATCCAATCCACACATAAAGCTTAATATCTCTGATGCTGAGAAAATAAAAGAGCAATATGCCTGTTGCGCTGACGATGATGTTGCTTATGGAAAGATCCAACATTCGTGCCAGGAAGAGCTTCATACTTTGCCTGATGGACAGGTTTTGTGCCTCTACCTGTTCATTTTCCTTACATTACTGAAATATAGGGACAAGTGAGACACTGAGATTTAGCATGGTCTTATAAGTTGGTTTAGAGTTTATGATTTTCGATGTGGGAGGATTGAAATATTCTAACATTGATGTTGCCAAATCAGTAACTTGCGATACTAAATTGCAAAATCTCATCTATGTTGCTTATCTAGTTCCCAAGCATTAACTTTCCAAGTTATACTTTCTCTTCTTGTATCTTACTTTCAATTAGGACTTCCCTTTGCATAAGTGACCTGAACATGCTTATGACCAAGTGTCATCTTATTCCCCTTCTTCTCTTTTTTGAGTCATGTTTCCATGTTTAAAGCACTTAATCATAGAATAAGTGCCCTCCAAAGCAGAACTCCAGCCCCCACCACCGTGTGAAGCTGAGAGCATTAGAGTGCAAGGGATTGAGGATGCATGTCATCTAGAGCATCTTTTGACCACTAAAATAAATATTCTCTGCATATGGTGTATAATTTATGGTTCAAAACGTAAATACTTATTCAAAACATTCCTGGTTATCTTGGCTGTTTGAGTGCCTCATATTTTACAAAATTACTTGACATGGCACTTAAAGTAATTGTTTTGGAAAAAAATTGTACTAATATATATCTTTTTGCATGGGCAAAGAGGGAAAGAAAAAGAAATTGATAATCCGTGTTCTGCTTTTCTTTTTCTCTTGCATCAAGGGTATTCCTATTATTTCCATCGAGGTGTTGGTATTGACAATGCAAAAGTTCAATTTTGTCATACGGGAGTTGAGAGAAAGCAGATTACTCCATATTAAAAATCTTTGAGAGTGGGAGGACATGGCTCACTTTGTGGAGGTGATTGAAGGGTCTTGCTGATTCCTTGACAGATTAAGTCTCATGGGATGGAATACCAACATGTAGTCAGACTTAATAATTAGTTGATCAGTTAAAACATTTACTTCGGCACCTTTCTAGACCCTAAGTCACATATGTTTTAAATAATTTATCAATGGAGCTAAATAATTGTTATATTTTCAGGAAAATTTTTAAAGTGCCAATTCACATGCAAGCCAGACATTATAGGTTAATTAGGTTATTTAGACTGTCTTTCTTTTTTCTTTTTTGCTCCTTACCTTGCATATATGTCTTATTCTGTACAATTTAAAAGAAATATTGCTCTCTATATATTCTCTTTCGTATTTCTCTATTGTCATCCCCATGGCCCCGTTTCTTGGCAGAACAATTGTATATGCTAATGATGTTCAAGTATCAGTTCTTCTGAGTGTGTTGATATGAGTAATACATGTCTAAGTTGCATCACCACGCACGTGTTGGACTTGGGCCCTGCTCCTTCAGGGTTGATCGAGTTGTTGTTCCTCAGTGTTTAGATGTTGTGGCTTATTAATAATATTATTCAAATGAGTTGGCTTGCCATTCTGTATTTCCAACAGAATTTCACAATTTTGTTGTTGGTAGAAAGGTCAAGACCAATTATCTGATTTCATGTTTATTATTTCACATTTTACATTTTTACTTTGACCAGCTATGCTTTCTGCCTGTCAAGTACGTTTTGGGTCTCACTTTAAATGTCACCATGTGACATTTTCTCGTTGAAATGGATTTTGATGTCAAAATTTTACTATCATCTTTAGATTTTGTTTTAATTTATACATAGACACTATGCAAATAATACTACTACTTGAAAATTTTGTATTGTTAAAAAACTTGAAATATTATTGTGAAATAAACCAGTAATGCTTGTAAGAGCGGTGACAGTTAGAATTGGATCGAGGACGTAAAAAATGAAATAGAAAATTTTGTGACTCAGTTTTCTGATTCTGTGGCTATTTTGTTTCTGTTGTTGTTTGTCTGTGGGTGCTGGGTAGGAATACATACTTCATGCAACTCCATTGTATTATTTTGTTGTAGGTGATCAAAGTTGGAAAAGAGAGATATATGGTTGGGGAGGCTTTATTCCAACCATCTATTTTGGGTCTAGAGACACATGGAATTGTTGAGCAGCTTGTTCGTTGTATTTCTATTGTATCATCGGAGAATCATCGCCAGCTGCTAGAGAATACTGTACTTTGTGGAGGCACTGCTTCTATGACTGGTGAGATTCTTCTGTCTGTTGGTGAGACAGATAACCATCATAAAGATTGCCTTTTGTGTAGCGTGCTCTTCTGCTGTTATGTTCTTTTGTTCAAGTAGCAAGATTTCACTTGTATTTTGGTCCTCCACTTCATATACTAGTGCCTAGCGGAATCACTGTTTGTGGACTTGAGATGCCTAGATTTATTTTTTCACTTGACTAGCAATTATTGTCAAGTGATTCTCTTCTTGCCAGGACAATTAACAATGATCATATTCCTCGGTCAAACAAAAATGTAAACCTTTAACCCTCGCCAACCCTCCACCCTTCCCAGCCCAACAACTTCCCCCCCCCCCCCCCCAACACACACACCCACACAAAAATACACACGAAAACAAAATACCAAAACCATGGCACCTCCTCTTCTTAGTTTTCACCTACCATCCCCTTTCTTTCTTATCTCAAATTCCATCCGCCTACAATGTCCCTTCTAACACTATTTTTCTGTTCACCAGTATATCTTTTCTCATGGTTGCATTTGAACAGGTATATCAAACTAAAATCTAGATGGAGTTCATGCTTGATTATCATTGAGAATGCTTCTTCTATTCAATAAATAAGTATGGTCAAAGATTCCAGTTTCCTTGCATTTTAAGTTCAGCAATTGCTTTGTTGGAGGGACGACCTTCCATTTTTCAGCAATTGCTTTGTTGGTGGGTGAGATGGAATGTTTGTTTTCTATGATATATTAAGTATATATAATACACAAACTAAAGACCAAAATGTAATAGGATGCACATATGTCTGTATGCATGTATGTATATATGTATGTAGAAATGTTACCAAAGATTGACACGTTAGCATGAAAATATTAATTTAAGCAGTTTTTTAATTAATTTTGTTAGATATTATTTTGAATAATAGCTCATAAATGTACTCTTTTTTTTTATATGTTAGCAAACCATAACTGTGATATTACATACTATATATATGTGCATGAAAGCATATCAAGTACAAGGTACATGCATGAATTCCATGTTGGATACTATGTACATGAATGATGCAATATATTGATGCTACATATATGTTGTTGATTTTGATTTAATGGCTAAAATACATTTGATGGGTGTGTGGCTCTGTGCATTTTGGGTACTTATAAACACCCAAAATAAGAAGTTAGTGAGGGGACTTTTTTGTTTTCGGTGCTTATAGCACTGTCAAACACTCTTAAGTCACATGGATTGATATTAGATACTTTGTGTATGATGTTCATTTCTATTCATATCTATAAAAGGATATGTCAAATTTAAGTTAGAGTATCAAAAATGTAGTTTGAATGAATTCATTAATTTAAAAATACTACTTCTGAATTATGAGGTAAGTTAGTCACTATTTATTAATAAAATTTAGTGGATAAATTTGTTAATGATCCCTTTGTGTAATTGAACTAACAATTCCATGAAATAAACTTAGTGTTAATTGAACTAACAATTCTATCAAATAAACTTTTATTGCCATTTACAAAAGAAGTAAAGTAACAGTTGGATCCAATTGGCAAAACAAATTGGAACCCGTGCGAAGCACAGGCACATGTTCTTGTATACATGTATATACTAAGGAAAAGAAAAAAGGGAAAAGTGAGCGCCCAAACCAGTCATAGATGTCTATTTGAGTTTGATAAGTTTAGTTCAAGGTGGAATCCTCTGGGGTTTAAATAGTTATCCAATTAAGTTTGTCGATTTCTTGAGGTCTTTCTATATCAAGAATATAATGATGAAATGCAGCTCTTTTAACAATTGATCTTGGCGTCAGATGCATCTGCTATGCTCATGGTACCTTTCTAATTGGTTGTGTTGATGCTCGGAGGAGACTTGGTAAATGTAAAGATGACTATGGAGAGAAGCTCCTATAGCTGCTGACTGCATCTTGTTTACTTGATATTACAGGTTTTGAAGAGAGGTTCCAGAATGAAGCTAGCCTTTGCTCATCAGCTATTCATCCTTCTCTAGTGAAGGTAATTGCATTTATTATTGTGATATATGCCTTTCTTGAAGCTCTTCTATGAAACCAAATGTAGGTTATGTTGCTTACTATACCACATCATTCTCATATAAGAAAGAGTAGTTGACATTGTTTCCTACCAGCTTAAAAGGGGTGGCTTTTACTATCATTTTCTCTTGCAAGCTTTAACATAAATTGAATATAAGTTCAGATGTAACTGCAAGCCCATTGTTCAAATGAGACAACAGAAGTACAATGTTTTCTTGATTTCCCTTGTGGGAGTGGGTTCATTAGCTTCCAATCCGAGTTGGTGCTCATATGCAGTCTTCTCAACTGAGTGAGCTACATGCTCAAATCAACTTCTAGCCCCATTTAGAATCCCACTATTATCAACTATACCATATCTCGACTCTCGCCTAAAACGTCATAACAATTCAAAAGTAGAGAACCAATTTGGGATGCAGGAACTACTTAAGTGGTCTGAAATCAATAATTAATTTCTGAGCAGGAGTAGAGTTCTACATGGTGTACAATCATGACACTTTGAATTCCTATAAAATTTCTGTCCCAGGAATGAATATTGTATTTTGATATAATTTGTTTACTTCTAGATGCAAGGAGCATCTGTCCTTCTGTGCCTACATATTCATGGTGCAAAACATATCAAATTCCCTGATTGTCATTTCTTTCTGGTATTGCAGCCTCCAGAATACATGCCTGAGAACTCTACACTATATTCAGCTTGGGTGGGAGGGGCCATACTTGCCAAAGTTGTGTTCCCCCAAAATCAGCATATAACGAAGGCTGATTATGATGAAAACGGACCTTCTATGGTTCATCGGAAATGTGTTTAACTGATATTCTTTTAAGCTAGTTTGCAGTGTAAACTTAAGAATTCTGCTGGTTATGTTCTTACAGAGAGATGTAACTAGGGGAGCGTCTTAACATGAAAAGACTGGCTCGTTACGATAGCGCGACATATAGTCCTTCATCCTAATTTTTCCTTTGGTTCGGATGTCATGCAATTGTTTTGATCTCACTAAAAGAGTACTGAAGCAGGTAATAGGAAATGTGATGTTCAGTTAGTGTCTGACTGTCTTCATCTCTTTCATCATCTTATATTCAATCAAGTAGACGTACTAATGTGCTAACAAGCAACAAGAAGAAGTCAAGAAAATATCGTCAGAGACACTTCTCTTTGGATGGAATTCTCTCTCTCTAGGCTAAGTGTTTTGACATCTTCTAATTGCTCTACCACTTTGACCACCACCTACTACCACCTCTCACAGCCTTCACTCCACAATTTTCAGCCACGACATGTTTTCACCTCATCATGCCCAAAAAGAAGAAACACACCATTATTCTATTTGTTATAGTCTTATTTTAAAATACTTATTCTATTGAAATGAGGGTAAATCTTATAAGATTTAAGAAATCTTATCATGCATCCTATGAAAATTTAAAATAAAATCATACTTTTTGTCTTATAAGAAATAAGTAATTCTTCTTATTTTATTTTTTACAATTATAGAATGCATGGTGTATATGATAAGATATCTTAAATCTTATAAGATATCTCCAAATTTTAATAGGATAAGTATCTTAAAATAAGATCATTCCAAACACACTACTTATCTAGATTACAAGCTGGCTGGGTGGTTTTTATTACTTTTCTTCTTCTCCCTCCCCTCTTGAGAAGCACTACTCATGGTAGCTCTAGAAAATATAAACTGATGATGGCTACATGGTAAAATTCTTAGTGCATGGTGACTACAATAAGAGAATTTATTTATGGGCTTCATAACATAGTAAACAAGACTAGAGAGCTATGCTAATTAGGAAAATATCATGATAAGGAAACTAACATGATTGCTGTCTACTCTAATACCATAATACAAGGAATAACATTAAAACTCCAAATATACTAAAATAGCCCTTCTGAAATTCCAGTGGCAAATAAAGACCAACTTGATTTTAATAACTGGATTACTGAAAAGTCTTGGCGATGTGGATGAAGTGACATTAGACTAAATTACTTTATTATAATTGAATCAAAACTTGATTGAAAGAATCGGAAAACTTGAACCAAAAACTAGAAAAACTTGAAATGGGAATTGAACTTGATTAAAGATGCAGTTAAGGCGGGCTACATGTAGAGTGGGTCACCACTTGTGGCCTAGAATTGGACTAAATTGACTTTTACTTGAATTCAAAAGCTACAATGGCTAATTTGATTTCTAGAGCCATGATAAACAAGAAACAAAGGCCAAAATGGTTTGAATAGAACATGGAGAGACCAAGACCACAATGGTCTAAATTGGATTGCAGATAAATAGATATCAAAATGGCCTAAATCAGATTGTGGGAAAAAAAAAATAAAGGCTAGAACAGATGGCCAGAATTAGAATGCAGAGAAATAGAGACTATAGAGATAGAGGGTCTAAGAACCTTGAAATATGGTCTAAACAAGAATATAGATAACTAAATTGAGCAAAAACCAAGAATCAAGAAACTAACCAAGCAAGAATCCACAATTGAGAAATGAGAGCTCAATAGAGCAAAATAACCAAGAGATGGTGAAGAATAGTAGGATGTGACGATATGGTCATATAAAAGATAACAAGTTGTGATAACATAGTCATGTAAAAGATAACGGGTGGGATGGCATGATCACATAAAAGACAGCAAGGTGTGAAAATATGGTTAAGCGAGATGTAACAACAAGATGTAATAGTAGGATGGCAAGGTATGTGATTTAGTTTGACTAGCTACATGATAAGAACAAAACGAGACCAAGAGTCTAGCTCCATTACCATGTCAAATATAAAAGAAAAGAATAAGTATGCAGAGGAAATATGTGTATTGAAGAAAATAAGAGCCACCACCACCAGTAGCTCTAGAAAAGAGAGACTATAATGATTGCATCGTGAATTCCTAGTGTACGATAAATACAATAGGAGAGTCTATTTATAAGTTTCATAACTAAGTGAACAAAACTAGAGAGCTAGTCTAATAAGAAATAGCATTATAAGGAAACTAACTTGATTATTGCCTAAGTCAAGATTATTGTCTAATCTAATACCATAATATCACGAATTTCATTGAAAACCTAAATATACTTCAACAAGATAAAAGAAGAATCATCAACCATTCCAATATTGATCTTAAGCATGTTAATGATTCCATTCTTGCAATGAGACCTTCACCATCTCCTTATTCAAAGTGCTGAAATTCAAAATTGGATATGCTAGATGCGAATGCACAAGCTGGATATTAGGAAAACATGGTAACTTTGCTCCTTCTGACGCTGTGGGCTTTGCACATTTCTCCCTAAGAATAGAGCTCTTCTCCTCCCTCACAAGGTACAATGGACATTTTATTTCCTTTAAATATTGTTATTTGGTTGGTTTTTAACATCAACTCAAAGAAATATTGACTCAATCTTTAAGCTAGGTTCTACATGTCAAATTGGTCGGTTATTGGTACTGTTACATTCTTCGTTCTGATTAGATGAACGTGGTACATTTATATGTCAAAAATGGACTTATGGTGAATGAGAAATTAGCAACCAAATTTGAGTTTTATATTAAGTTGGTTGTTAGGTTTGGTTATGTGTGCTTGAATCCCACATTGGAAAACCAATGAAACTTTGCTCACTTTATATATAGGTTCCTTTATGGGTTGTACCAACAAGGGATGTGAAGGGAAGACTATACATGATGGGCGTAGTGTTTAAAACCACCATACACATGTTTGGCTAGTTGGGCCGGGTTTGGGACATAGGGCGGGTGTGGGTGTGGCTCGAGGCTTTGGCTCTGGATTAATATTTTTGGACAAATTCTTAATCACCTTATCTCAACAGGAGGAATTTGAAGAGAATGTGACTAAAAATCCATAACATTATGCTTATTTTCTAATTAGTTATGCTAAATTTCTAGTCAGTTTTGGACTTTCGAAGAGATAGCTTAATTGCCTCATTGAATGGAATGTTTTTCTATTACTCGTCCTAGCTCTTCTATAAGTAGTAACTTTTAGTAGGTAGCAGGACATAGAAAAACTTCGAATTGCATTTCCTAGCATACTGCATACTTTCATTCTGCTAGTTTTCCTTTTCAGCATAACACAGAAAGAGTTCTATACCACTTGTTTGCAAGCTCTCGGATTGGTGTGCTACTATATACAAGAGGTATAATCGTTATATATTGGGAAGGATACTCATAAACTTTAGCACTGAGTGGAAGGTCGTAAATCCCCTAAGGAGATCGATATTTTTCGAGCCTCGACTCTTCTGTTTATGTTCAGTCTCTTCTTTTTCTGCAATCTATTGTTTATTTCCAATTTAATATTTCAATTGTAATAGTGTCTCTAGTTTGTTTATTTTCACAATTTTAGTATTTATAACTACAAGATGCATGTTTGAAGTAGTGTTTCTGAGCAAACACGTCTGAACATGTAATTAAACAGAGAGCTATCATGCCTATTCAAGCCAAAACACTTATTTGTTCACTTAAAAGTCATTTTCTATCATAACCAATCAAATAGTCGACCGGCTATACCAATCGTTCAAGGCAATGCCCTTACTAATCTTATCAATCAACCAAGCTAGTTGACCAGTACGTCTATTCGTTTAAGGCAGTGACTTATACACTACTCATTAAATCAACTAATCTTACTCTATACATTATAGGCTTACCGGCAAAAAGTAGGAGAATTTTTGTCCAAAAAATAGAAAGCCATTTGGGCCTAAGCCCAAGCCTAAATGCGCCAAGCTAGCAGATCTGTTGGGAGGCTTATCCACTACTCACCTGTCAACTAGTCTCACCCTACACACTTCCGATTGACCAGTTAGAGCAACTCGTAAAAAGAAAAAATGACTGGTGAAAGGTAAGAGAGCCGGTTGGTTATGTGGTATGTTCTTGAGCTTGTGGTAGTTGAGTTAAACTCATCTCTGGGTAGGTCTTCTCCCTTCTACACACGTGGGTGCCCCCTTGGGGCCTAAACCCATATGCCAAATCTAAGATGTATAAGTAGTAAGAAATGCTTTTAATTTTACGGCATAGTAATGTATAAGTAGTAAGAAATGCTTTTAATTTTACGGCATAGTATACTACAACTTCTTCAAGTTGACTCTTTAGGTTCTAGATAAATCCTCTAAATTTAGAGCTAATTTTCTAATTCATTACTCATTTGTTTTAAACAAGTGAATATGCTAAGATCATCTAATTTGAAAGATGAATTCATGTATGTGTTGTTATCAGTTTGAGATATAAGACCCATGTGAAAATTAAATCAAAGATAGTTATTCACTTAAGTTCAAAACTCAATTGACAACCATCCATCTTTTTTTAAGCAATGAAAGCATAAAAATACTAAAAAAGGAAATATTTTCTCATCATTGGTATAAACCTAGGCAACATCAATTTATCAAAAGAGTCTCAAGATATACAAGCCACTGACTTATCGTATTTCTCCCTTGGTGCTTTTGATTTCTAATGGTATATAGAATTTCTCATGTGGAGCATCCACTTAGTAGCAACTATAGCGCTTATTCTTTCATACTATGCCGTTGGTAGAGATAACTAAGGATTTCATCAACCTATATGGGACCTTAGTAAAGCAAACCCATATGGGACCTTAGTAAGGCGTGCATCAAATTTCCAGCCACTTTGGGTACATTCACTCGGAAGCTGTATAACATGATCTAAATATTAACCAAGATATGAATGTAAAAAAGGAGGCACATATGTGTGTATGTGAAAGAAGCTAAATAAGGAAGTAAAAGATATAGAAAAAGAAAACTTCGGGCTTATTTGGGAGTGTTTTTTTAAAACAGTTTTTTGTTCTTTTCCGAAACAAGAAATTCATTTGGTTAGGTATTTATAGTGTTGTTCTAGAAAAACAATTTTAGAAAACTGTTACCCAAAAAAAAAAAACGAAAACACCTTTAAGATTTTTTAGTGTTTTTTGTTCTTTATTGTCAGAAAACAACGAGAATAGTTTTTCTATTAATGGCAACATCGTAATATTATTATGGACCACATCTAAAAGTAAAATTCTACCAATTTTGACAAACCCACTATTTTTCTCTCTCTTCTTGAGAGTCCTTTGTTTCTTATCTTTTAACTATACCATCAACCCAAGGTATTATATAATATTTTGAATTTAGTGGCTATATATATGTGTAACTAGAATCACTTGCTTATATTACTATGATTGTATTAATTTATATTAAAATTTTGATACCATAAATTATGTATCTACTCGAACACATTATATTTGCCTAAACCAAATATCACCATACAGGATCAATTATAGTGAATTAAAAATGTGATTTCTTGAATAGTATATTTGTTATTTTATCTGACTAACTTGAAAAGAAAATTGACAGGTGGCTTGCCATATATATTCTTTAATGAAATTAGATTTAGCTTTAGAATTGAGACCAATAATCTCTTTTCAAATTTAAGTTTTGAACTTTGTTGTTTAAGTTATGTAAGTAATGTCTTGTTTACTTTAATTGGGAAAAAATTAAAAACATATATTTCCAAATGCATTTTTTTTGTTTTTTTGTTTCTAAACATAGGTTTCAAAAACTCTTCTAAAAACTATTTTAAAAACCAAAAACAAAAAACATTCCTAGATAGGCTCACATTTTAGAGAATATGGAGAAAATAGCTAAATTGCACCACACTAGTCATCGGGTGCTAGTATCTTGATTTTAGACTTGGCGTGGCACTAGGGCTGAGATTGGGATGCAGGATATCTATATCAAATCAAGATCACTTATCGAGTTATCCTATACCAAAAAGTTTTGATTGATATGTTAGAATCTTATCCCAAACCTTCTTGAATTTTGAGATGGGATATGGATAAACACTTTATTCCATTCCATCTCATTCCGAATATACATATACACATACACACCTATTTCTAACTACCTACCTTATGTTCTTTTGTCAAACACACCCCTTTCTCCTCTTTAATCTTTCTCATCAAACATGAAGCACATCCGTATTCTCCAATTTTTATATCAATCACAACTCTCAACCTCTCATGCCTCTTTTTTATGTCGTTACTTATGTCTCTTTTCTATTTCACTTTTTATATGAGTAGTTCTTTTTACCCTTTATAGTGTCATATGCAATGCTCATTTGACTTTTCTTAAAATACTTGAGTTATTAGGATTAAATCTACATAATTTATTTTTTTAAGGTATTTCAACAACTTGGGCAGATATTTGGTAGCTTAAATCATACTAAAATTTTAGACAGAAATTTGATATTATATTATTATTTATTTTGAAAATAGAATTTTATTCCGAAGTACAAACCATCTTTCTACATAACTCTTGAACCAATGGGGATGGGATGAGACGAGATGCAAATATTTTAAAACCAAAAAAAGAACAACAAAAATTCATGTGACAATAAAATCTTATTTCATTTTGAAACTTCGGGTATTTTCTGGAAAACCAGTTAAGATTCCGGTGGAAAGTTGGTACACTAGTTTCGCCCTCCAAAAGTGACGCCGCTATAAATAACTTCTACTTCAAATTCATCTCCGTCGCGTAGCCTGCAACCCAGCAAAGTGAAGGCGGTGCGAACTCCATTAACTTTTCCGGCTCTTCTTCTTCTTTTTCATTAGGGTTCGTACTCTCCTCAATCCCCACGGATTTATGTATATTATCTATGCATGCTTCACATTGAAAATAAAGAGACATAACGTTATATTGCATTTTTGCATTTTGTAAGAATTTTGTTGTTTACGGCTTAGAAACAAATTTAAACCATCACACTGCTTGCGTTTCTTGTAATTTCGTTTCATGTTGTGTTGTTGAACAGTCGACAAAAAATTGCTGGAGTTTCTTTACACTTGATGTGATTGTCTTAAAATCATTTCAATTTTGTTATGGAAGTCCCATTCATGTGGTATAATCGATATACATACATGACTTTCACTTATATATATGCAGTCATATGTAAAACAAACAATCTTAGGGGTGTACACGGGCGGTTAGGGCAGTGCTACTGCTCATTTTTTAACCGAATCGATTTTGGGTATTTATAATTTTATAAAACCAAAACTGACCAAAATAATAGAAAAGTCTACGGATTCAGAGTGGTTGTTGAGCAGTTTTGGGCGGTTTGGGCAGTTTTAAAGATTTGGTTATCGCATACTTAGTTATTTAAAATAGGCCGTTAGGGTCGATTGGTTTCGGCCTAAACGGTTTAAAAATTGAAAACATGGTCTGTAAACTCTGAGCTTAGTATACTGCACTACCCTTGGATATAGTATGATTGTTCAGAAATTAATATTAGATTTCAAATAAGGATTCTTTGTACATGCTGTTGATCTTTGTTTCAAATGTGTTTTTATGAATTCATATTTCTAATGGAGTCCTGTTTTTCAGTCAGGGTATTGACGAGGCTGGCTTGAGATAATATCCTTCTATATTAATAAACTAGTGGAAGGCGTACGTGTGTATATGAGCAATAGTGTTTCTGCTCTGCTGTCAATAAACAAGCAGCTCCCCAGGCTTAGTTATGGCACATAGGAAAATGAGAACATTCAAGCGGTGGATGAAGGCTCAACTCATAGAATGTAGCGATGCTCTTGAGCTTGTTCTTATGGATGACACTTTATCTTCCATGCCCTTTTCAGTCTATGTAAAGGCACTGTGTGACTTACATGAGGGCGATGTGGTGGCAAGGATTCCTAAAGAGAGCTGTCTCACTGTTAAGACCTCACGTGCCTGCGATGTGATTGAGGAGGCAGGACTTGACGGCCACTTGGGCCTTGCCGTGGCTCTCATGTATGAGATTAGCCTTGGCCAGCTCTCACGTTGGTTTGGATACCTCCAAATGCTTCCACAAAGTGAGCCCATTCCCTTGGTTTGGTCAATTGAAGAAATTGATTCTCTTCTAGCTGGCACTGAGCTGCAAAAGATAGTTAAAGAAGACAAGGACCTCATCTATGAAGATTGGAAAGAGTGTATTCAGCCCCTTCTGGGGTCGTCTTCTTTGGAGCTTGACCCAAAATTTTTTGGTATTGAGCAATACTTTGCTGCGAGAAGTCTTATTGCTTCTCGATCGTTTGAGGTAGATGATTACCACGGATATGGAATGGTTCCCCTGGCAGATCTATTCAATCACAAAACCAATGGTGAGGATGTGCACTTTACATCTACACCATCTGAATTTCAGTCTGGCAGTGTTAGTGATGATGAGAACAGAAGTACTGAAGATGAAGATAACAAAGATGCAGAGTCAATAACTCAAAAATCTGACTCAGAAATGGAGTCCTTGAGAGAAAGTGATGCAGAGATCTCTTCATGTTCAGGCAATGACCCCACAATTTTGGAAATGATAATGGTGAAAGATGTCAAAGCAGGAGTTGAAGTCTTCAATACCTATGGGTCCTTAGGCAATGCTGCTTTGCTTCATAGATATGGATTTACAGAGCTTGATAATCCATATGACCTTGTGAACATTGATCTGGATCTTGTTCTTCAATGGAGTTCATCTGTGTTTACCGACCGTCACAGTAGAACAAGGTTGTCACTTTGGAGGAAACTAGATTATTCCGGATGCGTGAGTCAAAACTCAGAATATTTTGAGATCTCTTTCGATGGAGAACCGCAAGTTGATTTGTTGGTCTTAATTTATATAGTGTTATTAAAAGAGGAAGAGTATTATGACCTTGATCTTGCAGTATCAACCAGTGGCATTAACAAATTAATTACTTCTATTCCATTGGGAAAAGGGAAGTTCCCTTTAGGTAAAAGTTCAACATTGAGCAAGAATTTATTGCTTAACAACGGTGTCCGCAATGCGCTCTTGTACCTTGCAGATATGCGAGAGAGTTTGTATAATTCAAGTTCTCTACAAGATGATATTGAAGCACTGAATAAATCTTCTCATGTTACAGATCCAAAATTGTATCATTCTTTACTGCTTCGTATAAGTGAGAGAAGGATCCTTGAGAAACTCAGATGTTATACCTCTGGGCCTGTGATGCTCAGTACTGATAAGCAAGCTGCTGCTAGGAAAGGAGGGAATTATGCCATGCACTGCAAGTAGCATTCATAGCAATGCCCTATCAGAGTTTTGTTTGATTTTCCTCCTAGCTATTGGCACTATTATGCCAAAGTACTGAGCACCAGTCAAATTTGATGACAAAGTGTGGGTATCAAATTGATACATTATGTTTTCTATATCAACCAGGATTGAGAAACTTTCTGATGCTTTTGAATTCACAAGATTTTAAATACACTAAAGGAGGACTTGCTGAAATGATATCAAAGAGAACTTGTTAAAGAGAATGGAGTTTCTTGCTGAAGTTTAAGTGAGGATTGCTTATTGTTGTTATCCTGTGTTGCATTTTGGATTCATTGGTTTGAACTTTGAAAAGGTTATGAGTAAGCTGCTGAAAAATATGACATTTCTCAAATTACACTCACCAAGGTATCCTTTCTCCAATCATCTTCTTCTCATAGCTCTCGACCACTCAAGCTGGTGTGCGAACTACTCTTTCTTGTTTCCATTCATCACAGAAGATCAGATGTTTATGCTTCCATGTGGAGCATGTGAATCCATGTAAGGACAAATCTTAGAGTTGAACCAGTATACAGTTCGTTGATCGCGTCAGTCATATATGCTTTGTATCTTTAACAATGACAAAAGCAACACACAGACATCGCTGTTAATTGGCTAGAGGCTTCAAATGCATCTAATCGGGAACAGAGAATTTTGACTATAGACATATAGTGTAAATAATATCCGCATAACACTTGGGGAAACTTCAAAAAGGTAAAAGAGAAAAAGAAATTATCACCTTTCAGAGTATGACATTTTCTGCAGACTTAATTATATATTTCCTCTAGAAATATTGGATAAATATTTATTTGCCAGCCAAACATATGCTCTTCCTGGTATCTCAATTGCTCTACTATGTCATATGTGATTTTCGATATAATTCTAGGTCTTAATCAATTTTGAATGCAGCTTTTTTCATGAGCATATTATGGAATTGAAGGTTTAAGATGCTACGCTCAATAGTTTTACAATAATGTGTCGGTAGTGTAACAAGTTTATGATTGTCTTCCATCACTTACAGTAATTTCTATCTTTTCCCCGAAGGATGTTGGTCAACTTCATATTATCATGTATATGTCAATTGCTTGCTAGCTGCTAAACTTGTAATGGATACTTCAAAATGGCGGCTTTCTTGACAGCATTCAGGAATGAAGAAATCCAGTTTCTTCCATGCTTATGTTTTTGAAAAGAAGCAGTTTCATGCATTGAATATGAATGTTTGATATCTCTTTGCCATCATAATTGAAGAATTAGCATGTTTTCTGTTACGTATAGTAGTTGTCTTTGTATTAGCTCTCTCCCACATTGGAAGAGAGACTATTTTCTCTATTTTGCAATAGTATAAATATATGGGGCTAAGTACTATTGAGGGTATGAAAGCCTTCTTTTATTCTTAACATGGTACCAAGAGCCAGGTTGAAAAAAATCCTTGAAACTTCCCTTCCCTAACCCACCTTTTTCTTCAGTTTATTAACAAAAAAAAAAAAGATATCTATATCTATATCTATATATATATATATATATGTGCACAAATATATGCACATACATGTACACATATATACACACACACACACATACATATACATATATTAAACCCTAACCTTAACATCCACCACCACCCTTGTCATGCCACCCTTTCCAACAATGCTGCACCGCCACTAATCGCTGCCGGCCACCAACACCCAAAACCCTAAACCCCTTTTTTATCTCTTCTTTCTCAGATCTACACTACCTTAAACCTTATCTCACAAAACTGACACCATCATTGTGTTCTACAGCAAATTCCGACACTAGCCATCCTTTTCCCGTGGCCAAATGTGAGAGTGCGTGGCCCCACGCACTGGCGACCTCCATCGTGTGATGCCACCTCTGATCAAAATGGTCACCCTGAGCTCCTGGTTTGATCTGTGCGCTAGCTGATACAAAAAAATTATAAAAAAAAACCAAAATTTAGAAAAAGAAAAAGTAAAAAAAAGAAAAGAAAAATGCATCTTTATGTTTGATTGTTTTTTGGAGACTTGAATTGTTCATTATTCTCTGCTTGTGGGAGTTATTACATTTAGTACAGGTTACTGCACATTCTTCTCTTATTTTCGTCATGGAGATTGAAAAGACCAAGTCTACTACCTCTGCAACCTCTGACGCTACTATCAGTACATCTAAGCCATTGGTAGTGGTTCTATTTTTCTCTGGCACTCCACCATCACGTTGGAAAAGTTAAATGGAAATAACTACTACTAGTGGTCTGTTGCAGTCGAAATATGGTTTCTTGGATGACGTTTAGAAAACCATTTGACATCTGAATATGCTTCTGATTTGTTTGATGAAGATGCCTGTACTTGGCATCTTGTCGACGCCCAATTGGTCAGTTCACTATGGCAGTCTTTGGAGCCACCAAGTATGTGTGGTTTCTGACAGTGCAAGACTTGTAACTCTATTTGGTCTACTACTCGAGTTCTATGTTCCAATCAAGTACTAGGGTTTATGATGTGGTTTGTGATATGTTACGTGGGCCATCTCTCGATATGGATATAACCGCGTATTACAGTTAGTTCCAAAGTTTTATAATGGAGTTATGAGATTTATTTCCTATCGCCACTGCTCCGAAGAAGATTAAGCAACAATGGGATCATCTTTTTCTTGTTCTTTGGCTATGCAACCTTCCCCCTTAATATGATTATGTCTGTTCACAGCTTTTGTCTGAATCCACTTTATTGACTTTGGAGGATGCTCATACTTGGCTGCTTCATGCTCACCCACAGATTGTGACATATGCTCTACTTTCAAATCAATCTGCTTTTGCCACCCCTACCACATGTCGAGGTAAAGGACGTGGCATTTCTAGTCATGGGGGAGGCCGCTCTAATAATGGCATGTGCCCTCGTTGCACATACTGTAATAAGTTGGGACATGTTCATGGCACTTGTTGGAGACTCTATGGTTGACTCCCGCAGGTGGCAAATGACGTTCAAACCTCTCGACCTGACAATTCCACTACTCAGACTCATTCTGAACCTTCTATGGTGATTATTATTGAAGAGGATTACTCTCAACTCCTACAGTTGCAGGCATCTCAAAGAGCAATGCATCCCACCTAGAGCACCATTGCTTCTTATGCCTATGCTAATTCCTCCTTTGCACTTCTTTCTATTGCTAAGCCAAATCATAATCCTTGGGTTATTGACTCTGGTGTGTCTGAACATATTACTGGTAATGTTCATTTACTTTATAATTTTTGTCCTGGTTCTTTCTCTAGTGTCACACTTGTAGATGGCTCTTCTATGTTTGCTTGTGAAGTTGGTAATGCCCATTCTACATCCTCTATTGTATTACCCTTAGTGTTATATCTTTCGAAGTTCTCTTTCAATCTTTTGTCCGTTAGTAAATTCACTACATCTCTTAATTGTTCTATAACCTTTGCTCTTCTCTTTGTGTCTTTTCAAGATTTGAAGACGAGCATGAAGATTGGTATCGGGCGTGAAGAGCGTGGTCTTTACTACCTTGATCCATCTGTCCCTGCTACGCGTGCTGTTGTCCCTACACCGGAGCAAGTCCATTCTCGTCTAGGGCATTCGTCTTTGACTAGTCTCAAGAAAATGGTTCCCAACAGTCATGTTAGTGAGATTTCTTGTGAGTCGTGTCAATTAGGTAAACATAGTCGTAGCTTCTTTAATAATCGTGTCAATAAACGGGCTGTTGCCCTCTTTGTACTTGTTCATTCTGATATTTGGGGGTCTTAGTCGTACTATTTCCAACTTTGTATTTCGTTATTTTGTAACGTTCTTTGATGATTATTCTTGCATGACTTGGCTTTTCTTAATGAAAGAACGATCTGAAGTTTTTCTATCTTCTCGACTTTTTACAATGAAATTTCCATCCTGGTTGGAGTTCCTACTAAAATTCTCTAGAATGATAACATTAAAGAATATTTGTCTGGTGCGTTCACTTCGTTTTTAATTACTCACGACATTCTTCACCAAACATCTTGTGCACACACACCACAGCAAAACGAGGCTACCGAGTGAAAAAATCGCCACCTTATTGAAACCGCCCGCACCTTTCTGCTCTATATGCATGTGCCTCTTTGTTTTTGGGATAATGCCGTTTTGACTGCCTGATATCTTATTAACCGAATGCCTCCTCTGTACTTAATGATCGGATTTCCTTATCCATTTTATTTTTCCGTGTTCCTATCTATGCCTTATCCCCTCAGGTCTTTGGTTGTATATGTTTTGTTCATAATCTCTCTCCTGGGGTAGACAAATTAGGGGCTCGATCAATTACGTGTCTTTCTTGGATATACCTAACATCAGAAAAGGTATCGTTGTTACTCTCCGTAACTCAATAAATAGTCTTAAAAAATCTGCTGATGGCAGCTTTTTTAAGATTATTCCTTGCTTTCCTCCGAGTCCTTCTCCTACTTCGGTGATCGAGTCGTTACCCCTCCCTGTGCCTATCTTCAATACCCTCCCGTTTCTACTCCTGCTATTGTCCTTACCCCCTCTCCTTTCACAGTGGACACTTCGCGCCTGGACAGACCAGACCTTTGGGTTTATGCTCGTAGCCTTCGTGGTCCATCACTTAGACCGATACAGACCAGCTCGCCGCCTTCGGATCCAGCCCCTGTTGTTGTGCCTTCTGACATTGACCTCCCTATTGCACTCCGTAAAGGTATCTGTTCGTGCACCACCAAACATCTTATTTCTAATTTTGTGACATATGATGGTTTATCTCCTTTCTATGCCTCGTTTGTTGCCTCTTTATCTTCTATTTCTACACCTAAGGCTGTGGCAGAAGTATGTGTTCGTCCAAGTTGGCGGGTTACCATGCTTGAGGAGATATCTACATTACATGATAGTGGAACTTGGGAGTTGGTAGATTTACTTCCTAGTAAGTCCCCTGTTGTATGTCATTGGATGTATACTTTGAATGTATCTCTAGATGGTATATTGAGCGCTTGAAGCCCTGTCTTGTGGCCAAGGGATATAACAGGTTTATGGTCTTGACTATGGTGATCCTTTTTCTCCTATTGCAAAAATGTCCTCTGTTTGTATACTTTTTGCACTTGTTGTTATACATAATTGGTCTCTTCATCAACTTGATATTAAAAATGCCTTTCTTAATAGTGATCTTAATGAAGAGGTATATACAGAGCAACCTCTAGGGTTTGTTGCTTAAGGGGAGTCTCAGAAGGTATGTTCTCTAAAAAAGGCACTTTATGGTCTCAAGCAATCTCCTCGAGCTTGGTTTAGGCATTTCAATATGGTGGTCCTTGAATTTGGATTGACAAGTTGTGGTGTTGATCATTCTGTCTTTTACCAATGTTCTAATGGAAAATGCCTTCTGCTAATTGTATATATTGATGATATTGTAATAACTAGTGATGACATTGCAGGCATAAATGACTTAAAGCTGTTTCTCCGTCAGAAGTTTCACACTAACGATTTGGGTTATTTACACTATTTCTTGGGCATAGAGGTGGCAAAATCAAAACAAGGAGTTTACATATCTCAGCGAAAATATGCTTTAGATATTTTGAGTAAGGGAGGACTGCTTGGTGCATGACCTTGTGATTCGCTGATGGACCTGAATGTAAAACTTCTACCAAAAGAGAAGGAGTTGATGACAGATCCAGGAAGATACAGAAGATTAGCCAGAAAACTCAATTATCTTATTGCAGCTCGACCAGACATCTCATTTGCAATTAGTGTGGTAAGTCAGTTCTAAAATGCTCCACAAGCAAGGATTAGGATGTAGTTCTTCAAATTTTGAGGTTTATTAAAAGATCTCCTAGAAAAGGATTACTCTATAGTAATAGAGGACAATGGAAATTACAGGGTACTAAGGTGTAGATTGGGCAGGTAGTCCTTCTGATAGGAGGTCAACTTCTGAATATTGTGTGTTTATTGGGGGAAATCTTATCTCCTGGAAGAGTAATAAGCAAGATGTGGTTGCACGCTCAAGTGTTGAGTTAGAATATTGAGCTATGAGTCTTGCTACTTGTGAGTTAATATGGGTTAAGAATCTTCTTACAAAAATTGGGTTTGGTAGTCTTGGCCCAATGAAGTTTATATGTGATAATCAAGCTGCCATCCACATTACCGCAAATCCGGTGTTCTATGAATGGACAAAGCATATAGAGATTGATTGTCACTTTGTGGGAGAGAAGTTGTTATTGAAAGAGCTCGTTACTTCTTATGTCAGCTCTAGTGATCAATTGGCTGATTTGTTTACAAAATCTCTTAGTGGCCCCCGTGCTAAGTATATTTGTAATAAGCTAGGCACTTATGATATATATGCTCCAGCTTGAGAGAAAGTGTTTAGTATAGTAGTTGTCTTTGTATTAGCTCTCTCCCTCATCAGAAAAGAGACTTTATTTTCTCTAATTTGCAATAGTATAAATACATGGGGCCAAGTTCTATTGAAGGTACGAAAATCTTCTTTTATTCTTAACATTTTCAGTATGTTTTCACTTTAAAGTTAGCATAGATTGGTTTTTGGTGGAAGGATTAGATGCCAAAATAATCTACAAGCATTGACATGTTGAAACCCTCTGATGGCCATGATGCAGTGGAAAATGAGCAATCAGAAAGTCTACATAGAAATGATGATATTACTCCATCCTCTATTCTAGATTTAAACAAAGTTTGGAACCTCTAGAACCAGATGTAGGTAATGGAGTTTGGATCGGCAACGAATGTCATAGAATTTTATGAGTTACACAAATGGAGAATGAGCTTCAACATATGAAATAGTTACACATATCGCTCACCTAAAATCAACTCTCTTATTGGTTGGGAGTTGGTTTGTTCAACAGAAGGTTTTCAGAAATAAGTGAACAAAGCAGACAGGAGTCTCCCATTACAGTCTACAACTAAAGAGTGATGCAATGTAATGATTAGTATACCTGCAAGATGTGGAGGAAAGTAAATAATATGTGAAATTCTTGAAAGGGCATAATCATGAGTCCTAGCAAAAAACAACCATGATGATCTCCTAGGATTGCAGATTACAAGGTATGTTTTAATACTGTCCCTTAAATAAGATTAATTATTTGATGTAATATGGCCTCACTTGCCTCTATCCTTGGTATAGGTAAGAATTTTTACTCCTGAGTTTTAATCAAATAAAGATGTGCCTTTTATTTGGAGTTGCATATTTCAATTGTTCCATGCCAGTAGGCTCTGCGGCTTCTGTTGTTACAGTTATGTTTTTCGTAGAATGAACACATGAAAATTAGCAAACCCAATATTAAGTTAAAAGTTGACTCTCCAATGCTAGACTTGCCAAGAGTAATCTGTGTGAATTATGTGTTGCATGACGCAAGGGCTGTGAAACTACTCAAAAGAAAATGAAAAGTAATAAATTTTTACCAAGCCTTCAAGTCTTATTTTATTGATTTGGTTTACCATCTACCATCAACACCTAGATTTTCACCATCATGTTATCTCTAGTTACTATTACCATAATTTTCCTTTTTATGTCTAAATAACCAATGTAAATAGTTTTACCCTATATTGTTTCTTCTTCTTTTGTTCCTTTGTTTTTATTTTTAAGTTTCTATCTTTTTCTCTTTTTCTTTTTTTCTTTTACGTTTTTATGGATGTTGGAGTTGGAAGGGTTTCAAAATCTTTTAGAGAGACTGGATGCATTTAAGAAAGTAATGACTTGAGTAGACCTGTTATGTAATAGAGCTTGTGCAAGTAAATAAAAGACTAGAAGGCAAGGATCAGTTTATATCAGTCAATCAAATTCTTTCTGATTGCAGATTTGGCAGACTGGTAAGAATTGGATAGCGTAGTCGCTATACCTTCTATCTTTAATTGAAAATAATAAGAAACAAGAAAATGAAAATTCTCAGACTGCAGAAGGATGAAATATCAGTCAAAGATCTAGGAAATCTCGAAAGGTTAAAATGATTAAGCTCAAGAATGATGACCCTAATTGTTTATGAATTCTCTCTATGGTCTTATGTTGGTTTACTTTGTCAGTTGTTCCTATCATCTTATTTTGGTTATCCCTCATGCCTTATATATCTTGAATTGCATCACACAAACATTTAAATAAAGAAAGTTGAACAAATTGCACCCAAATTATTTTGTATAGCCTATTGTATGCATGCAATATATGTAGAAGCAGCAGTTAAAAAAAAAATGGGGAATACAATGTCTTGAGGAGATCTGGAAGAGGCTTTTTCTCATTTAAGAAGAAGTCTTATACACTTGCCAGCATTTTCATTGGGGGACTATGTTATAGTAGTTTGCTAAAATCTTTAAACACCTATCTTTTTAATCATTTGCTGGGACAATAGATTTGTTTCTACCTTCTGATTGTCATGCCTTGGGATGATAACGCAGTATAGATGACCAAATTTGGAAGTTATGGATAACAAGATTCTAATGTATCTTTTCTTCCTTATTCTAAATGCTAGATAGTATTGTAAGATGTTGGGTTCTTCTACTTATAGTGTGTTTGGAATAATCTTATTTTAAGATACTTATCCTATTGAAATGAAAAGACATCTTATGAGATTTAAGACTTCTTATCACACGCATCCTATGAAAACACAACAACCCATAACTTCTATTTTATATAAGCAAAGCATCCCCCATCTTATTTTTCACAATTATAGAGATAAGACATCTTATCACAAGTATATTATGAAATTCAAAACAAACCATATTTTTCTATACAAAAAAGCATCTTATCATAAGAATATACCAAACACAGCATTGGTATTTTAAGACTGAAGATCATATTTCCATCACATTGATAGTGTTCCTCTAAAATCTTATTAGTAAATCTTGTAGACAACTAGAAGGAAATCTTTCATTTCTACCATATGTTTATTTATGATTCAACATGGGGCACAACCAAAATCTTTCTATTGCAGTTCTGTCATGCACTTCAAATATCCCCATTAAGAAAATGCATGACACTATTCATCACAGGAAAAATAACTAGAGAAGTGATTGTATGATGTTAACTTAATGTACTTTCTCCATCACAGACCCTTTGCGCGCCAAAATGATATAACTTCATATTTTTATTTTTTCTTATGTGGTGTAATTGATGCCTTCATGTTGTTGGGATTTTTATGTCACGTGAGCCATTATCCATCTTCATGGAACATTTTACATGCTCTTGTAGTTCTCATTTTCTTGCAAAAACAAAGATAACTTTTTTCCTTTTCTCCTTGTGTTTAATGGCACTATACCAGTCATACCTCTAAATGTTGTGGTGATAGTAGCCAATTCTATTCTTAATTTATCTCTATGCCATAGCTCAAGAATGGAACTTAACTTTCTTGATTTCATACTTCTAAATTATCCAGAAATATCTTTTAGTGATATGCACGATAAGAAGGATATTATGATATGGGGAACTGTCCATTGAGCTACTTTGGGAGAGAAAGATCTACAGCTTTTCACGACGTAAGTGCTGTTAGAATATGTTTAGAAACTGTAGTACCCACCTACATACCTCGCATGAACACCTTGTGGTTTCATTACATAGTTCCACCTCAAGCTGACTATTATCTTATTTTAATTTTGGTTGGGGCTTCATAAGTGATTAGTTAGAAATATGGGGGAGAAATGAAATTAAGTTGAAGTCTTGTCTAGTAGAGAAGCATAAATCAGGTGCTTTCTTTAAGAGAAAACAATCACATTTTGCGCACACACACCTGCACTCACTGTGTTCTTAGTTGGACTTATTAAAATGAATTTTGACATGTGCATGTGCTTTTGTGTATATATAGATACGATTTCACCAAATTCTTTGACTAAATGATGAAGTTAATTAACACAAAATTTGGCTATTGCCTATTGAAAAAGTACAAAAACTAAATAGAGTATATAGTTGGTATTGGAAGCTAATATTGGCAGAAAGTTAAGTATACATATGTTGGGTGTATGTATAGTGGTGGCAGTGTGCTTTTAGTAATGATATAGATTAGATGCTGTTTGTGTGTCAAACTGATGGCTGTGAGTGGTTCATGCCTGCTACACATGATGCTTGTGTGTATGTGTGATGCTGTATGTGTTGATAAGAATTTGTGTTTAGAAATTTTATATGAACCCAAAAAACAGACATGGCAAGCGAAGGAAGGAGAAAAATGAAGGATTGGGAAAAAAGAAAGCAACACTATAAAAGAAACAAAGGAAAATGACATGATGGAGGGCTATTAGCAGGAATAATTCATGTGGTACAACATTGCATGCTTAAGATTAGCTCTATATGTATAGTATCTTATGCATATTCTGTCACCAACTCTTTTTATGTTTGAGATAATTATTGAGATTTATGATGCAAATGATACATTGCTATTCTTTGTTACATTTTTAATACAGTTGCATATGATTGGCATAAAGAGAAAAGAAAGAAATAGTCATTCATATCTTGTCTTGAGATCTTAAGTTTATTATTCGGAGCATCAAGTTAGCTTGAAGATAGTATGGGTTAAAGTTGAGCTAAGGTAATTTGAACTTTTCTTCTAGACCTTGTTTATTTGACCCCATCTATACATTTTGGTGGACGCATGTATCTCCAAATCAAATGCTCTTCTATCTCAATCTCCATATCTAGTGATCTTGGGTCCTAAGCTTGTATGTGGTCATAATGATAACCCATTTCTTGGCTATAACTTGTGACGTATATGTTCTGTGATACCCTTAAGAGTCGTGTCACCTATTTGGCAAATGAGATTGCCATGCTTGTATTAACGTGTGTCTACAGATGGGAGATGATTCATCCTACGGAGGTGTGAGGCTGTAGGTGACTCGTGTCTAGTTGTGAGATGTTTCACCATAACGGATGAGACCAGGTGTAGGCTTAGCGTTTGATGCCTGTTGGCAAAAGATTTGTTTGTGTATCATAGCTTTAAGTGGTATCTCACTCAAGCTCAAGGATAAGCTGCCAGCTAATAGCAGCCATCACTAAGTTAGTTGGAGCTAATGCCACATCAGCAATGTTAGTTAAGTAGTTAAAGTATAACTAACTCGTGTATAAGCATATTACAGGTTATTGTAAGCTCAGTTGAATTGATGATAATTCACTCATTTTCTCTCTAATTTTCATATTCTATCATGGGTATCAGACAATTTCTTTTTCTTCAGCTCCAAGCTTCCGTTAATGGTTTTTATCTTCATTGGGAAGTTATACTATACACCTTAAGAATTGTGTATTTATTAAGAACTGTACACCTGTAGTGAACAAAGACCAATAAATTTATGAACAAATAGTATAAAAGTTATAAACAAACACGTCAATTATTGTTCACAAATTTTTTTTACTATTTATTCATAATTTATTAGTTCACTGTTTAACATATATTTGTTTACTATTATTGCACGCACATATACACAAAAATATATTCATGTACACAAACTCATACAGTATTAATACTGTAAACAAACAGCATTAATATTTTGAACAAGCACTATTAATATTGTGAACAAAGGTGAGAGAGTACATGGAGCATGATGGTTGAAGGAGCATAATATAAATTATGCTCTTGATCTTTTGAGCTTGAAGACCTGTCGGTTTCTATATTTTTCAACTCAATTTCCCCGTGGGAGCTTGTTTCTCGATGGCGATTTCTCTCTGACATCTATTAGGGTTGATACCAACACGTCTTGGTTGAAGCTGGATCATCATCCCCTTCTATCTTGTAACTTGCCCTTGTTTGTGGGTATTCTATACCATATTTGGAGTGGGTCCCATCTGGCATGCCAATCCCTCAGCAAATCCATGGTCCAAATAAAGTCATTAGTTAGATAGTTGTTATGAATCCATTAACTCTAGAGAGTGTTTCTTAAAGCATAAAATCTCCAAGATAGTTTGATGAAAGCCACCATGTTAATATCATTTACCTTTAGACTTCTAGTCTTTCTTCCTCATATTAGCAACATATGTTATCCCACAACATGCTAGGGCGGGCTCTCTCGATAGAAATGTCGCAAATTTAGTTTCAATGGCACAAATTATAGCATTTAGAAGAAGCAAGCAAACAAACCAATAAGAAAGCATTTGGCTAAAAAAAATTTGATGTATTGAACTATTTTTGCAAAAGAGAACCATCTAGATGTCTAATGCTCAATTACTTTTCTACTTAGAGACTAACGTCTTGGGGCTTTCGTGTTTTAAGACCTAAGTGATCTTGCCCACAAGAGGTAAATAAATAAATGTACAAAGCTTTCTAGAAACCAATGGTTGCAAGGTACTTTGTCGTGAAAGGACCAATTTTGAAGTTTGTGAGGTTAGCGAATTCCCTTATGGCTGCATTATCACAGCATTATCACAACAAACAAAATTAATCTTAAATTTCCAATGGCTAACTTTGAGTTCCAACAAGAAACAAAACTAATCAAGGATGACCATAATATGAGTGGTTTGCCTTACAAAAGATGAAAATATGATTCTCAAAGGAGAGATAGTTGATCTTAAGTTTGGAGTATTTTGTGAGAACACCAAAATCTTAAAGAGTTCCATGCTTAGAGAGCATGCATGATAGAACTTCCATCGCAATAACAAATAGGTAAAGGGATGGAGGATCCCTTTGCCTCACATCCTTCTTATCTGCAAAGAAACCTGGAAGAGAATCTTTAAAAGATAGAGTAAATGGTGAAAGAAGTACACATGTACATCCATCTAATGAAATGAGAAAAGAAACCCATCACGAAGAGAGAATTGGTGATGAAGTCCTAATTGAGAGAATCAAATGCCTTCATCATATCAATCTCTAGTGCAAATCTAAGAGATATGTGCTTTCTTGAGTAGCATCTAAGGATATCATAAGTAATAAGGATGTCCTCAAATATAATAAAAGGGAATCACTTCTTGAGTTAACCAGTAATGAGTTCATAAATACACTTGTAGATAGTGCTACAACAAAATATGAGCTACAAGTCTTTTTCTAAGGCAAGAGCAGCCACCTTAGGCACAAGAGCAATAAAAATAAAGTTGATAAAAATAGAGAAGAGAAATATGAAAAGCTTAAACATTTACTAATGAGTAATACACGAGTATTTAAGGGTTTTTGCTATGGAACAAATAGGAAACTAATCTTCCTAATAGAGAAGAAAATAAAACTACTTCCTAAAATCACTATTACATAAAATCATATATTGATTCCTATAGTCAGGGTGATTTCTAGAATCAAGGTATTTCAACCCCTAATCAAATATGGTGCATAATTACAATGATCCACTAACATAATCACAAATCTTCCAACACTCCCTCTCAAGCTGACATGAAGATATCCTCACACTAAGCTTGCTGACCAAATCTTTGAACTATGCTTTGGGAAGATCTTTGGTAGGTCTATCAGCAACTAGGCTAGTTATAAGATATGTATATTATGCCACTATCCAATTTTTCTTTAATGAAGTGTTTATCCACATCAACATGTCTTGTTCTATCATGTAGGATTTGATTGTGAGCAATTGAAATTGCTACTTTATTGTCGTAATAAACTTTGATAGGTGTTTCTGTAGGAACCTTCAACTCTTCTAGAAGTCTTTTTATCCACATAACTTCATAGAATCCATGAGCTATTGAGCGGAGTTCGGCTTTTGCATTACTCCTAGCCACAATGCTCTGTTTTTTACTCCTTCAAGTAACCAAATTTCCTCCAATAAAGGTGCAGTATCCCAAGGTAGACCTTCTATCACTTGTACTACCAACCCAATCCACATTTGTGTATGCTTTCTACCTGGAGATCATCTCTCTTTTTGAATAAGAGCCCTTTCCCAAGAATTCCTTTGAGATATCTCAAGATTCTAAACATAGCTTCAAAGTGAGCAGTACTGGGTGAATGCATACATTAGCTTACAATACTTACTGCAAAGACTATGTCTGGCCGTGTATGAGCCAAATAAATTAGTCTTCCAACTAAACTTTGATAATGATCATGGTCAACCACTTCATTTTTAGCCACTGCTTCTAACTTCCAATTGGGCTCGATAGATGTATCTGCTGCCTCACACCCAGTCATTCTTGTCTCTTTGGGAAAGTCAAGAACATACTTGCGTTGATTAAAGAAAATTCCTTCTTTGGATCTTGCAAACTCCATGCCCAAAAAACATTTTAACTTTTCCAAATCCTTGATTTCAAATTCTCGCTTAATTTCCTTTTTCAGGTTGTTAATCTTAAGAACAACATCTCCGGTCATTATTATATCATCAACATACACAATTAGAATGGCCACTTTACCTTCAACAAAGTGCTTGAAAAACAAAGTCTGAATCAGTTTGGTTTTCTGAGAAGCCAAGTTTACTATAATGGCATGGCCTTAAGGGTCTATTAAATGGTTACATGGGTCTAACCACTAATTTAGTGGCTTAAAATAATAATAATAATAATAATAATAATAATAATAATAATAATAATAATAATAATAATAATTATTATTATTATTATTAGTATTTATCTTAGGGCTGGTTTATTGTTATCTAAACTCTAGATATAGTTTATGACTATCTGAACTCTTATGAGATTTCAATGTAAATTCTAGCCCTATGTAACTACTCTTGTATTGCTCCTATAAATAGGGGACTCTGTATTGTAAAGTGGTATCAACAATCAACAGAAACAATAAAATATTCCCTCCTCTTCTCTATCTTATATTTTCTCTCGTTTCTTGTTATTTATATTCTCTTTATTTCTCTTGTTCATATATTTCTTTTTTATTTTGTAGTTATTTTTATAACATGTTATCAGCACAATTAATCTCTATTGATCAAGAGATATGAAGAGATTATTATGAAGATCTGAAGAGAAAGAATTCTTGACAACATGAGGATATTCATACGAAAATCTTTGGTAAACTGATATTGCAATTATCGGTAAAGTTTATTTTAGGTTTTTTAATTTTATTTTGAATTATATATATTTCAGGATGTCAAATATCACAAACTAAAAGTTTGTTGTTTACTTATATTATGCAATTTGCCTGGAAAGCTGAAATTGATACCCATATAGTCTCGAACTAGAAGTTCGATGTTTTATTATATCAGGAAATGAAAATATGAGATGAACCCTTTGAGGTTAAAATCCATATGGATGATATGAATTATGGAGAAATTCTTTAATGGAAGGAAACTACGCATCCTTGAAGGATTGTGATAAATTAATAATATTCCTTCATTATCTCCATAGAGTCAGGCCTAAATATCACTTGACAAATGATATTTAGATATTGAAATATGACCATCAAAAAGCAATATTTCAAAACTCGCTATTAATAAATATAACTGTAATTATAGAATTCTAAAGTTGAAAGCAAGTATAAATCCACAATATTTCTCAAATAATTTTATGCGAAACAATATGGATGCCCTGAATATGCTCCAATATTATCAATATTACGAGTATGATTTGAAAATTATTTTTTGGGCATTATCACATCCTATGAGCAAAATAAGTTATGACAAATTATTATCAATTATCAATTTGCTCAAAATCATTCCTTGAATAGAATGATATATTATCTTATTATTATAGATGTGATTATAGATTATGATGGTCATATGGGTGCAACAACAATGAGGAGAATTCTTAAGAATTCATATATGCATTGTAAATATGTTGCTTGTTCCCAAGAGAAAAAACGATAAGCAGACAATCCCCTCTAAAAACGTTGAATCTTCTAAATGTTCATAACAAATTCAAAAGTGGTGAATAAATTGGTCTAATAAAATCTTTTATTGAACGTTTGAAAATGTATATTCCTAGACCATCATTGATGATATTAAAAAATTGACAAATTTTATCTTGGAACATGTTATGTAATATATTGCAAACTTATTAAAAAAGACAAATTGCTTATCAATTACTACTCCCCATTAGTCTAGAAAAAAAAATCCCATCTACATATTTTTTTTTGTTGTACAAAATATATCTCTATTGCTTCACCACAGTGCATAAGATGAGAATGCGAAAAAGGAGTTTGGAATTTATATTGATCTTGAATCTCAATCAATTATTAAATATTTTGTATCATCGACTAAGAATATTGAAATATCATATACTGCTAATTGTTAAAAATATTCCCAACATTAGGGGGAGAACAACAAAAGCTGAAAAATTGAAAAGTCTTATAGAATGTATCTGATCTTCACATAAGTCAACATAAGTTGAACATTCAAAAAATTATTTATTTGCATAGAGTTACAAAGATACATTTTTGGTACGAAAGAATGTGATGAAGTCACATATACCAACTATAAGTGCTTCTATTAACGTCTTAATAGACAAATTACAAAAATATATCTACTAGATGCTAATAGCATAGTAGACTTCGGTTTCAACTATAAAGGAGTAAAATAAGCAAGATGACATTTTTGAAATATTTGATATCTTGAAGATATCAAGCCATTCATGGAAGTAAAATATATATAATTGAGAAATATTATTATACTCTACAAGAGCATTAGGTATCTGAATATGATTGAAATTATTGGAAAATAAAGAGATTTCACTCAGTTATATTACTTTACTCTTGAAAAAGAGTGGAACTGAAAAGAGAAAAGCGATCATGATCAAATATTTGCATATGCAGTAGCTACTTATTATGATGAAAAGTGAGGATCATAAATTGAAGTCCATCTAAAGATATCAACATAAATAAATTTGGCCATATATACAAAAGATGCAATGCAGGCATATCTAAATGTTTTGATCCTTATTGGTCAACACATATTGCATATGGGATTGAGGGAGAGTGTGTTATAAGCCAATCCCATATTGCTTGAGAATTTCAAAGGTATTTGCCACATGGTTGCCTAGCTTTTAAATTGCTTATTCTAGTAAAGAAATGGGCTAATGTGTCACATGGTTATACCTTTTTATCATACTTCTTTCTTGTATAAACCAAGCATTGGTGATTTAGAATTAATTATAAGGAGATATGTTTTAATATGGTGGATGAAATTATATTAGCCTGGCAATTTTTGAAAGGAATTCAATTATACGTTTTACAAATATGAAACAACAATATGTGTGTCTTTCATGAGTTTGAGCTGAAACATCTCGAAAATTGAGATATATTTGCTTTAATACAAATCTTCTAAAGAAAAGGGTTTAATAACCCATATATAAGAGAGACTTATGAAGAGCTTCCATAAAAGAATTTTGATAAGATTATTTTAGCTCGGCCTAAAGTTCAATTATTATTTAGATAGAATATTATCCATCAATCACTTTGGCAAAAAAAAAATTTTAGAGCCAAACAACTCATATTTTGAGTGTCTGAATATTTTGATTCTTGACATTTTGATGGATCACCTTGATTTTGCAAAGATAACAAAAAACTATTGGTCCTAAGATATCATACCTCAATACATCTTGTTATACTGTATGTGCCAGCACAATTATCTGTTATTTTATTAGCAAGAGTTGGTTTTTACCAATAGAAAAGCCTTAGAGGTATTACACACAAATTTCATTATCATTATTATCAAGACACTCAAAATCAAAGTTGATTGGGCATGAAAATTGTTGAGTATTTATTGCCTCACAACGAGCAATATGTTTTCATATATGCTAAAATTATTACGCACTCATGCTCGTGAAAGCTCATTGTTATTGTTATCTCCCCAAAGCATGACAATTTATTACTCAGCAAATGAATGATATGAATTGTTTGAGTAAAGCGAAAATATATTGAAAGTGATTGAGCCTAGCATATAATGCTAAATCCATGCATGAACTTCGCAAGAAAAAAAAATGCTTATCAAGTTTCTCAAGCAAGAACTTGGCAATTTCATCTTAATTGATATCATGTATAATGATATTTGAGAAACTATAAGATTGGTATGTGTATTCAAAGATTTCTTGATATGTTTAAATGAGAGAGAGATAGATATGTGTTGTACTCTTTTTCCTTTAGCCTAGGTTTTGTCCCGCTGGGTTTTCTTGGCAAAGTTTTTAATAAGGCAGCATGAAGTGTATAACAAGAATATTATACTCTTTTTCCTTCACTAGGATTTTTTTCTAGTAAGGTTTTAACGGGGGATATTTTTAAGAGATGAATATCCAAGGGGGAGTGTTATAAAATTATTAATTATTATGGATATTCATCTTAGGGCTAGTTTGTTATTATCTAAACTCTAGATATGGTTGGGCTAGTTTATTATTATCTAAACTTTAGATATGGTTCATGACTATCTAAACTCTTATGAGATAAAGTTGGATGAGCTTAGGTATCTTATCTCAATGTAAATTCTAGCCCTTTGTAACTACTCTTGTATTGCTCCTATAAATAGAGGTCTCTGTATTGTAAATTGGTACCAACAATCAAAAGCAATAAAATATTCTCCCCTCTTCTCTTTCTTATATTTTATCTCTTTTCTTGTTATTTATATTCTCTTTATTTCTCTTGTTTATATACCTCTTTTCTACTTTGTAGTTATTTTTATAACAACCAACAACAACAACAACAACAATAATAATAATAATGACCTTCCTAGTTATCTAAGGATTCTATTTAAGGTAGGAAAAGGCTCAAAAAAGTGTAGAGCGTATTATGAGGTTATAGGTTATAAATGTCATGCCCCCAAATTTTCTAGACAATCGCCACGTGCCTAGAAAGAGAAGTCCTCCTAAGCCCGCCAGGCTACACATTCTCTATTACCATTATAAATCCATTAATGTATAAATAATATTTCAAATATTCTACAAACACAAAGAAAGAAAGAAAGAAAATCACTATCTCAACTACATGAACATTTTCTAGATTAATTTTGATATTACAATCAAACAATTTTATTCAGATCTTTATAGCTTGTTCTAGCCTAGTTAACCATGATCTAGTCTATATTGTCTGCAAGGAGCGAGGATAAAGGGGTGAGCAACATAATGCCCAGTAAGTAGATTTACCTCCTTCGAGTTAAAAAATGCAACAAGAAACCATCAATAGCAAAAAGCATGGCAAATGGTCATATCCAATAGTGTCACACACAAGCAAACTAATACATGTAAAATTTCATGATTCCATAATAGTAAATTCATGTTAGATGGGTTTCATGCTCGAATAACTTTCAATCTAAACTTTCATACCCACATACAATCCATAACTTGAATCAAGAATTTCAAATAACTCTTATGAAAGTCGATGCAAATAATTGGACAACAAATCATATTTCACAAATTAGATGATGGCTTTAAATCAACAAGTAAAACACCCGAAGAGACAATAGATTCTACTTATCTCTTTTCCAAGCTAGACGTTAAAAGGCTTAAGACTTTTAATAGTTGGTGTAGTCTTCAATCTCCAAATTCACGATCACGATTCCAATAGTTACAACCTCTTTGATTTTCTTTCCACTTAGTCGTCCTTTTGCTTATATTTGTAACTGGGGTTGAAGTATGAAATTGGGGTGGTGTGGTGGTAGATTTTATTCTCCAAAGAGGAGTTTATAGAGGAAGGTGATGGATTGTGTAGTTATGTTTCAAAGACTTTTGTTTCTTTCCTTTCCAATTTATTTGGTTGTTTGACCCAAACTTGTAGCTAGCATGTTTCTTGCTTTTTTACCAAAAGTATAATCCACTATATAAAATTAGTCCATACTTTGAGGACCATGTTTCCCTTAACCTTTGTTGAAGATTCCCAAAATTATCTTTATAAGGTTCTATTCCGTTTTCTTATTATTATTTTTTTCCCTAGTTTTACGTTTGCACCAAACATTTGATTAACTTTTCTCTATATTTTCTGTCAACAATCAAAACTTTCCAAACACAATGACTAAAACATGGAAGATGGCTAGAAGAAGGTTCTAAAGGATATAAAGTTTTAATGGAACTAAAGAATTTATGCTCGGGTATTACATTATCACGCCCTTTCAAAAAGTTTCGTCCTCAAAACTTCACTTATTTTCAATAATCAATTTTAAAGTCAAAACTCTAAGCTCAATCTTAAAGTTCAAAACTCTAAGCTAACACTTCCATTTCATGAGACAATCACAAAATATGACTGTCACTAGAATTTAAGACTACATATTTGTGGTTCTACTTTACTTTTGATCCGCCATTATCTATGTAATACATAGTGAACAATCATTAGACTACAACGTTAATTCAATGGGGAATGCTTACAGTCACTATCATAAAATATTTTAGACAAGATGATATAATTGTTTAAAGCAGAATATTAGGAGAATGTCAAGCAGTGCAATGACAAGCTGAAGTATTAGAGGATGAGGAAGGACATGAAAAAAATATCGCTTGATTAAATGACACATTAAAAGGAAGAACACCTAAGAAAGGGCTAAAGCCAAGAGTCTTGATGAGAAGGAAACAATTGTTCAAGGGGCATTTTGAATAAAAGGACATTACATTTACACCAAGAATGGTTGCACTAATGACTTGAGTCCTGAGAAGAATTAAAGTGGACATGTTCACAGTGGAGATTGTAAGGTTATAAAGGGAAATAAAGAAAGATGGAACTTGACAAGATTTAAAAATAATACATACCATGGCATTGATCGAGACAATCAAAATAAAGGACAACATCACTACTTGTGGATAATATGTAAGATAAGTAATAATGTATAAGAATATGTGCCACTTAAGCTATGGCTACATGGCAGTTAGTGACCACTTTCACACTTTCACTAAATGGGTATTTAAAGCCTCCCACTAAGTAAAAGGCATATCAATCACTTCACTTGGTGGCATGAATGCCATAAACACTTCATTTTTACTTTTCATTAGGTAGCTAAAAGCCAAGTTCACTTTCATTGGGTGGCTAAAAAGCTACAATCACTTTCACTAGATGATTAAAAAGCTATAATCACTTTCACAAATTCACAAACCGGTAGAAAGCCACAATCACTTTCGTTGGATGGATAAAAAAAGGCTATAATCACTTTCACTTACACAGCTTAAGGGACAATAGAATCGTCACTCAATCAAAATCACTTTATGGCTCGATGCAAAAACAAAGGAGTTCACATAAGTTAACCCAAATATGGTAAGAATTATGAAAGTGAATACAAAGGCCACCATAATTTAAGAACGCAACAACAATAACATATATTCACCAGACACTTTACAAAGGACAATAACTAAAGGCACTAGCAATTGTAAGAGTGGTTTTATATGATTAATTGGTATACACTAGTAACGAACAACCAAACAAAAGATTGCTCCTGAGTGTAATGGCAATTGCTATGGGCACTTATTTTAGGTGGAAAACATATGTGGCACAGTAAGAATATTAGAAATTTGAAAACTCTTACAAGAATCGTAGCATAGCATGCTACAAGATAGATAAAGAACTATGAAAGAAATGGATACAAATAAATTTTTAGAGATGACGAAAAGCTATCTGTGACTAAGTTCATGGTAAAACATCAAGAAGGTACTAGCACTAGCATGTTTATAGTTCCTTCCCATTAGAAAGCCCTTTAACGAGAACCACATTTAATGATAAAAATACTTATGATAAAGAATCCATGAATTAACTGTAGAAAAATAGCATATAATCCTTTACGATATAATATGATAATTAATAGGGAAGGTTTCATTTGCACTTGTGTCAAAATGTTCACTTATCTCTCGTGCTATAGATAATAGTCCACAATAGCATCTTCAATACTATAACAACTGTGAGAGCTCACACAGGTGGTTGCAAATAAGATTGCAATTGGACATCAAGTAAGTATTACATTTTTAACCTATAACTTAATCATTTAAGTTGTAGCATGGAGAATTAAGTGCCATCTAGCACCCTTCCTTCTCAAGCTACTAGTAAACGATTGGACTTCTTCCCATGGAATGGTTATTATCACAACATGTTACAACCTTCTTTTTGATTTTTTTTTCTGAAGGTGGTTCCAAGACACCTCTCCCTATCTTGAGTTGAAATTATTCTCATAATGATTTGATTAGCACTATTATTCCCTAATACTTCCTCCTTAATCCATATGCTATAATAATTTTATATTTTCCAAAGCTATTGGTCTACAACTTTGTGATCTAATTATCTTTATCGAATAAGAATTAACACTACCATAATAGATTGAAACACATCTTACTTAATTTAATACAACAAGATGTAATGGTTAATTTAATACAAGCAAATGCTTTTGAATTCAAATTATCGAGTTTTATCATCTTCAGGCAATTTATATGTCCTTATTTTTTAAATTATTGCTCCTATTTTTAACCTATAAAGTAGAAAAGTGATTTAATCATTAAACTATAACACTAATAGTCATACACTCAGTTTAATCTAGATTAACCAAGTTGATGGCTCCTAATTTTTTTCGTCAGATCATTAGATACCTCCACACAAGAAGACAAAATTTGCATATAAATTCTAGATTGAAGTCACTTCCCATGTAGGCATTTTCTATTTTATCACATATCTAGAATATTAAGTCACAAAGGAATAAGGATTAGATAATTTGTTGAGATTTTTCATTAAAATAAAGTGAGTATGTAAAGCCTTGAGCATGTTTAGATTTGAAGAATAGTGATTCTTAAGGATGGTCTCACACTTCTTCACTAACTAAGCATTCAAAGTTATATCATAGGATTTCTTACTTAATAGGATTCTTCTCTTGACAAATTACTCATGACACAAGCCATGAAGTCATGCATGAACTCTCTTGAGTTTGTCTACTCTTACCAACTGCTTAGTTAATCACAGCATAAGCATCCTTATTAACTCCTAAAAATTCTTCCTCTTTCTTTCTTTTTTTTTTTTTGCACTAAACTACAGAATTTTAAATTCTTAGTACATGTTAACCAATACCAATATGTATTAGCATAGGTGGACATAGTGAAGTTTAGAGATTGCATTTAGTTATTTGGCATACAAGGTTGGACCATTTCTTTTGTCACAATGACAATTACAAGGAGAGTATCATATAAGTTTTTCTTTATTATGTATATATATAACCCAGAATCTAAAAAATAGGATCATAGAACTTTGTTAACATGAAGGCAATTGCACATCCATGGTCAGTTCTCATGCATAACAAAAAATAAACAAATACTCAAAACAGAATATATATAGACTTCTTTCTTGATCAAGAATTCACAAATATTTTCCTTGTAACATATGATTGGTATAAAAAAGAGGAATAAACTGCATTACATTGGCAAATGGTAGAAGAAAGAACGTCCTGAACAATCTATGCCCAAAAACCAGATATCAAAGAAGTATCATTATTACGTACAAATGTTTAACTCATTAGAAAGTTGAAAATGAACAAAATATTAGTTAAAACATGAATCAGATCATAATGGACAATTATGATGATTCAAATGCTGCAATTTTCAAGTGAATTCTCATAATTTATTAATTAGCTATAAATAGCAATAAACAACCAAATTAGGGGGTTTAAAATAATAGAAGATGTCAAGGGACAATAGCTTTAGTACATTTAAAAATAAGCTGGTCTTATATGGGCAAAAGTTACATTAATCACTTGACTAGTAATTAAAGTGCTTTCCATTAGAAGAAAGGAATTCAAAGGATGATACATGCATCCATAAGATTTATTTTACTAGAATTTTCTTTTCATCTTAGGCAACAAAATTATCAGTTAATAGATGTAACGAGAGATTAAAGTAAGGCAGTGACAAAATAATTTTTAAATAAAGTGAAATTTCATTAGGGAACAATTTAACCTAGAACTGCACTAATCGACAAAGGACCCAGGAGATTTTTGGAGGAGTAAATTAAAGGATGGGATGTATAAGTAAAAGGATGATAAGAATTGTGTTCTGAATGCAAGATACTATGATTAAATCTTAAGACTGTAGTAATTTAACCATTGCACATTAGAGAAGGCAAAAAACATTCTGACATATTCACAAGATAATTTAATTATTTGCAGTCATATTAGAGTGCGGAAAAAAGCATCTTTATAAAGTACGTAAGTACCACATGACTATTGTAGTTTCACATGAAAATTAAATGCCTAATATGTTAAATACTAGTCAATACCAATATACCTGAAAGGGCTCGCATAAATGAGCTATCATTGTTTAATTCTATTTATCATATAGTTCAATCTCTTCCATTGTCTTAATAAGTGACAAGGCTAATGTAGAATTTACTTATACAACATGATTAGCACTAGAAAAAGGAGTAAGGTTCACTCTTATAAATGTAAAGCTGCCACGGAACTTGAGAAAAATGATAATTAGTTGTAACATAAGATGATATTAGTTTATGAAAGGAATTCTAATAGTTTAAATATAACTTCTTTGTTATCAATAGGCTAGAGTTATAGAGTTAGCTAACTATAATAATAATGTTTATTATGGGGTATGGGGTAAAGATCCCAACAAAATTTTGCATAAAAGTTATGCTTAACAAATATCTTATGTAAATTGGCAAATTAAAGAGTAAATGGTTGCACAAGAAATACTAATTAAAGTATACACGAAATATTAAATGAAAGCATGGTAATTAGATGATTATGAGACTAGGATTCCATAACAGCCAAGGTGAATAGTTGATAGATTAATGGTTTGCAATAACAAGGCTATTAAACTGATGCAACTAGAATATTGATATGTCTTGGTTTTTGTGTGTTTGAACTTGTATTTTCTTATGTTTTTAGAGGTGTTTTGTGCTTACTTGACGTCATTAGTGTAGTATTTATATAATAATTGTGCATAAGTGGTTTTAAATGTCTATAGTTGAGTTTTGTGGTTAAATGCTCCACTAAATGCTTGATTTTGTATCTTAGGTGAGCCATGGATTGATGAATGAGCCTGAACAAGGATGGAGGATAAAGAACGAAGATGTACTAGTCGGGAGATGAAGATCGAAAGCACGAAAAATGAAGATTGAAAGCAATTTGAGCTACCGGTCAAGCTTGGAAGCAAGACCAATTGACTGCCTAAGTGACCAACCAGATCAGTAAACTACTACTCTGAGTCGGTCGAGTGTAAGCCTAGAGCTCGACCGGCCAAGTCAGTGAGCATCCTTTTCAGAGCTGGTGGAGCAAGAAAAAGGAGCCGGCCAGTTGGCTAGGTTGACTAGCTATGCGCTGGGAAGATTATAAAAGCACGATTTTTAGCCAATTTGAGGAGACCTTTCATCTATTCTTCATCCCATTAAAAACCTAGCCCTTCATCACTTTCATCCACTTCACACATTCAATTCTGCGTCAATTCCATCCACAAACAAGCTTGCACTAGAGAATCAAACAAGGATTTAGAGACTTTAGAGCAAGATTTGTAAAGAGGAAGATGAGGGAGTTTTTCATTCTTCTATTTATTCTTGCTTATACTATGTTAGGTTAGCTCTAAATTAGAGTTGATTACTATTTTTGTAATGGGTTAAGGATCTAAACACTTGTTTTGAGATTTTGATGGTTACATATACATGCTTTGTTGTTATATTTCTATGGCTTGAAATTAAACATGTCAATGTGTTTAATGAAATGCCTCTATGAGTTTGCATGTGCAATTTGTGCTTAGATACTAATGGTAGTGGCCTTTCCTTAGCCTTAATTCATGCTAATGGTAGAAGCCCTACTTGCAACTACATTTTGATTAGTTGTGCTCTTTATGCCTTTAGTATAGTAGGTAATGACCTCTAGCATGAAACATGGTTAAAAGGATATCCATTATCATTTGGTGATCTAGGGGACCTAATCTCTAGTTTGAAACAAAGCTAAAACGTTAGACTCCCTATTAAGAAATTAATCAACATCCCAAGGACTTAGTAACTAGATCTTAAAGCTCTAGTTAGTTTGGACAATCCTATGCTTCTAATTGGACCCAGTTAGGGATAGGGTTGCAGCGATAGTTAGAGATAATAAGGCTAGTAAACTAAGCCCTCAATTAGAGTATTCAGACCATCAATAACCTCAAAGCAAAGATAGGAACCTAAAACTATTCCAAAAGAGCAATCATCCTTAAATTCCCTCAAAACCTAGTTGATTCCCTATTTCCATAGCTTGTTTTCGTTTTTCGATTCTCCCACTTTCTTTTTAGCTTTAGAATCTTTTAGTTGAGGTTTAAATTCAAAAACCTTAAAAATAGTAGTAGAATCACATGTAGCTATTGTAGGACGCACTTTCACATAGGAACCACACTTAGGTAGCCTTCTTGAGGAAGACGATCCCCGTACTTAAGCCCTAGACTCTAAAGTCTCGTGTGCTTGCGGGTGTGTTAACTTGGAAAATACGTCAAATACCATTCAAAAAGGTAAACGACATGGGAAGACGAGCAAGACAAATACAAAAGAAATGTTCCAATTACAAGAAACCATATGCATTACGCAACATACAGACATCTATTACAGCTCCTTAACACAGTTATATAGTTGTAATCTAGCCCACTCGTTGCACAAAAGCTACTCAAACTTGTATCTAATTAGATCGCCTACTTAAGCATTGACTAAGATAACACATTAATTTTAATATCCCATAAACCTATTAAAATAGTTTAGTTTATACACTCATCAAACCCTTCTAATAAACATCACCTCTAACCCTTAAAGTTGAGGTCACAGTTGGTCTCAAGAACTAATTAGACATATATGGCCATAAATCTTAAATGTGTCACTTCCAATTTCTGTTAGGCCTTTAGAGATCTTTAACCTAAAGCTCTGATACCACCTTGGCACGCCCCCAAATTTGCTAGACAATCTGGAACGAGACTACCGCATGCCTAGAAAGAGAAGTCCTCCTAAGCCTGCCAGGCTACACATTCTCTATTACCATTATAAATCCATTAAGGTACAAATAATATTTAAAATATTCTACAAACGCAAAGAAAGAAAGAAAGAAAGAAATATCACTACCTCAACTACATGAAAATTTTAGGTCAAGGGATAAAAAGCAATTGGCTAACAATCCACATTAATTTTGATATTTCAATCAAATAATTTTATTTGGATCTTTATAGCTTGTTCTAGCCCAGTGAACCATGATCTAGTCTATATGGTCTGCAAGAAGGGAGGATAAAGGGGTGAGCAAAATAATGCCTAGTAAGTAGATTCCGCCCCCCTTCGAGCATGAAAAATGCAACGAGAAATCATCAATAGCAGAAAGCATGGCAAATTGTCATATCCAATAGTGTCACACATAAACAAACTGATACATGTAAAATTTCATGATTCCATAATAGTAAATTCATGTTAGACGGGTTTCATGCTCGAATAACTTTCAATATAATCTTTCATACCCACATACAATGCATAACTTGAATCAAGAATTTCAAATAACTCTTATGAAAGTCGATGCAAATAATTGGACAACAAATCATATTTCATAAATTAGATGATACCTTTAAATCAACATGTAAAACACCCAAAGGGACAATAGATTCTACTTCCCTCATTTCCAAGCTAGACATTGAAAGGCTTAAGACTTTTAATAGTTGATGTAGTCTTCAATCTCAAATACACAATCACCATTCCAATAGTTACAACCTCTTTGATTTTCTTTCCACTTAGTTGTCCTTTTGCTTATATTTGTAACTAGGGTTGAAGTATGAAATTGGGGTGGTGTGGTGGTGGATTTTATTCTCCAAACAAGAGTTTCTAGAGGAAGGTGATGTATTGTGTAGTTATGTTTTAAAGATTTTTCTTTCTTTCCTTTCCAATTTATTTGGTTATTTGACCCAAACTTGTAGCTAGCATATTTCTTACTTTTTTACCAAAAGTATAAATCCACTCCATAAAATTAATCCATACTTTAAGGAACATGTTGAAGTGCCACATTATACTCTCGTTTGAAAGCTGAAATGTATGAATATTTTTAAATAACGTTTTCCTGGTTTATGTCTATGTTTAAGGTCAATAGTATTACATTATAATCTTTCTTAAGACATGAGTGATAATGTGAGTATTGATTATTGTATCGGACAAAGAAATCATTTTTTCTATCATGCTCATATGAAAATTGAGAGTTATTATCCAAGAAATCAATATTTCACATTGCATCCCATCATACCAAGCAATCATTTCTTTTTTCTTTTTCTTTCCCTAGCATCAGTATCATGATCAAAACAGAATGCTTCAAGTTTCCTAATTGAGACGATAGCCTCCAAATTTCTTTTATTCAAATCCCATATTCCTATTCTTAGTTGCAGCAAGTTAAAGTCTAAGCAAACATTCTTATGTTCCAAGCTATGTCTTTGTTGTATTATATGCATGGGTGCGGAAAATATAATAGTAGAACATATAAATTTTTCTATAAAAAGATCAATAAACTTTAAAACCATCTTATAAGAATTTGTGTTGGATTCATGTCTTATTATTTTTAGTCTAAGACTCCGTTTGTTTCGCAGAAAACATTTTCCTGGAAAATGTTTTTTACATTCTCCGGTGTTTGGTTGCCAAAAATGAAAAACTCAATAGAAATTTCCTGGTGAATGGAAAACAATGTTGCTGCTACTACTATCCCCCCTTCCCCGGCACATATATCACATCCTCCCCACCCCAAACCCTACCCACGGCCCGGCCTCTATCCCCTGGGCTCAGCTTCAGCGCCCCAAACCCCGCCCCTGGCCCCGATCCCAGGGTCGGGGAATAGGGCGCCAGGACGGGGGCCCGAGGCGCCGGGGGCAGGAGGCGAGGGCCAAAGGCGACGAGGCCGGGGGTGGGGGATGGGGGTTCCAATGGCGAGGGCCCGAAACCCTAAGCCCAAAAATATAATTTTGGTGTCATTAAAAAATATTTTTCAATTAATTTTTATTGTAACAACCAAACAATAGATGAAAAAAATTTTCATGAAAAACATTTTCCAAAACCATTTATTTTCCGCAAAACAAACAGAGTCTAAACCTGGAGTGTGGATGTGGATTTCATGATTTGGAGTATGGAGTTTGGATCTAATGTGCTATTATTGTAAATTTACAATGAAATTTTTTTTTGTTGGAGTTCGAATTTAATGTGTTAAAGTTAGGTGTTAAAAGTTTATGTAGTTTATCTATATTGGATTTTTCTTTTTTTGTTATTAACAGGTAAATGTTTTACTTGGTACAAGTCGAGTTTAACAAGTATGGATTCTTTTTTTTTTAACTTTGTATTTTCGGTGCCCCCACCACATTGACTTTGTTCACTAATGCCCCATAGAAGCGGGCCTGGATTTTTTTAAACCAACATGTGGGGATAGCGCTAGTGGTTTACTAATAAGGGCAAGTCAATTTTTAGCAAATGCAAGTAGGGGGCACGTGAACCCCATCCCTACCCCACTCCATTGCTATCTTTACTTGCAATATTACTTGTTTAGAAAAGAACAGTGATTTATGATCTGTTTGTTATAATCTTATTTTAAAATGCTTATCCTACTAAAATGAATGTACATCTTATAAGATTTAAGACATCTTATCACATGCATATATGAAAACTAAAAACATACTTTTCATCTTATAAGAAATAAGTGATCCATCTTATTTTATTTTTTACAACTATAAAATACATTATACATATAATAAGATATCTTAAATCTTAAAAAATATCTCCAAATTTCAATAAAATAAATATTTTAAAATAAGACCATTCCAAACACACTATTAGAACTTGGCCTTGAACTAACGCATGATATATCCTCTGCAATACAAGCTTCAAATGCCTCTGTGGTGGAAATCTGGGGTTGAGAACCCGTCATCATGCTCCAAGTGATTATGTGATGAGGAGTCATCAACCTCGTTTTCAAGAATAAAAGAAAGATCTTCCATGGGAGTTTTGCCAGAGTGGTCTAGCACCCTTTGCATTCAAGCTAGAGTTATTTCAAGAGATAGAAGACTCATCCTTCTACCCATGAGATCAAAGTTGAGGCTTTGAGACAGGTTCAGAAGTCTTTGGGGGTGGAGGGTGAAAGAAGCCGTGGTGTTTAGAGGGCGGTGTTGGTGGCGGATAAGGTGGTGTTGCAAGAAGGTTAGGGAGAAGGGATCTCATACAATCTAGTGATTCTACCATGTTCTGCTGAAACATAGGGTGGATTGCTAACTGCAAATCTGAATGTCTCAACCTCTCGGTCAGCTGCTAAAATAGCAAAAGATCTTAAATCCCATAACAAATACATGACATGCAAACAGAATAGATAAGGCCAATCAACAACATCAAAGTCAAGAATGTCAACTGCACTCTTGAGAGCAAAAGGGTGTTCTTACATGCAGTAAGATTTCTTTTATGGCAGCCAAGAAAGCTGTAATCCACCTCACCAAGAAAGCAATGACGGAAAACAGTTTTTCACGCAATGTTAAAGGTTTAGTTCCTTAAAGCCCTTATTAACTGCTCAAAGGCAGGGGAAGAACATAGTTTGAGGAAGCCATTCCTTATTTGCGAAGTTCTGCTCCTAGCCAGACCCACCTTTCTTCAGTTTTCCCAGTTTCGCTCCATCAACAGAAACAGACTTGGATCCACCAGCTTTTTCTCCCCCGCGTTCCTGGGGCTGTTTTGCTTCAGCTATGGATATGGATTTAGATCCTGCATTCTCAGTTTGATGTTCCTTCTGCTTTGCTTCAGCTATGGATATGGAGAAGTTCAGGAGAAGGTTAGTGAGAAGAATGAAGCATACTTCATATGTACTGCAACAATTTTCCTTGGCAAATCCATTGAGCTATAGCAATATGAACAGACGCTTAGGATTCACTACAAAAGGTGAACATTTTACATATAGAGATAAAAAGTCTTGGAAATTACAAATATTATTGTTCACTTCTATGCTACATCTTGGTCAGGTCAAACTTGTTTCTGAGTTTCTAGGGGAAAAAAAGAAAAGAATCTGTGAACAAATAATAGACCTCAACTCTACCAGAACAGAAAATGACCAAACAAGAAAGATTCTCATTAAACCAAAAATAGGCCATCAGCAAAAACAAAGTCATGAAAATGCCAAGTACCTCCTCTCATGCAACTGGCAACATTCTTACTGAAGATGAACGTGACAACATGAGGAGGTGGTTGTTTATAATTTTCTCTTTTAGTGATAATGCTGTTATTGATGACCTTTCAATCCGTTTTCCTTTAAGGTTCTTGCAAGGATACAATTCTAAAATATTTTAGAAAGACGATTCACAATTCAGGTAAATGATATTTTAGTTTAGTTTACAACACATGATTTCACAACTAAGCTTGCCATGAAATCTAAAGAAAGAAGCTGAAAGCTAACAAGAGTTCTCACCTGTTTTTCCTCGGCAATCTTCCAGGATCAAATATATAGGCGTGCATAAGCCTATATAAGCACCTAATTTTCACAACTATTTCTCATTACACCTATAAGAAAACCTGTTCCCTTTGATTCTCTTACGTTCTCTCCACTAATCTATCTATCTATCCTTTATGTGATCAATTCTTTAATCACAGTTAGAAGAAGCTTGACTAGGATCTCAGATGTTGATCAAGTTTCCCTGTTTGGAAGGTGATAGCACCGTATATGGGTTTCTAATAAGAAAATCACTCCCTGGGATGCCAGAAAAAGGTCAGTAACATCTGCAATAGCTTTCTCCTCCCAAGATAAGAGATGGAATAAATACAATATAGTGATTGAGGAGATAATGACCAAAATGACTTCTTTTTATCAACTATGTACCAATACGACAACTATTGAAAGAAATGAGCAAAAGAGTCAACTTTTCTAAAATCATGTTTTGAAGACAGATTTCAAAGCGGATCAGGTACATGTGGCACTCACTAATGTGAAAAGCTTGTACCACATGGAATTGTGTCTTCAACCCAGGATTTCATCTTTCTTTTTTTTATTTTTCTAAAATCATGTCTTCAACTCATTATTTCACTCTTTCTATTTTTTTGAAATTTTGCCTTCACATCACAATTCACCTTTTTTAATATAAAAACGTGAGTTGATCCCACAAAGACTAAAATGTCATTTCAACCCACAATTTCATCGTGCCTAGACAACGCCACATCAGCAAGTGCTCATTTTCCTCATGGCTGATGTGGCATCTCCAAAATCCTGTCTTCAAGACACGATTTTGTAACATGGCTACTTTGCTCATTACTTTAAAAAAGTGGTCATTTTGGTGTAGAATTTAAAAAAAATAGCACATGTAACTCATTAACTCGTGATTGGGTGGTCAAACAGTGACGGTGAAGGCATTCCTTTCCCAACCCCCACTTTGATGCAAAATAACTGCCTTTTAGCAGAATAAGGTAGCCGAAGTCAGTTTTCAACAATATCTTATGGTCCATGAAAGATTGTAGAAGTTTAGTGATGTTTGGAGTATCATTCGAAGGTTTTAAGCTGCTCAAGGACATAGAACAAGACTGGAGAGATCGGAAGGGAAAAGTGAAAATGGTGAGAAGACTGCCTCTCGAAAACACAATTGGAGAGTTGCTAAGCATCAACAAGTGAATCCAAAAACTTTCATCCGCAAGTCGGGGGAAACCAGAGACGTATAATAATTTTGACCCAATCTAATGACAAGATGAGTAAGTCATCCATGCAGATAATACATCCTCATCTTAGAGGTAAGCTTATTCCATGAAGTCTTACAACAAATTCCTATCTTCCCAACCATTCAAGCGAAATAACTTCCATTTGTCTAAATACTGTTTGAATTTGTTATTGAAATTAATTTATCTGCTTTACAATATTTTTGATGAAATATATCACATGATATCTAAAAGAATTAACTTTAGTGAGATATTACTTTGCTCCAACCGCTTACAACATAAAATGTGCTACTTACCATTGTTGATACGGGCAACAAATACCATATTAGTGCCACAAATATCAACTAGAAGCTTTCTTGTGAAAACGACACCTATATACACCCAGATGAAACAAGATTTGAATAGCAGAGGATGGTAAGATTGTTGTTTCTTTCAGGGTAAAGCATGATGAGAATCAAATACATGATAATAGTTTTCCAGAATAAGCGAATCAGTTTCAACCAAAGAAACTGCATGTGTCTCAGATACAAAAGTAAAAGCATATCCAAGTAGCTTTGGCAAAAGCAAAAACTTTATATGACAAAGTGTTCAGAGTCATTATAACGGCCAGAGTGCAACTTACTGCTGTGAACACTATATTATGAAAATTCCATTAGGAACTTCTAGTATTATAATAGTCAACGGCTCAGGAACAAATCAAACTAATGGGAAAAGAATTTACAATGGAAAGAATCAGTGCAGGATGTAGGAATAAGCTTACCTCTAAGACGAGGGCGTATCACATAGACATAATTCATATACCGTTCAAAGTCTTCCTCTGAATAAAACTCCTGTCCTGTTTTCTTATTCTTGTAACACTGCAACAAACAAAAGAAAGAGTAACTAAATTCTATCACTGGAGGAACTTACCAGATAATATATGAAGCCTTATTATGATACCAGATCTGATGCAGGAAAAACAATATTAGCAGTGCCATTTAACGATGCATGAAACCATTAAGCACAAAATAGTTATAGCAATTCTTCTTAGGCAGAGTCATAAGTTGAACTTATGACGACCAGAGAAATTTGAAAATCATCTAGTTTCACTACTTACAGTTACCTATTTCAATTAGAAGACTAGAATGTCACATTATTCGAAGTAAACTTCAAATCCATATTATGATACTATAAAATAATGATAAGTTACTCAGTGTGGCCCTTATAAATCTTTTAAGAAAAATGTGTAAATAGATGTCCCGATAAGAAGACACTTCCCGCTGCAAGTAAGTTCACTAGAGCTTTGCAGTTAAGGTACTGAATTAATGCAATGCATAATTTCTTCAAAGTTAGCATCTAAACCATAGCTTACAACACAGAGAGCCAATATCAATTGCATCTCTAGCATCGCTCAGATAGAAACTTTCCAGAAAAATTTACAATAGGTCATGGTTTAGCAGAAACCCCATTACCATTTAAATGGACAAAAGTCACCATCACGCTATACCAAAGCCATGTAACCACTTTGGGAAGAGTTCCCACATGCTTCACAAAAGCCACAGGGGAAGAAAAAATTCTAGGAACTTATCAGAATCAGAAAGAGGAAGTAGAATGTTGCAAATGCCACAGGGGAAGAAGAAAAGTTTCTAGGAATTTTTCAGAATCAGACAGAGGAAGTACAGTGTTGCTTCACCAGCATGGCCATGATTAGAGGACACAATATATATTTGAAGAGGCACTACAAGCTTGCTCATAAAACTCGTGCAAATGAAGAATACAGCTCATTTACGACAATGCACTGTCTTATTAAGTAAGCATCGTAGCAGTAGGACACAGAACTCCAATGGCCTTCTAAATAGCAGGCAATGAGAATGATGGACAAGAAAGACATGAGTAATGTGTCCGTGTACGGGTTGCGAATTCTGGGTTTAATCACCAATGAAGTTTTGCTTTACCTCAGAATAACGACAATAAACATCAGTTCTTGAAAAAAGAAAAAAACTTGCCAGCCAGATATAATAAACTTTTGCAAAAAATCTTGCTTCTAATATGAGACTAACAGAGAGGAAGAGTTTCAATTACCACAAGTTTGGAGCCCTTCTTAACCTTAGTAATCTTTTCCCAGTTGTGACGAAGTAAAGCCACATCTTCATCTGCCATTTACAAGATATGCGGCTTTGTTTTCTTCTGGAGAAACTAAATACAATAAGCATGATTACGAAAGAAGGTAAGAGATAAAAGGCCTAACAAGAATACAGAATTGGAAAAAATTATTAGATCCTAATGTTGACATCTTATTTCAAATATTCATGTTTCTCCATTAAAATACTCATTAAGCATCTCTTTCAAAAAGTAAGCTGAAAATTATGAACAACAACAACAAACTGGCCAGTAGCATATAGAGGTATCTAGAGTATCTAAAATTCGGAAAGCAAAATAGAGATGTGAGGTTATAAAGTTCAAACATGAAAAGGGCACCATGGTTATACATATTTCCACTTTTTGTGAAAATTACATTGCACAACTCAGGCGTTTGGCAAGAAGATACATATACATGAGTTTCACACTATGCCAAGGGCAAGAAAAGAAGATAGATATTGGCACTCGCAAAGGAGAAGACGAACATTAACATTATCCTATTCCGCAATGTTGGAAATGAAGATACAAGAAATATATAAGCACTTTTCTTTGAAGGTCTTGAAGAAGTTAAAATAGAAAACAATGGAACTGTTCAGAAGAAAGAATGTGACTAAAAGTGACACTAGAAGATGCATATTTGACGGGTCAAGATAAACACGTTGACATTCACCATAATAATTTATCTGTTTATTCTACTCGAAGCAAATACATAGTCAAACAAGATGCATTGCAAACAAAGATGTGCTCAAAGCAAATAAGAACTAGGATCATAACCTAAGGAAAATTTCCTATGAGGACTTTAGAGAGAGAGAGAGAGATCCTAACTTAAAATAAACTTTGGATGGTGTCCAATATATATTACATTTTATACACACACACCCCCCCTCTCTCCTCGGGGGGGCCCCACCTACAACAAACATAATAAACAAGGGCTCGTATCTAACGAATATTACATTTCAACCCTATTGTGATAACTCCAACCTAAAGAAAGCCATGTAAAATAATTTTCTCTAAAGAAAAAGAAAAAGAAAAGAAAATAGCACTAACATGCATACCACAAGGAGGTGCATGAAAGAGGTTGGCTTATTTCTTGCCTAGCAATCTGAAGTTCAGAAAGCAACAAAAGATCCCAATAAACATGGATGGCATTAGGGTTGATTTTGCAATGGAGACATATTCTCCACTCGGACAGTACTAAGAAGCCAAAAGAAATAGGCAAGAAAAGATTACCAAAGGTTTTGGTGAATTTCAAATCTGTCAAAAATGTAGTCTTCATTTCAATTATCTTAGGACCACAACTAGGTTACTTATAGAAAACTGTTTTCTTTTTTCTAACTCCAGTTTTCTGAGAAAATTGGAGTTCTCATTTTCTATAATAAACTAGAAAAAAGCGTTCACAAATGGAAAATAGAAAATAATTGTCTCATCTACAAAACTAGAAAAAACATGTCTAATTGTTAATATTTTCAAAAATTTTTCTTTAAACAAAAATTAGAAAATGCATTCTGAAAGTTTAGAATTATTTTCCAAATTAAAAAGTATATCTTTTCAAGAAAGATTAAGTGAAGGATTTTATAATTCATGTGCTGCCATTATTAAATCAGTTATCACTCTGGTTTTGTTATTATTAAATATTAATAGTGTATACATTATATGTGAGATGGATAAGTGTTAGAAATAAAGTGTAAAGTGATTGTATGAAATTAAATTAAAGAATTAATTATATGTCAAATAAGGGTTAGATGAAGTTAAATAAAGTTAAAAAAAAAAAAAGGAGTAAGAAAAGTAAGACAATAAAAAGAATCAAACCAAGGATCACGAAATTAGTGTTCCTCATTTTTGGGCGTGTTTTCTAAGTAGAGAATTGTTAGAAAACACTTCATTTTATTGAAGGAAACTCTAGAAAGCAACTTAAAGTTGTTTTTCACAACTCTTCTTTAATTTGGAAAATTTGGAAGACTAATTTCCAATTTTCAATTTGGAAAATTTTGCTTAGTGAACAAGATAGTCCATTTTCTGTTTTCTTATTAAAATTTTTTCTAGAAAACAGCTTTAGTTTTTTGTAAGTAAACAGGGTATTACCTTCTCATTGGTGGACCAGAAGAAACAATGCGTGCTTTTTAAAAGCTGAGATTCTTCTATTCATATACGTGAAAACAGATTTTCATTTTTCAATTTAGTGATTCCATGAGTAATATAAAAGATATTAAAACTTTCTTTAATGGTGCACATTTTTTACAGACCTCTTAACAAAGAGATTAGAAGTAATCTTGTTAATATATGCAAAAGAGGAATATAAAAGAGCGTGCACCACTAAAACAAAATGCCAATAGCAGCTGTCATTTTGTACATGTAACTTGCAGTAAACATGGCCGGAATTTCCTACGAAGAAAAAAATCTAACACCTCAATCAAATAATTATGTCACCCTTTATGGTAACAAGATTACTTGCAGCAATCAGACAAATGAGCATAAGTGATCACGGATCTAACACATACATAAGCAGAAAGAGCAGATCTAAAAACTTCTAGAGAAATTAATCATCAAGCTGAAATGCAACACATGCAGAATCACATACATGGTAAAAAGAAAATGACAACAACAAGCGAATAGATCTAAGGTATCTTGTAAGCAAATCAAAGGAAACAAGTGAAATTGTTTTCATAAAATTGATAAACAATGATATTTTTAGAAAAAAGAAGATCTAGATTGTGAACGTACATTGGGACGCAAACAGCACGATGAGAGAGAGCCAGATAAGAAGTTGGTCGAAATTAAGTAGCAACAGCGACAATCACGATGGACTAAGTGAATCTTTTATATGCCCGAGATGGTAACTCAGGGGTATTTTAGTCTACTAGATTAAATGGGAATACGTCATAAAAATATCTATACTTTATCATTTACCTAAAAGTTTCTCAGCTTCAATCTCTATTGAATACGGCTTAGAAAGATTCATATTGAAACCCAGTGCAGCTAAACCCCCATATTTAGACAAGGTCAATGGCAGTTATAAATCTGATACATCCTATTTCTCAAAATTTACAATCCTTCCCCTCCAGGTTTTCAAGTTTTGCATTATAAAGAGTTACATAAATGAGTCTCGCATGTTATAGAAGGTAAAAGTGCAACCTTGGTATATCTTAACAAACAAGAAAGACATTAACTAAAATTGCTAAAATTTAATCTAAGAAAACATAATTTCAGGAAAAAAAACCTGTTCTAAACTGGCTTTCAGCACACTCAGCTTCAACTAATATCTCTAGTTTCTAAATGGTAATTGTGGATTATTAAGGTCACATTGGGTACTGAAACAGTAGGCTTTACCTTACCCATCTTCTACCACTCACCTGCCTGAACTTTAAATTCAAAACACTTTTGATCAAACATGGCTTGATTCAGTTATTACTTACTTTCATATCAGTTTCATTTTACATGAACAAAATAAATAAAGCAATAGTGACTAAAATGCAGCAACATAAAATTTCTGCAAAACTGAAATGAAAGAGGCAAACCAGTTGGCAATAATAAATTGAACTAATTAATAGATACATATAATGGATGCAGAAACGAAATCAAAACAGATATTCCATTTGCGTCATCTCATTATGAATTGAGATTTTCAATGCATCATAGCACTCCCTCCTCTGCCACGCCAGAGGAAGGGAGGTGTTTGACGCAAGGACTCATCAAAGTGATGCATTGTTCCTGTAAGTGGCACCGCTGTTTCAACACTTCCCCTTACGCGTTTCACATAGAATCCCACAATTCTTTTTTCCTTTCCCAGGTGATCTTCTGCAATTCTTTTCTTCTAGATGATCCCATACAACTATTATCATATCGATTAGTGTGTTAATTAGAAGGTCTGCAAGTATGAAGGCTGCCCTGCATAAGAGGGATAAAGACCCAGAACCGTCGGATCAACACTCAAACAAGATTTTGCCCGCACAAGTTAACAGAAGAAATAGCTTTCTAGAGATACAAATGCTGTCTTAAGTTCACAACCCCACCTGAGAAGATAAGACTTCTTTTGGTCTGCCTGAATTAGATTATTAGCCATTGTATGTGGCTCCACAAGTTTCCTTAATTTACATACTCAGATTTTCTATGATATTCATGCAAAAGAAAGAAAACTTTTCTTGTAACTTCTGTCCTTACTGTTGCAAGGGCTTCCTTATTTTATTTCCAAAACCTACTAGAATGTTCTAAATTATGTAAATAAATAATTAGACTCCTCCATCTGGTAGTTAATTGCTCATCCTAATATACCACCTCAGTTATCTAACAAAAAGTATTCATCTTTGCCAGTCATCCATTGCTTTCTTTAAGTAAATCATCCATCACCTACCAAGAACATTATTTATCCATAGCAAGCGTAAGCACACATAAGACTATGTTAAAAGAAGAAGCTACCAAACTTTCTGAACCAATGATCAATAAGAGCACTCCTAACAGACCATTTTATGATTTTAATAAAGTCTTAGATACTCCAAATTAACCTTGTCACAAGTACACAAAGTAGCAATAAAACAAATAAAGAAAAAAGAAAACAGTTTACAAGTCACTTAACATGCACATCAGAGTGTTCCACGAAAGCTCTTGGTACTTATTCACCCTTATCGCAAAATAAAGTGGACGATACAGAGTCTGAGATTACATCGGTCAACCAATTAACACGACAGGGTAGCCCAAAATCATTATCTACTAAATTAGGACCTCATATTTTCTCGACATGGGATACTAAAATTTACACCAGTAGACAAGCTTTGACATCACTGAGCCGGTTAGAGCAACAACAACTTTAGTACTAGTAGAAGAAAGGGTGACACGAAAAACAGCAAAATTATGCATATCTTCTCCAAATTTAGATAGTAATTGACAAAAAAATGTCCCAAAATCTCACTGTTCTATATGAAGCCCAAATTGCATAAAGTAATAACAAATTGAAATCGAATTATCCAAAATGCCATTCTACTGCACGCACTAGCCATCTGTGATCTCTTAGCATTGAATTATCAAAAAGAAAAACAATCAGATACACAAGTATATAAACACACACACACACACACACACATATATATACATACACAAAGTGAAAGACTATGTATATTTGGTTTACCATTTACTACACGCAGTAGCCACAGAGTTTCACATCCTGTGCCACGCCTGTGGACGAGAGGCTGTGTTGGCGGCGAGTCCTCATCGGAGTGATGCGGCGCTCCTCCAGGTGGCGCGGCGCGGCTTCATTCAAACGGTTTCCTTTGCAAACTTCACGCAATATTGGATTTGAATCATCTCGTAACATTACAAGATCACGTAATATAGAATAATTATAAAGGATGGTGAAGCCGAGAAGAATGGTCACCATATTAGATGGCGTGTTCATGGCTTCCTAGTTTGGTAAGAGGGATTCTCCAGATTTACTACTGCTACTACATATGCATATGCTTAGGTTGCTTTTGCAGCAATTTGTTGCTTTAAGGGTGCTTCTTGAAAAGTATACCTAATATGATTTTATGTACCACGGAGAGTTAATTTGAAAAAGGGAAAATTCTTCATTCAATGAAACTGATGTTAGATTCACTCCAAAAAAAAAAAATTGTAGATAGGTCAAGAATAAAAATTGTAGGCATAAATCAAAAATTTATAAGTGAAAGAACAAAATTTTTATCAATGAATTTTTATTCTTGACTTATGAATTTTTTTTTTAAATTACAAAAATTTATAGTTCCTGACCTACAAATTTTTGGCCTTTCTCTTATAAGTTTTTATTCTTGACTTAAGAATTTTTGTTCAAAAACTATGAAAACTAAGATCAATTTAAACTGATGGAAAAGTTTTCCTTTGAAAAGAGTCATGTTACAGGGAAACCGATAGAACAATCACCAGGAACTCAGGATCGGTTGATCCATTTAATAGCATATATGGATTGGCTTTTTTTTAAAAAAAAAAAAAAGAAGGAAGTATATTCTCTTGCAATAATTATTTGGTTTAACTTGGGAAAAAAAAAGTTAAAATACAATTTTTTAAAAAGTTAGAATTTTTAGTTTTTTAAAAATATATATTTTTCAAAATTTACTAAAAAAAAAGTGTTTTTGAAAAAGTTAATACAAATAAGCTCTAAATTTTGCTTAATCTAGTCATGTTTAATAACTGAATATGTTTTATCTTTATTAGTTAATTACAGTTGTGTATGTACATATACATGTATATATGTATGTACATAAACGGAGTTTTTTTATAAATAACACAAATTAAATAATAAATTTCAAAAATAGCCTTATTTTTTGTTGGATTGCAAAAATAGCACTTTTGGTTTTTCAATAAACGAAATCGGGTATTCAAAAAACGAAAACGTGCAAAATATACACGTAATCGTAACATAAGATTTTTCGGCTATTGAATAGCCGAAATTGGCTATTCAATAGCCAAAAAATCTCTTCTCAACGGCACAATATATAATGCCCTTGATTTTCGTTCTTTCGGTTTTTGAATAGCCGAAATCGGCTACTCAAAAACCGAGCGTTTTGCTATAAATACCCCCCCAACTCTTCTTCCCCACCCGATCTCAAAGCAATCCCCCCCCCCCTTTTACCCCACGTTTTTTTAGCCATAAAACTCAAAATCTCACTCAAAAAACTTCAAGCCTAGGATTTTGCCTCTTATTGTAAGTTTTTTTAAGTTTTTACTGATTTAAAGTATTGTTTTTTTACGTTTTCTTCAAGTTATTTCATGTATATGCATGTTTCACATGTATGTATAGTTGTATGTATTATATTTATGTATATATTCATGATGTGCATGTACATATATGTTGTGCATGTTTATGTTACGTATAAACATCTGCCGATATGATTGTTAATGTTATTGTTGTGTAGTTTAGTTTAAGATGTCGATATTTGAATCACTATGTTGAAATTGTTATTGTTACTGTCAATATAATAATAATAACAATTTTGATAATAATAATAATAATAATTAATTATTAGTGTTATTATTATTATTATTAGTTTTATCATTATTATTATTATTATTATTATTAGTTTTTTTAATCTTTTTCTTATTCTGATTGTTATTATTATTAGTTTCATCATTATTGTTGGTATTACTATTATTATTATTTTTATTTTTATTAGTATTAGTTGTATTATTGTTATTAGTATTGGTATTTTTGTTATTATTATTACTATTATTAGTTTAATTATTATTATTACAATTATTAGTTTTATTATTATTATTATTATTATTCTTATTATTGCTATTACTATAATAATAATAATAATAATAATAATAATAATTATTATTATTATTATTATTATTTATTTTTATTTTTGTTATTATTATTAGCATTATTATTATTTTTTATTACTATTATTGGTATTATTATCATTTTTATTAAAATATATTTTATTATTCTTCTTTTTAGTGTTATTATTATTATTATTGTTATTGTTGTCATTTGTATTATTTGTTTTATTATTATTTTGAGTAGTAGCAGTAGTAGTACTAGTAGTAATAGTAGTAGTCTTAGTAGTTGTCTTCTTTCTTCCTATTATTATTATTATCAGTAGTAGTAGTTTTATTATTATTTTTATTAGTATTAGCTTTATTATTAGTTTTTTTATTCTTATTCTCATTCTCACTGTTGTTATTATTATTTTTTTTTATTGTTATTATTAGTAGTTGTATCATTATTAATGTTATTATTATTATTATTATTATTATTATTATTATTAGTTTTTTGGGCTGGACGACATCAATGTCGACTCACAGTCGTTCTGATCCTGTCAACATCAACAACAACTGGGAAGATTCCCATGCCCGACAACAAAGCAACGGGTACACCGGCTTTCGGTGCAAAAGGTGCCACGCGTCTCCAACTTTTGTCACCTCAACATCAACTTTCGACAAAAGGAGTTCACGCGTCAACACTGTTCAACACTTTTTGTCAAATCAACAGTGAAGATTCCTGACCGCGTCCCATGGCTACAGGAATCCAAAGTAGATTAGGACTGTTTTCTTTTGTTCTTTTCTCTTTTCCCAGTCTATTTAAGACTGATTCATTTGTATAGAACTTAGGATTTGAATAGAGGGGAGAACTCGCTTGTATATTGAGTGTTTACATTTCCGTACTTCCGCTTCCTCTTGTATTTTGAAGATCAATAATAACAGTTTTATCTTCAACAGGTTTGTCTTCAACATACAATATTTTTGAATATCTATTTATTTTCCTGTGCTTTCAACAATATCTTTTGTTAAGGATTCTGTCCTGGGTTGTATTTGGTATCAGAGCCAAGTTTCCCTTGCTTGTATTATCAATTCAACTTCTGTTCTTATTAGTTTGAGTGTGTGTCTAGTGTCCCGACTACATATAGCGGCGTGGTGTAAGACCCGGTGAGCCGAGAGAAGGCGTTTAGGGCAGTGTAATATCGTTCGCCGTAGCAGTGTCACCAACATTCATAAGAATTAATATGGATAGGTTTTGGAGAAATAGTTCAAGTAAGCACTTTGCATTTGCATCCAACATTAATTCATGCAGTATCATTAACAAACAAAAAGAAAAATTTTCTGAAATTAATCAACATCTTTCTGATTGGACCTTGCCTGAGGTTCCAGTCTCTCAAGTCTACAAAACTCATACTTTTGATTTTGCAACAAGTTATCAAATCAACACCGTTGAATAGACCATGAGTGTTAATGAGCCTGTTCAATCCCTTCAACTCTTATCAACTAAGGCCATTCAAAAACATGCACAAAAATATAATTTTTTGCATATAGGTTTAGTCACGGTAGCGATTAAACCTTTGACTAGGGATGGTCTCAACACCTCAGTTTTGTTATGTCTTCGTGATGCACGTCACCAACAATATGCTGATTCTTTGATAGGCACAGTTGCCACAAGCCTCTCGAAAGGACCAGCATTTTTCAACTATTACCCAAATTTTTCTGTTTCTCTTCATTGTCCAGGAACTCCAAAAGTTTTAACCTTGGACATGAAAACCAGTGGTTTCAACATGGATCCCAACATTGTGTCTTTAGTTGTAATTTATCGTGTTCATTACAAAGTCATGAAAACTGTTTTGAACCCGAAAGCTTTAAAGACCGACAACAAAGGGGAAACCCTTCTTTTGCAAACAACTTTTGAAAACAACAAAGGATTAACATTTGTTCCAAAGGCTATCAAATGGAATGAAATCGAGATCCCTTCAGAATGGACGATTTCAACTCCCCCATCAACGGTTCCTCAACAACACGACGATCTTTCCTCAATTGAACAACATCAGGATGGTACCGTCGAGATCAAATTCAACAGCCAAGATCGACTCAGGTTTAGAACTTCTGACTTTGAATCGGTTAGGAGATCTACTTCCTTCCGTATTCCCTCTGAACCTGAATATCCATTCCAACATGCTCCTGATTGTCCTTTCAATCATGCGCTTCCAAATCCAACATCCCTCTTGGCACAGTGGAAACTGTACCAGTTCCTCAAAATGTTTATGTTCAACAACCAAACATGTCACCAACAGCCAGTGATATGGTTGGATCTTCTTTTCAAAATGACCCTTCGTCATCTTCAACAAAAAACCTTTTTATGGTCAACACTGAATTCAAAATTGATGTTTCTTTTCTCAAAAAGGATTTCAACTCTTCTCAAAATGAGGAAAAAAGAAATTGGTTTCTTCAACAATATTCCCGATCTCAAAAGGATGAAATTCATGAAGAATCGTTTCATTTTCTGCGACAGAATAAAATCACTATGCCTTTCTTCCGGTGGTTTGAAATGTTTGCAGAAGCTCAAGAAATTGAGTATCCTTTTTCAACTAATCTTCAAATGGTGTCTTCGTCATCAAAACCGTGGTTACTCGCAGATCAAAAGACCACGATTGACTCTAAAAGACCTCCATTTCAAAACATTCAATTGTCTTTTCAAAACTTTTCAATTCCAGCGTCTCCTGTCAAAGGACCCTCTACCTCTTCAGATCTAGGTAAAGAAACAACAATTAAGGAGACTAACAAGATAATTGAACAAAACAACTTCACTAACCAATACCTTGACACTATTGGTTCCCAACTCGACAAAATTGAAGCTCTTGTGTCCAAAGACCCCATTCCTACAAGAACTTCTTCTTCAACTCTTCCTTCCCCAATCATCAAATCCTCTTCTCTTCCCCCAGAAGTCAAGCTCAAAGAAAATCCCAACGCTGATCTTCTTAGGAAAGTAGAACAACAGATAGAGATGTTACAGTCTCTATCCCTTAAAGGAAAGGATAAGGTAGTTCCAAAAACTCTTTCTCCTCAAGTGGTGGCTTCCAAATCAGTCATAAGGCCTCCACTAACTCAATCCTCCTCTTCACAAGTTCCAAGTTTCATCTCTGAGATGGCAAATAAATCTCCAGAGACTCCATCTCAACACAGATCTATTGCAGTCATCCATCAGGATCCAGATCAAGAATCAACATCCGATTCTGATTCATCTATCTCTGCAATAGAAGAACAATTTTTTCAACAAGAATCCCTTCCTCAAGTTCAGGCAATAATCAACAAACGTCTCGTTAGCGCAAAAATCTTCTCAACATTCGACATGAAGGGTACATACAATCAAATTCAAGTCAGAGAAGAAGACCGATACACGACTGCATTTAACGTCCCCTTTGGCCAATATGAGTGGAACGTTATGCCTTTTGGTCTTAAAAATGCCCCCTCCGAATTTCAAAAAATCATGAATGACATTTTCAACCCCTTTTCAACATTTTCTATCGTTTACATTGACGATGTTCTTATTTTTTCTGACAACATTCATCAACATTGGAAGCATCTGCATACATTTGTGCATCTCATTAAATCTAATGGTTTAGTGGTATCTGCTTCTAAGATCAAGTTATTCAAAACCAACATTAGGTTTCTAGGCCACAACATCACTCAAGGCACTATCATCCCAATCGATAGAAGTCTAGAGTTTGCGTCTAGATTTCCTGATGAAATCATGGAAAAAACTCAACTCCAGAGGTTCCTAGGATGTCTCAACTATGTTTCAGAATTCTATCAGGACCTCACCAAAATTGCAAAACCTCTGTACCAGCGTCTTTCCAAAAATCCTTTACCCTGGTCAGATCAACATACCAACACAGTCAAATTACTCAAACAGAAAGCAAGAACACTTCCTTGTTTAGGTCTTCCTCACCCTGAAGCCTACAAAATTGTCGAAACTGATGCCTCAGAACAAGGTTTTGGTGGCATTCTCAAACAGCGTCTTTCTCCCCAACATCCAGAACAACTTGTTCGCTTCACTTCTGGATTTTGGAGCCCAACACAACAGAACTATAGTACTATAAAAAAAGAAATTTTGTCTATAGTGCTATGTATCACAAAATTTCAAGACGATTTACTCAATCAAAAATTCCTTTTGAAAATTGATTGTAAAGCTGCAAAAGATATTTTGAAAAAAGATGTGAAAAATCTGGCTTCAAAACAAATCTTTGTAAGATGGTAAGCTCTTCTTTCAATTTTTGAATTTGACATTGAGTTTATCAAAGGAGAGTCCAATTCCCTTCCGGACTTCCTTACAAGAGAATTTTTGCAGGGACAACAACAACAACAGTAATGTCTTCGTCAAAAGACAAAGGCAAAGGGAAAGCAACATCATCAACAAAGATGCCTCCACAATCCAAAAGTTGGTACTCAATGAGTACTGAATCAATGGCGTCTGCCCAGTCTTCATCAACACCTCCACAGAAGACTATGCCAATCACAACAACAAACACCTTTTCCCCTCTGAGAACATTTTCTCAGGCAACTCAACAATCACCATCAACACCCTCATCTCAAGCCTCACAAAAACAATCTCAACCTCCCACAAAAAGCCAATATATCCCGCGGATATCCCTCAGAATCTGCTGGATTGAAAAAGACTTCGTCAACATTAAGGAGCCTTGGAAACTCCTTCAAGAACTCTCTTTTCCTTTTTATTTTCCAAATCAAAACCCTCAAAAGACTCAAGTGTTGAACAGTGTTGACGCGTGAACTTCTTTTGCCGAAACTTCTTTTGCCGAACAATGTTGAACAGTGTTGAACAGTATTATTATTATTATTATTATTATTATTATTATTATTATTATTATTATTATTATTATTATTAGTTTTTTAATCTTATTACTATTCTGATTGTTATTATTATTAGTTTTATCATCATTGTTGGTACTATTATTATTATTATTATTATTATTATTATTATTATTATTATTATTATTATTATTATTAATGTTATTATTGTTATTATTATTTTGAGTATTATTATGATTATTATCATAATAACTTTTATTAACATATTTACTAATCAATTCATTTATTATTCGTAGGTGGCGCTGTGGCCCAAAGACCAGTACCGGAGGATACATCCCTTCTCGTTCACAATGCTCAGCACAGGACTCATCTGATGACGAGCAGTAAATATATGAGGGAGGTCCGAGTACCCAGATGCGATAAGCATCTATATGACGAGCTTGAGCATCCTCGTGTTCAGGAAGCATCGCGTGCGAGGATTTTATGGGTGCTATGCGGTGGGCAGGAGTTTTATTATCCTATGCTTACTGCCCTAGTTGAGCGGTGGAGAGCAGAGACGCACACATTCCACCTCACTTGTGGAGAGGCCACCATCACACTACAGGACGTAGCTGTTTTATAGGGTTTACCCGTACAGGGTGCGCCTATGCCGGAGATCGGTAAGGTGCGACGCACAGTTGTCGAGTGGCAGCAGCTATCCCATGATGTATGTGGGGCAGCACTTCCTCCGGACGCCATTAATGCGAGAACCGGCAAGGGGAACTTGCATGAGTTGAGACATGTATACACGTCGACGCGTCTAAAGGAGTACACCCAGGAGCGGGCTCAGCATCGTGCCCGTTTGTGGATATTCTCCTTCTTGAACTACCATCTGCTCGCTGATGCCAGTGGCAACCTGGGAGACATGAACTGGTTGTCTGAGCTGCACTCCTTTGGGAATATTAGACAGTTGAATTGGGGCGCTACTGCACTTGCATCCATATCTACCATCAGTTGGATCTATGTGCATACAGTGATAGAGTGAATTTATGTGGCGGCTTTAGTCTAATGCAGGTATCATATATATTCCATACTGTATCTATAAAATTTCTATGAATAGCAATGTTACTAACGTATTGGTTTACGTGCAGTGGTGGCTGTTCGATAGGTTCGACATTTTTAAGCCCAGACTCTATCTGTCACCAGCATGGCAAGCGCGATGATCACACCTGGCTGAGGGTAATTGGGTTGGGTTTCCGGGGAAGCCTTGTGGTGCTAACAGCGATTTATTGGTGATTCGGGATGCATTGGACAAGATGTAGCCGGATCAGGTGTGATAAGCATATTAAGACGTATAATTGCATATTACACATATTCTTTAACTTAATAACTATTTAACTTATTTGGGCAACAATATTGGCATCACAGTTTGATTGGGAGCCGTACATGAGCACCATGGACCAGCTGCCACTGTATAGCACGGAGGGGTCTGAATGGTGGAGAGCATGTGTCCTACTGCTCTTGGGACGAATGGTTGAGTATCACAGACCCGACAGGGTTTTGAGGCAGTTTGGTTTACGCCAGTCGATCCTAGACGCACCGCTGCCGTTGACGACAGTGGACCACATACGAGGAAAAGAGAAAATAAAGGATCCTATTGAGTTAGGTCGGTTGCGTGGTCTCTGAGATCAGCAGCGGAGGGTGATCGCCGAGGAAAGCGCAAATGTAGTCCCACTGTCTCAGTATATCCAGTGGTACCGGCGTCACTCAATCACCGTAATCGGTCAGTCATTGTCGGAGCAGACGCATACCGACTACCAAACACAGTCCCGGGACATGGATTGCTTGGTAAGTAGAGTATAACAACGTTATCATGATTTTTGTAATAACGAGGATGTAAATATTATGTAGTGTAATAATGATGTGCTCTGTGTGCAAGCTAGTACCATGGGTACCGTGTATTACCACTTACATCGCTGGTAACAGCAGCATGCACAAGGTACATTTTCTTCTGCGAGCTTCTGGCCAGAGATGCACTATGTACTCGGCCAGATGCAGCAGACATTGACACAGGCACAGTACCAGCATGTGCTCGATACCCCCACATACTTCAATGCCCCACCGTCAGCGCAGCCGCATATCCCGACTTCATCACAGCCGACACCGCCATAGCCCACGCCCACAGGGCCTTACCCACCGACGCAGTGGAATATCCTAGCATATTGGACGGGTTAGCCCATGCAGCTGTCCCCGTTTTTCACACTGCCCATTCAGGCCACCCCAAGCCCCTCCGCTCATTCAGCGCAGCCATCTTCGTCTAGCCAGGGCGTTGGAGGGTCGTCTGGGTCCTTCCAGTACGGTTCAGGCAGCCAGCCCTTCTTCTCGTTCATGACAACCCCATTCGTGCCTATTTGACCTGCGCAGCCTGGTAGTGGATCTGGTCTACAGGGGATTGGGCAACCCCCTGATGATACGCTGCGAGTTGAGGATTATCTTCATGACGACCCACAGGTTGAGACTCAACCGTCACCCATCGGAGGTGCGGCGACACGCAGCGAGCCCGACCATATGGCGATGGGGACGGTAGGCGAGTCGGCCGGACCCTCCGCAAGTCCAGCTAGACCCTCCGCAGGTCGAGCATCATGGACCATTCCAGGCTGGGCAGGGACCGCGGAAGAGGCAACCCTTGCGCGATCAGGGTCCGAGCAGGCGACAGCCCCCACGAGAGAAGAAGGGACACCCTCCAGATTGTGGCACCGGACATCGTAGGGCTTAGGTATCGGTGGGTGGTTTTGAGTGTATATGTACATGTCATTGAGATGCACTTTTGTTATTATTTATTTCTTTTTTTCTTATTATCATGTCTTATCATTTTACATAATATCAAATGTTCAAAAGCTGGTTAATATGCCATCATAACAGAGGTTCAATCATCGATGAAAATGACATAACAACAAAGGTTCAATCACCAACGAACATTACAAAATAGCAAAGGTTTAATCACCGATGAATAACACAGGTTAAAAAATATGACATAATAACACAGGTTCAATCACCTTGTATAGTTAAATGGTTGTGCCCTGCCTGATGACAATTCGAACACCTTCTCCGACCAACTTGATCCGACTGGTCCATTTCGTTGGGAATATGTCTACCACCTAGTCTACCTCTCATTCTTTGGCGCAATCGTGCTGGATTGGGCACTAGTTGCCATGTGGGTGCTGATGGCCAGTAATCCTCATGTCTCAAAGGCTCGAACAGCATTGAGTATGTTGCAGTGTACGCTGCCACCGTATATTCCTCTGGTATTAACCCATCGATTGGTTTGTTTAGATAACGTGCTAATGCCTGTGCATGCGAACACGGCACATGATACGCTGTCCATTTACCACAAGTACATGTCTTCTCGTTGAATTTCACAACTTGTGTTGGAGGTCTTTCAGTGAATGACGCCGGTAAACGCCCGACCTGTGCTGTACAAGTTGGGAAGTGAAAATTTAAAATACAGTGACGGTGTGAATGAGACTCCCACTTCTCAAAAAGTTTCCTTGTTTTACTTGGGAGCAGCGTTTGTTGTCCAACCAAATAGCTAGCATTTATGGATCGATTGTAGAAGTATTCCATCAATTTTATGAAAGTGTGACTGACTAACGCAGTTATCGGTAAGCATCTTGCACCAACAAGAACGCCATTAAAACATTCGACACTGTTCGTCGTCAGCATACCCCAACGGGCCCCTCCATTTGAAGAAAGGGTCCGAAGTTCCTTGTCGATTTCAGATAAATAGTCGTACGCCTTCCTCCCAACACCGCCAGGTGTGGGGTCAACTTCAAGAATTTTTTGCATGATTGCATTATGCTTGCGAACTTGATGTTCTTTTCCAGCTACCCAACATAAGTCTTTGACGTACTGGTTTCGACAATGCTTCATCACGTTGCTTTTCAAATGGCGAAGGCAAATACGATGTTTTACACGTAAATGCCCGACTGACGAGATATTTTCCACAGCAGCAAGTATCCCTGGGTGACGATCAGATATTAAACAAACCTCTTCCATATCATGGAGAAAATGCTGCCGCACGAGCCCTAGGAACCATGCCCAACTATCTGTTGTCTCAGCATCAACTATGGCAAATGCCAACGGTAAAACTTATCTTGTTGCATCTGTCGTTAGTGGCATAAGAAGATGACCCTTGTATGGGTCTCGTAAGTGGGTACCGTCGAGCATCATCACAGGTCGACAATGCTTCCATGCTGCGATGCACGGTGCAAAAGCCCATAAAACATAGTCGAAAAGTTTGTACTCTGCTGTCGAACCCGGAAAGAACTTGTAAGTTACGATCGTCCCCAGATTCTTTCTCTTCAAAGCTCTAAAGAACCGTGGAAGGGACTGATATGAGGTGTGCCAATCGCCGTATACAAGTTCAATCGCCTTATTTCGCCCATGCCATGCCTTCCCGTAAGATATATTAGCCTGGAGTGCTTCCTTAACGTGAGCTCGAACAAAACCGACCTCGAAATCAGGTTTATGTTTTACAAAATGTCTTACTATAAATCCGACCAAATCAGCGGTAAGATTTCTGTGCCCACACAGTCTGTTATGAGCTTGGTAGTTGTGTACCCCGCAGTACTTTGTAATCTCGAATTGTCGGTGTGTGGATTTTTTAGTGGCACGCAACTACCATCTACATGGATTATCGCGCCTGTTACTCTTGCAAGAAGCGACATACAAGCTCGGTGTGGACCGGTCGACTGAGTACTCTCTTTGTATGCTGACTGCGTACATCTGTACGGCCTGCTGCACATCTTTTTTGGTAGGAAAAACCATGCCCAATGCAAGCTCCTTATTATCTGGGTTCCAAACGGGCTTGCTTGCTGGTATATCCATGCTATCCATGTAGTACTCGTACGTAGCAGTTTGTAACTTAACATTATCCAACTCCTCCACCGTAGGTACTCCACCGCTGCTCGGACCACCTTTTATGTTAGAGTTTGTATATTCATCGTATTCATCATCATCGTACCATGCATTTTGTTGGTTCAACTCCACATCCTCGTCATCTTCTTCGGGCTCGGATTGAAATGTGTCCATATTCAAGTCGAATATCGCATGTGAGCCTCCAGCATGTGATGTCCCAACCACATTATTTATTTCCCGAGAGGTCACGTTTAAGTTGAAAGACTCCGGCATGGTCGTCGCCATGTCGTCGCCTTCATCTTGGTAACATGTAAAATTTCCATTCAGATCGGGGACATCCTAGTCATAAGGAGTACCACTGACTGTCTGGGGAATGTACACGTCATCCGTGTCTACGTCCACATAAACATCTGTCGTGCATATGTAATTGGGATGACAAGCAATCTCGTACATGTACTGCGGCTCTTCATCGAAACTGACTGCACTAATGCTGAATACGGATATTGGGAGTTAATGAGTGCTAATTGAAAACGATGATGCAACACAACTCTGTCCACGCAGTAATGCAATTGAGCTTCTCATAAATACTGTAAACGAACTCATCGTACGACGTTTCTTCTGTTATTTTGACTTTGCGCCTTGGCTTTGCAGTCTCGTACTTTACGCCGAAAGAGCCGTTGATTTTTTTGCCTCAATAATGTAAAATAACGGTTACTGCATTTGGATTCATATTATTTTCAGGATTTGCTACCAAAAATTGGGTGGTTTACAAATAACCAAGTGTTTTTTTGCTAATGATATGCTAAGGAAAAAAAAACGAAGCGATGTGTGCAAGCAACGGGAAGGAGGAGGGGGTTTATATAGCCATTCGTGATGCTGAGTTCATTATTTGAATATTTGAAATATAGATTTCGGCTATTCAATAAACGAATATGGCTGCCACTTTGTCAGTCACGTATTGATTGATGGGAAGTAAGGATGACGACACAAACTTTCGGCTATTTAATAGCCGAAATTTGCTGTTCAAAAACCAGGAATCTGCCAGGTTGCCAGGGGGAATATATTCCACACAATTTTTTGGCTATTCAATAGCCGAATAATTTTTCGATTTTTCAATACCCGATTTCAGCTGTTGAATAGCCGAAAAATGGGTGGGGCCAATTTCCCACGTTTTCGTTTTTTGAATACCCGATTTCGTTTATTGAAAAACCGAAAGTGCTATTTTTGAAATCCGACAAAAAACAAGGCTATTTTTTAAATTTATTATTTAATTTGTGTTATTTGTAAAAAAATTCCGTACATAAACACTAAAAGAAGAAAAAAAGATTGTTACTCTATTAATGATAATAAGGTTTGAACCCTCAAACTTTTAGGATTTGTTTGGTTTGTCATGAAATTTCAATGGTTGAGATGTACAATTTTTAGCTCTAGAGTTTTTCGGTTAGACATGGTGTTGTTGTTTATTATTTGGCCTTGTCATGTTAAAAGTTCGATCTATTATTGCTAAACTTGGTTGGTCTATTGTTAGAAAAATGCTTTTTATATCTATATTACACATTGAAACAATAGCTCTAGGCCTGAGATTTGTTTTTCTCCAAATTTTTGGAGAGATTTGTTTTTCTCCAAATTTTTGAAGTACCACATTCTGTCATATGACATACACAATAAAGTAATATAACAAAAAATAACACACAAGCTTCCGTTACAAGCTTTTAATCAACAATTTTTTTTCTTTTGAGAAAATTTATTTTAGTTGACAACTTTTTTAAATTAACAGCTTTTTTCCTACATTTGAAAAAAGTATCTTTATTAAAAAATCAGAAACTTTTCATGCCACTTCCTTCTCCAACACACTTTTTCTTCTACTTAATTATAATCAAATTGTTAATCAAATTAAGCTATTTCATAACTAATTTATACAGTAATAACTTATATAAATTAATAATATTAAATTTATATCAAAATCAGTGCATTGCACAAGTCATATACTAGTTGACTACTAAAATGACTAAAAAGGACAAATCTAAAGTTGCAATTGTTTGGCTAATAAAGAATTTATATAATAGTTGGCAGGAACTTTTTAACAACAAAATTAAGTAATAAATAAATTAATATGATAAAAATAAAATAATTTTAATAAATTAACTAAAAATATAATAATTTACAAAAAAAATAACAAAATCATAAAAGTTGTAATAGAATTGTAAAACTATTAAAATATCTAACATGTTTGTAATAAATTCATAACTAAAAGATTATGAAAATGTGTAAGAAAACTTTAAGAATTGAAAACATGAAGTTCAATGTCAATTTTTCCTATCATGTACCAACTTATTCCGAATACGATCAGATAAGACTTCTATAGCCTTTGAGTTTGTGTACTTCTCGGATCTTCTTCTACAACAACATCATCTAATTCAATTTCTTCATCTTGTTCGTCATCTTCCTCTTACTTTGTAATTTGCATCTTTACTTCTACATCTAGCGCATGTCTTTTAATGTAATTATGAATAGCCTTACTACAGATGACAAGTTGCACTTACGTGTTACAAGAATAATGTGGCATAGTATGTAAAATTTTGAATATCTTTCTCCAAATGCCAAATGTTCTCTCAATTATAGTTCGCAAAATAGATGATAGTAATTGAAAATCTCATTATAAATTCTAAATGTTGTTGACCATTGAAAATAAGGAATGTGGTATGTCTTGTTTTCTATGAGGCCCTAAGAATCCCACTTTCCTACAATGAAAAAGTACGGTTTCTATTAGTATTAGGGAAAAAAGGAGAAAAAACTACGTAAAGAAATGAAAAATCATTAAAGTATTACCAATAAGTGGCATAGGAAATCCAAAATCATCTTGTCTAGGAGATTGCTCAAGCAATCCACTATCATGTACAATTCCTTCCTATTCAGCCCATGCAAATATGGAACACATATCCTAATCACATACAACCATGATATTTTGAGTAGGAGTTCATTTTCTTCCTATGTATCAAGCTAAGTTATATAACCAACAATAGCAGGAACATGTGTACCATCAAGAGCACCAATGGCATTTTTAAAATAGGGATAGTATCTACTATCTCCCTTCAACTTGGGGTGTATTCTTGAAAATGAGATCCTTCGACTTGATTTTATCAACAGATAGAGTAATACAAGCATTAATGAATAAATAAAAAAGTCCACTAATGGTTTCTCCTGAATGTTAGAATCGCTCTTGAAGTTGGCAATTGCCTAATCCATGTCCTAAAGAATATAAAGTATCCCAACCATCTCTTAAATACTAAACCCTTTAGTTGGTTTCAACAGGTATTTAGTAGACAAGTTACTACATAATTTGATAAATACATAAAGGCATTTTCAAATTCTTATAGCATCTTTTCTCATGTTCTTTTAAAATTTCATTCATCTATTGGTGTCCTAACAATATTGAAGTCCTAGATGGTTCATTTAGATAATATTTGACATAATGTTATCCTACATTAATTTTCCCCTGCACTGCTGGTAAAAAAAAAATTAAAATAATCATCATTTGTCTTTTCAATGATTTTTTCATTATCATCATCTGTTGACTCATCATTGCTAAAATTCATTTATGATAAAAAAAATAATTACACAAATTATTAAATAATAAATGAACTCTTTATAATAAAGTATTAAGTAGTACACTTAATAATAACAAATATAATTCATACTATTATTATTATTATTATTATTATTATTATTATTATTATATATATATATATATATATATATATATACTAATTGTCACAGCAGGCACCTCTTCGTCGTCCTGCTTGCTTTTGCCCAAAACGACGACGTCTTTCTACGCCTTTGCTTATGTTAGATGAACATCTCCTGCTTCCTATAAGCTCACACCTCCTGCTTCACATAAGCTCACACCCACCGCCACCTCCTGCTTTAGGTATGTGACTCAGCACTTTGTATAAATCTTATTGGTCATCTTCTACTAAGGAAAGAATGCAAAGAAGAGGAAGTCAAGATGGCAAAAATAAAGGTGGTGCTAAAATTTGTCCGATTCCTCATGTTCTCTTTGACTATGGACTTGTTCCTCATCGGAAACAAGAGTTGCTTCCTGTGAGGGTGCAGTTCCTTCTCCTCGCTTTGATCTGATTCTTTCTTTTTCCTTCAATATGCGCAGAGTCGCATGTAATAGAAAACAAAGCGACCCAATTTTTTTCCTAATTATATATTTTTCCCTAATTTTTGGATTTTAGAAAAGATTGAATCTTTGATATTGCTAGTAATGCATGTCCACATGCATATTTCCTCTGAGAATTAATGTTGTTGTATCAATCTTCTAGCGTGTAAAGCTTAAGACTTTATTGAATTGCTACATATTAAAGTTGGGCATAACAAATGTTCTATGTGTTTTTTCTTATTTTCAGCCTAAAAAGATTTGTTTTGATTGATTGATGAATGGATTAAGGCTTTAGTTGTTCAATAGATTAGGGCTTAAAATATTTAAAAGTTTTTTTGTAGTTATTATGTTATTAGAGTGGTGGACGATAGAATTTTGGGTATTAAGTTATTGTTGATTCAATTGATTCTAGATTAATTGGTTGACTATTGATTCAATAGTTTTGGTTCTCTCCATCAAATATAACCTAATATATTATCCATACTTGATGAGCACAAATCATGATCCCAGTAGTATGTCAATGAAGTAGTTGCTAATAATCTTCACAATCCAATCCAAATCGGCTATAATTGTGGCTATGGAATTATAAGATATGATCTTATTCTATTCGTGCCCCAAAACTAGAGCACCGAATAATCATTGGAATAGTTGTGATTGTAGCTGTGATCTTTGAAATTTAGACCCTTTTTTCTTTCTCTTCTCTTTGAATGAAAGACACAAGCAGAGATATATGTTTCTCTCTTTTCATTTCTATTATAGTTTGTTGTAATATGGCTTATTACTTGTAATATGCTTAATTTACACTCTTTTTGTTTTTCCATCTTACTTTCTTGTTTGTGTCTTGACGAGTGCCCTTTTGCTTAACTTTTCAGGCTTGCCACCACGCTACCATGATTCAGTGAGAGCAATAGCACCAGGGTTGCCACCAAGCTATATTTAAAAGGTCTCATGAAAAAGCATTTGCAAAGTAGTTCACTCGTCCCAGATCCTCCTAGGAAGTTAGAGGTGAGGTCTAATTCTTCTCTTATTGATGTCATTTGATATTCCGCTTCTTGCTCGTGTGGATATAGGTGACTTTTCATGGAGCTAGGAGGGGGTGAGGTTAATGTTATGGATATTTTGTTGTTATGTCTCTGTTTAAGTAGCAATGGTCTCTCACGTGTGTACAGCCAAAGTACTTAGATGTGAGCTCATTTTGCAAAAGTTTTAAGCCTGAAAAGTATTAGGCTCATTGTTATTTCTTCAGGTTTGGTGAAACCTGACATTCACATGAGCATATAGTTATATATACCAGTTGATTTGTTATTATGGACATGATCATGGCTTCCATTGGTTAGTGTAATGGAAGCCATGATCATGTTATTTCTTCAGGTTTGGTGAAACCAAACATTCACATGTGCATATAGTTCCATGTTATATAGCAGTTGATTAGTTATTAAGGACATGATCATGGCTTCCACTAGTTAGTGCAAATTTCCCATACAGTTTTGCTACCTTTGGTACTATGATGGTCAGAGAAAATTTGTTGGAGCTTTTAGTGTTATGGCCCTTTTATTTAGAGAATTGCTTTTTGAGTTGTTTGAACTTACAACCATGATGTTATGACTTATAGGTCCTCCATTCTTACCTTTAACAACCAACTTTCTCACGTTAGTCAAAAATATCATTAAGGTATATTGCATGGATGGGGAAAAATGTGCTTTGGGTTTTTAAGTGGGACTTGAATTTGTTTGACAACTTGAAAAAGGAGAGAGCATTCCAAAATTTGGAGTGAGTTTTTAAGAAGTATAATATTGCGTATGAATGTTTGCCACACTCTGGCAGCAATTTGGTGTCATAGCTCTACTAAATTTTCAAACTTAACTTAGTTGTTTTAAAAGATGTCCATGCTTGAAAACATTTAGGTTTCATTGAAAGGGATGCTTTCAGAAGCATGGGTGATATATATGGCAACAAATGCCTGATAGTCCTAGGTTTTAACATCTTTATTTTATGAAAACTTCTGACTAAATCAGCTACTCAATTATTTCAGCCTGAGTAAGCATACCATGATTAAATTGTATATCTGAGCTATTCTTGAATTTTTGTTTTTGTTTTTGTTATTCAAACAATATATGGTGTTTTTGTAGTGGCAAGAATGTCTATGATCAAGCTGTGATGGTGAAAAGTAAGTCTAGGTGAACTGACTCTTAAGACCAACCATGGATATAGTTATATAATATGGTCTCAGTAAGATGGCTTTTATCTTTTACATGAACTACTTCTTGGTCAAGAAAAGGCTGCCTTCTAAATTTTTTTGGCAAGTTTTTCTTAATCTATTACATTTGCTTATTGATGAAATTTGAGTTCATAGTCTATGAATTATTTATATATAGATCCTACCCATCATTACAGGATGCGTGCTAGCTTTGAAGCGACTGATATTCACATCTAATGCTCTACTTTACTTCTTCATTGATAGCTGCATGATTCTTGAGTATGTTCATCTCTGCCTCTGAAGTATCTATGTGTGGTTCCTTTGGTTTGAGTCATGGGTATGGATCAAATGTATATGTACTTAAATAAATATTCATAATTTTCTTTTTGAAGCTATGTTTTATGATATATTTGCAAGATGTAGAGAACTGGTGAATGTCGGTGTGCCACCACCTGTTGTACATTTGTTATGTGTATAAAAGTCATTTAGTAACGATCTCTGGAAAAGACATCTCATGTAATTAGATGATGAACTATAATTCATTCATTACAAAACCTACCATGAGCAAATGATGTCTGCATATTTTTGTACTGTTGGAATTGAATCATAAAGGCATGATTCTGGTTCACTCTTTTGCCATTTATTTATACTAGACCTACTATGCCATGTTTCAACATCTAGAAGTGCTATATTGTTATGGAAAAATATGACTTATAGAAGTGTAAACCTTTTTGCATATGCATATTTATTTGTACTTAAATTCCAGTCCTTGTGCAGATGCACAAATTTAAATGTCTGCCTATACAGATATTTGTCTATGCTTTCTCTCTCTTTCTCTCTCTCACTCTGATTAGCATTGTATATAAGGTCCTTTTGAACATGACTTATGATAGTTGTCCGAATATATGTGCAACGGATGATATTTTGGACTTACCCGAAAACTTTGTCTACCGTCTTACTTTATCAAAACAAAAAAGGCACCAAGAAATCTCAAAGTGAATACAACAAACTTGATTCACAAGTGGATCTAAAACCAATACATTGTAGTTTTATTCTTAAAGCAAATTTAACTTTTTGATGTTTCAAGCTCTTGAATTTTCTTTGTAATATAATAGATACGCACTACAATTTGCATATGAGTTACACGGATGTATTCATTAATTGGTTATCCATTGAAACACAAATAATATAAATTATCAAAGGTCCTACTTATTGGCGAAGATAAGAAAGAATAACAAGGTATACAGGCACCTCCTCATTCTTTGGGAAGAAAAGACTAATGTTGTGGCTTTTAATATCAAAAGACTAATTCATATAAAATGCATTTCTATTTTATATTAATTATTATGTATCTTTGTTAATTACTTTTTAAGTTATATAAAAATTTATGCATGAGCATACTCGCACAATATTAATTATCATATATTTTTATAATTATTTTTTATTGCACATAAAGAAACTTATGGATAAATGTAACTTGCAAATCCTTATAAATACTGTAAAATTATATGAAATATGATACACCGGGCACGACGGCAGACCGCACCTTGTGCGGTCCCCTCACACTAGTAGATAAAAATAATTGATGCTCCCTAAATCCAAGTGAAAAATACGTCTATAAATTAATAAAGAAACTAAATATGATAATAAATTAATGTTGTCTCTTCCTTTGAAGCATTTTGTGCATCCATTGCACTTAGATATTTGGCTCTTCCATAGCCCATTATGTCTTATGATTTATCTTCTTTAACCTTAGTATGTAAAGATTAAAATATAATTTAAATCCCAACTTAAAGTCAAGTAAAGTCTGAATATAGCTCATCATGAATTGCACACTATTATGATTGGTTGATGTAGGTATGGTAATTGTCTCATTAGTTATATATTTGTGTTGTGATTTGGCAAAGTTCACTAGCTCTTGTAGTTGTTGCAATACCTACACAATAATACTACTATGATTTTTCTTAGCTTTTTGCTTCCTTTTTTCAACTAGAGAACTAGAATATCTTCACCCTCACCTTCCACACCCTCATCACCATTCCTTATGTCATTCTTATAGATAATATGCATTGTTTGATGAATAATGGACTAAAGGCACGTTCTCTAGTTGCCATTGCATCCTTAAATAAGGTGTTCATATCATCAGTCATAAATAAGGCATTCTGTAAATTTAATAGCATAAGGTATTTCCTGCATGCTAAAATCAATACTTTTTTTTTTGCGAGATGTGCTCAAATCAATACTTAGTTTTACTTAAGTCTGTAATATTAACTCCATATTTACTAATATTTTAAATTACCTATATCAATCTCCCAGTAGTCATCACTCGCAGCAATTGTCTTTTTCCCATTCAAGACCAGTCTCCTTTCTTATCAATATATTTCAAACTGGCCACTATGTCTTAAGGTTGTCTTACTTATTTTTTAGTTGCTTATACTAGTAATCCTTTCCAGTTTCTTCATTGAACCTAGTAATAACATTTTCAATTCCATGCTATCATATTGAAATAGATACCTGATTTATTACCTGTCTACTCCTCAACTAGACAAATCCTTATAAATTTCTCTTATGCAAGTTCATCCCAAAATGCCTTACTTCTTTTCTAAGTTTCATCATATAAGAAAGTACTAACAATTGTTTTATTTGGTGCCACCAATCTAGGAACAACTATAAAATTTAAGTAATTAACTACACATGCATTACACACAAAGAAGTCACAAATATATTTTCCAATGGAAGCACAAAAACCTAGAAGAGCTTAATTGTAGGTCTTTGTATCTTCATATTAAAAAAACTAATATCCAAATAGCCCCATTCTAAATGATTTAAACATAATACTATAAAAGTAAATAACAACAGACTAACAATTTAACCAGGGAAGGGGTGTTTTTAGGCCACATGAAAATTAATATATATACATGAACTCCTTAAAGACATCAATTAGAAAATAATTCTAATAAATGTAATAGCAAATTAATTTAAGTAATAGTTATCAATCACTTTAGTGAATTAATGGGATATTTTTACCTGAAATATTAATCCATGAGCCATTTTAGAAGACAGATTAATGCCTTTTCCACGACCTTTTCCTTACGTGTGAGTGCAATCACACATCACTATTCACGACGTTGACAAACTAATGATAATATGTTACCATAAAAAAACTTGGCCAAAGTAAAATTAAAAGTACATATAACAGGACAATGTAGGTAGTAAGTACAAATTAATTAAAGTAAAAGCATTTGATTTTCTTTTGCAAAAAAACAAAAGAAGAAAATACTTTTATATTTTATGGAGAAAAAAAAATGCTAATTAAACTAACGTTCTTAGATAGGTGTTGTCTAATGTTTCATAAACTAAAGCAGAATTTATTGAAGCTAAGTAGACAAAAAAAAAACTTTTATATTTTAAATATCTAATGTTTTGTAAACATTTAGAGTCGAGTAGTATAGATTTTGGTTGCTTTTGATTGACATTATTATTTATATCTATATAAAAAATGATTAATTAATTAGGTGGTTGACTTTTGTATATACACAATTACTATCTAGAGTGGCCATTTTCAGGAAAGAGTTATATATTTCGTGCAATATTGAAGAGTACTATTGATGGTGCGAAAGCTGAAAGGTAGAACCAAAAGTACACATGAGAAGCTATCAGGTAAGGTTGAATGTGTATGTGTGTGTATACAAAGAGACAATACTTGATAATGGAGGTGGAGAAACTCTAAGAAAGATGTTAGCAATTTTAATAAATAATGTAATGTTTTGATGAAAAGAGGAATGTAAAAGGAACCTAATAGTTAAAAGCAACGTTAGATAATTAAAAATATAGAAGGGGAATTTTTTAGAGAAAAAAATAAAAACAGATTCCCGTATATTTTAAAAACAGCTTCACAAAAGATATTTTTGAGAAGCTCCAATTTGGAGCTTTTTTTTTTTTTTCAATTTTAGCTTTTACTCAAAAGCACTTTTAAAATGGGTCAAATAGGTCTCTTTCAACTTTTAAACTTCAAAAAAAGCATTTTAACTGCCCAAAACCTAGGCCAAACTCTTTAAATTTTTTTTCATTAAAGTGGATATACTAAACAATCTAAACTCATGTTACGTCTTTATGTGTGTAAAACATTTATTATATACTATAACGGCCCATAATCTTAAGACCAATTGACTTGTAAAAAAAATTTATATAAAGTTAATTATTTTGTTTTACAGGCTAGATAATTATTTTGTTTTATAGGCTAGAAAAAGTGCTAATTGGACTTGGATACAAGTGAGTTATTAATAAAAGTTTCTTAGAGCCTAGCACTAGATTGAAAATCTAGAGAAGGGTAATAAATATTTATCTTTCGTTGATAGCCTCCACACAAGAGGAAGAGAGGAATGAGTTCGGGTGCTGTAGGGAGTTATTCGATCACTATAAGCAAGGGGTTCTCGTACTAGATTTTGACTGTTGGTTCAAGGAGTTCAAATCTTGACAGGTGTAGATCGTCCCAAGAAAGGTAAGTAGGAAAAACCCTACTTCTTTTTAGTATAATGTATGATTTTCTAACTCTTGGTTATAAATAATAACTTTCGCACATATATGCACATATGTGAATATAATAACTTTCATGTGCATAGCATCTAATACAAACCCATACTTTCATCTTTTAAGGTCATCATTATTTTATTTCCATGGCATACTTTTTGGACACATTCAAGATCACATATGGAATTCAGTCAAAGTTGTTGTAGCCTTTTCCACCATTCTTTTGAAAACCATTCAATGAATAATGTTAATGAATAGTAATGATGCCCTTATGGCTTCTTGTATGAGATATTTTGTACATGTCCTCATCTCACAAAAACAATCCCTTTAGTTTATCTAAAAAAAGGGATATATATATATATATATATATATATATATATATTATATGCACAGTGACGTGCACTACTCAGGGGAACAATGCAATTCACTAGAGAAAAAGGTCTCACTAGAACCAAACCATACCAAACTAATCACGCCAAGGATTGGACATATTCGATACCCTTCATTGTGTTTTGCTACTGGGAAAGTCATCTTAGAAGATGAAGAAGTTGCGACTTGTTGATGTGATAATGAGCGTGCTGTTGGTGTTCAATCAACAATATAAGAGGCCTCGGTGAATCTATGTGTGACAAAGAGGCTACAGTTGAAATTTTGTGACAATCTAATGGTTGGATCTCAAGATAGGTGTGAGTCGGGTCTTAGGTAGTTGTTGGATCAAGTTAGGTTTTGTTCGGGTAAGGAAGAAGAAGGCAACATTCCGGTGTTTCATGGGTACTAAGGGTTTGGTAAGCTTGTTTGCTCTAAGCAGTTAGACTTAGTAAAGCTTTGATTAAGAGAGAGCTTGATCAAGTGTAACACAAAGCATAAAAGGAAGGCGCAGCCCAACATGTGATTGGCTGCTAATGGGGCTTTATTTCAGTATACCACACCTGTATAGCTTTTGGTGTGAACTCACTAAAAAGTCAAACAAGAGGTTTGACAAGCATTAACCGAGGGATATTTGGATTTGACTGAGTTGACTGAGGGCCACCTATATTTTCCAACATCTTGAATCCATTTTGCATCAATTTTGCCATATTCTTGCTATATTGCTGAGTTTTAGCAGATTTGGTGCATAGAAGTCATGATGTCGACTTGAATGAAAGTTTGGAATTCTCATGTTCGATGGAAACATTAACTTCAACCTTTGGAAAATACTATTGAGAACCTTTTGATGCAACAAGGCCTTAGCTAAGAGTTGGAAGAAATGAAAACTGTTGAAATCAATGATACAAAGTGGAAGACCTTACAGAGAAGAGCCATTAGTAGAATTCAATTGGCACTAACACCACAAATCAAATGTTATGTGATGAATAAGGTAACGACAAAGAATGTGTTCTAGAAGTTGGAAATACTTATGAATCGAAGTCAATCACCAACCAGTTATATTTAAAGATGGAACTCTACTCGTTGAAGATGGAAAAGGGAACCATTATCCAAGATCATATCAACAAGTTCAATGATTTAGTGGTTGAGCTTATAAGCATTGAAGACGATCAAGAATGATACTACTATAGAGTAAAACACCACATTTGAGGGAGGACATAAAGAACGAGTGGAGATTTAAGCACAAGGAGAAGAACTATGGTGAGAACTTAATGACCATTGTTGATAGTGATGATAATAATTATTGTTAGCGGTAAGCGAGGATGTTAATAAAGGCTAAAAAAAGACATAGTTGCAAGGTTTTATTAGTAAGGGAGATTACTGCAAAGTGTATCATGGAGATGAACTAATTCTTGAAGGAAGAAAGAATGAGAAACATGTATGCTACTTGGAGGGATGCACAACGCTTAGAGATGGTAACAACAAGTGTGAAGAATCTCGAGTGAACACTGAGAGTAATAGAAGAGTGACATTCTCGCCTATTGTTTAGATTCTTAGCATTTCTCGCCAAGGGAAAAACTTGTTGGGTTGTGGTTTTTGTGCAGAGCCTGGGCCCATTTTGAGAACAACTAAGAGTCTTAGGATTAGCCCAAATTCTAGGCTTGTTTGGAATAGTGTAGAAGGAAAACTTTGTCTTAAAGGACAAGGAATTCTTTCTTATAAATAGGTCTCTTATATGTAGTTATTGGGTGTCTTACATTTGTTCTAGTCTTGTGAGAGAGAACCATTGTAAGCACTATTAGGGAAAGGATTTAGACTTTTCTTGCGGTGTAAAAAGTCATCATCTTTCATGATCTTTTTTCATTTAATGGAGAATTTCGTGGACATAAGCAGAGTGTCGAACCACATTAAATTGTGTCTATGCCTTTTTCTCTGGGATTCGTGCAATATTCCATTATATGTGTGTGTTTTTGCATCCTAATTTCCTAACAATTACTTTTTACATTTTCATTTGTTTTTTTTTTGTTTTATTTCTCATCCTCGAAACTGAGCTGCCTCTAAATTGATTGAACTGAAAAAAGCCATGATTTTATTGCATTAGAGCCCTACTAGAAACTTCCAATTCATTTCTTGCAAATATAGCAATATATGGAAGTCGTTACTAGAAATTCTCTGAACTTTTGTTCTATTTGAACGCTGAAGGCCAAATTGCAAAACTTTTCTCCACTTTTCTGCTTTAGGTATTTTTATACAAAAAGTTGGAAACAAGAGTCAAATTATAATCTCTTGAGTTTGACGTGAAAGAGTTTGTTGAAATTTGATAAGTAATTTTTTAGAAGTTTACTTTATCCTTTTAATGCATTTTTAGAGATAGCATTTAATTTTTTGGGAGTTAAATTAGAGAATGTTGAATATATCAGATTAGTATATTAATTTACTTATGTTAATTATATTTTGATGTCTCCAATTGCTACTACTTTAGTATATTCAAAATCTTGCACAGTAGCATTCTTGAGCAAAGAAAGGAGATGAAGCATGGTAATGGAGCATGGTTCATGAAGGTTGGGTAACTTGTAGTTATTGCTCTTTTTCTCGTTTAGTCTTATATTAAGTTGATCTTAGTACATAAGCAAAATGATATGAGCTTAATAACTTAGTACATTGCAAGAAATCTTCATGAATTTTGCTCATAGGTCTTAATTCTTTTATACTTGATCATCTTTTCTCCTTAATACATTTATATATTCTTTCTATTTCTCTTATTCTTATCATTATAAGTATATACATGCTTAAAGCTGCATTCAAATGACTTTTCTTGCAGAAAATACAACTTTGAAGTCTATATCCTTGTATTTTGGAAGTTGCATATACTGTAGCATACATCACTTGATATTTTTGATATTATATATGCATATATATGCATGGCTTTGCAGTAAAAGTGCATATAGACTTTACACTATAGATATTTGAACTATTTTGTATTATATATTTGTATCTATAGGTAAATAACTTGCATATACCATTTCCTCATATAAAATCTATAAAAATCTTGATTGAGTGCAAGTTTTAGCTTTGCATTTAATGTTTTTACAAGTTGGTTGATGTTGCATTAATGAGATTAGAAATATGTTATATTAGTAGGTGTCTTGAGCTTTCAAAATTCTGCAAAAAAATGCTTCTACTGTTAATTTGATGTGTAAAAGCTTTTTGGCAAAAAGTTAAACAACCTTTTCAGCTTTTTCTGCAACTATTGGGCTACACAGGTATCGACTAGCTCTGTGATAAAAACAGTGAGCATTGTTGCTCTATCGGAAGAGCTTACTGGTCGACCGGTAGAGTGTTCTAATACTAGAACTACCGGCACACCCAGGGGGTCAATCGCTAGAGTATTCCGGTAGCCCTTGAGTTGTTACTAAAATTTGACCGTTGGGAGACTTACTTTTTGGGCTTATAAATATGCCCCTCTTCTCTCAACTCAGATATAACTTGATCAAAACATATTCACTAGCTCTTTAGCATTCAATACACTCTCTCTTCTGCAATTTTGCGTCATTTATTACTATCTTCATTGATTGCATATTATTGGCATTCATTGATCAAGTTCTTGAGCTCATAAATTGCTTATCTATTTAGAGGAACATAGGAAGATTTACATACCTTGTACACTTGCTCACAAAAAGTTCTTGTATACCAAACTCTCTACTATTACATTAGGTGTGAGTTTCTTTACTCTTGGGTAGCATATATGTGAGGAGCTTCTCTAAAGAGTGAAAGGTTGAAATCCTCAAGTATTGGATTAATACTTGTCGTCCTTGTGGTCAAGCAAGGGTTATGATTGTTGTTCTACGCTTCTACAATATACTAGCAAGAAGCTGATTTACTAGTGAAGTTTCTGAAACCCGAAGGAAAGATCTTAGGTATTAGACTAGGCCCTCGGGAGTTCGAATCACTCTAAATCGCTACGTTTGATCTTCTTAACCCTATACTCTTCATATTTCAAGTACTTACTTTGAATTTTGTACGTGCTTTTGCGTAAAACATTTGTTAAGAGTTTTAAGTGCTAATTAGTGCCAATAATCCAATTCACCCCCTTGGATTCATTCTCTGTGCAACAGAGAATTTATTTAACTTTTTAGTTTTTTACGTGATTTAATTTGGATATGAGTTTCCTTTTTGAGTTTCGTGGGTTTCGAGAACATATTTTGTATTCTACTAAAAAACTTTCACATTTTGCGGGCCTTATATGTTCTAGGATTAAAATTTTTATTTAATTTTGATTTTTTAACTCTAGTTCGAGATATTCGGTAGTTGCATATTTAGGACATTCCGAGATTTGAAATTTTCATTTAATTTTAATCGAATTTGAGAACAATTCATTTGTGGGGAAGGTCCAGTTGTCACCTCTACTTGTGGTTAACCACAATGAGTAGAGTTATATTTACAGTAAAAATTAAAACGAATCCCAAGCTAAAGTTGTATTTGTAGGACGACTGGAGAGAAAGTAAGTGCAATAGTTTTGGCAGACTTTTATTGACTTTGCCTAACTACTACGTAATGAAAGATCAATAGTTGGTTTATTATCCATTTGGTGTATGAAACGGTTTGAAAAGGAATGTTTATTCAAAGTAAAATGATTATAAAATGGTTGTTTTTTTTTCTTTTTGTATTTGACGAAAATCATAAAAAAATTAGAATGGAATAACAATTTTATTTCATATGTTTGGTAAATTAACTCTGACAAGTAAGAATAGAATAAAAATTAATTCAATTATACTATACTTGTTTTTTAATATGACATAAATTAATATGCAGTAGTCTTTTGATCAGCATTAAAACATGTCATTAATTATTCAATTTTTTATTTCAACATTATATTTCAATTTATTTACTCGTTTAACATAATTGAGAAAGAAAAATTAACCATCCAATAAAATTATTCATATTTTTTTGGGTATATTAGAGTTAAAAATGAAAGAAACACGTCTTATTTTTAATTTTTTCAAATTTTTATTTTTTCTATTTTTATTTATTTTATAATGATTGAGAATTTGTAAGAGTGTAAATGAGGGATAAGTTATTTTTTTGGTTACTTTATTTTTTTGTAATTCCCGTTTGAGTTAGAATATTCATTTACTCGGTTTGATTAAGAAATACATTTTTTAACTTTTTCCAAAAAAAAGTCATTCCAACGGAACGTGCTTTCCAACTTTAACTAGTTCCATCAAATACAAAAATTAAAAAAGAAAAATAAAAATTAGAAAAATTATTTCATTTCATGTTATTTCTATGTGCCAAACGTGTTCATTTATGGGCCGAATATTTGTCCCATTGCCACTTCTACTTGTGGTTTATGAGAAAAGTTCTACTTAACGTAAAAATTAAAACGAATCCCAACCTAAAGTTGTATTTGCAGGTTCGCTGGAGAGAAAGTTTGGACCAATAATTTTGGCAGTCTTTTATTGACTTTGCCTAACTACTAAATAATAAAAGATCAAACAGTTTGGTGTATTACATTAAAGGTGTCTGTTGAAAATTCATAATGTCCACTTATGATGCTTCTCAAAAATAAATCCCAAGTCAGCAATGAATATGGTCCTAACTATAATAACTTCTAATAAAAGTTTAATAATTACTCCATATAAACTATGCTGAGAAAAAGATTTAAAAAAAATATAAATTATTCACAAATATTAAATTCCGGTCACATTAAGATTCAACCCTTTTGAAATAATTAAAATAGTTTTCCTTCTTCCAAAACTTACAAACACATTTACATATTTACATGCATATTACAGAGGCATACTAAAATTGGAAAGTTTGTAGAAGGTGGCCATGGATGTATCAACAAGCTCTCGTGTTCTTTCCCATCAAATGGAAATACCCACTCGGAATCTTCGTTACTTCACCAACAATTCTTCTTTGTAAGCTCTTTCTCTAAAATCTTATTCCTTGTACGTGTATGTGTTTGTGTGTGCGTCCTTGCATGGTGGTATGTGAGACCAGATTGAATTTTTAAATAAATGTGTTGCTTTTTTTTTTTTTTTCGATGTTGGGATTTTTGGGGTTTATGAAAATCCTACGAAATACATGGTAAGATTGTGTAGAATAGACGGAAACGTTTCTGATAACCTGAAGCTTGCACATTGGACAAGATTTTTGAAGAACTGAATTGTTTGATGTGTGCGTGTGTGTGCGGATCTAGTAATGATAACTGATCGTGGTTAATTTAATGGGTCTTCTTCGGGTTAGGCCGACAACTTTCCATTTTCTTTCTATTTTTGTTGTTGAGGTTCTTCTTCTTCTTGTTCTTTTCTTTTTTTCCCTCTTTTGGCTTGAGTGTTATAGAGGATTGATAGAGTTGATTGATTTGATTAGTTTTTTTTTTTATATATATAATTTTTCTTGTCGTCGTTGAAGTGTTGATCCTTTGAGATGTTATAGAGATTGAGTGTGATTAAATTGAAAATTGCTTAAAATTTTCTTAGAGTAGCTTCTGCAGGGTGTTTTGGATTGTTTACTTGCTGTTTTATTTGCTAAACCACAGCGTATATATGTATCTGGAATGTTCCCATCAAGGAAGGCTTAAGAGTATGCTAGACCGGGTGTAATATGGCCAATGGTCTAGATTTTTACCAAAATTGGGAATATACCCTGTCTAGCATTGTCTTACTCCATTAGAAGTTTAAATTTTGATTCTTAGATATTGGGATTATTGAAGCCAAGACTTTTCCTGCTGCGGAATAGGTTTGACTTTGTTATCTGCTTTGGCGTTCTGGTTTTTTGAGAAACCCCATGAATCACGCTGAGATGGTAACAGTTCTCTGTCTTTGTAGGTTGTGCCCTCGATGGAAATCACTAGCGACATACAATTGCAACATTTCACTTGGAGGGAGGCAACTCCGTCGTCTTTCTTCACATTCTGCTTCTGTGATTTGGTGCTCGAGTTCTTCTGATAAGAACAGCAATATTATTCGAGGATTGTCTGTCCTTCCGCTGGTAACAAAAACAGATCTTGTTGGGAAAGCATTGAGCTCTGAAAGAGTGTGCACTTTTCCCGGAGGTGCTATCGAATCCCCTTCACATGCTGCAAGGGAAAAGATTGGAGTTCTGCTATTAAATCTTGGAGGACCTGATACACTAAATGATGTTCAGCCGTTCTTGTACAATTTATTTGCTGATCCTGTATGCCTGTAATATTTTTATTTCTCTCATTCTTAGATTCTAGTATAGGATTATAGTAAGATACTTCCAGCATATATTAAGCATTGTGTTAATGGATTTGATATTTGGCAACAGGATATTATCCGCCTTCCCAGATTGTTTCGGTTCCTCCAGTGCCCATTGGCCCAGCTAATTTCAGTCCTTCGGGCTCCCAAGAGCAAGGAAGGCTATGCTTCCATTGGAGGTGGTTCACCTCTGCGTAAAATAACTGACGAACAGGTACACCTGCGTTTAAAGTATTAGTCCTAAGAATTATTTCCTTCTCAGCTAATCTGTAGTACTTTACTCTGCTTTTGCTTTATTTTAACCATACATTTCCTAAACAGTTGGATGTCTTTGTTACAGGCAGATGCACTAAAAGTGGCTCTAGAAGTGAAGAATGTCCTTGCAAATATCTATGTTGCAATGCGTTATTGGCACCCATTTACAGAGGAAGCCATTCACAAGGCAAGTTCTAGTTAAAGCACACATGGTGAATTACATTGTTCTAATGTGTTCCCTTTTAATATACCTCCGTGTTTTCCGGCATCTGCAAGAAACCAGCTTCATTTCATAACTTATGATGGAATATGTATTTCTTCTACTTGCTAATTTTATGATTGAATATCTAAAACTGCATCTTTTTTGTGTGATTGGCAATTTTTTTACCCTTTTATGAGTATGCACTACCCAGTAATGGGATGTTATTGAGTGATTATTATATTTTTCAATTTCTTCCCTCATTTCCTCCAACAGATTAAGAGAGATAGAATTACAAAACTTGTAGTTCTGCCGTTGTATCCTCAATATTCTATCTCAACAACTGGCTCAAGCATCCGTGTTCTTCAAAGGCTCTTCAGGTGGAAACTTGTTTTGTGACTATGTGCATGGCACTTTATCCCAGTCTTTACATATGTCCTTCACGGCACATCTTTATTCTGCTATGACATGCTGAATGTTATGTCATTTGTCAGGGATGATATGTCTTTGTCCAGACTGCCTGTTGCTGTGATACAGTCCTGGTACCAACGAGAAGGTTACATCAAGTCTATGGCTGACTTGATAGAGAAGGAGTTACGAATTTTTTCCAATCCAGAGGAGGTCAGTTCCTCCCTGAGCCAAATCCTTGCTCAATCACAATAATGTGTGTGAATATTGGTTAAATGCTTCTACTATGTATTTGAGTTACCACCTCATCTAAAAGTTTAAGTATAGAAAGGATACTGGTATATTTATTTATTGTATTTAACATTATGAATCTAATCCTTGAATCTTCTTTACATTCTAGGCCATGATATTCTTTAGTGCACATGGAGTCCCGGTAAGTTATGTTGAGGTTGCGGGTGATCCATACAAAGATCAGATGGAGGAGTGCATTTCACTGATAATGCAAGAGCTCAAAGCAAGAGGAATTAACAATAATCACACTTTGGCTTACCAGGTTGGCTTATATTATTCAAGTTTCTCAACTTTTGTTTTTCTTATTGGCTGGTATCTCATGGAGTGTTAACCTACCAACGTATTTGGCTTGCATCTCTAGTAAACACCAACATTTTTCGCTGTTTGTCTTTCTTAGCAAGAGGAGCATGATTATTTAGAGAATAGAGAGGGAGAGAAATCAAATGAAATTTAGAGATTTCTATGTATGCTAATTAATTTGGTGACATCTGCAAGCCAGAGTCGAGTGGGTCCTGTTGAATGGTTGAAACCCTATACTGACGAAGTGATTGTTGAGCTTGGCCGCAAAGGCGTGAAATCTTTATTGGCTGTTCCAGTGAGGTATGTATTCAAAATCCTGATGCCATTCTTCTCTTTCTGTACATTTTTGGTATTGTAAGAGTTCACTCTTGTTTATTCCCCTTTCATTTTCTTCTCTAGTAAAATGCTAATTGCTAGAGGAACTTTGAGACCATAAGAAACATGTTTAACCACCACAGTCACCAATGTCATGCTCAGGGTTATATTATTTATTAAAAAGATCTTGTTGTGAACATTGCAATTTACTAGTTCTATCTAGAAGTTTTAAATATTGGAAGTTCTATAATAAGCCTTAGCAAGTTTTATGCTTGGGTAGACAAATGGTTATGTTGATGGTCAATTTCAGGTCTCATTTTTAGATAATATCCTGGAAGCAGACATGAACATTGAACTCATATATCTTTCTTGTTGGTATGTCATGTATTTCACTTATCTGCTGTATTTTTGGTGCTGGTATAAGATGATTCATTAGCTGTACACAAGGGGAGAAGAAACTTGCACATGTATAAATGAGTTTGATCACCAACAATTATAGAAGATAGTTTTGAACTTATGATATGGGATCATAATCTGTTGTTGGATAAAACTGCTCCAGTACTGGAGCAATATCAATAAGATCTTATGCTTTTAAAAATCACAGTAAAATGCTTGTACTCTTTGTGGTTAGACAAAAGTGCGAGTTTTCCCATATGGTTTATAAATTAGTTGATAATACCATGAATTACTGCACAAGCCCCTAGGGCTAATGGCTGTTAGTTTTTAAATATAGATGTACAAATGACTTATCTGACATCTCAATATTAACAAAAATGGAAAAAAAAGGAAAAATTCCCAACCAATAGGGACAAGACATGTGGACTCCACCCCACCTGCTCACCCTCTCCGCCACACTAGCAGTGCCCCCTCCATGCAGCCTCCTCCACCCACCATCTAGAGCCACCACCACCTCACTTCCCTCTCCCTCTCTCTTGCATACACACACTATGCATACACAATACAACACAGACTCGAAACCCACACGCGAGATGGGGGGTAGGGGTTGGTGTTTGGGATTTGGGGTTCATGGGTGGTGGTTTTGTTGTAGGGTGGGCTCACAGAGAGGGTGGCGGTAGAGGTGGGGTGGCCGGAATTTTTAATTAGTCTTTCTTTTCATGTGTTAAATGAACATATTACCCTTTATTTTAACGTTTATTAAGTGTAAGATAGTCCATTGAGGGCTTTCTTGTCCTTCTTGGTACAATTATGTCAAAATGTATGCACATTTTGTTTTGTCATGCATGCTATGCAGTTGCTATTTTATTGGATGGATATTAGGGGAGTTATATACCCAATTTTGTAGACTGAAGGGGTGACTAGCTAATTTATAAACTATAGAGAGGAAACACACACTTTTGGCTAACCACAGAGGGTTTTCGGTTTTTGTGTGTTTTTTTTTTTGTTGGGGGGGGGGGGGTTGTTTTACTTTACCAATTATGTTGAAGTTGATGGTTAGGAACTTCTGATCATTAGGATCAATTCAATTTTTCTGGGATTATGAGTCTGCCAATGAAATAGCTATAAGTTTTCTGTGAAGTTGTTTGAGGAGAGAAATAAGGAAATAAAAAGGTAAAGTTACTCGATATTGCAGCTACAAATGTGTGAATTATATTAACTGTAGTTATTTCTAGGGCAGCCTGTACACTTATTCTGTGTTGACTTTTGTCTGGGACATGTAATATTTATTTCTATTCTTAACTTTTAAAGCATTGCACCGGAATTTACAGAAATCAATTTGAAAGTGTGGACATGAACTTTTTACTTATTCATTTAGTTTTGTTTTTCTGATTTGTGATCAATATATCTTGTGCTGGGTGATCTATTGACACGACGATGTACTTGTGCTTTGAATTACAGCTTTGTGAGTGAACACATAGAGACACTAGAAGAGATCGATATGGAATACAAGGAGTTGGCTCTTGAATCAGGTATAGAAAATTGGGGTAGAGTCCCTGCTTTGAATTGCACCTCATCATTCATCACTGACCTGGCGGATGCAGTAATTGAAGCTCTGCCTTCAGCGATGGCAATGTCACCACCAAGTAGTATATCTGAAGATGTTGAAAATGATCCATTGGGATATATCATCAAACTGCTTTTTGGCTCAATCTTAGCATTTGTTTTGCTCTTATCACCTAAAGCTATATTGGCATTTAGGAATTACCTCTTGTGAAAAGGTTTACAGAAGACTTCAGAATGCGTGCTCAAAATTTGGGACTAGAAATAGCAAAAGTCGTGCAGGTAGAAACAAAGAAAAAATAAGTTGCAAGAAGATATGATTCTTCTGAGTATATTCTAACGTGATTCTGAGTTTTGTTTTTCCAAATATATGTAAACTTTGAAATGGTTGCATAGGGGCCATCTCAACGATATCGGTTAATGCATATTAAAGCAGCTTGATGAGCTTTTGATATATATGTGTCTTTGTATGTCTTAATTAGTTGGCTTCCCAAGTATTCTAGGCAGAAAGGTGGAAGAATTGTTGACATTTTGTGATGCTAGTGCTGAGTAGACCCCGAGTTTGGCGAAAAATCTACAAAACCAATGGTTCATTCCAAACGAACCAAGCAAAACGGGACATGCTGCAATTGGGGGGCGGGGGGGGGGGGGTGATAAAAGTTGCAAAATTCAAAGTTCGCAAAATTCTTTTAAGCCCCATCTATACGATGAAAATAGGCTCCAACTACATTGCCGGCGGCATTTGTAAAATTATTAATTCCAAGGCCAACAACTGATCCACTGTGCACGTCCCCCCGGACTTTTCTGCTGACATGTCAAGTCAACACTTGACATGAGTTGACATGTAAGGAAAAATGTGAAAAATATAAAGATTTGTAAGATCTTTCAAATCATGCTCGGCCAGCATTTCACTATATAAATAGTAGCCATGCAACGTTCGGGAATGTGTAATTTTGTAAATTTTTAACTTTGAAACGTTACATACAATTTGATTGGTAGATATTAACGTTTTAAAAATGTATAAGCTGCATATAAAGTCTAAGTATTATTTGATTATATATTTATTTTTTTGTTACGTTATTATATAATAATAGTTGATATTAATATTATTTTCACTGATGTTAATTTCACTGCTATTAATTTTATAAATATTTATACTTGATACTACTACTTTTTATATTATTATTATTATAATTAATACTCTAATTTGCATAACAACAATAGAATATTATAACTATTATTGTTAATAGTAAACTAATAACGATTAATTTTATAATCACACTTTAAATTAATATTTTTAACTCATACCTTCAACAACAAGAACGGCAACAGCAACAACAACAACGACGACGACAACAACAACAACAATAATAATAATAATACAATTTTAATGTAATAAGTATTGTACTAATATTAATAATAATATTATAAAATTAGTATTATTAGTAAATATTATTTTTAGACAATCCGATGACAGTCCAAAGTTGAGGCATGTATGTATGTTAATTATTAACTAGTTCTATTACTACTACTACTAATAGTAAGATTAGTATTGTTAATTATTATTCTTATATTATTACTAATACTACTATTTTAATTTAATGTTCACAAATATGTGATTTCTTTTATTATATTCTGAAGTTTACAAAAAATGAATTTTGATATTAACAAATCAATAAATGATGAAGACGCACAATATGTAGAAGAAATTGATGAAAAAAATGTTGCATCTTTATCGAGTGATAAGGGGTAGATTAAGGCTTTACAACATGAGCAATGAAGAGATTCTCGATCGTTATTTTCTAAATAAAGATGAGGCATATAGATTTTATAATTTGTAAATTCAAATTCATGGGTTTAGTACCCAAAGGTGCACCATAAAAAACATAATGAGCAAATTATGAGTAGAATATTTACATATTCTTGTGCTAGTGCTCAGAGGAAAGAGTTTATGGATTTGAGGACAGGAAAAAAACAACAAATGCCATTGACAAAATGTGTTTGCAAGGCTATAACGCAGATAAAATTTGACAGTAGCCTATCATGTTATGTCGTGAAGAAATGTGTGAGCCAGCACAATCACAAATTAGTTCTAGCATTCGGCACCCTACTACTTCGTTCACACCAATGAATTGACGAAGCTCAGATGGATCAAACTCAATCCATGCTGCGTTCTGGGATAAGCTTTACTAAAATCATGGATTTATTTAAGAATGAAACAGGTGGTATCATAGTGTACGGTTTACTAAGAAAGACCTGTTCAATGCAATTAGCTGGGATAAACAAGAAAAGGTTTCCATTGGTGATGCCAATATTGCATCATCGTTTTTGCGAGGCAAAGCTGATAGTGACCCTGCGTTCTTTTTTAGTCACACTGTTGATGATATAAACTGGTTGGATAAGCTGTTTTGGTGCGATGGCTGGTCGATTAAAGAATATTAAGCATTTGGAGACATGTTTGTGTTTGATGCAACTTACAAGACCAACGCATACAAATTTCCTCTAGTAATTTTTGCCAAGGCAAGCAATTGTCGAAACACATGCATGTTCGGTGCCGTTACTATAAAAATGAATGCATTGAATCCTATATATGGGTATTGAACACACTTTTTCGAGCAATGAACAACAAGAGGCCACTGTCGGTTGTAACGGACGGAGACAAGTCCATGCACGCTGCAATTCAGCAAGTGCAACTGGGATGTTCAACATAGGTTGTGCAAGTGGAACCTTCAGTGCAATGCTAGAACCAGCATGAAAATCAAGGATTTTAATGGAATCTTTAACCATTATATGTCACAAAATTATTTTGTTCATGAATTTGAGGATCCGTGACAGCATATGATAACTCTGTACGAGATTCAAAATAACAAATGAATTCAACAAATGTACCAAAGGAGACAAATGTGGGCGGAGCCATACCTTTGTGGCTATTTCTTTGGTGTCACCCAAAAGGAGGCAATCATTTGAGCATTTCCTATCCATAAACATAAGATACATCAAAACTTGAAATTGTCTCAAAAAACTAGAGAACCACAGCCTAATAAAGGTAATAAAGAAAACTATCCATATTCATACATGCATAATCTACTATCTATAATAAAGATAAGCGTACATAAACCGCCCATTTATACATGCATAATTGTCCACAAACCATCAAACAATTCACAGCTATCGACAATCCAACCCATATAACATAAAAACCATTCATGCCCACTGTCCATAACTGAATAAAACATTCATAAACATTGTCCAGAAACCACCAAATTAAATATTGTTCATAAACCAACCAACACAAACAACATCAAATCGTAAAAATGTCCATAAACCAACCAAAGCATCATAGTTAAAAATTCAATACTTTCACTCGTCTGCACCCTCATCCTCTCCATCATCACGGATAGCTCAGTTTGTAAGATTACCCCAATGGCCCAGTTTGTAATATTACCCTAATGGCACCACATTTCTATAAGTAAATCTTCACGATGTGTGGTGGAAAAAACTACCAAAAAAACACCTAGATGTCCAGTGTGCTTCATCATCATGCAAACGTAAACACCACAACCAGCTGATCTTAAGTACTTCAGCACCCATAGAGGACGGTTCACAAGAAAGTCATAGACTGGCCTCTTTTTTGTGTACTCTAGCCCATCAATGGGCTTGAAAAATTTATCAAGTGTTTAACTTGTGTAATTTTAACATTTGTAAGCAATAAATGTAAGGAAAAGAACAAATTATTTTAAGCATTTTCATCAAATTCTTATAAACTTTTTCACTTTTTCATTGACACCAACCTGGTATTCATCTCTCTTCTGACTATCACAGATGCAAACCTCTTGCAAATAGAAATCAACTATTGCAAGATACCAATATTAATTCATATAATTTGCTGGGATGAACACCTGTACAAAAGAAATGTAATAATACATATTTCACAGAAAGATAGACAACCTTTAATGTTTTTGCACAGATTATGAATACCTGGTGGCAGCCCACCAACTTCTTAGTGAACATGCGAATCCCAAAAAAGCTGTTGAAGTGTTACTTCCTTAACAAGTACTCTCTTGATCTCTTGAAGAATTTGTTGCTGCAAAGTATGCAAATTAAGATCATATTAGTACAAAGAAATGGTACAGTTAGTAAGTAAAACCAATTATTTTTTATAAAATAAAATGAAAGGTAGTAATACTCCCTGAAAACTGTGTGTGAAAATACCACTTAAGCGTTCTAGAATCTTTTGCCTGAGCATCCATGCAAAGTTAAAAGACATAGTAGCCCACAATCTGTCAAAAGACAATGTGCTTAAAAAATTTATTAATAATAATTAACTTTACTTACTAACATAAATAAACAATATAAAACTAAATTACTCACAGGTGAGGAAATGAAAAAGTGAGTTCAGAAATTTAGGCTCGTGTCAATCCCATATAGCCCGTGTCTACAACGACTTCCCTGGAGCATATAAGATGTTATAGCTATCTTAATTTGCCCCAAAAAAATTGATAAGATATATAAGAAACACAACATATTACCTAGAGTTCTTATCAAGGGAGAATAAAAAATCAAGTAGTGCAGGATCATCAAGCATGAATTTTTTTTTAGCTTCCTTAATAGTAAGCGTACATATAGGTGGAGGGGTGACATTGGTATTGTCACTACTAAAGGCAATAGAAATAGCAGCAGGACCCATTTCTAGTTTCTTTTTACTAGAACCTTTAACTTTCTTGCCCTTCAAAGCAAACAAACACTTCACTCTAGCTACAGCTGATCGTATTCTCGGTAGTATGTGAGAATGAATCACAAATGCAACCAAGTTTTACACTCGCAAGCATACGGATCGTGTCTAGTATAGTGTGTGCGTACGAGAATCGTTTCCACAGGGAGGCTACCTTAGTTTGATCTCTACGTGCTCGATGCCTTAAACTAGCTACTTGCGTGTGTGTGGTTTCTTTAGGATCAAAGGGAGCTCGGGGAAAGGAAAATAAACCTAAGCTAACCTAGTCCAATGGAGGAACCTAGGGTGCCAAACTAAGGAAATAAAGCTCTACAAGGTTGAAGGCGATCTGGGGCGATTGTATTGCAGCAAGACTCGGGCTATTATAACGATTCGGTCTATCTGTGGCTCAGTTGCTCTCTAGAGTTTTTAACTAATTAATCTCGAGTTTAATTAACTAAGTTTTCTTTGGTGTTGATCAATGTCCTACTTGAGAGACTAACCTATTAGTATTGTTTCAGACTAGAGATTAGACTCCTAAAGCACTAACTAGTGCTAACGGGTACCCTTTTAGTATTGTTTCAGACTAGAGGTATACTCCTATCACACAAGTCATTAATTAAGCATATTGATCAACACACTTAGTTGCAAATAAGGTTCATGCCATTAACATGGATTAAGGCTAAGGTGACACCACTATCGATAGCGTTTAAGCACAAAATAACACATGCAACTTCACTTAGGCATTTTAACAAACACATAGACATGTTTGATTATCAACACATAGACATATTGATTCATGCCATTAATCAATGTAAAGAAACATGTATTAATAGCCAAAGATATTCACAAATCAATATTCATGACCCTAATCTAATGTATAACATCAATCAACCCTAGATCTTACTCAAATACAAAGCATATTTACAAGAATAAGAAGATAAATAAGAAACTCTCCTTCAAACCCTTGCTCAAACCCAAAGCAAAACCTTTCAATCTCTTGTTACAAGTTTCAATCCTTGCTTGGTTTGGTGTGGGATGGTGGTTTTGGGTGTTTGGTGAAGTGGGTAAAAGGTTAGAGTTTATTAGGTTTTTTAAGAAACTAAAGTTCCTCCCTGAAAATGAGCTAAAACGAGCAATTTATAAATAGCTTCAGCACACAGCCAGTCGACCTAGCCGGTCGACCGACTCCTTGATAAACTCGACCGGCTTACTAATGGGACTTTCCGGCTCTGGCGGGCAACTCGACCGGCTTAATTTTTATGTTCTTTAGGGTGGCCGGTCAACCGGCAATTCTTCCGGGTTGACTGCCTGGGTCAGAATGCTCCCTTCTTCATTCCTTTTCTTCCAGTCTTCAGCCGTTAGCTCATTTCTTCTTCGTGTAAGCTTAAACCCTTCCAAAACACTCCTAAAACATGGAATATAACATTTAGTGTAGTATTTATGCATCTAAATACATTATGTGCAAATATTAACAAATATGCATAAACTTTATACTAAGTGCACTCAATTATGCTTTAGACACCCTTAAATGTGCATGCAAAAACTAGATGCAAACATACACAAATGATACACATCAACACCCCCAAACCTTTCCTTTGCTTGTCCTCAATGAAACCTAAATGAAGTCTATCCACATGCTTTTCAAAGAGTTACCAATTGTATTGACTTGCTATCTTTTTGCCTCTAAGGGAGTATAAGGGGTCATTCCTTTCGTGTAAGAGTTTCCCTAACCTTTTTCAGATCCTCCCTTCAATTACAAGGGGTCTCGCACCCCTTGTGAACTTACCAAGTAGCTAACACCACCACAAACTTAGGATTCCAACTCACGCACTCAGGATGTTGATACTTCGTACTCTATCAACTGACATGGCCTCCCAATATGCACATAGCCCCAAAGATACAAGGAAGAGAAGATACATCACAATGGCTCACATTGACGTAAGAGCCTTATCCACAATACATGAAAGAACAAAAGAGATACTTGTGTCAATTTGATATTGTGTCATTTGACACTTATTCAACATACTTCACTATTCAATCTTTTTGTTGCCTTTTGGCTTTTTCTCTTTATCCCATTTTTTTCTCATTTTTGCATTTTTCATTCTTTTTTTTTTTTGCACTTTTTCTCAATACATAAATAGAACAAAAAGAAAGGAAAAAGAAAAGGCTAAGGCACACTAAAAGAACCAATCAAGGAATGGCAATCATATCAACAATCCTTTAAAAACACTTTTTCCAACCAAGTTGTGGGAAAACTACAAGGTACATTCTTAGAAATACTCACTCCCCACAGTTTTCAAAATGATTCTCTTCAAAGTCTAAATCATACCCCACACTCCATTTACTCCCCACAATACACCCTCATCTTCTCCAATCAATTAAGTCAATTGCAAAAGCCAACTCTCCAACCAACGTGGAGAAAAACCAACTCAAAATATGCAAAAAAATTGAAAAATTTGAACACATTTTAAGCAAAAAAATAAGATATGGCAACAAAATCTATCCCAAATATGATACAAACAATAAATGAGCAACTACACCCCCAAACCTAAACTTTGCTTGTCCTCAAGCAAATAGCATGTAAGCATAACAAGCAAGCACATGAAATACATATGGGGAATATGGAGGGGGATAGATAGGGACAAGTAAAGAATATAGCGATACAACCTCGTTTGCGTAGAAGTCCTAAATGCCAATGATGTTTGATCATTTACTAGCCCTATCTTTATAAAAAGCACTAATGCTATAAAAAAAAAACAAATAAGAGATTAGAAGATAATACTATGCAAGCTCACATTGACATTTGAAATGATAAACAAGGATGTATACAAAGGGTAAAGGATTGATGCACAAATGAAGAAAAGGAGCAAGAATAAGTAAGAGTGCAAAAATCTAACCTATTAAGAATGAAAACAAATAAAAGAAAGCCTAAACTATTAAAAGGTAAGATAAACAAAAACAATCTAATCTATTATATACAAAGCAAGAATAAGTACAAAAAAACTAATCTACTACATACAAAAGCAAAGGCAACTAAATACAAGAAAAACAAGAAAAAAATATGAACGAGCCTAGGATGCCTCCTAGTAGCGCTGGATTTAATGCCCCTAGCCGGGCACCAATGTTAGAGTAAAACATGTTTAAAGTTGCGTGGCACAAATTACCTAATAATCATCAAAGCGCAGAAGGTATAAGGAAAAAGATCATGCAATTAAATGATATGGGCAAGAATGAACAATGCAAGCCCTTTTGAAAATATCACACCCCAAAATGTTAAATATGGATGTATGCTCAAATGTGGTAGGTGCCATATGCAAATGTAAAAGGTCATGCCTTACTTGCTCACTGATTAACCACCCCATAGCCTTTTTCTCGTGATCTAGGGCTAAGAACACACCTTTCCCATGGGTCAATGAAAGGTCAAATGCATGCAAAGTAGGTGGTGTGTGTCCTAGTCCTAGGTGAAAGTGTTCCATGTAAGAAGGCACAAAAATGAGCTCCAACAAAGAGGGAGACTCGATGGAATGGGAATGGGGAGTTTGGACGACATCCAGAGAAGGAAGGTCAATGGAAGAAGACGTGGAATTGCTAAACTCTTCCTCTCTATGAGATATGGCATCATCGAACAAGGGTCGCACTAACTCTTCAAAAGGGGTAGACATGCATGAAAGTGGTAAGGTAGACTCAAACAACTTATCATGTAAATAAGTAAGTGAAATGGCAGTGTGCATACTCATCCCCCTCTAAAAGGCATCAGAGTTGAATTGAGCAATAATAACATCAAGTTCATCCTCCAAACATGAATGAGACGTGGGAAGAGAAGGAATGGTAGGCTCAAGAGACTTGATAGAAAAAGGTGGAAACATAGGAGGATAGGGTACTACTTCCTCTAATACATACCCACAATCGTCATCAAGAACCAAAGCACTATTAAGCTCATCTTCTTCCTCACCACAAGATGTAAACTCTCCATCCACCTCTCTCTCTATCTTTTCCTCCCAAACATCATCTTTTTCACCACTAATCTCTTCATCTATAGGTCTCACTCCCGTCCCTTCAACCCGGTCTAAAGGTATCTTAACACACTCTCTCATGGGTTGCTCATTCTTAACTTCTCTATTCAAGCACTTGATTATTCCGAAGAATTGTTTGTTCATCTCCTTTAGTCTCTCAAGGTTGGAATGAATTAGGGATTTGAAGTATTCATACCTCTCTTCTTCATGTGAGGGTGACCTAAGAGAAAAGGATTCAATTGAGTGGAAATAGTGGGCATTTTGAAAATCATTTTGAGCATTACTATCAAAAACTCGAGAGAAGAATAAGTGGGAAAAGATGGTGTGGAAGATGGACTCTCAAAATAAGGAGGTGGATGGAATAAGGAGTCATCTTGACCCCAAGACAAATGTGCATGATGTGGCTCCCTATAATCATAATAACTAGATGTTGACACATGAATAAATGTATGACTATAAGGATCACGCCTTGGGTTAACCCAAGATTGGGGATTTTTATATGCAAAGGGGACAACCAGAAAAATGATGCTCGTTACTCCCACATAAAACACAAGCATTAGAAGCATATATGGGGGGTCAGAAAGAGGATACAAGTGACCACCAAGAATCATTGGATCTATCCATACTCAATTAGCACAAGTAGACCTCTTCTAAATTCAATTTTTTTTTTGATTTTCAAGATTTTTTTTTAAATAAGGGAAAGCAAACAAAGATAAAAAACGTGCAAGCAACCAATCACAAACACAAAAGCACACAAAGAACCAATACCGTGCCTCCCCGGCAACGGCGCCAAAAACTTGATCGTATTCTCGGTAGTATGTGAAAATGAATCACAAATACAACCAAGTTTTACACCCGCAAGCGTACGGATCGTATCTAGTACAGTGCGTGTGTACGGGAATCGTCTCTACAAGGAGGCTACCTTAGTTTGATCTCTACGTGCTCGATGCCTAGAACTAGCTACGTGCGTGTGTGGTTTCTGTAGGATTAAAGGGAGCTCGGGAAAAGGAAAATAAACCTAAGCTAACCTAGTCTAATGGAGGAACCTAGGGTGCTAAACTAAGGAAATAAAGCTATATAAGGTTGAAGGGGATCTCGGGCGATTGCATTGCAGCTAGACTCGGGCTATTATAACAATTCAGTCTACTGTGGCTCGGTTGCTCTTTAGAGTTCTTAACTAATTATCCTCAAGTTTAATTAACAAAGTTCTCTTTAGTGTTGATCAATGTCCTACTCGAGAGACTAACCTATTAGTATTGTTTTAGACTAGAGATTAGACTCCTAGAGCACTAACCAATGCTAACGGGCACCCTTTTAGTATTGTTTCAGACTAGAGGTATACTCCTATCACACAAGTCATTAATTAAGCATATTGATCAACACACTTAGTTGCAAATAGGGTTCATGCCATTAACATGGATTAAGGCTAAGGTGATACCACTATCGATAGCGTTTAAGCACAAAATAACACATGCAACTCCACTTAGGTATTTTAACAAACACATAGACATGTTTGACTATCAACACATAGACATATTGATTCATGCCATTAATCAATGTAAAGAAGCATGTATTAATAGCCAAAGATATTCAAAAATCAATAATTTATAACCCTAATCTAATGTACAACATCAATCAACCCTAGATCTTACTCAAATACAAAGCATATTTACAAGAATAAGAAAATAAATAAGAAACTCCCCTTTAAACCTTTGCTCAAATCCAAAGCAAAACCTTTCAATCTCTTGTTACAAGCTTCAATCCTTGCTTGGTTTGGTGTGGGATGGTAGTTTTGGGTGCTTGGTGAAGTGGGTAAAAGGTTAGAGTTTATTAGTTTTTTTAAGAAAATAAAGTTCCTCCCTGAAAATGAGCTGAACCGAGCAATTTATATACAACTTCAGTGCACAGCCGGTCGACCGACTCCTTGATAAACTCAACCGGCTTACTAATGGGACTTTCCGGCTCTGGAGGGCAACTCGACCGGCTTAATTTTATGTTCTCTGAGGCGGCTGGTCAACCGGCAATTCTTCCAGGTTGACCACCTAGGTCAGAATGTTCCCTTCTTCATTCCTTTTCTTCCGGTCTTCATCCGTTAGCTCATTTCTTCCTCGTGTAAGCTCAAACTCTTCCAAAACACTCTTAAAACATAGAATATAACACTTAGCGTAGTATTTATGCATCTAAATATATTATGTACAAATATTAACAAATATGGATAAACTTTATACTAAGTGCACTCAATTATGCTCTAGACACCCTTAAATGTGCATGCAAAAACTAGATGCAAACATGTACAAATGATACACATCAATAGTTATCTTCTTGATGGCTTTATTATTTTTGTTGTTTGTAGGGGACGTGATTGACATTGAGTCACAATCATCTCTCAAAACCCCTTCAACCCAATGCCATCATATCCCAAAAAATCTAAGCTATGCATTAGTTTCTTTCCTTTATTTGCTCTTTCCTTCTCAAGTACATTCAAACCAGAAGGGGCCCTATATCCTCCCGACGCATCAATAAATAAACTAATTAATAGCCTAATATCGTTTTTAAGTTCGTTAACTTCTACTTTGATGTGTTCAATTTCCTCCATATTTATCTGCCCAATGGAAAATATTATTATCAAAACCAATAACTATCAATTAATACAAATAATAAAAAAGCAAAGCAAACAAAAAATGTAGAAGTAATACAAAACCTGCTTCTGCTGTATGACGAACTAGCACAAGAAGAAGAACCCTCCTTTCTCTTAGATTTGCTTTATGGTAACCTGCAAAACAAAATTAAAAAGAAAGTACAAAGGAAACAAAACCAGAACACAAACTGTTACTTAAGTATTCCTTCAAGTCTTAACAGATTGAAAGAAGAAGAAATTACACTTAACCATCACAAATTTTAAGGACAAACTAAATTTCACCAATTAGAAATAAGGACTAAAATTCACAAAGTGAAATTCACAAAGGGAAAATGTAAGGACATAAGTCTTTAAATACACATTGAGACTACCAAAAACTGTCCAATCTATATGGGTCAAAGAACCTCTATCTCATATTGCAAGTATTAATTTGTTTAACGTTCCATCTAATTATAGACAAAAACTATTGATGATTAATCTAAAGGGCTTATTCATACTCTCCATTTCATATTACTTTATACAGCATTTGCCTTCAAGTATTTAGATGAAACCTTACTTCTGTGGCACTACGAAGAAGAAAGTTCTTAACAAGACAGAATGGAATCACTGGATTCATAGCCTACCATACTTAATTCAATATTAAATCTCAATTGAAACTTTCTAAATTATTAACCATTACCATATATATATATATATATATATATATATATATATATATATATATATATATATATCACAGCTAGGGGCGGGAATATCCAATCTGAATTCGAATCTGCATCCACCTCTGTATCCAAATGGATGTGAAAAATGTCAATTAGTTAGGAGATATCAAAATAAAAAAGCAGGGATTTTTTTATTCTGCCCCAAAAAAGCGGGGAATGCGCACTTCCTTGAAACAGCTCCCAAATAACTATTTTACACCTTTGAGTACGCATAGAACCTTTGATTATGTCTCGTCGAAAATCTAGTTATTGTGAATAGTGTATCAAAGACACTTCATCTGGTTTATCTAGAGCATTGGCATTAGGATTGGTATTCTCCTTGTAAACAGTAAAAACCACCACACGTTTGACTTTTCTTGAGTGAATTTCATGATCCACCGGCAAGTTTTCGCGATATTCTCCTGATATTTGTTCCAACTTCGTGATTAATTTGTATGACCTGCGAGGGACTTCTTTACTGATTTCTTTTATTCCAATAGATTCTTTTCGAATTTTTTGACCATTAAGATTAGTTAGAATTGCATTGACTAATTCTTGGTAATCAGTATATGGAAGAAGGATACTATGAATCCGATTTATCCCAACTCTGTTTTTGCAATTTTCTATATCTATAAAAGTTAGGATTGAAGGTAAAAACCATTTTTTGATTGTTCCACGTTATGGTCCATTCAAGAAAGGATCATACATTCAGGAAAATATTCCTTTTTAGTATCTTCATTACACAATCTAGTTCTTGTTTCGATTATATTTAGAGAAAGGGATCCCCTGTCTAGAACTTCAATTCTATTTAGAAACTCGTTGTTTAGACTATTACTCTTTTCTTTGTTGGTATAAACCCAACGATTGTCTAGTTCATAAGAGGGGGTTTTTTCTAGTGTTGACAAGAATATCCTTCTTTTTACCATTTCCAATGGTTCTTACTCAGGGAATCCTTGGCTTAACTTAGGATTTTTTTATTGAATCATCGTGGTTCTAGTATGAATCTAAAGTTTTAATTGATTCATTGGGTCTTAACAAGAGAATTCCTATCAATAATAAAGAAAACAAATATGATAATAAAAGCCACATTACACACAAAAACAAATTAAAGAAAGAAATAGGGAAAGAGAGGATTCAAGAGGCCCATAAGGATCAACACGTAAAGACGACTAAGTCAACTTGATAATTTGGTATTATCGCCACAAAGAAGAGCTTTTGGATTTTTCTTTTTTCATACCTTCAGAGAAGATTGAATCAGAGATTAAGAAAGCTTTTGGATTTTTCTTTTTTCATACCTTCAGAGAAGATTGAATCAGAGATTAAGAAGTTTCAAACTTTCTATTATTGAGCTTTGGTATGAAAACCTACTAAGTGATAACTTTCAAATTCAGAGAAACCTTGGAATTAATAAAAATGGGCAATCCTGAGCCAAATCCTGTTTTCCGAAAACAAAGAAAGCGAAAAAAGGATAGGTGCAGAGACTCAATGGAAGCTGTTCTAACAAATAGAGTTGACTGCGTTGGTCGAGGAATCTTTCCATCGAAACTTCAAAAAGGATAAAGGATAAATGTATATACATATGTATCCAATATTCTAGAAAATGAAATGATTAATGACGACCCCAAAATTGTGGTGTAATGTGTGTCCTCCCCTGTTCCAGCCATGGAATAGATGAAATAAATCCAAAAATGGATTTTTGTTCAAGAATGAAATCTTATTGGAACTGTCCATATCCGGTTCATCCTTCGGAACCATATCACACCCCAAATCTGATGAAATAGGATGAATTGAAATGGTATTTTGTAAATACGTAATTATCTTGAATATATTAACCATTTGTTTATTTTCCGATCACCTTTCCCTCTATTTTTTTTATATCATTCCTTAAGTCCGATAGATTTGATCCTGTAAAATTTGACCCATTTTCTCATTGAACAAAGGGTACGAAATAAATCGGATTGATTTTTCAATCAAAAGTACCATGTGAAATCTTAGGTTTTTTCCTCTTCCTCTACCCCTATCCCACAAGTAGTACAATCTTTGAATCAATAGAGAACCTTTTCTTCTGTATGAATCGATATTATTCTTCCTTCCCCGATACCTCCCAAGGAAAATCTCAAATTGGATCCCAAATTGATGGGTTATGGGATGCGATTCGAGGTGCAAATTTTCAAGAAACTTATTTTCTTCCAAAAAGTAGATTCAAATTAAGATAGGGAATAAAAAATATGAAAATAAGAGCTTTTATTCGTAAAATTTGTGAAAAATGTCGACTAATCCGTAGGCGGGGATGAATTATAGTAATTTGTTCTAACCCGAGACATAAACAAAGACAAGGATAATCAGACTCCCTATACAAATAAAGAATTTGTTTTGACATGAAATGGATATATCCATATATATCTGATTCATATTTATGAGATGATAAAATATGGCAAACGCTTTACCAAGAATTGGTTCACGTAGGAATGCACATATTGGTTTGTGTAAGAGTACGCATAGAATTCCAAAGGGGGTTATTCATGTTCAAGCAAGTTTCAATACTACCATTGTCACTGTTATAAATGTATAGGGTCGGGTGGTTTCTTGGGCCTCTGCCGGTATTTGTGGATTCAAGGGTACTAGAAAGGGGACACCATTTGTTGCTCAAACTGCTATGGGAAATGCTATTCGTACAGTAGTAGATCAAGGTATGTAACGAGCAGAAGTCATGATAAAAGGCCCCGCTCTCGGAAGAGATGCAGCATTACGAGCTATTCTTAGAAGTGGTATACTATTAACTTTCATACGGAATAAAATAAATGGGAAAAGCCAGCTATTAGAATCGAACCAATGACCATCGCATTACAAATGCGATGCTCTAACCTCTGAGCTAACCGAGCTCACATAATAGAAATTTGCTATGCCTAGGAATCCAATAAACTATTGGAATCTTAGTTATTAACTAGTATTTCTTATATAATCATAATCTATATGAATATAGAATTTCAAATAACAACCCAAATATTTCTTTCTTTTGAAATTTTTAGAAATAATTTTGTTTTTCCTTTTGAAACCCTTGGGGCTAGAAAATTCTTCTTTCTTAATTTTCCAATTTTCTTTTCGAGTTCCCTAATAATGGGCTCAAAAAAGAAAGGTCCTTCTCAAGGAGAACCAAAAGGAAGTTCCGCTTCCATTCCCCAAACTGTTAAAAAACAAAAACAGCAAGAAAGTATTCACTCCCCATTTCTATCTTGTATCTATAGTACTTTTGCCCTAGTGGATTTCTCTCTCATTTCATAAAAGTCTGGAATCCTGGGTTACTAATTGGTGGAATAATGGGCAATCCGGGTATGTTGCTATCATTTTGAAAGGATTAAGAAGCACCGAAGTAATGTCCAAACCCAGTGATTTAAAACAAAGATAAAGGATCCCAAAACAAGGAAACGCCATTTTAATTGTCTCAATAAATGAATCAGATTGAAGAATCGAAATAGATTTAAAACGAGACAAACAAAAAAGGGTAAAGACTACTCAATAAATGAAATTTTGCCTAAAGATTTTCCTTTGAGCTATTTAGTAATTCCCGAACTCTTTCTTCTGTGTCGAGGAACATTGAAATAAGCAAGAATACTATTTCTACGAAAAATACCATTTGTGGGGATTTCAATAGAGATACCCGAACAGGACATTAGTTTGTTCTCGCATTCTTGAATCCATTGGAGTGAAATGATGAATCTATTTCTTCGCCTCTTTGACAATAAGTCAGAATTATCGTGGATAATGGCCGGAGATATGAGATTACAAGAACCCGTACATATGATATGATTAAGGTCTAAATAATCAGGAATCCTATCTTCTTTTTTACCAGAAAAATCCAAAATATTTGTACCCTGTCGAAGTAAGGAACCATGGCATGTGTTTGGAATAGATTTCATTTTGAGAGAGTTGAAAAAAACACTATCTCATTGAAAGGTTCTATACATCCGCCCTTTCTCAACGCATTTATCTAGACAAAGACTCCGTTTTTTTTCTCTTTTCGGATGGTAAATATTTCTCAGAACATGGAGTCTAAATCAAACTCATGTTTGAATTCAAATTGAGATACTGATGCTAGTTCTTCCCTAAAACAGATATTGGGCATTCTAGAAAAACATTTCGCAATGGATTTACCAAAAAGTAAGTTTTAAACCTATTGGATTTATTTCTTTCTTGTTTTTAGATGAAAATGAAATAGGTTTTGATTGAATCTTAAGCACTATTTATATACTCGAAATAAATTTAGAATTTAATTATTGATTGAATTTAATTGAATAGATGTATCCAGGAAGAATTCACTTTGAAGCGACTATTCTCTTGATACATACATCGTGCTATTTCACAATTGAATGAATTTAAAAATAATTGTTCTAATGGAATCTTCTCTTCTACCGTATATTGGCCATAGATACACGGCCCGAGCTGTTATTCTTTTCTATTCATTATTATTTTGATTACCAAATCAAATGGCTGCCTGATGAATCTACTCTTCGGACTCTATAAATGATTGTTCTAATGTATTATGGAAATTCTTTGAAAGGGAAGAATCAAATAATTTTCTGTGATGGAACAAAATATATCTCATTTCCTCCTCCAATAGGGCAGGACAAGAAAGAGGAGAAAATAAAAAAAAAATAGTGGATAAAAGCTATAGAAAATTATATACAAGTCACTAAACCCCCCCCCCCCTTTTGTATTTCCTTAATTGAATTCCATTTTGTATTTTCTTAATTGAATTCCATTTGCTTAGGGCAAAGTTCCTTAAAAACCTCCTATACATTTCTAGGGGGTATTGTTCATCTATATCTATCCCAATGAGCCGTCTATCGAATCGTTGCAATTGATGTTCGATCCCGAAGAGAGGGAAAAGATCTTCGAAAAGTGGGTTTTTATGATCCGATAAAGAATCAAACTTATTTAAATATTCCTGCTATTCTATATTTCAATAATCTGCACCCCCTGAGATCGATAAACTTTTTGGATCTTATTAACCAAAGAGATACGACTTTGCACTATAGTTAGCTCAACACCAATCAAGAATCCCCATGGAGGAAAAATTACCAAACGTCTAGCATTCCCTCACGCTTGGCGCCAATGAGGTTTTTATTTGAGAGAAAAAAGAAGACTATGCCTTTGCCATATGAGTATTAAATAATAATAGCATGGAATTTTGAATTCGATATGAGAAAATTTTTTGTACCTATAGGTAGTTTTAGACAAGTTTCTTTTAAAGCAGATACCTAAATACCAAGTATGGCTCGTAACAATCTATCTTCCTGGGCATACGACGATTCTTTCACCATCTGGGGCGTTAATTTACCCACTAAAATATCACCCGTCTCTACCCAAGATCCCAGCATTACAATTCCATTTTTGTCTAAATTGCGTAGTAAATGGGCTTCTAAATGCGGTATTTCGTTAGTGACCCTTTCAAGGCCTTGGCTTGTCACATGAGTCTGAATTTCATATTTCAGTATGTGAAAAGAAGTATAAATATCTTCATATACTAAACGCTCGCTAATGAGTACTGCATCTTCAAAATTGTAACCTTCCCACGGCATAAGCTACTAATATGTTTTTCCTCAAAGAAAGTTCGTCGCCAACCATAGCAGCACCTTCTCGAAAGAATTATAAATCTCCAAAATAATAGATAGAAATATCACAAATAGAGCCATTACGACCCCCATCAATGGAGTTGTTCCCCACCCAGGAGCCACTTTACCATACTCCGAATTCAACGGTTTTAATAAACTCCCTATAGCAGTTAGTCTTGGACCAAATCTAGAACTCTTC